>CAMZMU010000049.1:53019848-53619848 GCA_947311845.1 Poa pratensis | reverse complement strand
GTGTGTTACTCAAGCTAGTTGGTGGCTTGGTGCCTAAGTACGTACTAACGTACGCACGATAAGGTGCTGGCGTTTCACGTGAAACATTATTCGGTAATAATAAATAAGAGTACTGGTTCCCGCAAAAAAAAAATGGAGTACTGGTCATCACATCGGAGCGTTCAGCACAGCTGACCTGATTGACAATCCACCGGTGGACAGTGGCCTGTGTCCGGTGACCGGTCGCGATTCGCGACCAATTACGGGTATCCGGGAGCCCTCTGCCTCCGTCATCCGAAAATCAACCTATTTCCTTCAAAAAAAAAAAAAATCAACATCCGACAGTACACATACAAGCTTGGTCGACCTTTAATTAAACTAAACTAAGATATGATTGCATAGTAGGCCTGGTCGCGGCACACCGGTTAGAAAAGTTTCTGCTAAGTCTTAGTTGACTAAGATTTTCTTATGTTTCAATCAATTCATAAAAAAAAAATGTAATTGTAGTTTATAGCACTTTTCTATAAAGTGCAAGTGCATTTTAGTGAAAACTGTGCATAGTACAACCTATATTTATTTTACTTCCATTTTTTCATTCAATTGCACTTTATCACCATCTCTACTTTCTATAAAATGCGGTTGCACTTTTCAAAATTGATGGCATAGAAAATCTCGGTCAACTTAGACATAGACTGACCGGTAAAAATATATTGTTTTCTTTGATAAACTTTATGTATATTTTTTGTAACTTATAAATAAACTTTACTTATGCAGTTTAGACCATCCACCTTAATAGTTGCTTTATGCATGTATTTAACATGCCGGCAGTTTATGACTATAGTGCATCCAACGGTTCTAGAGTGGATGGGTAGGTACCCCCATGGAGATCATCCTAAAAAATTCCTAAAATGACCCCTCCAAGACACTTCTCCACAAAATAACCCCTCCCAAAAATTCGAACATGGTCGGACTCTTCTGCTCAACGCCACACACGTACAATGGCATTGAGAAACAGTTCAACTTTATTGTCAACGGCATTGCAATGCATTACCCACCTCACGATCTAGACTTTGACATGATGATGTGGATAAGTTCAACACCGTTGCGACATGCGTTGACCGCTCAATGCCGCAATGCTTGCCATTAGGGTGCTCAACCTTACCACCCTACTCTTTGTCTTTGAGCCATGAAAGATGTAGATCACTTGCAGTACCAAGAAAATCAGGTATAATTTTGTTTCTACTTAGACTTGCAACAGTAAACTGGTCCGTAGTGATCACTCGTGTTGAACTTTCTTCTTCCCGCCTCCTTCTTCCTCCTCGTCTCTCGGTCCATGTCGTTCAAAACGCTCTTAGCCCCCATATCTCTATGTTTTTCCTACCTCGTCGTCAAGGTGGCAGCTTTTTTCACCTCTTCTAAGACCCGATCGTTATCTCGCCCGCCCCAATCTGACAACGATCAAATGTTCAATTTGTATATTTCTTCACGGTTGTACTCGCGCAAAAGCCGTCGTATGAAATATATTATTAGAAATGTTTATGCAAAAGGGAAGCCAAATAAATACAAGAAAAACACATCAGTTATTCTGACCAAGCAATATTCTTGCGACAAGTACTACTGCCACGTTGATTCTCCGGTGGAAATTTCAAACCACGAGAAACGCGAAATCATGGTGATTGATAAAGGACCCTGAGTGTGATGTAGAGACTAGAGAGTGACCGCTAAAGTCAGAGTAGTTGAGCCATTTGTAACAGGTGATCTAGAAGGAAGAAGCGAGCTAGGTCGTACTGACAAAAAAAAGATTAGGGCGTACATGATGTAAACTGATCAACTAACCATGAACTCGAGCAGTACATGTGATCAGTGATCAGATGGTATAGCTTCTTAATTACTCGTCTCTTTCCTCTCTCAGTCTCTCTCTCCTTGTCACTTAGTTTAAATGTACTTTTCACGAAAATGGGGATCGCCCCTCGGGACCTCGATTGATGCAGATGGTCTAGTTATTTTACCTGAAAGAAAGTTTAGTAACTTTGATTTGAATGTACATAAAAATGGGATAATAACATTTGAACGTTGCGTTGGAACTGTCAGCTCTAGTTTGGAATGGGATGGAGTAAAGTATCGTACAGAGGAAAAACCGGAATACAGCATCATTATCGGTGCTGTGCACGCTCCTCTCTTTCCCCCTCTTCCTCCTATCCCGACCCATAGAGGGTCAGCCGCCGCCGCCGCCGACCGAATCCGGCCGCTCTCGCCGCTGGCGCCTACGCTGCCTGGTGTAGAGATGGAATAGGGTGTTGCCCCCCTCTTTATAGTGGTAAATTAGGCTGTAAATGTAGGGTTGACTTTGCTTCTGTGTTTGCCGACATGCAGGCGTCTTGCCGATGAGGAACTGCTTGCAGATGCGCCCGAGCTGCATCTGCTGGACGGTGGCGCGTACTCTCCTCCTGGCGAAGCTCCAGTGGTCGGAGCAGCATATAGAAGGTGAGAGCGCTGCATCCTCCTTCTCTAATAAGCTCGAAGGTTGGCTTCCGGTTCTGGAGGTCGACGGTGTCCACTTTGCAGCGGGTGGGGTGCAACTACTACTTCTTCCTCTGGCCGGCCGTGGCGGCGAGGAGCGGAAGAGGTACTGCTGGTCTTCCCCAACATCTGTGAGGTGGTTCGTGTTCTTGCTGTAGCTCAGAGCACCACACGCGGTGGCTTTGCATGCCGTGATCTATGGCCAAAATGGTGGCCTTTCTTCAACCTCCGAGCCGGAGGCCTGTCGAATCCTGCGCCGGAGCTCGACACCTCGAGGTAGCCAAGTGGTTCGTCCCCGGATACTTCGAGCTAGCCGGCGGCAGCGGTTCATCGCCGGAGGAGAGCATCCGAGCGTTCCCCTCTCTGATCTCGGTGCTCCTCGCACCCGGAGGTCGCCGGCAATTGGTGGCGGCGGTGTCCTAGGACTTGATTGCTTTTTATCTTTTAGTACTGGGGTGTTTTCTGTAAAAGCACAACCCTTATCTTCAAATACTAGGTTCTTTAGGGCAAGTGTTGTAAAGGGCTCGTTGCAAAATTGTGCCCGCCACGTGTTTCAATATAATGCAGCTCCGAGGTCTTCTTGGCCCCACCTCTTGTAAAAAAAATACTATCATACAGACCTCTTGTGGTGAACGTGGGCCCCTTGTGCAGCGGATTCCAAGGTCAAAAAGTTCCAAGAAACCGCGGGAATTGAGGGAAAGAAAAGATTAGCCGCCTGCCCCTGGTCGGTCGAAACAGCTGCAGCACTAGATTGGCTTAGGAAACGGGCAACCGCATGCACGGAGCGGTCTAAACACGTCGTCCTCGTTGACGTTAATCTCAAGGTTTTGATTTTTTACGTACAGCTGCCCAGATGTGCACGTCACATCGCGTCGCACCTAGCGCTACCCTGATTGGTGCCCGCTTCTCCGTGCCTTGTCTGGGCCCGGTGCACACGTCCTTGCACACGATCCATCGAGAGCGATATGCATGCAAGCCGACCAACACTCCGAAACAAAGCAGAACCTAGGAATAAATTTCTCTCGGATTTGAACGTAGCTTTTCTTGCCAAACAGCAATTAAACTAATGGACTAATGGTTACTGGAAAAAAACAATTGTTCGCCTAAAAATCTATGTTTAGCCTAATCTAAGCAGACCTAGTTAGTCCAAACTAATTAATGTGATTTTTATCATCTCGTGTGTTACACTTTTCCTATTTACGATAAAAAGACGCGTGCGATCCTGGCGTCAGGTTGTTGAACGGTTGGATTAGTCGACAAAGTTTGAATGTAGTCCCTATTTAGATGGCGTTTTAGTTTTGCGTGCAGTAATTTTGACCATAAATTTCACCGATAAAATATATGTTATTTGGCAAAGAAACTATACCATCATATTCGTATTCAAACAAAGTTCTCAACGGTATAGTTTTTGTAATAAATATCACCTTTTTTGTTGGTGAAATATATGGTCAAACTTGGTGCATGCAAAAACAAGAACGCCAATTAAATAGAGACGGAGGGAGTAGCTTTTTTTTTTTTTGCGAAGTGAGATTACATTAGCCGAGCATCTTGCAGATAAACCCAGAAACAAAGAAAATTACAAAAAGGTCCTTCTGGGCTCCGGCGTCTTCTTCGTCGCGCAGCACGCTCTGCCGGCGGAACCTGCAGCCTTCTCCTCCGCTTGACCTTGGACTGGGAGGAGCCCTCCGGCAAGCAGGAAGTCGACAGTCCTCGGCGCTCGCACGCCTCCATCCCGCGCCACGACCGACGCCAGCTCGGTCAACGTCAACCTCACGAAGATCTTGCATCGCCAGATCCGCCACCACGGCCTCCAGCTTGAGGGAAAGCACATCGCAGCTCCAAAAAGGAGCGGCGCATGCGCTGCAGACGGTAGACCTGCGTCGGAGCTCCGCCGGAGCCGCCGAAGCAGAGGAGAGGACGACCGCCCACAAAACACACACCGACAACGCCGCCATCCCCACCGCGCCGCCGGGACACCTCTCACGCACACCTAGGCTATGTACAGCCGGGATCCGTCGATTCCCCGACCTCCCGCCGCCGGAGCGGCCGCCGGAGGCGGGGAATCGGACGAATCGCCGGCGGCGAGCTTGGTTGCGCGAGTTTCGCCTCAAAAATCGTCTCCTTTCACTGTAGATGGGGAAAGGTCGAGAGGTCCAGGCTCTCTCTTCTGGAGGGAGTAGCTTTTTAACGTGTGTGGAGCCCAACAACATCGGCAGACATGAGTTCTCCACATGTGTCAAATGCAGCTTGCAACACAATTGACAATCCAATATCTGATGTTAAAAAAATCCAAAAGTATCAGCTGCAAGCAATTCTACTCAGTTTATGCAACTGCGGTGTCACTTAAATTTGAGATCTAAACTGTCTGACCATAACGACGTGGAAACAGTGCATACAACACTTGTGGTGTATTAATGGAACATTATTGCAACATACTGTTCCATGGTATGTAAAAACTTGTAAAAACGTTGCAACATTTTGTAGACGTCCATGCTAGTAAAAACCAAGGTACACGACAAATTTCTATCTGTCACAGTAAAAGGTCGCAACATATGCATCAGATACAATCATTGTAATCAACATTTACATGTAGGGTACACAACAACGCAATACCACACGTATAACATCCATGTGTACATTTTCATGGTTGCATCATGTCATAAAAACCTACGCAAAATAAAATCCGTAAACATTTGATGCATTGGTCTCATTGACAACAAATATAACTCGCTAGCTAGATCGAGCCCGGTTGAAGCTGGATCGAGCAACCCTAGACCTAGCCTCTCTCAGGCGCCAATACCCGAGCTCGGGAGCATGCAGAGAACTCCCTTTTTGGGTTCGCCTTGAGGTCCAATATGACTTCTTCCATGGTAGCCAACCTTCGACCAGACGAAGGAGAAGCCACAATAGAGGAAGAGGGTGGTAGAGAAGGAACTTTAGAGACAGACGAGATGCTAGGGTAGAGAGGGGGATGAGCTAGAAATGGAACGAAGCATAGCAGGCAACAACATACGAGAGAAGCCAAGCCAACAACACAGAACACATAATCTGAGTATGGAGCCGTGGAGCAAGCAACACCTATCTTTTATTTGGATAAAGTGAGTTATATTAATAGCAAGAACGACACACAAACACCGTTGTTGTATGATCCGACAATTGAAGCTAGAACATGTTTTTTCACCTTGTAGAGCAGGGTCCAAGCAATTCCGAGGCAATGCATTTACCAACGGTGCGACCGGACTACCCCGCACCGGACAATGAGATAGAAGTTTCCCAAACATTGAGGTGTAATATTTTTCATTGCTAGGTACCGTCGATAAAGGTCACAGTAAAACTTTTACCACCGCCATCCTATTGACATAAGAGCATCTCCAACAGCCGCGCTAAATGAGGTGCGCGCGGCAAATAACGGCAATATAGCACGCGCGGGGCGAAATGCGAAGCTTCAGCAGACGCGGTAAAACCGCGCGCGGGGAAAAAGGCGCCAGCGCGGGACATTGCGGCATCTCGCGCGGTTTATTTCGGGCGCCGGCTCCAGCACGCGGGACAGCTCCAATTTTCCCGCGAACTCCCAACCGCTCAGCTGAAACCTCCAATCGTGCCGCCCTCGCCCGCTACCTGCGCCTCCGCCGACGAAATCAGCACCGCCGTCGGCAATGGAAGGCTACACCGGCTAACCCTAGATCCCCCAACCCCTCCCTACACCCGCGACCCCTCTACCGCCAGCGCCGCAAACCCTAGCGCGGGGCTGAGCACCGGTTCCTCCGGCGGCGCCGCCGCACCAACTCCAGGCGCCGCCATCGCGCGCGGCCTCTTTGTGGCGCCGCGGACGAACTTGCCAGGAGGCCTCGCGCAGCAGTCTACGGCGAGGCAGCGTAGCGGCGTGTTGAAGCGGCCGGGGGCGGCGACCGCGGCGCAAAAGGGAGGAGCAGCCAAGCGGCATTTGAAGGCTTCGAACGTGCGTCCGGCAGCGCCGGCGGCTCCTGCCGCGCCTCAGCCGCCACCTCCTCCGCCGCCTCAAGCGCCCGAGACCACGCAATTTGATGCGCCGGCGGCCCATGCCAACATGGTGTTTGAGGAAATGCCCACAAGGTATGAATTGTTCTTTTATTTTTTTGTTGTTGTTCAATTGAGCATAGATTGATTAGTTTTGCTATATCTTGTAGTATGGCTGATGAAGCATATCTATCAACTATGAATGTTGGCTCCAATAATTCTCATTGGTCCCAAACCAATGAAATGCATTACGAAGATCATGAGTTTGAGGTGAATGAGGATGGTGAGGGTATGGTAGATGCACCGAAAGGAAGGGCGTCGAACTACACCATTCACGAAGACATTTTGCTATGCAATACATGGTTGAGTGTGTCCATGGATGCCGCCATTGCAACGGACCAAACCAAAGATACATATTGGTTTAGAATGAAGGAGCACTTTGATGCACGCAACACTACCGGAATTGAACGCACCGATAGATCTCTTCGGTCCCGGTGGTCGTTGATCAACTCCGATTGCATGAAATGGGCGTCGACATTGTTGGCAGTTGATAGGATGAACCCAAGTGGAACTAATGAAAAAGATAGGGTAACTCAATTTCTCTATTTTGTTGCACTCACTGTTGGCTTGTTCTCTATTTTTTGTTTGTTAGTATAACTTGTTCTTTATTTTGTATAGCTTGACATTGCACAAAACTTGTTCCGGGGAGAAGCCAAGAAGATTAAGAAAGGCAAGGTTAAGCAAGGGAGAGAATTTCTATTGTACCATTGCTACGAAGTGTTGAAGGATCAAGAGAAATGGAAGACTCGTGATGGCGTAGAGGCGCCAAAGAAAGCCAAGACTACTATAGATGTGGTGCTCATAGATGATGATGAGGTATCAAGTGACGGTGGGAGGAGGAGCCCTACTCCAAACTCGGTTGCCTACTCCAAGCCACAAAGACCAACTGGAGGTAAACAAGCAAAAGAAAAGAAGAAGAAGAAGAAGAAGAAGAAGAAAGAAGAAGAAGAAGAAGAAGAAAGAAGAAGAAGAAGAAGAAGAAGAAGAAGAAGAAGAAGAAGAAGAAGAAGGAGGAGATGATGAGATAAAAATGCAATGGATTGTCTTGTGAAAGCAAGAAAGGAAGCATTGGAGGAGAAGAAGTTGGCAAGGAGTCAAGAGGTGGCGACCGAGGCAAGAAAGGTGCAAGCGGAGGAGAGGAGATTGGCTTTGGAGGAGAAGAAGTTGCAAATGGAGGGGCAAGCAAGACTAGCTGAACAAGAGAAGTACCTCTTCTTTATGGACAACTCTTGGCCCAAAAAAGAATGATGATGGGCACTACAATGGGCGGCTTCGGAGGCATAGGAGGAGGCATGGGAGGGATGGGAGCAATGGCCGGCATGGGAGGAATGACTTTTGGTTCTCTCATGGGAGGCATGGGAGCACCTTCGAGCGCAATGGGATGCATGAGAGGCATGAGTTTTGGGTCTCTCATGGGAGGCATGGGAGCACCTTCGGGCGCAATGGGTGCCATGGGAGGCATGGGAGCATATGGAAATATGGGAGCATTTGGAAACATGGGAGGAATGAATGCACCTCCTAGTGGCATGGGAGCATTTGGAAACATGGGAGGGATGAGTGCACCTCCGTCTTCCGGTGTGCCGCCGAATCCTTGTGATGGTGCCTTTGGACATAGTGGGAACACTGTCCCAATTTCGAATGATGAGGAGGCGATTCATGATGACGATTGGAAAGAAGGCGAGGAGGAAGAAGAGGAGGCATGATTGTTGTTGTTTCATTCTAGTTGTTTTGTGTGAACTTTAATTGTCATGAACTTGCTAGTTGTTTGGTCATTTTGAACTATATGATGAATTTGAAATATGCTATGTTTAAGTAATTTTGCATTTTGTTTGAGATCATTTCGTTTGTCAAAATGTGTTGTTCCTTGTCGGCTGGGCGTGCGCGTTGCATTTTTCAGCACCTGCTGGAGCGCCACATCCGCGCATTAAATTTTCCGGCCTCTGGTAAAGCACCAACCCTCCCCCGCGTGCGAAAAGGCTAATTCGGCGCTGGAAAACTATTTTAGCGCGCGGCGCGGTAGCGTGGCCGTTGAAGATGCTCTAAGGATCAAGGAAATGAATGATATGTTTAAGAGATGAGCAAGGCCACACCAAAATCACAACACTTGCACTTCTAGAAGCTTCTAGAATCGTGTATAGGAACATGATTTTCTCGGAGACAGCCGCCGTCTTGTAAACCAGGTCCACTGGACAGGAACCCCGCGTCTTGGAAACTTTGATATACCGTTTACTATACCTAGACGAAAAACATAATAAAGGGAAAGAAAAGGACGCGCACCCGGCAATTCCCTAACAACGCGACGACTTCCTCCTTTAAAACCGCGCCACACGCCGACGAACCGGCCGACGACTTCATCTCCCCCTCCCTCCACCAATCTCTCTCTCTTTCTCTCATGGCGACTAAGCGCGACCTCGGCGGCGAACCGCCGGACTCGACGCGGCTGCGCATCGGCGAGGACATCGGGTGGGTGGACGTGGGCGGCGTGTACGACCGCGACGATTCCCTCAAGGAGAACACCAACCCCAAGTGCCTCCTCAAGAACCACAACTCTAACGCGCCCGGGCAGCACCACCACCACGGCGGCGGCGGCGGGGGCGGCACGTCGCAGCGCTTCTCCGGGAACCTGAAGCCGACGGCGGCGCCCATCATCGGCCTCTCCGGGAAGCTCGGCCAGGGCGGCGGGCGGAGGAACCACCAGCACCCGCCCGCGATGTTCCCCAAGAAGGCCAAAACCGGCGGCGGCGGGCGCAACCCGAGGCCCGCGGTCCCGGAGGACGAGCCCAGCTCCCCAAGGTTTCTTGCATCGGGAAGGTGCTCTCCGAGCGCGAGAGGGCGTGCCGCCGGCCGCGCGCACCTCCGTCGGAGAAGACGCAGCGGCCTCCCGGTCCCGGCGGCTGCTGCCCTGGGTTCGGGTTCTTGATGCGCCGCAGCCGCTCGCGGAAGAGCGCCGTGGAGAGCGTCGACTGGTCCCCGCCTCCGCCTCCCACCGCGGCGAGGCGGACGGACGCGAAGGCGTTCGAGGCGGAGGAGGCCGACCCGGCGCCGGCACCCGGGCTGGCAGGGGTGATGCGGTTCGCGTCGGGGAGGCGGGCGGCGGATTGGGCGACCGAATTCGAGGTGGACGACCGCGTTGCGAGGTCCGGGCCGTTGTAGCGTGTGCAGCAGATTTTCTTTTCTGTTTTTTATCTTGTGTGGTCGATCTTCTACCAGATTCTTGGCTTGTTGCTGTGCTTCTAGGTTTGGTAAAGCTGTGTGTGTTTGTGTGTACATACTAGGTGAAGAGATCTGTGAAAGAATTATATGGATTGGAAAATTAGACCAAATTTTGATGGTTTTGTGATCTTGGCTGGCTTGTTGCAAGTTCACATGTTCCTTAGAATGGAGTATTGTGTGCAATTTTGTAGAAATTTCATAACTTTCTTGATTGTTATCTTCTTCCAGAGCTTAGCATTGTCTCTTGTTTCTAAGGCCATGTACAATGCAAGGTGTTTAGATAGGTGATTATAAAAATAAACCAAGCTTTTTCATAATCACCGGTGTCTATTCCTATAGGAGGGGTGCCTAGTTAAGCATTTGTCTAGTACAAATAAGTACTGGTGCTTAGACAAAAACCGGTTTATTTTTCTAAGTACCTCCATAAGCACCTTACATTGTACATGCCCTAAGGTTCATTATTGCTTCTTGTTGTAGCTTGAGAGGTTGAACGTCGTGGCTCAAATTCTCCACCTTTTCCTTTTTTGCGACAAAATTTTCTTCAGTCAGTCAAATTCTCCACCTTTTCCTTTTTTTGCGACAAAATTTTCTTCAGTCAGTCATACTCATAGGCCCATTGTTTCTGACCCTTTTTTCTTATAAGCTTTCCATTTGTCTCTTACAGGAACGATGTCGCCATGGGCCTTGACCACATGTCAAGATATTATTCTTTGATCTTCCACTATGTGCTTCTACTGTCTTCTAGTTGTAGTATCCCGGGAATGTATCAGGTGAAAATGGACAACATCCTGCAAATCTGCAAATTTTCGTCCGCGTCGTCGGATTAACAAGGAACGGCCAGATCAACATCCTGCAAATCTGCAAATTTCTGCTTCCCCCACCATACAAATTGTAGAAACCCCCTGCACATCTATTCTCTGCCATCTTCCATCCCTATCCCCTTTGGATATCGTACAACAGATACACTGTAGCACGAAATCCCCTTCTTCTCCAATCCCTCGTCAGGCCCCCATTCCCCATCTGAGATTGAGCTCTCGGGCACCATGGCAATGGTGCCTCAGCTCACCACCGCCGTACCAGCACACCACCGCCGTACCAGCTAGGTGGTCGCTCGCACGCAGCCCGGAGCCTTATTTCTCCGCCACCGTGCGTCGTTAGGCTCTCGCTCGACGTTGTTCGAAGCCTCGTTCCTGCGTCGCCGGAGCGCACTTGGTCCACGCCACCGCCGCAGCGTAGTCCATCTCCTCGAGCACCAAGACCCTCTACGTTCGTGCTGCAATATGTACGCGTGGAGCACCCGAATCTAGGGTTTTTTCAGTTCATACTCGACACCACGACGAGGTAAGTTTAATGTAGTTCAAGGAAAATAAAATTGCATGTTCTTTGTTCCATAAACTGAGTTAATTGCTTGTGTCATGATGATCTTGTGGTCAGTTCCGATATCACTTTAGCACATCGAGTCTAAGTTTAAGTATTTCATTGTTTTGCATATCTTAACTATATGTGATAAAATGATCAGGTTAATTTACTTGCATTTTCTTAGAGCTGAGTTTATGAGAGAAAGCACAAAAGTACCCGAAGTCCCTATGACCCAATTTAGACGGATTTTTCTAGAAAATAAATAGGACGGATATTCCACGCTGCAACTGTCATCCTTCAAAGTACCGAAGTCACAGCATGGAAGATCAGTATTAGATGCAAAACCCACTTTCTTTTTCCAGCATACTTTGCATCTAAGGCGGTGTCAGTGTAACTTCATTCAGGTCACTGGAGTTAAATAAATCTAGCAATTGGCTGGATGGAGAAAAGTACCAGTGCCTGTTCGCCGAAATGCATGCCTTCTTTTCTCTAGCCACTTGTCAGTTTAATTTTACATTGCCACTCCAAAATTAGTACTCCTTGGGTCCGGAAATAGTTGACTTACATTTCTCCAAATTCTGATGTATGTACACATTAAGACGTATTTAGACAAATCCGTGACAAGTATTTCCGGACGGGTGAGTAACATACTGTCATGCCTATGACCCAATTTGGACGGATTTTTCTAGAAAATAAGTAGGACGGATATTCCACGCTGCAACAGTCTTCCGTCAAAGGATCCGAAGTCACAGTACGAAAGATCAATCTTAGATTTTCAGCACATACTTTCCCTAAAAAAAAACTCTATCCAGTATGCTTTGCATCCAAGCCAGAGTCTGCCTAACTTCATTCAGGTTAAATAAAATATAGCAATTGGCAGAATGGAGAAAAGCAAGTACTTTGCTGCCCATCTCTATGGTTAGAGATGACCGCGTCGCCTGTTCGTCGAAATGCATGCTTTAAACTTTTCTTCAGCCACTTACCAGTTTAATTTTATATTGACACTCCAAAATTAGTTGCAGTTGCATACTGTCAGGCTCGTGAGTTTGATCACCCATCTGTGTCACTCACAAGAATCCTGCATGGTACAGAATGGTGAACTCAACTTGAAGTTTAGATTATTGTTGTGCTCACCGATGGAGTCATTGGATTTGTCTCTTGCAACTGCAGGACACAATCACGCAAGCATGTGTGATGTTGGGTGGCCTTCATAAAACCCTTGTTATGCAGTTGTATGCGCTACTCATTCTGAATTTCTGATACAGTTAATGGACAAATAAAAAACCTGTGGAATAGATGTTTCATTTGCAGTATATCCAATTGTAATTTTGCACTTCTGATTCCTTGATAAGAAAGTTAAAGTGCCTGAAGAATTGGGGCCTAAACTTTAAAAAGTGGAGACAAAGTGTTCAAAAACGATTCGAAATTCAGATAAAACGGACTGAATTTCAGATCACGAGTCTCTGCAATCTGGAGCAGCAGCTAGTGCACATTCACGAGGAACCATGATTCACAGTTCGGGATCATCAGAGTAATCGATACAACAAAATAATATGACCAAGATCATACAACAGTTAATCAAAGTGTACTAGGTAAAACAAGGAGGTGACCGACACAAGACACAGAGGGAGGATCATTGGTCAGTACGGTGGTAGTGATGCACGATTACAGCAGCAGTACATTAATTAATTTCTAGGTTAATTAGCACATGAATGAATGGTGGATCAGACAGATCACATATCAAAGGAGATGGTGCTGTTGGGCGGGTTATAAAAGGTGACGACCCTGCCGTTGATCGGCTGCACCGGGCGCGCGTTCTGCTTCGCGGCGGCCGGCAGGGGCGCGAGGATCATGTCGAGCTGCTCCTTGCTCATCTGCCTCACCTTGCCCAGGACGTTCCAGTAGACGTTCTCCGTGCACGGCGGCGCCGTCAGGGAGCCCATGTACCGGAAGTAGCTCCCCGTCCGCTTCTGCAACGAGCGCAGGTGTACCAGCCCCAACGGCGAGCGCGCGTCCTGCTCGGCGTAGTTGCACCGGTCGGCCGCCAGCTCCGCAAGCTGCCTTTTGAGCTGGAAGTAGAAGGAGTCGGGCGCGCCGACCTTGTAGAGGATGGCGATGATGGCGAGCTCGCCGTTTCCGGCGACGTTCTCGTGGACGAGTTGGACCTCTAGCGGGTGGCGCTTGCCGTTGATGGTGTGCTCGGAGGGCGTGCGCCACTGGAGCTTCTTGAGGCTGAAGACCTTGCCGCCGATGGACACCGTCCCGACCTTGCCGGCGAACGTCATCTGCATTGCCATTTGCCAAATTTATCGATCAGTACGTGGTACGCGCCCGCGTCACGGTCTCGAGATCGGTAAACAGCATTGGGACGACATGAACGGGGGACTTGCCGAGATTTCTTTGCCGTTGTTGATGAGGGTGGCGTCAGTGGCGTCGTAGGTGCGGTTGAGGGTTTCGTGGTCTGGCCGGGGGACGGCGTTCTTGGTGACGATGTCAATGGGGGACTGCTTCCTCACCGGAGCACCGCCGTTGCAGGCGCTGTACGCGGGGCTCAGCTTCGCCCAGTTCTCCGGACCCAGCTTCGTCCCGGGCACGTAGCTATATTCCGGCCCAGCCGCCGCCTGGCCGAGAGCGACGGCGACGGCGACGGACGATGTCGCGACAGCGGCGACGAACAAGACGAGGACGGCACGACGGGACGCCATTGCCGGCACCATGGATCGATGGTCTCTTCGGTCTCTTGATGTTGTGGGGGGATCGATCGCGCGAGACCAGCGTCGCCCTCTTTACCGCGCGTGTATTTACAGGGCGTCGCCAAACTTGCTAGGCGGGTTGGACGGGTGGACGGGAGCGGAGGTAGAAGAGGGGTGCTTAATTTGATTTGAGCCAAGAATAGCGCTCTTGGTGCTGAGGATGACCGCTGACGTGCGTCTTCTCCTTGCTGTCCTCCCCGCCGAGCCAGTGCCACCGCGTGTTCGATGTGCTGGGCTGGTCGCCGCCAAGACGCCGGCGAGCAAGCAAAAGTCACGGTGAGCTTTTTAGTTGTACTTTCTTTTTGAGCTTTTTAGTTGTACTTTCTTCCAAAAAGAAAGTGCAAAAAGTTGGATAGGGGTGTTGCGAGAATCGAACTCGCGACCTCTCGCACCCGAAGCGAGAATCATACCACTAGACCAAACACCCATTAGCGATGACACAGAAAAGCAAAATATAATTATCGTAGTGGTATCTTTCTAAACAAATCATCATCTACATTTTCTTTACTGGGGATTGGGTCGAAACGGAGCGATCGAAAGCAATTACTTTCAGAACTGGAAAGCATAAAAAACAATTGCGGAATATTTCGGAAGGTTCTAAAACTAAAACGGTTGCAATTTGACCTGAATACAGTACCATGTGTCTTTCTATGCAATGTCGAAAAGTAGTCAAATAGCTGAATAAACCAGAAAAGTGCAAGCGGCCAAGACTTCTTGGCACGTACTTCGTACTAACTAACAAGCAGAAGCAATAATCTACATAATACAGAGCACACTTAACCAGATAAGAACCATGATCCATTTGAAAGTGACAATCGATCGCCCAAAAAAAAATAGTGAGAACCCAAACAACAGGGTGTCGTTTCTTAATATCCTTTGCTGCCAAAATGTTCTAACCTCTGTGATGACTCGTGAAAGCATGTTTCTTAAGCTTCCTGATCATACAAGGGGTGTACGGATATGCTTCATAAATTCCATTTGTATGCGCACGGGAGTAATTTTTTGGGCGCATATTGATACAATATAGATGGTGATAAGCCCAAGAAAACCACCTCTTTATAGGGGTGAAACCCAAGAAAGTAGAGGTTAATGCTGCATCTTTCATAATCATCTTCAATGTTCAGAACATTATCATCGTCGGAGTTCCATTAGTTTCTCCTCCACATTCTTCCTCCTTTTCTTGTTCTCCACTATCATGGTCGTCGTCGTCATCATCATCATCATCATCATCATCATTATCATTATCGTCATCGTCCCAGAGGTAATCCCCCATTAGCATGTCATCGTCTTCTCCTTCCCCTTTTTCTTTCCCTTCGTATCCTCCTCCCCCATCGTTGTCACTTTCATCATAATAATCATCATCATCGTCACCATAATCATCGCCATCATCTACGGTCCATGTTTTTTTAAGTCCCTCGAAGTCACGCAACAATAATGATGTCACTGGCTCAAGATCAACATGATGCTTCAACACCCAATCTATGAGTCCATCTGATTCGACAAGGCTAAAAACCCGGAGACGATTTTCTTTGTATATTGTTGCCAGGGACACCCCCTTTTTCTGATTTCCCAAGATATTGTGCATCTATGCTTTCACCGATATCTCGTGGCATTTTTGTAACTTGGTAGTGGCCACTTGACAAAGATAACCTGCAATATCAATTCATAAAGAAAAATGTGAACAATTTTGATGTTGTAGTGTTTGTGTAGAATGATGAATCAAGCCTAAGAGAAGCAACTGATACAATAATTCATAAGGTAATTTTGCAAGGATGCACTAGATATAATACCTTGCAACAAACACACCACGGCAATGCACGTAGAGCGATCCGTCCCAATATACACCATAGCGCCACCTTGGACCACCGGAAGACACAGAATTTGGGTTCATTGGATCTACTCGAACACTGGTCACTGTCCCCACAGCCTCGCCTTGACGGACAAAGGACCTCTTCTGCCATCGCCTCGTACTAGACGAGAACACGTCCATTGTCCAAGACGATGGTGGCCATTCCATGGAATCGTGCGGGTCTTCTTGCTCGTCTTGCACAGGTAGAATCACCTTCTTAGGCACATCTGGGATAAGGAACACCTCATAGTGCGGTGAGACGGCAGGGTCGAAGGCAAGGTATGGGTTGACGTCGTACTTGGTGCTGAGACGGCCCCACTGTCTCGTGGCGGGTTGACCACGTAGAGCTTCGGAAAATCCTCATACAGCAAGAGGCCATTGCAGTGGTCGATGATCGGGTTATAATCCTCGGTATAGCCAGGCAGGTAGTCTAGGTTGCCGTTGATCACGGGCTTCGCCGCCGAGGGGCGCGAGGTGCGGGTGCTCGTAGTCGATGTAGTTGATGAAGATGCATGCCGTGCACCGAGTGCGGGAGGACGTGCGGGAGCAGCAGGCGATGGCCGTCGACGACAGCACGCCACGCCTTGCGGACGCAGCGAGAGGCGGCGAGGTCGCACGACTGGAGGCGGCAGAGGATGTTGGCGAGCACGTCGTCCGGCAGGGCTTCCGTCTGGTCGCCCATGGCTGGCTTCAGCGGCCGCCTTTGCGCAGACCAAGACCAATCGTGACTCGTGAGAAAGGGCGACGGTGCGTTTACGATAGAGACTGCTGGAGTGCTGGGTCTCAGGTGCCTATATGGACAGAGATACGATTGGGCCGCATCACGTATTTGCCCAAAGTGCAGGCTGCCAGCCGATTCCAACTCGGTAGCGGAGAGGCTATTCTGCGGCGCAACCTCTATCGCAAACCTGGGCCTTATGGCCCCATGCGCAATCCTGGGCCGTCGGATTCCGACGGCCAGGATTTAGTGTTGAAGTCAACACTAAATCCTGGCCGTCGGATAGCTGAATCCGACGGCCCAGATTACGCATGCGCGCCATAAGGCCTGCTAATGGGATTTATCGCAAACAGACACCTGACCTGACCTGACCAAAATCGGACGCGGTGGAAAGCCTGACACAGCTCATGGCCTCATGCCGATACGTGCGACTACAAACAGGAAAATATAATATACATGTTCCTTCCATAAAGTGTTTTTTAACGGTGCCGTACCCTACCAGTTAAGGGTGCACCACACAAAAACGCAGTGATTTGTGCGTTTGCTCTATCAAGACTCGTATTTGTCCATGTATAATGATTTTCTACATTTACCCATGTGGTTGTGTATGAAGCAATAACTCCTCTCATCTCATTCTTCTGTTGTGAGATTCTTGCCTATTCTTTTCCACTCACCCATCATTTTTAGTTACATTTCAAAAATTGTATCGGCCATATCTTTTAAACCGAGTGTCTGATTTTTGATGTGTTTTGATATTTGAGTTCCTAGCGACTAGATCTTCAAACCAAGATCATGTTGGATACATTTAAAAAATGTTTAAAATTCGAATGTGAAATTATATTGAAACTAAAATAAAATCATTTTAACATATCTAACTTTAGTTAAATTTCAGAAACATTCCATGTAGATTGCGCACATATTTGCGCAATATTTCATTATACCAAAAAAACAGTTAAATTTTGAAAAAAAAAGATACAATTTTCAATAGATTTGTATAAGGTATGTTCAAAACATGACAGACTACTCTTTATATATGCGAAATCTTGATGAAATATATATGGTGTCACAAAAACATTAATAAAATTTACATGAAACCAATATTATACTCGAACATGTCATATCAATGTGAAACAAGCCAATATGATAAATCAAATTTATTAAAATTTCATTTTAGTTTCAATATAATTTCATATTCGAATTTTAAAGTTTTTCAAAATGTGTCCAATATTGATCTTGTTTTAAAAATCTCGTTGCCAAGAACTCAAATATCAAAAAATATCAGAAGTCGGACACTCGATTTAAAAGATATGACCGATACTATATTGAGAATAAAAACTAAAAAGAATGAGTGGGTGGACAGAAATTGACAGTTTACGGTAGAGATGTACCGCCACTAACTTACGTGTTGGACATAAATATGTTATACCAACATGTCATAGAGTGAAAAGGTAGGTAGACAGTTGGGTTCATTTAATAGGTACGAGATACAACTACAGATTTGCCTACTTCTTTACTAAAATAAAAGGCAGAATACGTTGGCACAGATTCCGAATCACTGCGTATGGATGGATGGCTGAAACCATACCGGTAGGGCGCGGCGCCGTTAGAAAATCCGCGTCGGTGTTCCTTACCTTTTTGCACTTTTATATTGTTTCGTTAAGGGTTTAGGCACGTGATGAGCTTCCTCCGGAGATTGGTGGCCCTGAGCCCCGCCGCATTCTGAGCCCTCTAATCAACTCGTATGGTCCGTCTAATGTGACCTCGCCTGCGTGTAGTGTCACCGACCATTGTTGGTAGCACCGCCGACCACCGCTTGTAGCATCTCGTCCCAAGTTGGTAGCATCGCCGCCCAAAAAAGGTTCTATCGCCGACCGCCGATTGCAACATGTTGACTCCGGCGGGTAGCAGTGCGGCCCAAGGTTAGCAGCATCGCTGATTCCTATGGTAGCACCGCCGTCCGCGACAGTTAGCATATGTCACTGCCGTCTGTAGCATCTTGACTACTGCTTGCAGCACCACCGCCCAAGGATAGCAGCATCGTCACGCGTGTGGTAGCACCCCGGCCGACCCCCGTTAGTAGCACGGCCGCCCACAGAAGGCACCATCGCCGACCACCACTTGCAGCATGTTGACTCCGGCTGGTAGTAGCGCAGCCCAAGGCTAGCAGTATCGCCGATTACTTTGGCAGCACCACCGACCGCGGCAGTTAGCATATGTCACTGCCGTCTGTAGCATCTTGACTACTGCTTGCAGCACCACTGCCCAAGGATAGCAGCATCGTCGCGCGTGTGGTAGCACCCCAGCCAACCCCCGCTTGTAGCATCCCATCTCCGGTTAGTAGCACGGCCGCCCACAGAAGGCACTATCGCTGACCACCACTTGCAGCATGTTGACTCCGGCTGGTAGTAGCGCGCTAGCAGGATCGCCGATTGCATGTGGAACGCCTAGCATGGCGGTGGAGCAATGGTGGATCGTAAAGGGCAAAACTAAAACGGAAAAGAATAAGTGGAAGAGAAGGCCAAGCGAAGATAACACTTATAGTGGTGGGCCCTCTAGCCCTGTTGTGTCCCACGTTTCAGGACACGCGACGCGCCCGAGCTCAAGGATGATGGCTAGACACGATCCCTTTGGTGAAGAAATGTGTTTTTCTTAAGTTATATAGCGGGGAGAGTAGCTGGAAACTCCAAATGGAGCTTGAGCTCAAGGAAGCATGTTCTGTTTCGAAATTCAAAAATTATATTTCTAAGTTTCAAAAACTCCGGGGAAAAATTAGGTGTAGATAATGTCGAACTTTACCACGGTGCAAAACCTCAATGCCAAATTCGTTATATTGGACTACAAAAATGACAAATCCGGCCAAATTTCCTGGTTTTATAAACGTAAATGTTGAAAATATAAGCAATTTAGCTATTGATTTAATCCGCTAAAACAGTAAATAGTTTATGACTAGAATAACCAGAATTATACTAATCATGCGATCTACTTGAATAGTAGATAAATAGAACGAATCTAAAGCAACTACTACAAGCAGAAACTGTAGCAGTATCGTAAACAGGAAGATCAAGTAATCATACGGTGCAGCGGCAGCCGAAGCGTTAGCATTGCTGTTGTCGCCCATGTCGTCGATGAAGAGGTTGCCGATGTCGGGGAAGAACTCGTCGTTGGGGAAGAACTCGATGCCAGTAGTCGCGCGAGTGCGCTCCCCAAAAACCTGATCGCCCCTCTCCCTTACAGGATCACAAGAGGCGGGGTTCCGGAGGCCCACTGTCCTTCAACTGGTGCACGCCGGAAGACGGGATGGAGAAGACTTGGAAGACGGCGGCGCAAGGTTTTGGAACGGTGGTGCGAGACCATGTGTTGCGTATATGTGCCAAAATTGGCCTGGTTCGGTTTTATATAGTGCAGGTTGGGAGTCAAAGCAGCCCTCATAAACGCGTCCGTTTATGATTTAGAAAACTGCCGTATTAAACACATCCGTTTATGAATTAAAAACGGTCACAATAAACGTGTTTGTGAATCAGAAACGGCTGTATTAACCGTGTATGTTAATGAATTAGAAACGGTCGTAATAAACGTGACCGTTACTAATTAATCAATGACTCATTAATGTTTGTGAATCAGAAACGGCTGTATTAACCGTGTCTGTTAATGAATTAGAAACGGCCGTAATAAACGTGACCGTTACTAATTAATCAATGACTCATTAATTTTCCCAATTAACAAAATATAATAATGTGCCAATGAGAATTTCTGAATTTATCTTGGGCTAGTAAATACTAGTAAATTCTAACAATCTCCCACAAAGTCTCATTGGCTCATATCTCATCATTCAGTTACAAAACATTGTTTTATATATCGGTACTCAGTGGAGACTGTTAAGTTGAACTTCCACTTAGAAACTTATGCTACACTAGATCACAACTTGGATAGTGAACTATGCCTTGAACTACAATTTGCTGCGACTTAGTTTCACACAAGCCCTTGACCAATACCGAGCTGCCGCAAGGCTTCCCCGCAGGTGGAGATTATGCGTCATACTTCAAGACCTTTCATGAGTTTATTAAAGAGCACCCAACTCTCACGGACTGCGACGTTTAACAGTCAGACTCATATAGGTGTATTCCTCAAGAGATGCTCTGCAGGACAACATCTCCGCTTATAAAAGTAAGCCACTTGGAATACATTAAGATAAATATCAACCTGCCATACAGAATAGAAGAGTATTGCATCTTCATGGAGTGGGAAATATAATATAAGGATACTCTCCTCTCAGCTGCCCAACAACTTGTCTCCCACTTCTAATTCACGGATCTCCGATCACATAGAGTAGGTTACCACTGTGGACAACTCATACCGTGGGTCTCAAACCCATCTCCTCGATGCACTATCTATCACATTACGTGATAAACCCTTTGTGAAGGGATCTGCCAAATTCTTAGACGTTTGGATATAATCCAACGCAATGACTCCGGAGTTCTTTAATTTTCGGACAGATTTCAATCTCTCTTCACATGCCTTGATGACTTCATATTATCCTTAGAACTTTTAATCTTGTGTATCACAGTTTGATTATCACAGCTCATAAGGATAGCGGGTATTGGTTTTTCAAACACAGGTAAGTCCATCGAAAGCTGTCGAAGCCATTCTGCTTCAACAGTGGCTGTGTCCAACCCTGTGAGTTCTGCTTCCATAGTTGACCTCGTTAAGATGGTCTGCTTGCAAGACTTTCAGGAAACAGCTCCACCACCGAGTGTAAACACATAACCACTCGTGGCCTTAATCTCATCAGCATCAGATATCCAATTTGAATCACTATAACCCTCCAGTACCCTCGGGTATCCAGAGTAGTGAATTCCATAGCTCGCAGTGCCTTTTAAATAACGCATAACTCTCTCGAGCGCATGCCAATGATCATCTCCGGATTAGAAACAAACTGGCTCAACTTGCTCACAGCAAAAGAGATGTCAGGCCTCGTGGCACAAGCCAAATACATAAGTGAGCCAATAATCTGAGAATATCTCAGTTGATCTCTAGTAGTCTGTTGATTCTTTCGAAGCAACACACTAGGATCATATGGTGTCGGAGAAGGCTTACAGTCGTCATACCCGAATCGACTCAAGACCTTTTTCACATAGTGAGACTGAAGCAGTGTAATCCCACCATCACCATCTCTCAGCAGTTTGATGTTCAAGATAACATCGGCTACTCCAAGATCCTTCATCTCAAAGCAACGAGATAAGAAATCCTTAACCTCCTTGATTAGATCAAGGTTGGTTCCAAAGATCAGTATGTCATCGACATACAGACAGAGAATAACTCCCTCGCCCCCACCATAGCGATAGTACACACATTTGTCAGATTCGTTTATAATGAAACCTGCAGCAGTTAAAGTTCTTTCAAACTTTTCGTGCCATTGCTTAGGAGCTTGCTTAAGGCCATATAAGGACTTCAACAACTTGCACACCTTTGCTTCCTGACCAGGTACTGCAAAACCATCGGGCTGATCCATGTAAATTTCCTCATCTAACTCTCCATTTAGGAAAGATGTCTTCACGTCCATTTGATGAACGAGAAGCCATGTGAGGCAGCCAATGAAAGTAGCACTCGAATCGTGGTCAGTCTAGCCACAGGTGAATAAGTATCAAAGAAGTCTTCACCTTCTTTCTGGGTATAACCCTTGCCCACAAGCCGCGCCTTGTACTTCTCAATAGTACATCAGGCCTAAGCTTTTTCTTGAACACCCACTTACATCCTACAGATTTACACCCATAAGGACGATCAGTGACTTCCCAGGTTCCGTTAGCCAAGATGGAATCCATCTCACTACGAACAGTTTCCTTCCAGTAGTCAGCATCAATAGATGCATAGGCTTCTGAAATGGTACTAGGGGTGTCATCAACAAGGTACACAATGAAATCATTGACACGTCTCAAACGTATCCATAATTTCTGTCGTTCCATGCTTATATTATACATTTGCTACATGTTTTATATACACTTCATATCACTTTTATGCATTTTCTGCGACTAACCTATTAACAAGATGCCACAGTGCCAGTTCCTGTTTTCTGCTGTTTTTGGTTTCAGAAAACTACTTCTGCAAATATTCTCGGAATAGCACGAAACAAAAGGCCACGTCCCTATTTTTCCAACACGTACACGGAGTCCGAAGGAGAGACGAAGAAGCGCCACGAGGTGGCCAAACCATAGGCCGGCGCGGGGGTGAACAGTAACCGCACCGCCAGGTGGTTTGACCCCCTCGGGGGTCCACCGACGTCGCCCCTTCGCCTATTTATTCCCTCAGACGCGAAAACCCTAAAAAATCCTATCATACTCCACGAAGAGTTCCGCAGCGCCGCCGCCATCGACGACAAGTTTCGGGGGACAGAATCTCTGTTCCGGCACACCGTCGGGACGGGGAAGTGCCCCCGGAGCCATCTCCATCGACTCCATCGCCATCTCCAGCGCCGCCGCCGCGCCGTGGCTGCAGCGGGCCGCCGTCTCCTCTCCGGGCTGCACCTCTTCATCAACCTCTCCATCAAGTGTGCTCACCATGACCATGTGTGAGTAGTCTTCCCTGAGGCTGAGGGCTCTACCGGTAGCTATGTGGTTTACCTCTCTCTCCCGTGGTGTGATCTTTATGTGATCATGAGTATTGCTAGTATCGCTGAATTCATATGTAATGTTTATGCTACTCAAGTGATTGTATCTAGTTCCCGGAGTCATTGTGACAACACGGTATCAAGGTAACAGTGTGGGTACTTGTGTGTGACTCTATGAATACTTTAGATATTTATCATGGCTTGTTCTTGGGAATTGTGGTGTTTGTTTACTCAGACTTTGAGGAGTGCTTTTGCAGCCCTACACATAGTACTCTTGTGTTATCAAGAAGGAGAATAATCCCGAGTATCATTTACTTGCATTCAGTTGTGCTAACATGTTGAGAGGTGCCACTAGTGAAAGTATGATCCCTAGGCCTTGTTTCTAAGCATTGAAACACCGTTTACAACAAGTTCTGCTACATGTTTGCTTGCTGCCATTTTTATTCCAGATTGCAATTACCACTTATAATCATCCATATTACTTGTATTTCACTATCTCTTCGCCGAACTAGTGCACCTATACATCTGACAAGTGTATTGGGTGTGTTGGGGACACAAGAGACTTCTTGTATATTAATTGCAGGGTTGCTTGAGAGGGATATCTTTGACCTCTACCTCCCTGAGTTCGATAAACCTTGGGTGATTCACTTAAGGGAAACTTGCTGCTGTTCTACAAACCTCTGCTCTTGGAGGCCCAACACTGTCTACAAGAATAGAAGCGTGCGTAGACATCAAGCTTTTTGCAAATTATAAGGGTCTTTCAGTATGGAGAATGAAAAGGTATGGCCCTCTTTCATTTTTTTTTTGCTAGAAACCACTGATTACATCAAAGCCTGGTTAATACAGAAAGACACCCCACAAAGATAGAAATTACACATAGGTCCTTCTGCAAAACGATGTCGCCGGCGAGGAAAAGGACGTGCCGATGGCGCGCCGCCGCTACGTCTTCCTCAAACCTTGGATCAGAAGACGGCCCCTTGCGGACGGGAAGTCGTCGAATCTCGAACTCGGAGAGCCTCCACCCTGCTCGACGACGGCAGCATCGCCAGGCTTCAACATCAGCAGCTTTACGATCTCGATCTAGATCTGCCGCTCCGGGATCCAGCTGGGGCAGGAACGCGCACGGCGGTCACCCAGGACCGCGAGCACGGGGGGAAGTCGACTGCTTGATGCCGAAGCTCCGAAGACCGCCGACACCGGAGAGGAAGAAGCCGACCCCAAAATGCCAACCACCGACGCCTCCGCCTCCAGGACGCCGCCGGCAAGCACTCCCTCTAACCCTACACTATATACATGGCGAGATCCGTGGATTCCCCAGCCTCCCGCTGCCGGAGCAACCGCCGGAGACGGAGGGATCCGCGGATCGCCGCCCTGCGAGGTGGATCGACGGAGGAGTTCAAGAAATCGCCTCTCTTCTACTATAGCGGGAGAGAGGAGACGTCCAAGGTCGTATGTCTCAAAATCTGGCCCTCTTTCATTTGACTGTAGCTTAACAAGCATGTAAGGTGTGCGCATTCATGATAAAGCGCACCTACGTTACTGTGGAGGTTATGCCGAACGGGTATACCTGCCACGGTGGATAAAACCTGGCCCACCAAGGAGGCCCATCAGATAAAGCCGGAGGGCTTAATGGAGAAGGCCTCATGGGCTTAGGCGCAAGGATAAGCTCTGGGCTGGCTTAGTGAAGTCCAAGACGAAGGCCTGGCTGCGTTCGCCTTAGGGAGCAAGTTAGGGTTTGTTACCGTGTTAGTCTAGGACTCATGATCTAGGTCGGTTAAGGCTTTCCTTGTAGGGGAAGGCTTGGCGCCTTTATAAGCCAGCCTTCCAGCAGCCTTAGGGCACGCATACAATCTCATTGTAACCTGTACACATATTCTCTTGAGTGAATTATAGCAGCACGTAGGATCTCGCCACCGTCGTGAGATCCGAAGCTGGGTAAGATCGTGTGTGCAATCCCGTCACTGGAACCCTCTACGTTCTTCCCCACCTCCTCTACGGTACGTATGAATCCATATAGTAGTTCCGCGTTACCAATACCTCGACAGTTGGCGCCCACCGTGGGGCCCAAGGCGTCGGGAGTTTTGTTTCAGGCGGGAGCATTGGGCGAGATCGGCAAGACTATGGCGGTTGGTCGCGCCCGCATCATCAACAACTTTGGGTGCATCGAAGACGACGGTCCTACGTCCCAGCAAACGACGCACTGGTGTCAAGCTTCGTCGTCCCCTTCGGCACCATCAACATCTTCATGGGTTTTACGGCTGAGGCGTATGGATTCCCCAGGGGATCCGCCGCCTTTTGGCCCACCCACCACCCCATCGATTATGCAATCGAGCAACAACACAGATCGGATCAGGCCTTTGTCTATCGCGATCTGAGTGACTCTGATACCCAAAGCGATTCTGACTCCAGCTCTTATGAGCTTATGGAGCCCGCCTCTCGCTTTGTTGGTGTCATTGACGCATCTGGCCCTAAGCCGGCCGAATCTGACCCTGAGTCAATATTACCTGCCTTACAGACAGGAGCAGACTCAGAAGCCGGATCTGATGGCACCGCTCCAATGGCGGAAGATTCAGATCTCGATGAGCATAAGGAGGAAGACTTTGCAGCACAGGTTGCCGCGCGAGGCTATGGCTCATCCGATCCAAACGAAGTCTTAATGACTTTCCCGGCACAGATAGCTATGGAGGATGGTGCGGCCGCGGCTAAGCCAGACGAGGCTGAAGTTTCCTCTAGCATCAAACACATTGGTGACAAGGCGGAAAAGCCAGAGGATGTGCTGGACCCTAAAGGCCTCCCCCGGCTACGCCTATTGAAGAAGACCTGGAACGGTCAAAGGAGGAACACATGCGCGCATTGGAGCTTCTCAAAACACCTTTGGGACCAAATCCAACCGCGGTTGAACTTGAGGAAAGACGGAAAGCGCTCCTGGCTGAGACTGAAGTCAACATCAAGTATAAGTTGTCCCTCCTGAACAAGGAAAAAGAGTTAATCCTAGTTGGAAAGGCTCTAGAAGAGGAAGAGTACCAGCGTGAGCGCAATGTTGAGAAATTCCGCAAATACGAAGTATACGTGACCCTCTTCTGCATCGGGATCTGCAGGGAAACTTCGAGAAGCCTTCTGCCCAAAAGTCTTTAAAGCCTTGGCAGAAATACTCTTTCAAGTTAACCCTGATGGAGTCATATTCTTCTCCACCCCGGCCAAAAACCTAGAGGCGGCCAGGGAAATCATGGGAGACGAAGCAGTCCCAATTGAAGAGCGCCACCATTATTCTAAATGCTCATCGAAAAGGCGGTAGAGCAGCAGGCTAAGGCGGACTCAAACTCAAAACTGGCGGACGATACGCGTCTTTGCAAGACAGCCGTTGCCGGCGGTGGGGATCCAGAGGAACCAGCTGGTTCCAGTAGCCATGGCAATAAGGGTAAGGAACCCAGGAAGGACAAAGTTCCTGACAAGCACAGGGATGAGTCAAAGACTGGGTCCAACCGCCATAGTGACAAAGGCAAGGACGACCACCGGCAAAAGGATAACACACGCCATAAGAAGAATGATCCGCCTCGCCGTGAAAGAGATCAAGACAAGGACGCACGGCGTGGGAGTGACCGGCTTAACATGCCACCTCCGCCCGCAGCACGGGCAAGAGACGAAGGAAATAGGGGCAACAGAGATCCGCCTCAAAGGCGATCTCGCTCCCGCTCCCCTCATCGCCAAAGCCGTCAGGAGGAGCCAAGGCGTAGCCAATCCAACAAAGGGCCAGCCAGGGAAAACACTCATATCTCAGACGCCCGCATCCGTCTCGATGAGATTAAAGCGGCCAAAGAGGAGTCTTACCTGGGCCCTGTGTGCTTTGGACCGGCGATTCGCAAGGTGCAACTCCCATCCTCGCTAGGCAATGTCAAGAAAATTGTGGACAAGTACAATGGCATTGACAAACCGGACATATGGCTGCCTGATTACATCCACGCCGTTGGTATTAATGACGGTGATTACAATGCAGCTGTACGTTTTCTTCCACTCATGTTGGAGGGAACGGCCCGGTTATGGATCGACACTTTGCCAGAAAAGAGTATCCACAATTGGCAAGACATGCAGAAAACATTCATGCAACACTTCTCATGCACATACAAACGTCCAAAGGCTTACTCAGATCTACTAAAGTGCTCAAGTGGAGGGGGAGTCAAGCAGAGCTTTCATAGCTCGATGGACAGAGACAAAGAATGCATGCGAAGACGTTTCTGAGATCCAGGCCATACATGCTTTTATGAACAGCCTGAAGAAAGGCAACATGATGAGATATATGTTGGCCAGCCAAAACATCAAACACCTCGGCGAGCTCTTAGACAGCGCGAACAATTACGCTGCAGCAGAAGACGACGCTCGAGCTGACGACGGCGATCTGCGCATGGACATAGCTGTTAACCCGGAAAAGCGAAACAACAATCAAAGCCGGAAAAAGAAGGAAGCCAACGATGCGCCAGGACCATCAAAGGAGGTAGCCTTTGCCAATAAGAAGGGTGGCCAGAGGGGCTAGCAGATGGCAGAAGAAGAGCGATGACAGTCAAGGGTCAAGACCCATTAAAATCACCTATGACGACATCAAAGATGAACCTTGTGCCCATCATAGCAAGCTTGGCAAATGCACCCATACCAACAGGCAGTGCCGCCTTAACGATGATATCAAGAAGGATCCGGACGCTGGCTTCAAGGCAAAACAGTTCAAGCGCAAGAACCGTAAAGACAAGAAAGCAGAAGGACAACGAGGAAAGTGCTTCGGAGCCGGAAGATCAGGAGCCAAAGCACAAGAGGAGCAACAAGTTTCCAAGGGTCGAAACAAGCCTTGTCACTTCCTTGCCACTCCTTCGGCCAAAAAGGAAAAGGCAGCCTGGAGGGAACTCAATGCCACTATGCCAGCGGTTCCCCAGTATCTCAACTGGTCCGAGCACCCCATTACATGGGACCGCAACGATCATCCTGATCATATTCCACAGAACCCAGGGAATTACGCGCTCGTTGTAAACCCAATTGTGCAGCAATGCAGGCTTTCTAAGGTGCTTATGGATGGAGGGAGTAGCATCAACATCCTCTATCTTGAAACCTTAAAGCGCATGCGCCTTTCTGAGACACAGCTAAAACATAGCACAGTCAAGTTTCACGGCATAGTGCCAGGCAGGCAGGCCAGTTCTATGGGAACAATTGTCTTAGACGTACCTTCGGTGACGAAACAAACTATAGGACTGAGGAAGTTGCCTTTGAGGTGGTGGAATTCAAAAGTGCGTATCACGCAATCTTTGGCCGCCCAGCCTTTGCCAAATTCATGGCACGCCCGTGTTACATCTACAGCAAGCTCAAAATACCTGGACCAAACGGCGTCATCACGGTCAATGGCGACTTCAAGAAGGCGAAGGAATGCGAAGCAGGAAACGCCGTCTTAGCAGAAGCAGTCATCAGCAAGGAAGAGCTGGAGCAGTACAAGAAAGAAGTTAACACCAATGAAATGCCGGATGGTAAAAGCCTCCTTGCGCTCGGATGTTACCTTCAAGGCCAGCTCAAACTCGAAGAAGATCGTGCTGGACAACGCTGATGCAAGCAAGACGACGAACATAGGCGCGGACCTCAGTGACGCATAGGAAGGCGCGCTCGTCAAGTTCCTCCGTGAGCAACGGGATATTTTTGCATGGTCACCATCAGACATGCCAGGAGTACCCCGGGAACTTGCCGAGCACAGCCTTAATGTCGCCAAAGGTGCCAAGCCAGTAAAACAAGGTCTTCGTCGCTTCGGTCCAGAGAAGAAGAAAGCAATAGGAAAAGAGGTAGCTCGGCTTAGTGCCGCTAATTTCATTAGAGAGGTTATCCACACAGATTGGCTAGCAAATCCTGTATTAGTACCTAAGAAGGACGTGAAAGACTTGCGCATGTGCATAGATTTCACCGGCTTAAACAAAGCCTGTCCTAAAGACCCCTTCGCATTGCCGCGAATTGATCAGGTCGTAGATGCTGTATCAGGTTCTGAATTACTATGCTTTTTGGACGCTTACTCTGGCTACCACCAAATTAAGATGAAGGAGTCTGACCAAATTAAGACTTCCTTCATCACACCTTTCGGAACGTTTTGCTACATAACTATGCCTTTCGGGCTTAAAAACGCTGGCTCAACGTACCAACGGTGCATACAACGTTGCCTACACGATCAAATAGGCCGCAATGTTCACGCTTATGTCGATGACATTGCCGTTATGTCGCGAAAACGCGGCGATCTCATCGTTGACCTTCAAGAAACCTTTGATAACTTAAGAAAATATAACATGAAGCTAAATCCGGGAAAATGCTTTTTTGGCGTCCCAGCAGGAAAACTTTTAGGCTTCATTGTTTCAGAAAGAGGTCTTGAGGTTAACCCAGAAAAGATTCGAGCTATCATGGACATCAAAAAGCCTACTTGTCTTAAAGATGTCCAAAGGCTCACAGGATCTGCAGCAGCTGTAAGCCGATTTATTAGTAGGCTTGGGGATAAAGCTTTACCCCTATACAGGTTGTTGAAGAAAACTAAGACGTTCGTCTGGACTGAAGAGGCAGATGCAGCCTTAGCACAGTTAAAAGACGCCTTAGTTTCAGCACCAATATTAGCGTCTCCTCTACCACAAGAGCCGATGCTACTTTACATGGCGGCTACCAACCTAGTTATTAGTGCAGTGGTTGTTGTTGAGCGAAAGGAAGAGGAAGGAGCTACCGGAACAAAGGCCGGTATATTATATCAGCGAAGTCTTCTCCGAATCCAAACAACGATACCCTCACTATCAGAAGCTGGCTTATGGAGTTTTCTTCGCAGCCAGAAAATTACGCCATTATTTCCAAGAGCACCCAATCACGGTAGTCAGTAAGGCGCCATTGGGTGACATTATAAACAACACCGATGCCACTGGACGTGTGGCTAAGTGGGGAATTGAATTGGCAGCCTTCGACATCCAGTACAAGCCACGTACAGCCATCAAATCCCAGTCCTTAGCTGATTTCATCGCAGACTGGACAGAAGCAATGGATGAACTTCCCCTCCCTGACGAGAATATTGGGTTATGCACTTTGACGGCTCCAAAATGTTGCAGGGATCGGGAGCTGGCGTGGTACTGAAGAACCCTAAAGGAGACAAGATGTGCTATGTCTTGCAGATACACTTCAATGCCACTAATAATGTTGCAGAATACGAGGCTCTGTTGCATGGATTGCACGTCGCAAAGGATTTGGGCATTAGCCGTCTTTTGTGCTATGGCGATTCAGACCTCGTTGTTCAACAATTAGAAGGGGCATGGGACGCGAAGAGCCCTACAATGGCTGAATACCGACGCACGGTAGACGAGTTTGGTCGGTGTTTTATCGGCTTAGAAGTCAAGCATATCAAAAGGGAGGAAAATGAAGCAGCGGACGCCTTAGCCAGAATGGGCTCGAAAAGATCGAAGGTGCCCTCCGATATATTTTTGGAGCACCTGTACGTGCCGTCTATTAAAGGCGGAGATGAGGATGACCCCATGGCTTCGCAGTCTGTTTCCGTCATGCTGGTGAAGCCAGACTGGACACAGCCCTACATAAATTTCCTCCTTAACAAGGAAGAGCCAGAGGATGAAGTATTAAGGCGGCAAGTTGTGCGCAGAGCTAAGGCATACACAATAATAAATGGAGAGCTATACAAGCGGAGTACCACAGGTGTATATCAACGATGCGTTTCGCCGGAAGAAGGACAGAGATACTAGAAGAGATCCATGGTGGATGTTGCGGTCATCATGCCTCTGCCCGAGCAATTGTCGCCAAAGCTTTTAGACATGGATTCTACTGGCTCACAGCAAAGCAAGACGCAGAAGAACTCGTCAAGAAATGCGTTGGATGCCAAAAGTATGCAAGACAGCCAAAGATGCCAGCCCAGGAATTGCGCACCATTCCAATCACGTGGCCATTTGCGGTCTGGGGACTGGACATGGTAGGTCCATTCAGGACTGCGCGAGGCGGCGTCAAACATCTCTTAGTTGCGGTGGATAAATACACCAAGTGGGTTGAAGCTAAGCCCATAAAAAAGCTTGATGGGGCAACAGCCAAGAAGTTCGTCATTGAGGTTATAACGAGATTTGGCGTCCCCCACAGTATCATTACGGACAATGGGACAAACTTCGCCGTAGGAGAACTGGCAAAGTACTGTGGTGAAGTTGGTATTCGTTTGGACTTAGCATCTGTGGCTCATCCACAATCGAATGGCCAAGTTGAGCGAACCAACAGTATAATTCTACAGGGAATAAAGCCAAGATTAGAGTGCCTTTGCATAGAGCAGCTGGAGCATGGGTAGAAGAATTACCTGCTGTCTTATGGAGCATACGCACAACTCCAAGCAGTGCAACAGGCTACACCCCTTTCTTTCTCATATATGGCGCTGAAGCGGTACTCCCAACGATGTCCTGCACGACACACCTCGTGTAACAGCCTACGTGAAGCAGACGCAGAAGAAGCCGACAGGATGGCTTAGACCTTCTCGAAGAAGAGCGTGAGATAGCGCTTCAGCGCTCCGCCATTTATCAGCAGAACATGCGGCGTTACCACAGTCGCAAGGTAAGACGGAGATCGTTTCGAGAAGGCGATTTGGTGCTTCGCCTTGTTCAGCAAAAGGAGCACAAACTATCTCCCATATGGGAAGGACCCTTCGTTATCAGCAAAGCGCTTAAGAACGGGGCATATTATCTTGTGGACCTCCGTGATATGAGAAAAGAAGAAAAGAGGCCGCAAAAGGAAAAGGAACGAAGAAGCAGTGCTCAAGGAGACGAAACGTCCTTGGAACATTGAGCAGCTACGTCCTTTTTACACTTAGCAATTCTATTGTAATCACACCATATATGATTATGAAATAAAAGTCTTTGGTTCCCTCAATTATTTTTATGCATGAGTTCTCGCCGTCTTTTATTTCCATTTGATCATATATTTCGATAAAAATATCAATGTTAACCCGAATTGGCTCGTGCTTGTGGTTACTCACATGATGCTTTTGCCTTAAGGCCTTACAAAAATTAAAATTGCATCCGTCTAAGAGTATTTATCTGATCGCGTATATGCTGGCTTGTCTTAGTAGATGCTTTACGCACCAAAAGCCGGCGCCGTTTCTGTGTTTAAACAGTTTGGTTACTAACCCTGTTGCCAGCGAAGTGTTCCGTGCCTTAGGTTCTGCCAGCATACGAAAAGGCTAAAGCATATAAGCCAGAAAACTTGAAGACGGATAAGGAGCATAGTTTGCAAGCCTTTTAAAAATAAGTGCATGCGTTGCAAAACAAACATGTTCAACAGATAAAAGGCTCCTGCCATTACAAAACATAACTTAACAAGTCTTTTGTGCCATCTTTCATGACACGCTTAATGCAAAGTTTTTCCTGCATCTTATGCAGGGGACTGAGGAGGCGAAGACGCAGGGGACTTGGATGGATCCAGCGTAGCTTCAGACTCGCCTTCTTCTTCTTCTTCATTTCCGTCTTCTGACTCATCGCCATTGCCAGTGGTGGGTGCTTCGGCTTCGTCATCAGACACGTCGTCAGGACGGGGAGGCACAGGCTTCTTGGAGAAGAAGATAGACAAGTCTACCATCTCGCAACGGCTGAGGCAAAGCCAGAGACAGAGGCATAGACCTTTTCTTTGACGAGCTCGTTGCCGTCTCTGTCCTGGCTGGGAAACACTTGATAACGCGCCACATGTTGACTTCGGGGTAGTGGCCGCGAACAAGTCCTAGAGCAAGTTTTGCTCCGCCTCTAGCTGCTGAGCGAAGACGCTCCACCACCTCTGGGACGCAGTTCTGAAGAAGTGGCAGCAAGTTGCTGGTGTTTGTCACTTGGGGCAGCTGTTTTGGGAAGATGTTGGCGACAACGTCTCTTCCCGCAGCATACAGCCCTGACACAATTTCGCCACACTCCAAGATAAGCTCCAGGCGCGTCTCAGAGGTAAGCCTTTCCCCAAACCCAGCTGGAACTGTGGAAAGGAGGAATGAAAAAAGTTAAGGCGTACTGAAGTGTTGGAACAAAGTGCGAAAAGTAAAAGAAGAGAGGCTTACTTAGCAGTTTCTCGTCAATGGCGGTGCTCTCATCAGCTTGGCGTTCAAGACGACCTTGTAAGCTCTGGATTAGGAGCCCATCCTTTTCAGCCTGTCGCTGCAGTTTCAGAAGTTCTGCCTTCAGTTTTCTTGCCCTTCAGCGGCGCTGTCTTGGACGGCTTTAAGATTGGCCTCGGCCGTCTTTCGGTTCTCCTCCAGTTGCTTAAACAAGGCGGCATTTTCCCGCCTACAACTTCTATATCGCCAGTCTCGCTGACGATCTGTTTTGCCTTCGCCACAACAGCTGTGAAAGACACATTGCATGTGTTGAGCATCTTATGCCTTAAAATGAACTAAACACATGCATGTGAAAGAACATTTACCTTCGTTCGCCTTATTTTTGGCGACGGCTTGCTTGAGCACTTGCCTTTGGTTACTCAGGAGTACCACAGATCGCATGTAAGTTGCTCGCTGCTCTGCTAAGGCAAGGGCAGTAGTAAGTAACAAAGGTAAAGACAATAAGTATAGCTACAAGGGCTTGGGGACTGAGTCTTTATCAACATTAAAGAAAGGCCATTACGTCGGCTTAGTCAAAGCACAACGTAATGCCCGGGGACTAGTATGTACATAAAGACGGAATATTTACCTGCATCATGGCCTTCAAGGCTTTGTAGCTCTTCTTCATTGTGACGTACAGCTCGTCACAATTGTCTTCCAGTTCAAGATGGTCAATGTTTGCCAACTGGCCTTAGCTTCGGAGGCGGCTCGTTGCGCTCCTTCTCATCGGCAAGCATGGCGGCGATGTTGGGTAAGATGTACCCCTCGTCGTCAAAGAGCTCTTGCTTCACCATGTTGCGGATAGCTCACGAGTGATGGGCTCGTTCGGCTCTCTGACTGAAGTACCGCCGCCTTCCCAGCAGCGGCAGCCCTGGCCAACTTTTCAGTTTCCGTCTTATCAGGTAAGACGGCTGAGTCCAAATCTATATGATGATCTTCAGATGGGCCTGGGGATGTCTCTTGTTGAACGGAGGGAGGGGGGAGCGATGGCGGAGAAGGCTCAGTTTCTTTGCCTGGAAGAAATTACTTTCTTCCTCTTGAGAGGTGCAGTTGGTTTGATCCTGCAAATCACATACAAAATAAGATAACATTCATACACATTGTTCGCCTTACTAAAGAAATTGAGGTTCGGCTTACTTCTGTACTGGAGCATTGAAGGCCGCATCTTCATCGTCCTCAATGTCGAGCACTTCGGCGTTAGCAGGGATGGCTTTCTCACGCTTCCGCCTTTCTGCTGCTGAAGTTGCTGCAGTAGCTCCTGAAGCCTTTCGTTTCCGAGTCTTTGGGGCTCGGGTGCCGCTTCAGGCACGTAAAACAAAGGAGCCAGCAGATTATCCGGCAAAAGGGCGAGCTGAAATCAAAAGTGGTGTTAGTAAGGCAAACATTGTGGAAGTATAAAAACAGTAATGGTAAATGCCTTACCTTGGAGCTGGGTTGGCGGCTGTGTACATAGGACGCTGCTCTGTCAGCTGGATCCTTTCCTTGGCAATCCTCTTAAAGCGATACACAAGGGCGTCTTGCGTAAGGTCACTCTCACTAACACGGAGGGGATCTTTCTTCTGGTCCGTGTAGTGGCACATGAGGCCTTTGCGATCTTTCAAAGGCTGGATTCGCCTTGACAACCAACATAGGATGGTGTCTGCGCCCGTGAGTTTGGGCACAGCAGTCTTTGTTAAGTACTCAATCCGCCTTTGCATGCGACGGAGGTTGTCAGGAAGGACCTTCAGCGGTTTCTCGCCCCAAGAAGGCGGGCTCCGCAGGCAAAGGAGAAAAGCGAGGAAGTCCTATGTCTTTGCCTACTGGCGCCATGTCTTTGCAGTAGAAGAAGGAGCTATTCCAGCCTTTAATGGAATCTATTTTTGGCGCCTTAGGATACCAGTCTCTGCCTCTACGAAGGTTGATGCTAACTGTTCCTAAGGAAAGCAGTTCTTCCTTCTCTGTTTGGCGCTTGCAAGTAAAGCAGTACTTGAAGAATTCTAAGCTGGGCTCTATGCCTAGGTATCCTTCGAATAAAGCCATAAAGCCAGCTATGTACAAGATACTATTGGGGCCTACGCTATGAGGCTGAAGGCCATAGTAGTCTAAGACTGATTGGAAAAAAGGATGCGGAGGCAAAGACAAACCGCGAGGAGATGTGAGACGAGGAGCACTCGTTCATCGCCGGCGGGATCTGGAGCAGGGTGGCCGTACGCTGACCGCCAGTGGCAGTTCTCCTTTGGTGGGAGGATGCCCTCCTTTTCCAGCTGCGTGAGGTCCGCGTCGGTGATGGTGGAAGCTGCCCAGTTGCGGGATGATGCTTCCTCTCCCTCTCCTCTGCCTCCGCCGCATCGCCCTCGTCGGAGGGCTGGGCATTCTTCTCTGCTTCGATGGAGGTGGCCGCAGAACTTGTCGCCGCCGCGCGAGATGCAGATGCATCCGCGGTGCTCGATCCCCTCATGGCCAGATCTTGTCCCTCCGCCGCCGCCGACGCCGCTGCCGTTGCCGCTCCCGCGGTGCATCGGAGCTCTCCATGGGTGGGTGCGCAGGTGGTGGTGGTGGAGCTCGCCGGAGTTCGGAGGGGATGGGCGCGAGGAGGACGATGAACAGGAAATGACCCGATGGAGAAAATAGTTCCCCTTTTATGGGGGCCGCGCGCCGCGATTAGTGCGGTGAGATAACGCTCGCGCGATTTTCGCCACGCGTCCCGCAACGGTCAGATAGTGGGCATCTTCTCCCGCACGCCTCGGAGATCGTGTGCGGAAAATAGCAGTAATGGCGTCACAACGTCTCTTTGCTTGTCCAACTGTCGTGGACTGGCTTTGACTGTGGTGACGTCATGACAAGACTCGACGCTGACAGAATCTTTCTGCCAGATTGTTCAAAGTGCAGGAGAGTTCGGCTTAATCCTTAAGGCAGACTGAATGTCTCATTTTGGAATGCTCCAAGCTCTTCTGTCCGCCTTCGCAAAGGCGAAAGCCCGTGTTTCACAAAGACGGCAAACGAAGAACTTAAACCTTTCCGGGGACTACTGTGGAGGTTATGCCGAACGGGTATACCTGCCACGGTGGATAAAACCTGGCCCACCAAGGAGGCCCATCAGATAAAGCCGGAGGGCTTAATGGAGAAGGCCTCATGGGCTTAGGCGCAAGGATAAGCTCTGGGCTGGCTTAGTGAAGTCCAAGACGAAGGCCTGGCTGCGTTCGCCTTAGGGAGCAAGTTAGGGTTTGTTACCGTGTTAGTCTAGGACTCAGGATCTAGGTCGGTTAAGGCTTTCCTTGTAGGGGAAGGCTTGGCGCCTTTATAAGCCAGCCTTCCAGCAGCCTTAGGGCACGCATACAATCTCATTGTAACCTGTACACATATTCTCCTTGAGTGAATTATAGCAGCACGTAGGATCTCGCCGCCGTTGTGAGATCCGAAGCTGGGTAAGATCGTGTGTGCAATCCCGTCACTGGAACCCTCTACGTTCTTCCCCACCTCCTCTACGGTACGTATGAATCCATATAGTAGTTCCGCGTTACCAATACCTCGACAGTTACGTTGTTGATTCATCAATCATCATCGATCAATCAAAAGGACAACGTGCGTAAGAGTGCGTACGCGCGTGCGTTCAGCTAGCCCATCGTGCAATCACGATCGTCGAGGAGCAGATGTGGTACGAAATCCGACGGCCACGATGCATGCTATTGCTGTGCGATGAACGATCGATCGGTGGTGACGCTATGGGTTGGGCATGGTTCGAAAGAATACAAGTACTCTCCGACTGCCACAGGATGAATCACAATCAGTGGATTGATTTGGGCTTGCATCTCGTAGCTGCTCTACACGATGCCATGTCCTCTATGTTGCCACGCTGTTTTCATTTTTCCGCTTTTGAAGAAAGGGATTTTACACCCTATTCATTAATGAAAACATAACTCTGGTTTCTGTTAGTTATGTGTTTTGCACGTTCGAGCAATTTACATCCATTTAATCATTTTCCAGGAGCCAATTCAACAGGAACGATTAAGCGCCATCTTTTTTTTTTGTGAAATCGAGGAGCGCCAATCAGGACCCGACAGGCGACAGCCCTAGCCCAAAAGCCTGATCATTGGGCTTGGCCTGGCTTCCATTTTTTTGATAATCTTTACCTGAAAACTGGAAACACATAAAATAGTAATTTTTTATCTAAAAACTGTTGAATTATTTCATACTCTCTCCATTTTTTTATGTAAGACGTATAATTATCTTGCACAAATGTTAAGACGTGGGAATTTTACATAGAGTTCCCTTGATTTTTTAGAGAGAGGAGTCCCTAAGAGCATCTCCACCGGGGCATTTTTTTGCTTGGGGCGACCCTTTGGAGGGTGCCGCTGGTGGCGTTTTTTGGGGTCCGGACCCCCAATGGGCCTTTGTGGGTCTTTGGAGGGTGCCGGTGGAGATGCTCTAACAATGACAAATTTAAAAAAATCGTCAAATCTCTTGGTTTCTATCTAAGACCCGTACATATCGGTAAAATTGTCACAAATCCAATGCACCCTATATTTTGGAAATTTCCTCAAAATATTGAAAGTTGGTTTTTGTTTTTTGTCTCCTATTGTCTAGATCGGATGGATTTAAAATTATGTTTTATAGTCGCTAACTTTTTCCAGTACTAGTTAAGTACATATACATTCCTATGGAATGAAGTGTTCATGCATTGCTATAGAAGTTTTTCTATTGCATTAGTTGTTTGAACACTCGAGTCAACGTAGTCCACAAATGTATACATGTAAAAATACTTAGTTAAATATGATCGATTGAATCAACTAACCAACAGATCATGACACATCTTTCTACTTACATAGAACGTACGGTAATCAAGGTGAATTGATGGCTTGGTAACTTAAAAGGCAATCTCTAAAGGTAAAACGGACCGCCACGAATGCATGTCTTTATACGAGTAAATATATTTTACAATATTTTAGGGGTGCGCTACCAGTCACTGTTAACACACTTGAGAATGCTTATAACATTGTAACTCTTCTCATTGGTGGCGGAGTTTGGGCCAAAACCTTGGAGGGGCAACGAATCTTATGTCAGCTTTTTCTCGATAAATGGACTAATTACTTAGGATACTCGAAACTTTTCTCATGGGCGGGGAGGGGTTGGGCTACTCCAATAGTCAAGCAGACATAAGTATCTAGAAGGTAAAAGAAATCACACAACCATGTAATGCTAGATCCCGTGTAGGCAGCACAACCAAAGCAACTCAAGCACCTTACTTTCCGAGTTCTCTACTTCGATGCAGCAGAGGTTGTGTCCTTGGATGTTGAGGATCTCTATGACGGGGCTCCTAGAAACAACGGAGTCGATGTCCTTGTTCTGCACTTCGATGCAACAGAGGCCGAGCGGAATTGGGGGAAGGAGACGCCGTCGCGTTAGGGAGTTGGGTGTCGACGAGGAGACAGATCCAGCACTGGCGTTTGGCGGAGATGTGGTGGATGGAACTTGAGAGCCCTGGATTCTCACCGACGATTAGCTAGGCAAGCGCCCAACGTTCTGGACCTCGTGCCGACGCGTGGTGGAGGGAGCCACAACTCGTCGCTGGTGGCGGAAGGTGGGGGGTCAGGGTTTGGGTTACTTATGACATTGGACTTGAGTGGCGGTTGGGTCGGAACAGGTCATGAATGACCGACCATGGCAACTCCTCGAGCTCGTGGTCGACTTGGACCCAAGTGTCGGTCTGACTTAGGAAGCACACGGTGAGCCACGGCCAGTGGCCGGAGCTGTGCGCTGTTGGGTGCCGTCACCCAAGAATCACACCCGACGATGCTACCATCTCGGCCAAGAAAGTGGCGGAGGCAGCCAACAAGCAGGCGGCGGTTGGGACTATTTATACTAGACTTTTATAATTATATATATATATATATATATATTGGAAAATGGTTCTGTACCACACAATAGTTTTAACAAGTATGTTTTCTATTATTTGGTTGCATAGTTAAGCGCATAAAAGTTTATTTATGTTTTGCTAAATCTAAATGTTATATTATAACGCTGGTAACATAATTTTTCATTTTTCAGGGACAATGCGTGTTAACAAAATCTTGAAATCCACTCCCCTTAAATACGAGAAACGAAAAAATAGCGCACATCATTGAAAAATATTGTACTAAATGTTTATGTTATAAAGTATATGTGTACAATTTTGAGTGTGTGTACGTGTTTAATATTATTAAATATCTTGGTGTGGATTTCTAGAGCACATAATCTAATGAATATATATTTTGTGTTAAATTACACACCAAATTTTGTAGAAACTTCTAGAGCCTGAATTGAACCGTTCACACGATTCTTTATAGCGTCTTTATTTTGCTAAAATATACCTTACAAGTTGCGTTGAGTTTAGTAATAAATACATATGTTCTCATACTACTAAAATGATTATAGTAATAACCATTGGACATAAAAGATACATTGATTCGATAACTTTTGCTAGCATACAATTTTAATATTTAATCTACTCACCGCATTGCATTGGGTATCATCTAGTGTACACAAGTAGTCATGCAGGTTTCCTAAATAAAAAGTAGTATGCGGAATTAAACATATAAACCCAATTAACATATATTTTAGTAGGACTTGTAAGGGTTCAACTGGAAAGACATTAGAAGCCTAACTAAACTTATTGCCCCCAATGAGATGTTTATACCTATGTACTAGAAGCTATTGGTATGTGGTTAAATTGTTGCCGCCAATGAGATGAACATCTCGATCGTTCAACAACTTTTTGCTTCTAGATGTTGAAAGATCGATATGCTGTTCGCTAGACTGGGTGTATATACATTTAAAACAATTCCAGAGTTACCTTGCTTAAAAATGTTAAAATAAACAAATCGTCTCTAACACAAATCATAAATATAAATATGCTAGAATCTACTAAGTGAACCAACAATAATTTAAACTTAACAAGGTGAGCACAAGATATAATAAAAGTGATACACAATATACGTGAATATATATGATTTCAAGCACGAACGCTAACACAAATCATAAATATAAATATGCTGGAATCTACTAAGTGAACCAACAATTATTTAAACTTAACAAGGTGAGCACAAGATATATAAAAGTGATACACAATATACGTGAATATATATGATTTCAAGCACGAACGCTATTAAAAGGGAATGAACTCAGGTACAGAGATAGCCGAGACATGTGGACAGAGATGTATCACGAGGTTCAGTTACTTGCAAGGAAGCTAATCACCGTTGGAGAGGTGCGGCTTACCACGAAGGACCCTATAACACTACTAAAGATCATCTTCACGAAGTTAGGGATCCTTCTCTTATGGTTAGCTTTTTCCTGCACCCAGGAGTAGGCAAACCCACAATCCCTTCGCAATCCCACGAACGGGAACTATGGCCTCTTCACACTAGGTCACCTCGACACCAACCGCCAAACCAATTAGGAGGGAAACCCTCCTAGAGTAGCAAGCCTCTGAGGTCTCACTAACAAAAATCAATGCCACGATCTCAAATCAACGAATGCAAAGAAAGAACACAAGAAATTTTCAAGACCCTCTCTCTCGAATCTCACCAATAAGCAACAAATGTTATGGAGGAATTGGTGACGAGGAAACTCCATAATCTAAATCCAAAAGCTCTCCCTCACATAGAAGAGAGATTGATTTGTGGAAATGTTGAATTTAGATTTCTTCTCTCTTTTCCCTGAGAGAGAACAAAAGATGGGAAAATATAGGAGGATTAGAGAGAAAAATATATTTCAGATGTCTACAATGGTGGTAAATCATGCTAAGAAAACTAGAACTCAATGCGTAAGAAGACACCTTTTACAGAGAGTCCACCCAATAAGCGTATTGGAGGACTTCTCGTGTGTCCTAGCCAACTAGAAATCTGAATTATGTACCGTACGGAACCAGGAAGCCACTCGAAATATTTTCTGACATACGATATAGAACCCGGAATTACCCAGTATAAAATTAAGAATCCAAAAACTGCATACCCACACTCTTACAAAACGATAAGAACTTTCTAATACAAACTCCTATTTTGATGATCTTGGCCTATCTAGGTCTCCACATAGTGAACCATGCAATGTCAACTACAGGGGATAAAGACAAAAATGGAACGACATGAGCTCTCTACAAAAGAAAGAGTCAGAAAAACTCCAACATAAGTAGTAGCAACTTTTTCACAATTACTCTATTTTTATGAACTTGAGCTTGTTTAAAAACCGAAAGTCTCTAAATCCTCAAACAACGAAAAGACAAATATGAACAAAAGAACATGATGCGAAGAATACACAACTTTGATCTCACTACGAATGATGTGATCAACCGATACGACCAAAGCCCCACTTAGTAGTGCGGCTTTAAAACCTATAATCCGGTCTCTCACGAAACATCCTGAGACCAATAAAAGTAGGAAACCTAGCTAAGTCATACATGCGTCTTGCGCATTCTGATGACACTTCATGGTTGCCTCAAGTCGGAACACTTCACTTGCTCATTGTTGCTCGGTGAAGACTTCCAATTTCATCCCCCATAATTACTATGGAAAAGCTTCCATTACACATCTTCACAAGTCTACTAACACCATATGGACGATAAACTTCAAGTATATGACCACTTAGATATCCTCATCTTCAACTTGCGTTTCTCAACCTTGACAACAATCATGACTCCATGTCATCCTCTCATGGGCTATATGACAAACTTTTTTTTGTGCAAGCCCATTGAAAAATACCCAACCCTCATAAAAACTAAACAAAATTTATATCTTCTTCATTCTCTAACACAATATATTGAGGTACATAAAGAAAATTTCCCTTGATTGTATGCTTCAACCCTTGATCAATCATGAATCAACATATGATTTCAACATGACCTTGACTTACGATTAGCATATGGATCAGGTGAGTTTATAATGAAACATTGGGCGCGTTTGGTGGCCTGCAGTCATGGAGCTCAACTCGCATGGGCACTGAAAACAAGGAAATCTTTCACCTTTTTACACTTTGCCCATTGTTTGGTTACATACGAGACTCTGCGTTGTGACCTACACGCTTCACAAAGCAGTGCTGCGCCAGGTCTAGGAGGCACGCTCGATTCAAGCATGCCCGCTAGGGCAGGCCGGCCAGCTAGAGGAGGGAAAGATTCCCTACCACAATGCAAACTACCAAACAAAACGGCAAACTCCTATCTTGCATCATCTCTAGTGAGCCAGGTGCCTGCCCCGTTCTCCTTGGCAGCTGGATAACAAACGCGCCAAAGACGAAACTGCATAGAGCGCACGCGCGATCATTGACATTATTTATGGGCTCACCTACTGCACAAAAATAAATAAATAAATATTCCACATTTCCACCGTCTTCTCCAATCTTTCTAGCAAGGCTCTTCTTCTCTTCTTCTTCCCGCTCCGGCACACAAATTACAAATCCCACCCCCAAATCCAACTCAATCCCACGCGAATGTGATGGAACCCTCTACCACCACCACGGCCACACCACCGGCGGCGGGCGCCAGCAAACGGCAGCGGAAGGCGGCGCTGCCCCTAGGAGATCTGACCAACCTCCTCCCGAGCACCCCTGCCCCGAGAAACCCTAGCGCCAGGCGGGCCGTCCCGCCGGCGCCCTCCGACGCCTCCGCTTGCTCCTCGTCCGCAGCGTCGGCCACGCCCGTATCCAAGGCCTCTTCCGCCGCCGGTGAGCTCGCTGCATCCCCCTTCTCGGCTCAATCCCTAGCTAACTATCAGTATCATCTTAGCTCGGTGCGCCGGTTCCCTTCGCTATTATCGCACCTTAATTTGTAGCGTCTTCTCTGTTGGGCTTCCGAGGTGGTTGTTCTCCTTGCTGTACCAATTTGGGATCCTTCTGACTCTTCATCTCTGTAGCTGTTGAGGAGTTGAGTTCGGTGAAATCACCCATCTCCACGGTTTACACGAGTCGCAAAACTCAGGGAAGGAGGAATCCCACCAGCGTCAAGGCTCCCTCTCGTACTGGAGCAGCAGCAAGTTGCCCCCTCTCGGCAAAGCTGCAAGGGCCAGCAGGTGAGCAAGCTGACCCCTGCTTTTGTGCAATTGATTGTGAGATTTACTTGTGATATGCTTCCGCTGCGCGGTAGCTCCTTTAGATCCGTGTATTTAGTTTTGTCTCAAAACCAGACCGTGTACGATGAAGTTTTAACTAACACAGGCTTTTATCAGTATATGAGACTAATTTTTCATGCAAATGGTAGAGTACAACAACAGGCAACCGTCATGGTGATCTGTATTCATCTGGTTTTACACGATGCCATTTTTGTTGTGTACCAGCAACTAGTCATTATGTGTGGCTTGCACCTGCAGCATAATCTCATTAAGCCTGCAACAGTTTAGTTTTAAAACACAAATTAAAACAGTTCAACTTCAAGTTCTAACTGGTCCAGACTGATAGGATACCTTCCCATTTATTTTATTTTGCTTGTTTCATCACTTTGGTGTTCTGTTTGTTAACTGCTTGCTTTCTTGTCCTTAAATCCTTTGTATATTAGATTATTAGTAGAGCGTGCATAGTATTCTCAGGTTTTCAAGAGAACTAAGTTATCAAATCATATACTGTATCATAAGTATAGGTTTAACTGGATTAGTAAATAGTTACAGTTGGCCAGATATATGCAAATTCTGTAATGTAATGTCCAAAAATTGGAATTCTTAGTTTAGTTATTTTATCCATGGCTAATGCTTGCAATGTGAGCGTCTTTGGTTAACTCAAATGCACTTTCATTTCAGTCACTTAACTAAGAAAGCCCTGACGACAAAGGATTCTCGTCCTGTTTCATCCTCAGCTCCTTGTCATCCAGCTAAAAAGGTAAGCAGCACAACACTCTGAGCCATTCTCCTAGAATTCTACCTTGATCACCATGCTCTCTTTGATTGATCTCTATCACTGTCCAATACAAACGTAAGTCATGCTTGCTGTTTATAGCTCATGGTTTTTTCTCAAACTTCCTCATCCATTAATATGTAATCAGTAAATGGTAATAAGGCCCATACTGATTTCTTCTTCCATGCTCCTTTTCATGTGTATCTATTGTGTGGTGTTTATTTGATACTGTATATCTTGATATGCTTGCTTGAGTATTTTTTACACTACATTGGTGTTGTAGAGAAAGTGCCAACACCATAGTGTAGTATCACACAAACTTAATGCAGTTCATGGATTATTTAGCTTAGGTAGTCAGGTCCATATGTACGATCCACCAATCTTGTGTCTATTCTGAATTTAAAGGACTTGAGTAGTACATGTGCGAGTGGAAATAGCAGTTCTAAGGTCTACTGTATAAACAGCTTCCACAGAATCAACATTATAAGCGAATTTGAGAATGTTGAAACAGTTGCAACAATGTTTTCTTCTTGCTGACTACTTGAATTTTTTAACAGAAGAGGCACATGACAGTTGAAAAATCATCTTCAGGCAGACCCAAGTTACCAGATGATTTCGTGGAGAAGCAGAGAACATACTTCCAGGAGATCGACGCCTTTGAACTACCAGAGGAGGAGGTCTCTGAAACTGACTGACCTACATCGGAAAATCAAGACAATCCGTTGGCCATGTACGATATCACTGGAACGGCAAACTCTTGTGCAGAAGTAGACCCGCGTTACTTTTCCGGCGTAACAGAAAGTTATGGTGTAGCAACATACAGTTCTTGTGACATAGGGAGTAGTGATCACTTATTCTCTGTTTCGCCTGCTTGTAGTTCGTGTAATATGGAAACCGGTGGTTTTGGAGTGATGATGTCCATATAGTAGTGTATGGTTGCCAGACTTTGTTCCTTCAATATGCGTGTACCACAAAAATGATGTAACGAACTAGACTATTTGCAAGTCACCAATAGAAATGATTTTGTGTGTGCAACACTGCAACTTTGCTGAGTTATCCATTATTTTAAATGAACTTGCAAGCAGCTTCAGCCATCGCATTGATCTTGGTAGTTTCAGGCCTAACAACAGCTGCAATTTTTTCAATACACACGTTTATCTGTTGCTGTTCATATGTGTTTTACTGATAAATCGTCAGATGTAGTTGGCTTTGCAGAGGGCGTACTCAACAAAAAAGACACAAACACACGCCCAAACCATTCATCACCAAAAGCGCTCTCACAAATTGCGTACACAATGTTTACTGGAGAATGAAGTTGCCAACTTGATCATGGTTAAACCTCATACCTAATGATTCCTTCCACCCAAATTTTCAACTTAATCATGTCTTATTCTATTGCTAGAGAATGATCTCCAGCCACAGAAACTTGGATACAGACCACAAAGCACAGCTCTCATGCAAAACAGAGTAGCAGCGTAAAAAAGCCATCACATAACTCACTACAGAACCACAAAAGTCCATCAGGTACTCAGGCCAGCTCTCCAAACACGGTATGCATGCACCCATGTGTCGTCTGTCGAAGACCTCAGTCGCGGCGCTCGCCAGCTTGCGACTTCCGACTTCCGCTGCCTGGCAGCTGGGACTATAATTGATGTAACAACGGAAGACAAAACTCATTAGGATGAGTGGCAGTCTAGTAACACAGAGCAAAAGGAACTGACTCAAGAGTGTACAAAGCCAGGTGATTTACATAACAGTAATACAGTACATATTTTTCGATAAAGGGAACTTTAGTACTTAAAAAGTCTTAAGCATGCACCCGGCCTCTGCAAGTAATACAGTACATATGATGACTTAATGTGCTAAGAGCCAGAAATATAAAACTCTGGGGTACTGGCATCTTGTATTAATAGTCAGACAAGGTGTACACAACATGGGTGCATAACTAGATGTAACAAGGTGCTTGAATACTAGAGGAAAAGGTGCAATGCAAAGAAAATATGATCATACAAGAAGCAAAGCGATATAATTTCAAAAAATGTGTGAAGTCAAACTGGGAAACATGCAGCACCTAAACTTCTGAATGTGTGAAGGCTTGGGTTTTAAGTCAGAGTTGTCATACATATGTACACAAAGATTCGTATGTCTTTCATGCAGTTGAAATATATATGTCATCCCCAAATTTATGCCTAAATGAATAACCTTAGCTTTGCATATCTGCACATAAAGATTCATATCACATAATCGAAGAACTCAGAAGGTTAACACTGATCCAATGATGATTAATTTGTATAATCAATCAGGATGACAGGACACAATCACCAAAAAAAAAACCACTACTAGTTACCTCAGCAATTCAGGTTAATCATTATATCCAATCTTCAGATAACACATACAAATAAAATCTAAAGCAGTGCACACACTGGAAAACAATATGAACCACGCACCTGGGAGGATTTTAACTGGTGCAAAAGGATCTTCAGCAGAAAAGTTTGCTCCTCGTTCAAAGCTCCAGAGCCCGCCTCCCACAGAACCATTACTCCCAGACAGCCAGATCGAATTTACTGGCCCATTTTTCATCACTCATATTCTGCACACTGGATAGCATCTCATCCACGGAGAGAGAAGTGAATCTTGAATTCTCCATTGTAATGACTGCATACTTTAAAACGCGTGCACTCTCGAAGAAGCATTGGAGGAAGGAAAGCTCATATTGCTCCCCTCGGAACTCAGTGAACGTCATGACCTTGATGCGGCACATCACACTTATGACGGGACCAGCCTGATCTTCCCAGAACGTGAGGTTGAGCTTGCCGGTGGGTTGGTCACATTTTGCGGACTGCAAAGTTTGTAAGTCAGTGAACACTTCAGAAAGTGAGGGATCATGAAGCACCAGAAGCAACAACATGAACAACAAAGTACCTTAATATGCAGTGTCTCAACATTGGGAAAGCATCTGAGGAAGGTAGGCATCATCTTGATGTCTTTGTCAACTCCAAAACACACATTAAAACTCAGGATCTTAACGGTCGTGAGCATCATACTTGGGGTCGCCTCCATCCCAGCCTGGAATGCCCCCAATTCAACAAGATCACACCTTTAGTAACACAATAACACATGATTGCTAACTGAACAATGGAATGATGGGGTCTGGGATATGTACCTTGATCACGGTGTCTCGGATCTCCAGGGCATAATTCCCTGGCTCCAGGTACCCGAACAATCTGAGCTTGGGGGCATTTCCAATCTTCACCCTGGTGCGCAAGCCGTCACTGTTCGTACTATCAGACAAGATGAGGCGCTCGAGAGACGGGGCGTTCACCACGGCGATGACCTCCATCTTCGAGGTGCAGACCTGGACACACCGGAGGCTGTTGCTGACGAGCCGGAGGCGCATCCCCTGGATGCTCGTATGGATGTTGAGGATCTCCAGGACGGGGCTCCTGGCGACGACGGCGTCGATGTCTCCGTTCTTCGCAAGGACAAAGCAGAGGCCGAGCTCCCTGAGGTGGGGGAAGGAGACGCCGCGGAGGCCGCTCGTGTCCGGGAACTTCCAGACACCGATGTAGAGGCGGGTGAGAGTGGAGATGTCGAAGAGCGTTCTGGGGAGGGGCACGTCGATCGGCCATGGGCGGTTGACGAGGACGAGGTCCTGGATGCCCCTGGCAGCGAGGAGGCGGAGCCAGCGCCTGAGCTCGGGCTGGCGCTCGCTCATGCGGCTGTAGACGAGGTGGACGCAGCGGAAGGGCCCAGGGTGCGCGGCGAGGACGCGGGAGACGGCAGCGGCGACGGATGGAGTGTCGGTCGGGGGCCAGGCGCTGGAGAGGTGGGCATCGATGAGGACGAGCGGCGCCGAGCGCCAGACCCCGCGCCAGCGCGTGGCGAGCACGGCGGTGCGGGCGGCGTCCTTGGCTGGGAGGCGGGAGACGATGTCCCTGAGGAGCGCGTCGGAGAGGTCGCTGATGCGGTCGACGCCGTCGGAGGGGGCGGCGCGGCCGGAGGTGACGTAGGCGGTGGTGGAGACGGCCGGGTCCCGGTCCGGGAGGGAGGCGTAGATGACCGACATGAACATCTCCAACTTGTCGGCGTCGATGTCGGTGAACGGTGCCCTGCTCCAGCTCGCCATGGCCGGGAGGTGAGCACCAGCAGGGAGCAGGGTAGGGTTTTGTGCCCGGTGTGAAGAGAGTGAGTGGGCAGAGCAGCGACGCGGATGGCGGCGGACGAGTTTGGTTTTGTAGGGTGGTGGTGGTGGTGGGTCTAGGGTTCCGCGGCCTGCGCGGGCCGAAATGTCGGGGCATACTCGCGAGCCCACCACTCGGCGACTCATTTCTTAATTTGTCCTTAACTTGGATGCTATAAATAAAACGCGGGTGAAACGAGACCGTCGTCTTTCCGCCTAGGGATTGTGTTCAGTTTTATTTATTTATATTTATTAAACAAGTGAAGATGTTATAATATAGATCATAGAAATCGAAACAACCATGATCAAGATGACCACACACGAGGTGGAAGACTGTCCTAACAGGAGGAAACCACTCAAGATGGCCAATCAGGGCCGGTCCACACATACTCGGGGCCCTAGGGCGAGACGACAAAATGGGGCCCTTATGGATATTTTTTTAACGTATTGTGTTTTAAAATAAATTTAGTAAATAGCATAGATAGATGGTCTTTGAACAATAAAAGACACACCACAAATAATTTATTTGTAATCGTTCAGAGATCTACATCATAATTGTGGGAAAAAATATTGTTTTACAAAAGATTTCGCACAAAGAGACTTATCAGTTCATGTCCAAAACAAGTAACCATGATGTTAATGCATGAGAACTTACATTAGTTTCTATCCCTTCCATCTGTTTTGTTCTTCACTCCATGTCTTCACCCGAATAGTACTTCTCCAAAGCTTCCTGCAAAAAGCATAGTAAAGAAGAATTAGCACTTTGTGTTTACACTATGATGATCAGATCTTGGAGAACTTACATTAGTTTCTATCCTCCCCAATCGGCAATGTTCTTCAATCCATGTCTCACCCGAATAAAATTTCTCCAGAGCGTCCTGCGTAAGGCACGCACAACCGAGCGAGCTTAGCACTTCATGTTTACAGTACGATGATCGGATCTTGTTGTAGTTGTCAGATTGAGCAGTCAGAACCGGGGAGCGATGAACTGGATTAGGGGAAGGAGAGCGATGAACCATATCGGATGCCTCAATCATCTACTTGATGGGAACATTCGGGATGAAAGAGTCACCGTAGGTCTACATTAATGGCAACGGTGGCCTCGAATTTGGAAGTGCGCGGAGCGGCGCGCTATTCTCTCGGATTGAAAAATTTGGGGGAGGAGCCGAGGAGACAGGAGATGAACCGATGATTACGGATTAAGAGGAGATCGATGGGATTTTTTTTTTTGAGAAAGATCGATGGGATTCTGGAGCAGCAACGTATCGATCGATCGGAATTTTAGCAGTAGCGATCCATTTACTTGGCCCATGAGTGCTAGCTACGTTGTGGGCCTTTTTTCTCTTATTTTCACAGACCTGAAGAAGAAATAGCATACTGTACTACTAGCTGGGCCGGGGGCCCTACCGCTCAGGGGCCCGGGGCGGGCGCCCCGTCGCCCCGGCCTATGGGCCGGCCCTGTGGCCAATTACTTGGGTAGCTCGGCAGGAGGTTTAGGGTTCTACAACATTGAGATCCCTGATGCTAATGACCAGCAGATGAGTCACATTCGAAATGTGGGTGTAGTATTTGTTGATGAAGGAAATATCACAAAAGAAGAGCTGGCAGGGGAATTCTCAAACATATACAAGACAAACTGGCCCTGGCCAATAAGGAAGCTAGACGACTGGACCTACTTAGTCAAGTTCCCCACTGAAATTGATGTCAATCAAGTCTCGGCCTACCCCAAGTTTGCATTAGGGAAAGAGGGTGTGTCTGTCAAGGTAGAAGCTTGGGCAGGAGAGATTGATTTTCACTCAAAGGCAGAGGAGGTTTGGCTAAAGCTGGGAGGAGTCAACAATAAATGGTGCGAGTGGGATATGCTTGCCCAATTTGCATCGGCCTTCGGGATCCTGCAGGATGTTGATTGGGAGCTGATGATCAGGTCTTTCTGTGAAGTTGTCAGAATCAAAATCTCGTGTAGAGATTACACAAAAATCCCTTCGAACAGACTGTTCAAGGTGAAGAAGCATTTCTACCTTGTCACAATTGAGGTGGAAAAACCTGAAGAAACTGAAGGCATAGATGAAGATGATGATGATCTACTAGCAGATGAGCTAAAGGATAACAATCAAGAACCTGACAAGAACAAGTCAGGGGACACTAGTTCAAACACATCTAGGAGCAGCTCGGTCACTGGGTCCGGGACACAGCATGTCCAGAGCCAGCAGAGAACATTCAGCTCCGGTTCTGGGAAAAAGGTTGCTAGCTTCTTGGAACAAATGGAGGATGCTTGCCCTGAGAGAGAAACCTCCCTTTCTAGACTTAAAGGTGACATTCCAGAAGCCCTGCAGAACTACAGAAAAGAACTGTTAGAAAACATCACAAAGGAAAACCCAGACGAGGAAAAGTGCTATAACTTGCTGAGAGAGATGGAACTCTTGGATGATGATGGTAATTTTAAGTTTGAAGACAGAGAGGAGCTGGAAGAGCAGGCACAGAGTGAGGGAGATGTTGGGCTGACAGCAGAAACAGCCACTCCCCCCACACAGACGGTCACCAATGCTGAAGGCGGTGGCAAGAAAAAATGGGGCCCAGTTCAAGCTACAAGACACAACAACAGGTTTGTGGATGATGGCAGAACTATGATGCAGAGAGCACAGGAAAAAGCTATGGAAAGAGATTTGGTGAGGCCTGTTTCTAAAAAAGGTAACCAACAAAACCCGTTCCTGTCCCTTCACCATTCTACTTTCATTTCTGTTGCTAATGCAGTAGGGGTAAACATTGCTGATGTTGAAGAACCACATGCGCCATTAGTAGTAGAGCCTGTAGTTACTTCAACCACTAAGGAAGTAGATGCCTGCATTGATGTTCAGTCTGATCTGAACTCCCCTAGTACTCCTGAAAATAAGATATGCAATAATTTTGCTGATAGTGTAGATGATGAAAGAGATAATATGGAAGACTATATGCTTAGCGAAGAATTGTGGACAAAAGTTAGCAAATATAAACGGGGCAAGCACCCTAGGAAAAAGTATTCCCCATGAATTGCATGCAATTGAATATAAGAGGTATAGATGCTAAAGGAAGGAAACCTCTCATTATAGATACCATCAATAAAACTCATGCTTCTATAGTAGGTTTTTCTGAAACTAAGAAAGAATCGTTCTCAGATTCCTATTTGAAGTCACTAGTTGGTAACAGAATGTTCCTTTGGAATTTCCTCCCAGCAAAAGGTAGTGCTGGAGGGATCCTAGTAGGTGTGGACTCTGATATTTTTGATGTTCTATCTTGGGATATCGGAGAGTTCTCTGTCTCCTGTGTACTGAGATACAAAAATAAGGATATTTCTTTTAGAGTAGTTTCGGTTTATGGCTCGCCTTATGAAGAGGGGAAAGATGCTTTTATTTCTGAACTACATGCCCTTTTCATAGACAATAGTATGCCCACTCTGATTGGGGGAGATTTTAATCTAGTTAGATTCCAGACAGATAAGAGCAATGGTAATATTAATCTTAAGTGGAGTGATAAATTTAATGCTTGGATAGAAATCTGGAGCTTGATAGAAATTAAACTTTCCAGCAGAAAGTACACTTGGGCTAATAATCAGGCAGATCTAATTATGTCAACTATTGACAGATTTTTCTGCACTACGGAATTAGATAAATTTTTTCCCCTAGCTTCCTGCCAAGCTCTCCCAAGATTGGGTAGTGATCATACTCCCATTCTGTGGGACTCGGGGATAAATGCTATAGTCAAGCCTCCTAGTTACAAATTTGAGAAATGGTGGCTACTTAGAGAAGACTTTAAACCCCTAGTAGAAGCTATTTGGAATAAACCTGTGCAAGGCCGGACTGCCCTAGACAAATGGCAAAACAGGCTCAGGAACTTTAGGAAAAACACCAAAGGTTGGAGTAAAAACATTGAGGCCGAGCTGAGGAAGCTCAAGTCAGGCCTTATGGATGAGTATGACAAACTAGATATTAAATCCGAGACTGAAGAGTTATCTGAAATAGAACAAGCTAGGATGAAAGATATAAACCTAGAAATCCTGAAAATATGGCTTAAGGAAGAAACAAAAGCCAAGCAACGCTCTAGAGATAGGAATATAAAATAAGGTGATAGAAATACAGCGTACTTTCACGCTGTTGCGAATCAGAGAAGGAGGAAAACTATGATCCACTCTTTAGAAGGACCGGATGGCGTTGCTACAGAGTTGCCTGATATGTTAGACATAGCTACCTCTTATTACAAAGATCTTTTCAATAAAGAGGATAGACAGGGCTTTAGCCTGAACCCTGATTTCTTTAGTGAGGAGGAGAAAGTCTCAGAAGCAGAGAACGCAATGTTGCAAGCACCGTTCTCGGAAGAGGAAATTAAGAAAGCAGTCTTTGAATCTTATTCGGATGGGGCTCCAGGGCCGGATGGCATTCGTTTTCTTTTTTACCAACAGTTTTGGGACCTAGTTAAGAAAGATCTCTTTGCTCTCTTTGATGACTTCCACAGAGGAGACCTAGATATCTATAGATTAAATTTTGCAATAGTTACTCTGGTTCCAAAAGAACCTGATGCAACTTCTATGAAAAAGTTCAGGCCGATTAGTCTCCTTAACTGTAGTTTTAAAATCTTTACTAAGGTTTTAACGAATAGGCTTGCCCAGATCCTCCACAGATTGATTGCCCCAAATCAATCAGCTTTTGTTAAGGGCAGATACATTTTAGAAAGTGTTGTCACAGCGCATGAAATTCTTCACTCTGTCCATAGCTCTCACGAGAAAGGGATAGTGCTGAAACTAGATTATGAAAAGGCTTTCGACAAAGTTAACTTAGATTTTCTGGTCGAATTTCTTGTTCTTAGAGGTTTTAGCCCGACTTGGATCGGGTGGATTATTCAAGCTACTCACGGTGGCTCCCTAGGAGTTAAGATTAACAATGTAGAGGGTAATTTTTTCACAACAAGCAAAGGGCTCCACCAAGGAGATCCCTTGTCACCTTTATTATTTAACTCAGTAGTAGATGTCCTAACTAAGATGCTGATCAAAGCAGCCTCAAATGATTTAATCAGTGGGCTTTGTCCAAATATCTGCCCTGGAGGCATCATTTGCCTCCAGTACGCAGATGATACAATTCTTTTTTCCTCAGTAGATGAAGTAAAGTCAAAAAACCTGAAAATAGTCCTTTCATGCTTTGAGAAAGTGTCAGGCATGAAAATTAACTACAGTAAAAGTGAGCTAATCCCCATTAATTTAGAGGAAGAGGAATGCTCCACTTATTTGGAAATCTTTGGATGCCAGGGAGGAACCTTCCCTATTAAATATCTAGGAATCCCTTTACATTATGATAAGCTTAGGAGGGAGGACATCCAACATCTGATTGATAAAATCCTTAGTAGGATTGCGGGATGGAGAGGAAAACTTCTGTCATATGCGGGCAGAGTTATCCTTATCAAATCTTGCTTAGCAAGCATCCCCATTTACCTGCTTTCGTTCTTCAAATTTCCCAAATGGGCTATTGAGTTAATTAATACACAGATGGCTCATTGCCTTTGGAACGACTTTGAGGGTCATAGGAAGCTGCACCTAGCCAATTGGAGACTAGTGTGTATGAAAAAAGAATTCGGAGGACTAGGTATCCCAAACCTGAGAGAGATCAATTTTTGTCTCCTGGGGTCTTGGATTAAGAGATATCTTTCACAAGAAAAAAGGCTGTGGAAAGATGTGGTAAATCATAAGTATAATACTGACATGCCAAATATCTTTAATAGCAATACGGCTGGGTGCTCTAGATTCTGGAAAGGGCTTATGCCTGTAATTAAAGCCATTAAATTTGGCTTTAGATGGACAGTAGGGAATGGTAAGAAAGTAAAATTCTGGGAAGATACATGGTTTGGTACCTCCCCTCTCGCGGTTCAATACTGGGACATTTATCTTATCTGCAATGAACAATCGGCAACAATTGCAGAAGTTTGGGATGGGAATGATCTCAAACTAACCTTTAGAAGAATCTTTAGCCCGCTCATGATGGAGAAATGGTTTGAATTAGAACAAATTAGTAGAAGTGTTAGTCTGTCGGATGACACAGACGCTCTAATCTGGCAGCTAGAAAATAAAGGTGTTTACACTACTAGTTCTCTTTACCATGTCATAAACTTTAGAGGGGTCTGCCCAGTGTATATCCCCTCTATTTGGAACCTTTGTGTACCACTAAAGATTCATATATTTCTTTGGTTGATGTCACACAATAAAATCATGACTAGAGATAACCTGAAGAAACGCCAAATTGTCAAACCAGAAGACTGTGTGTTCTGCAGTGAACTGGAGACTGTGCACCATCTCTTGTTTAGTTGTGTAGTAGCAAGTAATACTTGGAAAATGCTAGCAGAGTTATTTGGTAGAGAATTAGGTCACAACTACGAATCTGTCGCTAGATTTTGGGTTTCTATCAAAAAGAATTCTGCTCTAAATTCCATTACTTCTGCTACTTTATGGTGTATTTGGAAAAGTAGGAATGAAATTGTGTTTAATAACACAGTTTGGTTGGATATAAAACAGGTTTGGTCTTTGCTGCTGAGAACCCTAAGGAATTGGAGTATCTTGTGCAAGGGAGATGCCCTGGACAGTGTGAAGGCATTCTGTCAGTTCCTGGCGCTGAAGCTGAGATCTCCTCTCGCTATCCGTGGCTGAATGACATGGGGGTTGTCTCTCCAAAGGAGCTCACATCAAGGAGCTGGGCTGCAAGCTTCATGCTCGGCTCTTTGAAGCTCTCGGACGCCGCTGATTCACCTGGATCCCCGATCCGGAAGGTGGACACCGATGTCAAACCTCAGCTGCTGCTAAGCCCTGCATCTCCACTGGACCAAGACTGTTGGTCGCCGACACTAGGGAAAACTCCTCTCAAGAAGATGAAGGCAACTGAGAATGGTGTCAAGGTGAAGTTTGATGGCGTGTTCTAGCTTCTCTCCAAGATTTAGCTCTTTGGTTCCTCGAGTTAGCGACAAAATAGTTTTCAGTTGAGGTTCGCGCTGATCATTGAAAAAGCGATGTAATAAGAGTGAGAGTAAACTCTAGTGTTCTCTGTACTGCCTAGCTGCTAAGTTCTAGCTGTAGTTTTATTTTTCCTGCTTGTAAGCTGCACTGAACCTGGATCGGTGGTTTCGTTTTCAATGGAACCGGGGATACCCTCCCTTTTTATCCAAAAAAAAAACAACCATGATCAACAAAAAACATGGATAAACTCAAAGGACTACAGTTTCAATCTCGAGTTGGCACCGGACTTGGTAGGCGCTTCCAATTTCAATCCTTTTGGCCGAAGGTGGAAGGGTTTGAGGCAGTGTTTCAGGAGGTGTGGACCTCGACGCCGCACGAACCAAACCCCTTTAAGCGACTCGATTAGAAGATCAGAGCCACAACCAAGGCACTCTCACGGTGGAGCTCAGCCTCCTCTCTCGCCTTGCTGACAGAGAACTTTGCCACCGCACCTCTATTTACGCAGACGACGTTGTGACCTTCCAGCTGCCCACTTTGAGGGACTTAGAGGTCCTTGCCGGGATCCTTCAGGACTTTGGGTGGCGTCAAGGCTACAGACGAACCTTGACAAATGCTCTGCTCATCTGATTCGTTGTGGTGATGAAGCGCCAACTTTGGTGGACTAGACGTTGCACTGCCCCGTGCTTCCTTTTCCGATGTGGTACCTGGGGCTATCGCTCTCCCCGAGGAAGCCGACGACAGCCCATTTGAGATAATTGGTGGAGAAGGTAGCGAGCTACTTACCTGGGTGGAGAGCAGAACCGAGGAGGAGGCCGACTGGAGCTGATCAAATCCACGCTAGTGGCGGTCCCAATCTTTGCGATGTTGTCCTTAGATATACCGGTTGAAACTCCCGTGGAGATAGAGAAAATCCTTTGCGGCTTGTTTTGGAAGGGGAGGAAAGATGTACATGGAGGCCACTTTTTGGTGGCGTGGGACAAGGTTTGCACCCTCAAGGAGTGGGGCGGCTTGGGTATTTTTAACCTGAGAATGATGAACCATGCATGCCTTGCGAGCTAGATGGTTGTGGTTGTGCAGGGTGGATAGCTCCAAGCCATGGCAGGAATTCAACATTCAGGTGCCGCTTGTTGCATAACAGCTTTACGAGACAGTGACATTTTCCACCATTGGAGATGGAGCAACCACATTCTTCAGGACCGACAGGTGGTTAGCAGGTGGACGGATAGGGGACACCGCTCCTAATCTCTGGAAGCGGGTTCCCAAACATCAGCGTAAAAGCCACTTTGTAAGAGAGGGTCTTGCATGTGGCTGGCTTGAGGATCTTCCACCAGACCTAACGGCTCTCAAGAACTGCATGAGCCGCTAGAGCTTGCCGAGCAGCTCACGGACGTCGCGCTTACAGTCGGGGTGGACGACGCCATTAAGTGGACGTGGGAGAAACATGGTGGATACTCCTCCAGATCGACATAGAGAGCCATGTTCGTGGGGCACGTAGAGATGGATGGCGCTTTGCAGATTTGGCGCTCTTGAGCTCCCACGAAGTGCAAGGTTTTCCTTTGGCTGGCTATCAGAGGCAGGTGTTGGACGGCGGACCGCTTGAGCCACAAAGGCTTGCCCACTTAGCGGCATGCCCCTTCTGTGACCAACATGATGAGGACATAGATCATGTGCTTCTTGGCTGCGTGCTCTCATGAGAGGTCTGAACGGTAATCATGCGCAACTGGGGACCTCTGGTCAGCTGTGGCCCTCATCTGCTGGTGCTTGTGGAGACACCGCAACGATGTCGAGTTTAAAGGAGAGCGCCCTTCTGCCATGGTGATGATCGCCCGCATTGCTAGCGAAGCGGAGAATTGGTGTTTAGCTGGATTTAAGAGGCAGGAAGCACTAGTCGATAGGTGGAGATGCCGCGCGTAGTTGGCGAAGTAACAGGTGGGTGCGAGTTTGGCGCCTGTGCCAAACCGCGTGGAGTTTAAAAATGGCCTCCTAGCGACCTAGCCCCTTCTTCTATGAAACTGATGCACCTTCGAGTGTGTATCCTTGAAAAAAATTCAACTCTAGTTTTTTTTTCTGACTATATCTTAACATGAGGATGCACTAACATATGGCTGGTAACATCACATTGCACGCACTACCATTTTATAGTAAGATATCTTTTTATACTCCATTTAAGATCATTCGCCTTTCCAAGGGGATGCTAGGCGCCGCCGGCCAAAGACAATCTTACAAATCTCATATGCAAAAAAGCGTAGCTCCCTTTATTTTGAAAATTTTGAAATTTATATTTTTGAGTTTTACAAAATCTACAAAAAAAAAAAACTGGATGTAGACAATGTTGTCCTCTACCAACATGTAAAATCTCAAATAGAAAAAAGTTTTGTTTTAGGCGGCGCAAAAATGAAAAATAATCTGAAACTGAAATTAATGAATAGTGTAAATTCGAACTCTCTAAATCTTTCAGATTTTGGTATTTTTGTGATACCCCGGAATATGAAATTATTTCGAGTTGAGATTTTGCACCACTATTATCTACGTACCGGATTTTTTCTTAAGATTTTTTTAAAAACTCCAAAAATATGATTTTTAAATATTGCTCGGATATTTTCAAAATAAGTGACTACATGTAGCTCGGCCTCCATTTTTTACTTTCCGATTCAAATATTGCCTACAAAGTTTACTAGAGAATGAATTTTCCAGCTGGATCTTGTAACTAATTCTACGCAAATTTTCATACTTGATCATGTCTTGCTCAGATACAGGGGGATGATCTTTGGACATAGTTTTACTCGATACAGACCGCAAAGCACAAATCTCATGGAAAACAGAGTAGCAATTCAAACGCCACTACATGAATCACTACAGAACCAGTGAACCACAGAAGTCCATCAGGTACGCAGGTTAGCTCTCCAAACACCGTTTGCCCGCATCCAAGCACCTTGTGTCAAAGACCTCAGTTGTGGCACTCGCCAGCTTGCGCCTCCTGCTGGCTGGTCACCGGGCCTATAATTGATGTAATGAGAAAAGGAACTGATTAGATGAGTGACACCGACCATAAAGAACTGAATCAGAGTTTACAAAGTCGTGCTGTTTATTTTCGCTGAACATTTAAAAGTCTTAGCATGCCTAAATTTTGCTAACAAGTGAGCCACATTAAATAACAGTAATACAGTACATATTAGGACTTGGAAGTGTGCTAAGAGCTTCATTAGGACATAATTTCCATCAGCCTGAAACAGAAGACTGTGGTCTGTGGGGGACTTGGATCTTGTATTAGACAGACAAGGTGTGTTGTGTACACAACATGAAGACCGCAAGGTGCATAACTAGATGTAACAAGGCGCAATGTGCAGAAAATATGATCACACAAGAACCAAAGCAATATGATTTAATAATATGTGTGAAGTCACAACATAAGCAAATCAATATTCTGGATCAACAGTGCACATAAATGGTCTCTGTTCTCTTTTATTCCACACAGAGTATATTATCCACATTGGTTCAAAAAATTTACACGAAGCAGAAACCTACGACAAACAGATTACACCTAGGCCACTGATTATACCTTGGGCTAACCACATGAGTTACACTGTCATCTACAAAAACATCAGAGGGGTTCGGCCTCTGTACGCTACCTGCAAGGGAGAACGGGGAGTTGGGAACTTGTGATGGGGAGGTAGCAGTAGCAGAGGAGTTACCGGTGGTGCGTGAATGCCATAATCCTGAGAGGCGGTCGGCAGCGTGCAATCGGGATTCAGGGCGTCCTCCGCAGCAACCAGATCCGAGCATGACACGCGCTACTTGATGCCCGCTCGCTGCTCGGCGTCATCGGCTGCGCGCTTGCCGCCGGCACGGAAGAGAGAGATCCCTGCAGATAGAGAAATCAGGGGGGATGAATCGTGGAGCACATGAGGACTGGAGCAAATAGGGGAGGCTGCCGAGCTGCAGAAATTGGGTGGCGCCGGCCGACTCTCGCGCGACGGAGGACTGGAGGAGGGCCGCAGGCAGCCAGGCGGGGAAGTCTAGAGATGAGTGGGGCTCGCCGGCCTTCCGTTGTGGCCGCGAGGTGTGCGTGCGTGACGGCGCGGTCGACCAAGCGAGCCAGAAACGGATCCGAGATGGGGCGCGCTGGTGAGCGGAGCCGCGGATGCCGGCTGGCCAGGGACCTTGCCACCGAGTTCCCGTAGGCCGTCGCCTAGTCGACCTCCGAGACAGATCCGGCTGCCGCCGCTGTGTACGAGCTCACGCCGTCGCTGGGTAGTTCTTTTTTTCCGGTGGCAATTCATGTAATTAACACGAAATTGAAAAGGGGTGTTGAGTTAAACATTGGAGTGATATGAAGCGTTGATCAGATATTTGACGACACAAATTTAATGTATCCCGAACATGTTTGCTCTTTTAATAGTAGTATAGACTAGCAAAATGTCCGTGCGTTGCAACGGGTTTAAAATAAATCAAACATATTAGGTTTGAAATAAACTCGGATTTTTGTTGTATCATCGTTTTAGAATTATGTTCGCTTTGTCCCAGATTTCAATTCTCTTACACGTCCCATTATAGAACAATCTTCGCAAAGGTAACGGAAAGTGGGTTGTGATCCTGGGCACTAGTGATATCTCTTACTTAAAAAATTCGAAAATCATAGCTGTGAGTATCCAAAAAATCTGAAAAAACAACCAGATGTAGCACATGGTGTATCCCACCAACGTGTAAAATTTTAATCTGAAATACCTTATATTATGGGCTATACAAAAATAAAAAATCTAGTATAAATATGATTTTTGAATTTTTTTCAACAGGAGGGATCACTGGTGCCCGGTAGCAAAATGTCTCCACTGCAAAGGTAAAACAAATTTTCATAACTTACTTTCTAATCTTCATTGTATATACATCATGGGTATCCAAAAGTTAGCTGAAGATATATATAGTTCATTACCTTTTGTTTTGCAGTCCTCCTCACTTAAATTCTTAAACATGCGGAAAGGCACGATATACAAGTAATTGACTCATTGTGTTGGGAGTCAAATCGAGATGACCTCACTATGACGGTTAGTTACTCATTTATAATAATTTTCGTGAAATGTCATAAATTTATCCATCGCTGATGTTTTTTTATCACTAATCATTTTACAGCTGTGAGGACTACAATATCATTTGGATATTATTAAATGTCAGGATGATTTGAGCAATCATAATTGGAAAGATCTTGATGAATGGACTATAACAGAACAACTACAAATGCCAATCCAGGAAGACAGGTATACAGAGCAAAATAAATATTATAACCATATAAGAAATATTGTGATTCATGTGGAGTACTCAATTTTATATAAAGTATGCAGCTCATCTTGTGGTCTATTCATGCTTAAATTCATGGAATATTGGAACGGACATACACTATCCCATCCAATTACACAGGTAAATAATTATTTTGTTTGACATACATATATATATATATATATGGCCATTTTAATTGCTAATACTTATTGGTGGCGGGCAGGAAATGATTAATTCTTTTAGACTGAAGTTAGCTGCCATACTATTGTGTTGGAAAAGAAACACGGCACCGGCGACTATTGAAGAATCTAGTCAACTGCTCTCCTCTCTTCTCTTCTTTCCCCTCTCTCCTTTCTCCACCCTCTTGAGAGTCCGCCGAGGATCTCCAGATCCGGCCTCTCTCGCCGCCGGCGCTTGCGCAGGATGGTGTAGAGACGGGCTGGGGTGGCTCCCCTCTTTGTATAGAGTAGTTTTAGGTAGGTTTAGCCGTAGTTGTGAGGTTGGCTGTATGCTAGTGTTTGGCTTTATGCCGGTAGTGTGGAGCGCGTCGCCGGAGTTTGCGGGCCGCTTCCGGCGCTCGGTGGCTCTCCTCTTCACCGTGGTGCTCCTCTGGATGGAGCCGGAGGCGGAGAAGAGCTACGCTGCCGACGTCTCCTTGAATAAGCTCGCCTTTTGGGCTACACATCTCGATCTGGAGGTGTGCTGCTGTGATGGTTCGTCGGGTGCTGCTGCTCTTGGGTCCTTTCAGAGCCATCAAGGAGATGGGGGAGGGGATTGGAGGAGCGGCGTTCTTCGGCAGCCGTCTGCTGATGCTGGCCTTGGTCGTGGACGAGCGACGGCGCAAGGTGGCCGGCGGGTGTCTCTGCTGGTATTCCATGGAGGAGGGAGACAGAGGAGCTCTGATCTGGCGTCGGCATCTTCTTTAAGCTCGGGGAGGCGCGGATCTGGGCGATTGCGGTCGTATTCGTCCTGCGTGGTGCTGGACGGCGGCTGGCAGTGGCTTGATCCGTCTCGGCCCAGATCGGGTCTTGCAGGATGCAGCAGCTCGGGAGTTCGGGACGCGGAAGATGGTGGGAGTTTCGGCTGCTTCTCGGTGTCGACGCCGTCTGAAAGCGGTGGAGCTCGGTTCCAAGGAGTGCGGGGTGCGTCCCCGGCCATGCTCGTTCATCGTTCTTCATCCCGTCGGCCTTGTGCGCGACGGGTGTCTCCTCTGGTTCCCCAAATGATGCTACCTTGGAGCTTAGGTGTAGGTTTTGTTCGGTTTGCTGCTCCCGTTTTGTTGTTTCTTTGCTCGTTTCCTGATCGATGTGGTGTGGGTAGGCTTGTTGGTGTTCTAATGTTGACCTTTGTTATATGAACTTGTTCTTCCTTCTCAAAAAAAAAAAAAAATTGATGACACTCAAGTAGATCCAGATGATTTCATAATGTCAGACAGTCCAATTGTTCAAAATCAATCAACAGAACTTAACTCGTTATCTGTTGAAACAGATACAAGTCATTGTTATCTGTTCTTTCTAACATGAGCCTACATGAGTTAGTAGGTGGACTTTGCAACTACATCAAATCAATCAATTCAGCACAAGCTCTAGAGTAAGTCATTTAACTTTTTATTGCATATATTTATTTTGGTAATCAATCTTTTTTTCTTTTATAATAATAATTTACAGAAAAGTCTGGGTACAAAGCTCTCAACCATATCCCATTAGCTTGACTCTCAAAAAACTACAAGAAATGTTGATGGACGAGTTGCCCATGGACCGCGACTGTTTCAATCTAATCGGGTTCACAAGGAGGCAGTCAGCGTGGCGGTTTGCCGCCGCCGGCCGTGGACCTCCTGCGCGGCTGCGCCTCCGTTCGCCGCTTCTCCGTGCCTCCTGTCCTGCGCCGCCGCCGCTGCGGTCACAAGGAGGCAGTCAGCGCGGCGGTTTGCCGCCGCCGGCCGTGGACCACCTGCGCGGCCGCGCCTCCGTTCGCCGCCGCCTCCATGCCTCCTGTCCTGCGCCGCCGCTGCGGCCTCCTCCCGTCCTGCACATCAGTGCGCCGCCCCGCCGATGTATTCCTCTGAGCCGAGCGCCGCCACTCGGCCGTCAAGACTGCGGGTTCATTTCTGTGTTTGTCAGGGGTCTTTCTGTAAAACGGCGTGGCGGAGCCTCCTTTGCCATATGGACTGCAGGTTAATTTCCCAATTTGTTAGGGGGTTTTCTGTAAAACGGCGCTACTGATATTATATAGTAGAGATTAGAAGCACCTGACACGGGGAAAGCGTTTTGGCTCCCGAACTCACATGCTCCTGTTATGTTAATCGAAAATTTTAAAATAGTAAAACATCTCGAAAAATTCTGAAAATTTGTGGAGACAAACATATACAAGTTTTCAACATACATGCAAAATTTTGGAATGAAATGACATTTTATGTGCTCTGTGCAAAAAAAAAAACAGTGGTAAAATGAGATCTAAACATGCATTTTTGAAAGCACCGATTTTGTTTTTTTCGCACAGAGCAGAAAACATGTCATTACATTTTGAAACTTTGCACGTGTGTTCACATTATGTATATGTTTGTCTACATTGTTTTTCAGAATTTTTTGACGTGTTTTACTATTTTTATAATTACGCTTAAAATAACAGGAGCATGTGAGCTCAGGAGCCAATTTGAATTTCTGCACCTGACATTTTCGACTTAGATTTCTTCTATACTTTTGGTTCCAGATACTGTTCCAGTTTCTTCAGAGCTTTTAACAACCCAACCAAGAAAAAAAACAGAATCAAAATTAGAATGGATAGAAAACATATGGGAAAAGCTACACTAAGCATGATGGTTCACCAGCATTATCTGATTAAAACAAGACTATTATCATACCACTGGAAAATACTGGGCGACGATTTTCTATTGATTCCTCGGGCAATGAACGGAGGCTGCAGCTAGAATCATTTGCCTTTTTAAGCATTTTGTCAAAAGCTTTAACCTACACAAAATTTGATCAGCAGCCCAAATAAGAAGATAAATTACACAGATTAATCCAATCGCACCTGATCTTTAATAATTCGGTTGGGCTTTATTTTGATAGCAAAATAGCGCAGATATCTTAGACTAGACTTACTTATACAGGCTAATTTTTTTTAATAATACATTTTTTTAATTAAATTCGAAAAATATTACGAAAAATGGCGAAATTCCAAAAATAATACACCTTCGGCCAGGGCTGGGCCGATAAGTGCCTGTCGGCCAGGGCTGGGCCGATATGTGCCTGTCAGCTCTGGCTTAGCCGATTGCTTTGCATGGCAGGCCAGGCCTGCGGCCGACAGGCCTTTCTGCGTCACGTGGCCACTAATCGGCCAGGTCTCCGCTGACGAGCCTCTAATCGGCCCAAGCCTGGCCGACAGGGCGCAGAATAAGGATCGGCCGAGGCTTCTTCTTCCTCGCGTGCTCTCTCTTCCTTTCTTCCTCCTTTCTTCTTCCAGCAGCTCCTGCGCGCCGATCTGTCCATCCAGCCAGCAAATCTTCCTGCATGTAGTGTTAGAGAGTTAAGACAGCTTAGATAAACATATGGGTTAGGTTTTGTGCAATTTCGTGTTGTTTGGTTAGATCAATGGTGTAGTTTAGGTGGACCGTACACGCAAGCAAAAAAGGAGGCTATATACCCGGGTGGTATGTCTGACCTGTGCACGAGAGATCGCGCGTACTGGATGACAAAATCAAAATTTGTCTTTGATATCTGCGTGGAGGAGATGGCCCAGCAGTGGGTTATGAGGCAATTTGGTCTACGACAACAGGCACTTCCTCTGTCGACAGAGGAAGATGTCCCACCTATCATCCACGGGTATGTTTAATTACGCATTGTTTATTTACGCATTATTCAATTACGCATCCACAGAGGAATTGTCTAACACTTACTACTACTGTAGGCTCACAAGAAAGGGAACTAATAGGAGCGCACTATCGTGGATGCGGAGGGTTGGCAGCTACGTTGCAGAGTGGGAAACTGCGACGACACGAGTCTGGCAGGAGGACCTCGTGTTTGATCCTGACCTATTCAATTCGTACCTGCAAATTTACATGACCTCAACCCGGATACGCATTACGTATGTCGAGCATCCTGAGCTTACACCGGCTCCTACTACGTGGGATATGTATCCGACCCAGTCTACTGCAGGCTCCAGACAGTACGCGGTAAGAGATTAGTTAATTCTTACAAATTTTGCAAAATTATGTACAACTTACTGATAACGATGCAAATTACAGGCTGAATTGACTTACCAGCTACAGACGGAGGTGTCCGATTACAGACGTTCCCTATCGTCTGGCCCTCTATTGGACCGGCCGCACCATCAGTCCTGGGTGCAGCGCTTCGAGCAGAGGCTGCGAGGTATCTACCAGGCTATCACGTGCACACGTGCGTCTGACGTCGATCACCGCTAAGCAGCACAACGCCCACCACGTCATCCCCCGCAACGGCCACAGCCACAGCCGCAGGTGACGCCTCAGGATCGACATCAACCACGACCTCGTATGACGTCGCACAGAGCACCCTCTCCTGACCAGGCTGGAGGCTCGACGTCGCAGCCGTCGCTCAGAGCACCCTCTCCTGACCAGGCTGGAGGCTCGCATTGGTAGCAGCAGTTTAGTCCCACGACAGGCTATCAGCTTCGACCACCTCCGCAGCCACATGGTAAGTACCTTGTAAATTTGTATTCACCACGCTAAATGCTACGTACTTCTTTCTTAATGTTGTATTGCATTCAGGAAATCGTCCGTCTACGTCCGCTCAGCAGTCGTCTGGATCCGCATGGGAGAGTAGCACGACAGTGGGACCATACCTGAAGTACGCACACAACTGGACAATTGGATGGGTATGTACAATACTCCTCCACCCTACCCCACACAGGAGATGCAGGATGATGATGATGCTGGATCACTGATTCCTGGACGTGCGGTTGTGCCACCCAACAGGCTGGGTTGGACTCCGCCAGATCCAAACCTTGCCAGACCTCCGCGCATGCGCAGACGTCGTCCATGAGACTTCCGGTATATGTGGTCGACGCCGTGGTCAGTGATATCTTTGGGTCATATTCGTATTTCGATTTGTATGTGAGACATATATGTATTTCGATTTGTATGTGAGACATATATGTACGAGACATATTATTATGTATGTACGAGACATATCCTTCCACATTGCATCGATACATTAATCTAACATGCAAGTACAACTCTCCGTTACAACTTCAGTAGTTCTACGTACATATATGTCTCACATATGACTCAACGATAACTAATTCTAATCACGTGGAGGTAACTGAGTACGAAAGTAATTCTAATCAACGACTTCACTTCCCTCTGCCACGTGTTCGTGATGGAGGCATGAAGTCATCATCACTATTTTCATCGGCGACAACCTTCGATGCGCCAACACTCTTAAACTTACGTCTACGGTTCCCTCGTTTAGGAGGCATGAAATCATCATCACTGTCAGCTTTGGCCTTTGATATAGCCTTCTTCACGTCATCAGCGTACAATGCATTCTGTGGACGGCCATCAGGACAAGCGCCAAAAAGAGCTTCCATCCAACCAAAATGAGGGATCTCTTTGTTCAGAAACTGTGCGTCTGCGGGCCAGCGCTGCACAAGAACAATAGCAGAGGAAAATATTTCAGACAAATAACATTATATTCTAACAAATAAAACTTTCGTACTCAGTTACCTCCACGTGAAATGCATAAGCCTCCCGCGAAAAATGGATTATCTTTGACTTAGGAGTCATAGGCATGTCCCGTAGACCCGCCTCGATATCTTTTAGCTCATACACTCTCTGCCACTTCCACCGCCACCCATCAATTACATCTAAAATTTCATCGGGGGTCATATGAGGGATTTTGTATTTTTTGGCTATAGTTTCTCCCAGCTCACGAAGGTTGCCCGTCTCACTAACTAGCTCCCTATAACAGCTCTTTGGCCTACCTTCCCTAATACTACCATCAGTCCATCTTACGGCTTCATACAGAACACACCATGACCTATTTTCCAAACTAGGACCCGAACTACCAGACATCCTTCCTATGCGACTAAGAAAATCACCACGCACCGCACGCCTCCATCACAACGTCTGCTGGGGTATATATAAGCTCACCCGGGAGAATAAGAGCGGGAGAAAAATGGCGGGAGGAAATGGGCGGGAGAACATGGCGGGAGAAGATGGCGGGAGAAAAAGGGCGGGAGGAGAATGGCGGGACAAAATGGGCGGGAGAAGATGGCGGGAGAAAAATGGCGGGAAGATATGTGCCGGAACACAACGGCGGGAGACAAATTGGACGGGAAAAAACATACATGCAGAAGTCGGCCCAGCTTAAGCCGACTGGGTCTGGTCGGCTGGGCCTAGGCCGACAGAAGCTTGTCGGCCCAATACTAGCCGATAGGTCGCTCTGACATGTGCAGGGTCGGCCGACAGGCATTTCGGCCCAGCCCTGGCCGACAGGCACTTATCGGCCCAGCCCTAGCCGAAGGTGTATTATTTTTGGAATTTCGCCATTTTTCGTAATTTTTTCGAATTTAATTAAAAAAATGTATTATTAAAAAAAAAATAGCCTTATACAGATGGTAATAGAATATGGTTTTAAACTCCAAAACAAATATCGAAGTGATTCCCCATATCAGAAATCTCAATAGTTCTCTACAAGAATACAACAGTTATCTATATCCAATTTTTTATCTACATAAAAATACTACTCAACTTCTTGTTCATGTGCCTAATCTGGCAATCTAATTAGCCAGCAATATATGAATGAGATCAGTTTTTATTCTGCATGTTCTTTAGACATATAATCATGCAATGCACATTATCATGTTGTGAAATCAACCACACTGCTACTATTGTACAAGAATTGCTAACTATTAAACAATGCATTACCTCATGTTTCCTTAAAAACGTGAAGCGGGAACAGAATGGCCTGCCCAGAGAACCAGGCGCTGACCTGGTGGCTTGTGCTCTGAGTGTGGAGCCGGCCCGCCCGGGCTCAAGACCAAGCTGAGGCATACTCGAAAAAATTCAAGACCCAGCAGAGGTTTACTCGAGGTACGGGTGTCTCACTTACCTACCAACGTATAGCCAGGGAGGGATCATTCCCCGTTGGCAACGTTTTTAGATTGGCCTGCACTAGCAGCCCGACCTGCTCGGTGGATGTATGATTTCATATACAGTGGCATATCATAATTGATAACAGATCTTAAACCATCAATATGTATTCCTCGAGCCATAATATATGTGCCAATTAGAAGATCTATTTGCGCTTCCTTGAAAGCTGCCAATGTCTTCCTGCACCAGAGCGTATTATTAATATCACAAGGTGAGAATGAGTTCAATATATCTTTATCTAATTACACCACCAGCAGAACCTAACTTAACGTGTATTGCTGTTTTCTTAAGTTCTCACCCACATGCTCTAAACAAGTATGATCCATAGAACTTGTATAAGGCATACTCAGCTAGAATTTGTTATTTGCAGTTTCTTAATCTTGTGGCTGTCTGGACTCCATGAACATTATACCAGGAACCAAACATGACTAATATTTTCCTTCGAGTAGAGTCACGCTGCAAACGTGAAAATTCAGTAAACTTGAAGGGCAAGTCTTTGAAAAATCCCAGTAAAGTGCTTAGTCTATGACTTGATTCTACAGATGAAGTGAAAACAAAGCACCACGTGAGACGTGTTAACGCACGAGCGCCCAACCCGAATTCATTCTCACCTTTTTTTTAACGGACCTTCTCAGAGGTGGACATGGGCCTATGCGTCACCTTTTACCTCCATCGGTTATGACCTGGGCCCTTATGTGGCTACAGAAGCCCAAAGGGCCCATCTGTAGTTACTTACCAGCAACGCTCTTATCCCCTAAAAAAAACAAAAAAAACGCTCTTATCTTCCTCCTCGTTGCTTGCCTACCTCCCCTCCCCTCCGCAGAACGCTCAGCCCTCTCCAATGGAGGCCACTGCTACACTCACGCTCTCCTCGTCTCCCGCCGCCGTCCGACGCCTGCCGGCCAGGACTACCGTGGCCTCCGTCCACCTCCGCCGCGTGACAACTCCCGCCTCCCACCTCTGCGGGGCCCAAGGTCCCGCTGCCTTTCGCGCCCTCTCTTCCCCATTCCCGGTTCGCTCCGAGACTCTGCAACTCCTTGGCTTATTCCCTCAGAGAACGATCTCGCGCTTATTTCGTATTTTTCGAGTGATTTATTACCATTCTGTGTTTTGAGTTCGCTCAGGGATGCAGGAGGAGGAGGGGAAGCGGGATGATTGTGAGGGCGGAGATGTTCGGGCAGCTCACCACCGGGCTGGAGTCCGCATGGAACAAGCTGCGCGGCGTCGGTGAGTTTGTTTTCTCAGTCTACCTTTACATTTATGTTTCTCAGGTATGCACTTTTTGCCGTACGTAACGATGTAGTGACAGTGTGTTGGATCGTGAACGATTTACTCCAACAAAATGTGCATTTGTCATGCTTGATCAGCCATCCTGACTGCACCCTCTGCAACTTTAAAAATAATAATAATTGTCAATAATAAGTCAAATGTCTTTCATGGTTCAAGATCGACTGACAAAGGAAAACATCGCCGAACCGATGCGGGATATTAGAAGAGCACTTTTGGAGGCAGATGTATGTCTCATGTCTTGTATTACATGGCTTTCTTGTGTATCTACGTTGTCATTTGTACCTCTTCTTTTCTTCACAATCTGATGTTGAACCTACTTGCAGGTAAGTGTGCCAGTAGCGAGAAGTTTTATCGAGTCCGTTACTGAAAAGGCTGTAGGCACCGATGTCATCCGAGGTGTCGAACCTGAGCAGCAGTTGGTGAAGGTATGCTCCGATCCTACAAAATTATAGATGTGATAAGGTTTCTAGGTATACTTTTATTGTTTACTGTGACTGGAGGCTGCACAATGACTGCATTATAGTTGCGGCGTTCCCAGTTATATATATGTAGCTCTAGCTCTAGAGGACTAACAACAGCTAATTGATGCAGGTTGTGAATGATGAACTTGTACAACTGATGGGTGGGGAGGTATCCGATTTAGTATTTGCGAAATCTGGCCCGACAGTTATCTTATTGGCTGGACTGCAAGGTGTTGGGAAAACCACCGTCTGTGCGAAGCTTGCCTTCTATCTGAAAAAGAAGGTGCATTCCTGACCTTTCTACTTTATGCATTTTCCTAAGAGGCCCAGGCTATTGATGCTTATTAGACCAGACTCAGGTTACAGGGGAAGAGCTGTATGCTGGTTGCTGCAGATGTTTACAGGCCTGCTGCCATTGATCAACTTATTATTCTGGGTAAAAAGGTACGCCTGATGAAGCTAATCTTTCCACTGTAGTACTCGGCTGAAAACATTTTCTAGTTAATAACTATGGCTCTCTTACATCCAAAGGGCTATAGAGTTGCCAGTAGATGCATGTCTGTCTACATTTTGAAATTGATAGTACAGTTAGTTTTTGAATGTTGATAGGTTGGTGTACCAGTTTACTCAGAAGGAACAGAAGTAAAACCTTCAGACATTGCCAAGAACGGTTTGAAAGAGGCAAAAAGCAAGAAGACTGATGTAATTATAGTGGATACTGCTGGAAGATTGCAGGTAACTCTTATATCCTCTAACTATGTTACTCTGATTTACTACACTCATGATTCTAAACAATTAACGTCAGTTATGCACGAGTTTTGACCAGCTGACTTCTTGCATACATGGATCTTGGGCACCAGATCATAATCATGATGAACTGTTAAATTCTAGATATATGATCAAACTGCAGTCATTCTTACTCACTAGGAATTTATAAGTTTTTAGCAGCTCCAAATTGGTTTTATTTTGGCTTAAATTTATGTGTTTGTTTCGAACTTAACATAGTGCACCAACTAAAATTTGTCATTCTATTATAGTATATTTAAAATTGGATGTAACGATAATCTGTTACGTAACAAGCTTGTGTGAAATGTTAGAGTGTACTTATACTTTTTCCCAGGTGGTACAATTGCCGTTCCAAATCAAGTTTTCAAACCAACTCTGGCCGTTCCTTTCTGCTAAGCTGAGCTACATGTCTCTGTAGTTATAGTTTATTTAACTTTAAATGGAGGAATTCCTGTCAGCTAGTGTCTCCTTCCTGCTACTTTCAACTGTGTTTAACCAGCACAACTGATACCAGCTTATTAACCCTTCTATCATTAGGTAGACAAAGCTATGATGAATGAGTTGAAAGAAGTAAAGAAGGCAGTGAAGCCTACAGAAGTTCTTCTTGTGGTTGATGCTATGACGGGTCAAGAAGCTGCAGGTTTGTAGTTTCTTGTTGTTCTTCGAGTACTTTAGACGTCTAGACCCAACATTTTATACTTCCTCTATTGTAAGTAACTTACCTAATGTACTGTATGGCACGCAGTTTTTTTTAACTCTGACTATTGCAGCACTTCTTGTTAACGTACATATACCATGTATTTGGATGGAGGTCCCATATTAGTCATGTTTAATCTACATGTATATAAGAGGCATGTCTGGTCCACTTTAAATGTATCAGTTCTTCCTACAATTTGTTGAACACAAGCACAGTCGCTATAGTAGCAGGGTTTTTTCATTCTCGTGAAGTCAAATCTTAAACTATTCATCTGTTTTTCTGTTGAACTTGAACTCTTCATCATTTGCTTGAGTAGCACTGTTTACTAACTTTTGTTACTTTTCTGATATGAATATGATCAGCATTGGTTGGTGCTTTCAATGGTGAGATTGGTATAACTGGTGCTATATTGACAAAGCTGGATGGTGACTCCAGAGGTGGAGCAGCACTTAGTATCAAAGAGGTCTCTAAACTTGCGAAAGTTCTGTCCATTTTGTGTGACTGTCCAACTATAAGTTCTTGGTTCTGTCTAAAAAGAACTACTTATGGTAGTGCTTAGAAGGAACTATAATTGTTGCGTCCATATTATTTGGTTGTGTTTGACCTTTCTATATTCCTCATTTACTGTGAAAAGTTATTGTGCCATTAATTTCATCTGTCCCTATAAATCCAGTGCAAATTGATTTATTTCATGGAGGAATTAAATAAGTTTATTGTACTTATTTTCACGGGTTTCTTCATCCTGCATAGTTAGTTTTTCCTTCATTTTTTTATACATTATAACTGAAAATGCCTACAGTAGCAATTTTTTCTGTTTCTATTCCTTCCATTAGTATGCATATATACTAAATATCACAACTGATGAAATCTGCAGGTGTCTGGAAAGCCCATCAAGTTCGTAGGGCGAGGAGAACGTGTTGAGGATCTTGAGCCTTTCTATCCAGATCGTATGGCGCAGCGTATCCTGGGAATGGGAGATGTACTTTCATTTGTTGAGCAAGCACAACAAGTGGTAAGTGGCTTCCTTTGAAATGTCATTTTCCTCTTGTCTTTCATTTAAAATCATGTGGTATTCATATGCTGTAACTTAATGGTGCATGTAGATGCGTCAAGAAGATGCTGAGGAATTACAGAAGAAGATTATGAGTGCAAAGTTTAACTTCAATGATTTCTTGAAGCAAACAAAAGCTATCTCACAAATGGGTTCGTTCAGTCGTATAATTGGCATGATTCCAGGCATGAACAAGGTGCAAATATGAATTCTGGACGTAATGTGTTACATTTTGTTGGAACTAGCCTTCTGAACTGGCGTTGTGGCTCTTATGTTAAAAGATCTAAAACTGATGTCATTAAGACCGCCACTCTTGTCACGTTTTGAGCAGGTTACTCCGGCACAAATTCGTGAAGCTGAGAAAAACGTTAAATTTATGGAGTCAATGATCAATGTGATGACCACTGGTAAGTATAATCTACATTCAGTAGACATCATGAAGATATGGTTTTGCATGTTATTTCCTAACTTGTAGTAGGGAAATTGTCTTTTTATTTTCTTACATATTATGGTAGGCCTTGGAGTCAATAGTTTCGCATAGCTGGGACAATACCAGTTATGCGAGCCAAGTTCATTGATCAAGTGATGTATCAGTCTTGATTTTGTGAAACATGATTTCAAAGAACTGTTGTGTCACAAACATTTGCCCAGTAATAATTATTCTGACTCTGTGCAGATGAAAGGGAAAGACCAGAGTTACTCGCCGAGTCGCGTGAGAGGAGGAGAAGAGTGGCGAAGGACTCTGGAAAGACAGAACAGCAGGTTCAGTTGTCATCTCATCACAGCTTTTCCCTGTGTGATCTACGTAGTATATAAACCATGAAACCCCATGTAGCTAAACTGAACCTTCCTTTGCTATCAGGTGAGTCAGTTAGTATCGCAGCTTTTCCAAATGCGCGCTCGAATGCAGAAAATGATGGCTGGCATGCAAGGAAAAGATACACCCGATATGGAAAATCTCGTGGAGTCCATCAAGTCCGAAGAGCAGGTAAAGGCACGAGCCAGATCAACAGCCTGTGGCATATTACGTCTTTTTGTTATCATATGCTATGAGCTTTAAGACTTTGTGTAACTTTGATCATTCAGGCTGCCGCCGCCGGTGCTGGCCAGCCCAGGAGGAAGTATGGCAACCTGAGGCGGCGGGATCTGGACCGGATGCGCGGTTACCGCCGGTGAGATGCTCTGTCTTGGAGGTGGTGTACTTGTTGCTGCCTACCTTCATGCACCACCGATTGGACTCAATACGGACATATTTGAGATCTCTAGCTGCAGCTTGCTAGTACTGGCAACATACGTATATACAGCCTTGCTCTGTACCCTGGCGATGTATATTTTCTGTGTAAGTTCCAATGAACCGGGAGTGCTGTATTTCTGTTATCTTCAGAAAATGCAAGGCGTGCTATTTTTCTCTTCTTGATGGTTTGGGAGTTTTGCATTTCTGCTCTTCCAAAAGCTAGTCACTGAGAACAGAATAGCTAACTGGAAGGTTCATTGTTGTTACTTCTGTATTGCCGTCACTTTATGTGTTGTGTGTGGACAACGCCAGACTCGGTCTGTTTTGCAAAAACACACGCCCCCGAAGCTTTGTTGTATGCCGACTACTTTGCGCATCCTCCCGTATATTTTTGTAGTTAATATCTCATTTGATTAAAACTCTTTATTGTTTTCTAGCATTCCTGAAAAAAAAGTATTTTTCCACAATAGGCCGAAAATAGCCTACAAATAGTGTACGTATGTTCAAAGTGTTTTAGTAGACTCTCGGGTGAGTTCCGGTGTTTTACATGGCTCTATTTCTACCTACCCGGTGGAACATGCCATGAAAGATTGTAATGATATTTGTCTTGCAGATTAATCATAAAACCGAGTTCAACAAAAAAAAAAAAGTAGAATTCGTGGCTGCTAGAAAGTAGATTTTGACTTGCACTACATGTGTTGCAGGTAAACTCAAACTGAACAAACAGAAGCACTACCTTCCTCATTTGATGCTATCGAGCTACTCTAACTCATTGATGCACGTAGTACTGATGCAGCCCTATCTCCGTCGCGTCCTTGACAAAACAACCCTTTTTCTTGCAATGTTGCACCCTATTATGAGACCTCTCCGCGTGGTGCGTAATCTGAAGGAAATTTGATGATGTTGGTCCAAATTCAGCTTAACACGAGATTAGAGAAGTGGAGAGAGAAACATAGATACATCATCTAGCTTAACATTGTCAATTTTCACCACCTTGCCATCATGGTGAAGATACACATCATACACGTTGTGACATTCTTGCTCTTGAGCTTTCGATTTACTTCCCAGCATGCTGATATATGGTGAACAACTTACATTTTCTGGAGATTGATCTTCTCGTGTAACTTTTTTCTCGACTTTAAACAAACGGGTCACTGATTCGGTGGAGGGTCACACCAACAAATTCTGACATTGACACTGAACAGCAAACCACGACCCCACGCTTCAAGCACATAGGCCGTGTATCTCGTTTATTTGGTTTACTCCAGTATCTCACGACATAGTACTTTAGAGATCTACATCAAACGGGTTTGTACATACATAATCTCCTTACACCTTGAAAGGTACTACTATTTTGTAAACCAATAGTTTTTTGCACCTTGAGTGGTCCATCTAGCAAAGGCAAGGCATGTTCGTTTATATAGCTCTCTGCACACCAATGGAATCACGAGTATAGCTCATCAAGTTTGTGCCCTGTTCTCATTTATCATGGAGAAATCACCCTTGGTGCCCAGCCAACTTTTATGCATACGAGCATGCGAGCAGCAAAACCTGTGTGATGGCCTCACGTGGTTCTTGTGTCCGAGACGGAGTGGGCTTAGGGTTAAACACATCCATATCACCTTGGTCGCTAATGTTGAAGTCCAAACAAACTTCTACTAATCAGCTCCTGACGCAATCATACATCTTCTACTGATTAGCTCCTACTTTTTTTTTGCCAAACAAGCCACTGCTTTGATTCAGTTCACGGTAGCCCTTCAACGACATATGGTTCCTACCTAGTAGAACAATATTCGAAAAAAAAGTGAAGTGAGGGTCCAAATGGGCCTCCTCCTCCAGATTCAGCCATGTGTGCGACAAAATGGAAAAACGTTGAATAAATTTGAGCATTAAAATGTCAAAGTCAGGGTCAAATGGGTGTTCTACTTTTTTTTTTTTGAGAATTCACTACCTACTTTATTGATCAATGTTATACATCAAGCACACACCTTCAGGTGGTGAAAGTAACCAAATATGTCTGCCTACTGATAAAGCAATCGAGCTCCTTGCCAAAGCGTGTGCATCTACGTTTGCACGTCTTCCCTCATGGACGAACTCCACTTCTCCCAAACTAGCAGCACGAGCCTTTATTACTTCTATAAAAGCCCGATGGCTACCCGCCTCCTGCCCCTGGTTGCCCCTCCTGTCGATTTTTGACCGTCAGATGCATTGTAAACAGTGAAAATCGCATCCGTGTTTCACTGCTGGCCGTTGGATGCGGTGGAAACTTTTTACACCCGTTTGGATGAATAGTACCATGTTGTAAGGTCAATGACCGATGGGTCCAGGTCCACAAATCAGTGGACGAGACATGCTCGCCCGGTTTCACTCCTTTTGGCCCACGCCCGCAGGGAGACAAAACTCGGTCCCGCGGTGGAAACCCTAGCTCACTCCCCGCTCGCTCTCGTCTCCCCCAATCCCTTTTCTCCTCCTCCAGCCGCCTCTGCTCCGTGTCTGCTCTCCTTCTCCACCTCGTCCGCCGCCTCCACCCAGCCGTTGGGCGGCAGGAGCTCGTCCCGGAGGAGCGCGTCCTGGTGGAGGGCGGCGGCGCGGAGAAGCAGCCGCTCGGCTCGACGGCGGGTCGGTCGGCCGGCGATCTGGCGGCGAGGAGGACTCTGGGGGTGGCGGGAGGAGAAGGAGCACGACGGTGGTGGCGGTCGGCGTGGGTGAAGAGCAGGCACGGCGACCTCAAGGGCGACCTCAAGCGGCAGCGGGAGGATGGGGCTAGGGTTCGTCCAGGTTTGTCTCTTCCTCTTCTCTCTCTGTCTCCTCTCGGCCACGCCCGCCTCCAACTCGCGCCGCCCCTTCTCGTGCTGCGCAGGTCGGCTTCCAGGAGCGCGCCGCCGGTGGTCGACGGAGGTCACGCTCCTCATCTCCTCTCCTGCCGTCGCTGGCGTCCTCCACTGCGCCATAGGCGGCGTCCCCACTGAGCTGTTGCCGCTGCATCTCCCAACGACCTCGTGTTGACCTCCGCCTCGATCTGGATCGGCAGCCGGAGGTGGTGCCGTGGAGGTTGCAGCCCGAGCCTAGCGCCTCGGTTCGTTTTTCTCCTCCTTCCCCAACTGCTACTTCCTCTCTGCTCTTCCCTGAGGACCTCTTGTCTCCGCTTACCGTTGCCTTTTTTTCGATGTATTGTTTCTGCAAAACAGTATTTTCATACCTTTTGCTCATAGTTTTTCAGATCTTCGAGAGTTGATAAAATGGACTAATACAAATATGCATCAGCTTCTAAATAACAATGTTGCTGACATGAAACTACAACCTCAAACTTTTGATACAAATAACTAAATATAATTGTAGGCTCGAACTAAAGAAAAGTTCTCGTTCTACAAATAACCAAATATGTAATTGTAGGCTCAAATTGCTATTTTGATACAAATAACTAAAATGACTGGATAGATAGTTGGCTGCTCAGTTATGGCTATCTTCTAGATGAGATTTTGTAGATGTACTTTTCATATATAGGTTCATGTCTGGTCTAGGAAAAGAAATAACATGGAAGTTATTATTCAAGAAAAGTTCTTGTTCCAAGCATCTCTGTTGATTGCTTTGATTTCAGAGCTTCAAGCCTCTTTTGGTTGGTGAGAAGTGATATGGGTAGTCTTCCTCTTTTCCAAGCATCTCTGTTCCAGGCATCTCTGTTCCTATTCGAATCTTGGTCCATCTACTTTCTTGATGATGAATTGCAGCAATGATATGGGTAGTCTTCCTCTCCTTTACGCAATCATTTAGAGGTCCACTATAGCAGTGAATATAAATGCTATTCGTAGGTAAAATGGAAGTAGGATGCAATGTTAATTTAAGCAATGATTTAGAGGTCCAGTATAGCAGTGAATATACATGCTTGAGATATCTTCCTATTTTTATTTTGATTCTCTGTCGAGTAAATTTGGTTAATTCAGGTTGCAGTAGCTTTGCTCTAGCATTTAGTCATGATCCATTTTTCTCCTCAAATTATTTTCTAGAGGTCATAATCAAATTTAGCTATTTAATGAGTTTGTGGTCCCTGTCATTTGTTTGATACTGAAATTAAATGAGTATGAAACTCTGGTGGTTGCTGACAATATTTCCATCCAGAAGTTGACTTCTTCTGGTTAATTTTGGCAATGATTTAGAGGTATAGTATGCTTGGTTATCTTTGGGGTATGCGTTTTTCTCGTAGAATCCTCACTTTTATATCTAAAGGGTATTAAAGTTGTAGTATTTGTTATTTTGATTCAGTTGATATGTTTGAATAATGATGTTTTGTTTACTGCCAATTTACATCGATCTAATGATTGTTTCTTCCCCGTAGGATTGGGTTTCTCTACTTGGTGGAGAAGGACAGGTTTCTGCTTGGTGGAGAGGGACAGGTTTCTCTGCTTGGTGGAGAAGTAGGGGAACAAGCAGGCAGCCACGGAGGAGTCTGGCCCGGACGAGATGCCCGGCATAAGGTCATGGTCTTTACCACGTAGACTGGCAGCATCCCCTGGGCCTCCTCCGCCTCAGCACATCCCCACATATATATATATTTCATATGTATGCATCTCTGGCCTCCTTACAGAATTTTTCATGATGATTTTTCCCATAAACTAGCATTTGATAGCTTGTTTCATGTTTCTTTTTTTAGGTAGCAGCCTCCTGGAACTGTCTGCCCCCTCCCTGAAAAATATCTGGTCCAGAATTATGTGGTGCGCAATCTATAAATATCTGTGAGGGCTATTGTACTCATCAGTCCCTCCTGCAACACAAGATCATCATCTCCAGGTTTTTTGATGTGAAAACATGAAAAGGTTAGTTCCTGCATCGCCCCGACAGGGAAAACGATGGAGCAGCGGGCGCAGGCGGCGACCTCGTGCGCGAGGACAACTCTGATGGGCTGGCCGTGTACGCCGACGTCGATGACGCCTGGTAGCTCCCGATGCGAGTTAATCCCCTCTCTCATCTCCTCAGTCCCTCTCTCTGCTTGTTGCTGTTATCTCCGGTTCATAGGTGATTATAGCCTCGTGTGCATATTTTTCTACAGGCCTAAATTACTCCTCATGGTTGGGTGCTTGCTGCTGCGCTGTGTGTGACCGTGCATGCTTGCTACGGTGGGTCCGAGCTTATTTGCTGCGGGGCACGTCCGAGCTGGAACCCTTCTAACACCAATAATGTGTATTGGGGCATATATTAATTTGGTAATGTTGTACCATAAAATGTGGTTAGTCTATTTACAAAACATTCTTGAGTTGGCAATTCATTCCAGGGGTGGATGATTCATTTGCTCCTGTTCAGTGTAGGATTCCATCGTCATATCTGGCATCAAGAAAATCCAATATTATTGGAAAAAGAGAAGAGGAGTGGATGATGCAATATTAATTGGAATTGGTTTTGTGTTCAAGATTCAAACCTTGGGTTCGTGCTTGCATTAGTTGTTTCAGGTTCAGACCTTTCTTAGTAATGTCCCTGCATTTTATTTGGAAAATATGGAGGTTCCCAGTTAGTCGCTTGAGGTTTTTATGTGTTGCAAGCTCTCAATTGAGAATTTGTTATAGCATTTAATATGTGTCGTTGCTCATTTTGACCTATCAGTTTTTTTCCGTGTGTTTTAACCTGCTCACCTCATTTACACTGTTTTATGATGTCATCTTTTACTTTCTTTTACTTACATTTCACTGTGGGTACTGGCAGGATGCCCATAGCAGAATGGATGGATAGAAGGAGGCTGCTGGAGATGTAAAATTGACGATGGGTGAGTGTTTTTCTTCAGTCAGTTGTATCTACTACAACATGTTCTCCTAAATTCTCCACCTATCCACATTTGTTGTCTATTTATATGTCTAGAATTGTATTTTGTTAAAAGGAAGAGTGGTGCTTTATAGACAGAGCAAGGCAGACGTTGTATGCTTGCAGGTCAAAGGCAAGCACATCAGTAGTTGTAGTTCACAGAATGGTGATTTAATTGGTTGTAGTTGTTTGGATCTTTAGTTGTTGTAATATGTCATGCTGCCCCTTTGCTATTTGGCACTTGCCGTTGTTCATTTCACCAAGTTTACTTTTGATGTAGGCGTAGGCCTGATACTAGATCGATTTACAAAAATGTAGCCCATGTACATGCAACGGTCTGAATGTATAAGAATTTCCACCTCGCCGCCTCCGTCTTCAAGGTGGTCTGGACTGGAGCTCCGACGCCTGCGGCCCTAACACCTCACACGGAGCTGCTGCAGTTGGTATCTTAGCGACCAGCGCATTACTGAAAATTGAGAATATTGGTTCAGATATGACCCCTATCAAAGAAGTGGTCTGGGGTATGGTAAGTGAAATTTTGCCTTCCCTGTCGGTTAGTTTTTGTTTCTGGTCCTTCAGAATACACCCGCGCTATAGCAGATCACACCAACAAGGCCCCTACTTGTGATAAATGCAGGGAGTTGGTGTGTGTGGAAATGTTACTTCTTTGTTTTCTATTTTAGCCCTTTTGCATTAAAACCAATAATACGAGATGACTCTTTTATCTGGTGATTTGAGATTATCTAGCTTCTAATTTCATCTTGCATGGTAGAAATAATTACATTAAGGGATCATTAGCTTGGTGATTTTAGCCTTTTACATTAAAACCAAACGGTTTTTGCTTTTGCTGCATGTGTTCAGTAGGTCAGTGACATTTTTAAAGCGATAAATTTTGGTTTTCAGTACTTCTTGTGGAGTTGAAGCATATCACCCTTTATTTATAATTGAAAGTGATTGGCATGTCTGCGGTACCTATTAATGAAGTTACCTAACCACATATAGTCTTATAAGAAGGGATGTGGTTCCTCCCTGGGACTGAAACGTATGCTGATTAGGTTGGATAGCGGTGACGCTTATGGCAAGGGCTCTGCTTATTGAAATATTGTTGTTTTGGATTTGATGTTTGTTAACAGAAATCAAGGGATTCGTGACTGAATAAACATTTTAAAACCGAGAGTTTTAACTGTAATTGAGCTTTATTACTTTTGAAACTATTATTGAGTGATGAAGGTTGTGATCGCTGTGACGGAGCACTTGAACCACTACGTCCATAGTGCATCCAGTTTCAGCCCCAGTAAAATTATTTGAAACCCCATCTACCATATTATTCTACCAAAAAGGCATATTTTACTCACATATAGTTAGAAAATCCTAGGAACACGTTGTCTCTCTTAATCACAAGAAGCACATATAGTTTGTTAGCTACCGGTATGAATAATGTGGGTACTTTATTTATCTTTTGTGGGATGAGAATATAATTAAGAATCACATTCAATAATAATAACATTTTTGTTGGTGCTTGATGCAGGTGGTTCAACTAATTAATTGTCTTTTCTTCTGTGTGCGGAGAAGGAAAAGGACAAATGACATGCTATGGTTTTGTAGAAGCTGTTATCCAGCCACTATATCATTGATATTTGGAGTGGTTGCTTGCTGCCGTCAGAGCAATGACTGCACGAAGAAACGGTTAGAAATAAACCACCTTTGAACATGTTTCTTTTTTAGGAAGGCCATTGATTTATCTTTGTAATGTCTATTTATAGAATTTCCTTTGATTTTACTATTACTGGTACCAATATTACACACTACAATTCTATGTATGCATGGTGGTCAGATGTCAGTGGCTAACCTGTGTAAGTTGTTCGAATGCAGTTCGGAGATAAAATGTATCTTTCATGTAAGAGACACCATGCACCGGTTTTAGCATATAGGCTGGATATAGAAAAGCCTATTGCTCTGATCGCTGAGGAAATGCCTTTCTCTTTGAACTTATGGACTGTATACCTCCTGGCTTGGTCGTTTGACTGGCATGTATATATAATATTTAAACAGGTGAAAAGTGTTTGCAGCTTTATATTTTCACCGACATATATTTCTTAGTTAAATTTTTTGTTAGCCGTACAACAGTAAGGTTTGGGAGTTGGAATGGAAACTATATCCTTAGTGCATTGAACTTACTATCATTCCTGAGTTGATATTGAAACTATATCCTATTCAACTTATTTTCGTTCCTGGGAGATGAGCTGGAAATATTGTCCTCAGTGTATAGACCTTACCTTTATTTGGTTCAACTTTCAAAATCAAATGATGTTGAAATAGTGTGGTAGTTGCATTCGGTGGTTGCGCAGTCGCGCAACGGGTCATCTAGTTTCTTGAACAATATGGCCGTAGTTGCTCATCCCCACGTCCTTCAGACTTGTGATCACACATTACTGCAATCATTAGCAAGCCGTAGCTGCTCCAGGTGCAAGTCTGCTGCTAGTGCTAATCCTTCCCTGCATGCAAGGTCCTCCAACACCTCGGGATCAGTAATCCCATGCAATATAACCGATGAAGCTCCCAGGAACGCTCCATCGTCTCTCCTAGCTACCGCAGCGATCGCAGAAGTCGGAGAATTCTTTGACGTTGCAGCATCCACGTTGATCTTCGACTTCCCAGCTGGCGGAGGGATCCACTTGGGACCTGCAGCTGGTTTCGCTTTTGCCTCTCGTGGGGCTGGTTCAGTGAGCTTGAGATCTGACACGAACCTGTCCACGAAGCTGTGCGTCGAGAGCGGACTTTGGAAGATGCCCTCATGTATCGCTTATCGCCTCGCGTGCCACAACGCCCAGAGTGTGACGACAACTCTCGTCAGTTCATCATGTGGCAGGGCATGGAACACCGCTGCCAACCAACCTCTCGCATGTGGCTCTTGAACATTGGCGATCAGTTCTGTTATGTCATCCGGAGCAAGAGCCCACACGCATCGCGCTATATTACACTCCAGCAGAGAATACCTCCAGGAGTCCGGTGCACCGCAGATCGCACACGTGCTCTGTGTCGCCATATGTCTATGGTGTAGGACATCAGCTGATGGTAGAGATTGCCGAGCTAGTCTCCATAAGAACACACGTATCTTCGAAGGCACTTTAACCTTCCAAAACATAGTCCAGCTCCTCTTCTCTCCTATCAAATCTGATGAGCCTTCATGCTCATCCAACCAGGCCGTCCACTTCTCTCTTGTATTGATCAACATGTGATAAGCGGATCGAACTGTGAAAACTCCCCGTTTGTCATAATGCCAAGCCCAGAAGTCCTCCTGCCTTCTAGTGCACACGGGTATATTAGATATGACCTCAGCATCCATCGGTAAAAAATAGGTTTGCAACTTCTATATATCCCACGAAGCTCCATGAGTATCAATCAGCTCACTCACTAGCTGCGGTGGCTCATCATGCACACACGCCACCGGGCCTAGGAGTCCATCTCTAGGTAACCAGTTATTGTTCCAGATATTGGTGGTCTCGCCTGTACCTATCCTTCGAACCAACCCCTGCTTGAGCACCCCTTTCCCATCAACGATGGCATGACAAATACGCGAGGGAGAGGTACCCACATCAGCGTCAAGAAACCCAGTGTTGGGGAAGTAGACCGCCTTCAGGATACGAGCACTGAGCGTGTCAGGCTCTTGTAGAATTCGCCAGGCTTGGCGAGCCAACAGAGAGAGATTAAAAAGTTCGAAATCACGGAAGCTCAAACCTCCTATGTATTTTGGCTTGGTCATGTCGTCCCATGCCACCCAACATGTTTTCCTTTTGCCGTCTTTGCAGCCCCACCAGAAGTTCCTCAACAACCCGTCTAGGTGATGACACAAACCTCTCGGTAACCTGAAACACGACATGGAAAACGTCGGTATTGCTTGTGCCACCACTTTAATAAGTACCTCCTTTCCTGCCATGGACTAAAGCATCTCCATCCATCCCTGGACCTTTTTCCACACCCGATCCTTTAGGTACTTGAAAGCACCATTAACCGGGCTCCCCACATCAGAAGGCATGCCAAGATATTTCTCACTAAGAGATACATTATGAACCTGGAGGATATCCATAATTTCCTCCCTGACACCATTCTGACACCCTTTAGCAAAGTGAATAGATGATATGTCCATATTCACTTGCTGACCTGATGCATCATAGTATAACTGTAGTACTTCCTTCAACTCCAAAGCACTATCCCTATTCGCTCTGAAAAACAGCAGGCTGTCAAGGCCCATTAGGCACCTGCAACAAAACAAACTCATATGTCGCGGGTTTTTTGTTGATTTTGCCTACGTGACGAAAATCGGGCATGTAATCGAAACGTTGCTAAAAACGTTGTGGATCAAAGATTGTTTTGTAGTGTCTCCTCGTCCCATGGTCATGGCTCCGGAGGGAAAACCTCTGATCCTCAGGACCGGACGATCGGGGCGTTGTTTTGTCTTGTTCCTCCCTGGGGCATCGTTTTGGAGTCGACTACAGCTTGGGATCTTGTGGGTGGCGGCTCGTTCCGATGGTTGCCGAGACAGCTCCATTGGGGGCACTGAAAACAGTTTGGAACCGATGATGCATCGAATAGAGCTTGGGTCATGGCTTAGGCTTCAGTAGTCGGTTTTCCGGTGTGTCATGGCTCAGGCTTCGCTATGTTGTTGTGGAGTCAGACCAAACTCCAGAGCTAATCACCGGCGTGCGCAATCTGTCCATGCCGGAGGATTATTCATTACAACTGGCGTGTATGCAAATGGCCATGCCGGTGATATGCGGAAAAAAAGTTGTCCAAACCCCGGCGAAATAGTACTGGCGTGTTGTGCTAAATACACGCCGGTAATATATTTCTTTTCATTGGTCCACATTCGCTGTCTTATCCCATAATACCAAGCCACCGACAGCTCTCCTCTCTTTAATATAATATTATTTGCGTGGAGATACGTGCGCGGCCAAGTCGAGGAAGACACGCTCTTTCCTCTCTACTCTATCTCCCTCTTCCAATCTTTTCTCTCTCTCTTCCTCTTCCGATTCAATTTCTCTCTCCTTTCCATCTTCTTGCTTTTTCATTGTGCAGGCCGTGGTAGCCGTCGTCGTTCTCCTGGGCAGGTCGGTCCTCGGCGCTGCGCCTCTCCCCCCATCGCCCGGAACACCGCTTGCGGCCACGCTCAGTCCGCGCCCGTGAAGCTGGCCGTCGACTGACGCTCGCGTCGGCCAAGCACCGCGCCGTCTCTGCGAGGTACCCGAGCTCCAGCTCGGCTGCCTTCTCCGCGAGGCCCAGCCAGGAAGCTGTCGCTCCGACTCCGAGGCCGCCCGACGACAGCGCCATGCTCTCCTATTCTACTCCAGCACGCGCAGCTCGGCGACCCTCTACTCCGGCACACGCTGCTGGATTTCGCCGGCGTCGCTGGCCCCGTGAGGCCTCGTCCCTCTCCCTGTCAACGACTAGGAGCACACAGGAGTCGAAGACCAGGAGCTCGCCGGCGTCTACGGCAGCTCGTTAGCTTCGACGGCAGTGGCGCAGAGCGGCGCACGACGACGACCGTGGCGGACTAGCTCTACCCATGACGACGGCGGCGGCGCATTCCGACCACCGTGGCGACGTACACGGCGGCATATTTTGTTTTTTTTTAAATCCACGGATTCTTGTCAGTGACGTGTAGTATGGTCGCACGCCAGTAACACTATCCTATTACCGGGCGAACCGGAGACCCGTCAGTGCTATTAGATATCACCGGCGTGACGTTAGGTGAGCAGTTCTCGCCAGTAATGCCAAAATGGCACGCGGTGATTAGCCTTTTCCTACAAGTGATTCATGCAATCGATTCATGTTCGTTAACTGTGTATCATCAAGTTCATGTTCATGTTTGGAGCTTCCTTAGATGAATTGCGTCAAACTAATTGCATCGTTTTGAATATCCTTTGAGAGTTATTAATCTCTCAAAGCTTTCTGCTAGCTGGGTGGGAAGTAGGTTTGGCGGTAGGCTCATCCCACTTACATCGCTACTATAAGGTGGGCTTCCTTACTCTTTAGAGCAGGAGGTAGGCTGGATTTTTTAAATAATATTTTTATATAGAAATTTCACTAATATTGTCCGAAAATATTTATTTTCAAATATATTGCATTGTCGGTTTGGGCGAAACCGAAAGGTACCTTTCGGTCTAGGCGAAACCGAAAGTATATTTCGGTATGGGCCAAACAAAAGTTACCTCTTGTTTTTTTTTTTCTGAAATAAGGCAAAAGACTTGCCATTTTTATTGATTAAGAAGAAAAGAGAGCAAACCGGCCAAAATTTGATACAAATGCAACAATGCCGTCATGGAACACGACCACATTGGGCAACACCACCGGCCCAATCTGGCCACCCACACCAAGTACAGACTCGTCGTCGAGGAGAAGGCCACAGTCTAGGTTGCCACCAAGCGTCATCGTCTTCAGTCCTCCCTGAGCAAGCGACTCTGACTTCACTTTCGACGACCACCGACAGGGCCCTCGTCACAAGCGACGTCGACACCCATGGTGACCCATGCCAACAGTCAGCCACACACGCCAAGCACAGACATCAATTTTGGCGAAGAGCTTCACGAGAGAAATATGCTGGACTTGCGCCGACCGAGTCCTCCGCAGAAGACCGCCAATTGCCCGTCATCGTCGCTGCAAGGACGCACTCCACCGCAGCTCTGACTCCACAACAACATAGCGAAGCAGGAGAGGACCCATCGGACACACCGGAAAACCGACTACTAAAACCCGAGCCATGACCCAAGCTCTACTCGACGCATCATCGGTTCCAAACTGTCTTCAGTGCCCCAGATGATCTGGGGCGCTGTTTTGTCTTGTTCCTCCCTAGGGCATCATTTTGGAGTCGACTACAGCTTGGATCTTGTGGGTGGCGGCTCGTTCCGGTGGTTGCCGAGACAGCTCCATTGGGGGCACTGAAGACAGTTTGGAACCGATGATGCGTCGAGTAGATCTTGGGTCATGGCTCAGGCTTCAGTAGTCAGTTTTCCGGTGTGTCATGGCTCAGGTTTTGCTATGTTGTTGTGGAGTCAGACCAAATTCCAGAGCTAATCACCGGCGTGCGCAATCTGTCCATGCCGGAGGATTATTCATTACCACTGGCGTGTATGCAAATGGCGGGGCCATTTGCATACACGCCAGTGGTAATGAATAATCCTCCGGCATGGACAGATTGCGCACGCCGGTGATAATTAGCTCTGGAATTTGGTCCCAACTAATTACCGGCGTGGATTTGGCCTGACACGCCGGTGATTAGATGCTAGGTATAAACAGTTTCCTTATAATGAATGTGAATGTTTTTCATGATCATGAATCGAAACATGGTTGTGTAGATCAGAAAAGATGAGTACAACACGTGTGGTGAAATAGCATAAGGAGGAGAGTATAAGCTGTATAACACATGTGGTGCACCTATAGACCTCCATAACACTTGGAGATTAAGAAAAGAGGCTCGAGACGAGCCCAACTTTGAATTAACAAAACCAACAACCAGCTAGGGAATACACAAGGCCACCAGTACAACACCCACACACACACGGCAAGTACAAGATGTTGGTAAACAACTTACAACACGAAGAACACCAGCAAACATAGGATACACAAGGTGAAAGCTAGCATGGAGTCTTCAAAGTCCTCCACCGTGAATGGAGCACCAGGGGAACGGCGAAGGCAAAGCCGTCGGGGGAGAAACGCCAGCGAGGTGAAGCATATCCTCTTCTGCTACAGGTTAGGTGAGCCAATGTCGGACCAATCTCTTCCATGGCCGAAGGGAACCCCTATTCCCTCGCACGGCTCGAAGGGCGCCGAACCGTCGGCCATGGAGATGCTCCCCCAAGAGCAAGGAAAAGGTCATGGACAGGCTGCCAATGGAGTCAGAAAAACAGGAAGCCACAACGCTGCGCCGAGCTCACCTAGAGGAACCTTGCCGCACACCACAGAAACACCCACGGAGAGAAGCTGCTTGGCGAGGACGAAGTGGCAGAAGCTGCGACATGGAGAAATTGAGCCGGCACAAGCACACCCGCATTCCATGGCGCCCAACACTGGAACCAAGAACGAGCCCACATCCTCTCACTCCCAAAGAGGCACCTCCCAGAAGGTGACGACGCCTAGGGCGCCGCTGTCGCCCAATCCAAAGATTTGGGATTTCTCCCGGGAAGAGAGAGGGGATGGGAGGGAGGAGGTAGTAACCTCAACGGCGCCACCAAGGAAGAAGGCGGCGCCCGAAGACGTCGCCACCATCGTGGCTGGCACGGCCAGCCAGGGATTTCTCCTGGTTCCAACCTCCCACCTCCGCCGCCCGGCCCCGTAGCAGCTCCGGAGACAAGATTCCACCAGTGAACAGCCGCAGCCGGGGAGTGAACGCCCGGAGGAGGAAGAACCGTCCTTCAGATCTGGATCCAGGGCAGGAAGCAGCCCCAGCACCGCGGCCACCGCCCGTCTCCTCCCCGCCGTCCTCACGGCCAAGAAGGAGGACCAGCACCTGCGCGCGCTGGTCGCCGCAGAGCCAGCGCCGCCTCACCACTTGGAGATTAAGAACTTATTCGTTTATGAGCGTTGAAATTGAAAACTTACAACACAAGAGTGTTGAAGACAGAGAGATGAAGCTAATACTTAAAGGAAATGCCAAACGATCAACCGCGGCGATCAATCCGACCAAATTTCGTTTTAAAAAGCTCCAAACGTGAACGTCAAATTGAAAATTTACATATAGCGAAACTCAGAAGCAATTGTCAGAACTGAATCACATCATCTACGTGCATATTTTTCAACGTGGAGCATATTTTAAATCGATGTTAATTAGAAAGGACACGCGAAAGAGACTAAGAAAGGTGAGCCACTAAAATCTCGTGCATGATCACATGAGTGCATCCCTAGAGCCACCCATGTGCGCTCCTTGCGCCTGGAGAGCCTCACAACGGAATCTGCTGATTCGGCAATGCCCAGCGACCCTGTCTTGGAGGGGCTTTGAACGACATGAGGCTTGTCCCATGAGCTCGTGCGGGCATCAAACCACCGAAAATTTGTATCTCTAAAAGCATCTTCATCGACACCCTCCAAATGCCCCCAAAGACTCATTGGGTGTCCGGATGCCAAAATCGTCCACATCGGCACCCCCAAATGCTCGGCCCGAGCGAATTCGTGTCCGGCACCACCGAAAGGGCCCTCAAGTTTGGAGGCCCTCTCGGGGGTGCCGGACATGGGGCAGACATGCCCTCCGACAGGTCTGACCCACCCGTTATACACACAACGCGTCGCGCCCGTGTTAATTTGGGTTGTGCAGGAGGCCGTTGATGGCCCTTGACGTAGTTAACTGGTCAAAAGAATATGGGTTAGGTTGAGACTCCAAGTGCAGAGTGTATAGTATAGGAAAGATGGTTTTCCCCACGAGGGGTGACTCGAGGGTTTAATATCGAACTCTCGGGGAATCAACAGTGAAAGATTTATCTTCTTATCCTTCTCTTGAAAATCTACAAAACAAAGTAAATTGTTTTGGCCCTCAACCTCACCAAGTGGTTGTCAAGCACAAGATGTGAGAATGATATCAAAATAAATGAATGCAAAACAGTAAATAAATATGCAATGATGATAAATAAATATGCAAGGATGGTGGAAACAATGATGGATGATATTTTTGGGTTTTGTATTGTGAATGCAAGATGTAAAAGTGTTTTTGATTTTCGGATTTTTAAATGGCAGAAAAGGAAAATGGATAAAAGTTGTTGGAAAGGTGTTTCTTATGATTAAAAATGGACCGGGGTTCATGGTTTCACAAATGCACTCTCTCTTTAATAAAGTGGTAGACAATGGAACACTAGAATTGACATATGAGATTGCAACAAAAAGGTTTCATGACAAGTTACTAATTATATGGGCATCACGTCCTAACATAGAGATCTTTTGTTTATTAATCTCTCTTATACTCCACCAAGATGCGAACTAAATCATAACACCTTAGTAATTAAGATAAATCAGAGCATAGCATTAAGTATCATGACATGAAGTTAAAATAAGAACATGCTAGATCTAGTCATGGAGTAGTGGCAATGGTCACACCCACATCTCCGGTAGCAAGGTATTTTTCTTTATCCCTAGTGAGGCAACAAAGTAAGGTAAAAACCCAAGTGGATCGCGGAACTTTCTCTCACGTTCACCGCACTAGCCACCCCCCGTTACTCCAACTAATGCACACGTTCCCCTCACACGCTCTCAAACACATGCTTGATCAAAACAAGTAAACAAGAACGGGGTACATAATATGCATCTACTTTCATAACTGAAACAAAACTATTGCAATCTCAAACATATATTAACTCATATAAAGATCCACCACAAAGGTATTACATAGATGACCGTAATCATGTTCAGCAGCTCATACGGTACTAATTAGTGAAGCTCAAGAGAGGAGAGATACATAAGTTACTTCCACAAACCCATAGTCCAGGGGTGGACTACTCCCTCTTCATCATGGAGACGGTGGAGAAGTCGTTGGAGAAGATGGAGACCACGCCGGCAGCGCCCCGCCGGAGTTTTCCCCCTCCAATCTGCAACTCCAGGTCTCTGTTTCGTGGTTTCTGTGTTTCTGCGGCGCTCCTTTCCGAAGTGCGTCGGGGACTATTTTTATAGTCATTTTTAGGTCAAGACGGAGGCTCGGGAAAAAAGATCGACGGCAACGGAGCCACGAGGCCCAAGATGGTGGGTCCCACGCGGCCAAGGAATCTGGCCGCGTGGGCCCCCTATCTTGGCCCTCGGGCCTCCGCTTGTTCGCTTCCTTCGCTCCCACGCTTTGTTCCTTCCAAAAACTGATGCTCGTAAATTTCCAGGTCATTTGGACGTCGTTTGGGTCCCTGAAACATCAAAATATAGAAAATAGGGTTTTCTGCCTGTGCAGGGTTAATTCCAGAAAAATAGGGAAACTATGAAATATTCCCAAAATCAATATAAAACAATGATATAACCCTTATATGATGCAAATATGATTGAAATATAAGTAATATAATGCAAAGTTCATGTATGCATTTTACATGCATCAACATCCCCAAGCTTAACCTATACTCGTCCTCGAGTATGAAGGTGATAAAACTAACATGGACTTTGCAATTTAATACTATCAAAGGATATCAAAGATGATTACTATTGCTACATAGAGTCAAATGATTCATTCTTCAAAGGAGTAGCAATATACAAGATAGATTATGAAGTGATATCAAATATTCAATGTAAGGATGTTCAATGATAATTCACAAAGTGTAACATAGAAGAAAGTACTATGGACCAAATGTATGCATAATGAAAAGTAAAAACATCCTATAATGGTCATAGAGTATTCTTGTAAATCTGAATATAAAAGGTGGACACTTTGGAAAGATATATAAATGAGTAGAGGTAAAACATGAATAAGTTTCATCTAACTTCCAAATGCTTCTACTTAAGTTAATGTTTGCAATGTGGTATTGGTGTCAAGCTCTCATTACCCCTATCATAGCATCTTGAATGGTTAAAGTTTAAAGTGAAAGCAAATATGAGTAGTGTGCTTGACAAAGTATGGGTTGAATGTCTCATGCCCCGTGAATACGAGTACCTACACCACGGTGTTACTCAACTTGGGACAAAAAGCAAGTTCAAGTTAAGGTCATTGTAAGTAATATAATAGCGTCATCAAGAGCGTCAACTGGGGTACCTCTTGCCTCAGGACATGGAACAAGCCCATGTCAAAATGACAAGACAAACAAACAAATGAACAATCTCCACACCCTTTTTATTTACTATTGGTATAGCTTTTTATTGTGGGGTGCATCACTGAAGGTTCACCATAGCATGTAAGTAAATTTCCACCATGAATGATGCATGGCTTAGATTAGCGGCCCAGGCGTCTCTCTAGCCATTTATACAAACTCATTAAACTCACTAAGTTTCCGCATTTATTTGGCACCATGATAAGCATCCATAAACAAAAGTACATGATATCAACAAAATATAAAGAGCACGTTGAAAGCTTGCCATGTGACAGCACATATGAGCTAACTCCCAACCAAGACTCTTGTCAAGCTCACAACTTCATAATTTTAATCACAATGGGTCATGTTTATTAAGTGCAATAAAAGTAAGGTGTGCATCAAGTTCGTGAGAGCTCTTTAACCAACTTTTCCCATAACAATCAATAACATAAGCATTTTAATTCAGAAGTATAGATAATACAAAATAACATGATAAACATACTCGGAATAGCATAAAGCTAATAGGTAGATATGGTGGACTCACTGGAAAAACTTTGGTTGAAGGTGTTGGAAAACAAGTTTTTACTTGTTGGAATTTTTGGGCTAGCAAGAGGGAGAAAGTTGACCGTCTAAATGCATGCAAAGTGTCCATAGAACTAACCAATCCATGTTAAACAAAGTAAAGTAACATTCAGCATCAAAACATGAATAAAAGATAGCTCTTGATAAAACACTTGCAAATTAATATTCATTAAAAGCATATGAATCATGCAACTATATGTATCTTTTTGAATCAACTCAAACATCCCTTTCCCAATCTTTTTAATAGCATCCAACTTAATTCAACCCAAATTTCCAGTAGCTCTCTCATATATAAATGATAGTGGTGGTCTCAAGACAAACAAAAATCAAACCGAAATAAAAAACAAATAAAAGACGCTCCAAGTTTATGCGATAAAGTGCATTGATCGAAAAACAGAAGTTAGACGTGTGCAAACCGAGAGTGTGTTGGTCCAGTGGGGTTGTCTTCACATCCCCAAGCTTATGGTCTTCACCATCCTTGGATAGCTCTTGGTGCATCTCCTCTAATCCCTGTGAAAAAACTTCAAAACACCGTTTCTCCCATTTCTTTTCTGTGGGGCGACATTAGTAGTGATAGACAAACGAATTGCTTGCTGCATAAAATCCTTAAACAAAAATTCATATGAATGTCCAGAAAGTGTATAATGTTGTATGCCTACTTATAAACTCAATTGGATCAAAAAATTCAAGTTAAAAGTTCAAAGAATGCATCAAACAAAATGGGACAGAATCTGTCCAGAAAAACAGCAGCAGCAAAACGTATTTTTCTACCCTACTTAAATATGTCGAAAAATTCTGAAAAATTCATGCTTACAGAGGATGAAAAGTTGCAACTACAGTTCAAATATCAGCTCATTCGGAGTTACAGAATAGGAATTAAAAATCATACCGTGCACAGATTCGTGCTGGAATAAAATCTCCGAATGCAAATAGCAACTTTTTCAAACCAAAATAGGTAAAACTTGGCACTTTATTAAAAATTCCAGAAACAAAACTAAAAACTAAGTCTCTTGTTACAGCAAGAGGACACAAAGAAAATCAAAAATAAAAACAACCGGGTTGCCTCCCGTAAAGCGCTTTCTTTATAGCCATGTAGCTAGGCTTCTTACTTGATATTTATTGTGGACGAAGCTCATGAGGGAGCTTGAACTTTGATGTGTCCCTCTTCCTTGGGAAGTGTTCATGCATAATACCAGGATCCCATGGTGTTCTCAAACCAATCAAAATAATAGTCAAGTTGAACCCTAGTAGAGAAAAAAAAACACAAAAGTAATAACAACGAAGTCTCACTTCTTTCTATGCATTGGCATTTTGTATGTGAATGAATCAGAATATATAAGTTTTCCAATGCATATTAACAGTAGTACTTGCAGCTGATAATTATTAGTAACATAAAGAGGGTTCTTATCACCTCCTTTTTCATAATAGTTGCAAGTAGTAGAAATAAATTCAACCATATAACCACAAGAATCATTCAATTTAGATAATATAGGCACATAAAGAGGATCATTAAATTTATTTTGGAATTCATTAGCATGCTTCCCTCTTTCAAAATAGTTATTAAGATCAATATCAAATTTAATATCATTGCTGCAATAAATATTTGGAACTAAAGATAATTGCAAACCACATAAGTATTTCTCAACATAAGCAAATTTCTCCTCTATGGTGTGATTAGGAGAGTTCAAAAACAAAGTAGGACTCTCATGAGTAAGAGCACTATCACAAACAGCAAGTATATCATTTTTATCCTCGCATAAATTAGTAACAACTAAACATGGAGGATTATCAATAAGCATAGGACCATCATCTAAAGCATTATCATATAGCATATTTAAGCAACACTCCTCATTATTATCCATAATTCACTAGTAGCATTATTAAAAAGTAAAGGAGCATTATTAGTTTCATCATAATAGCATGGGTTATCATATAGGACCATAGCATTTTCAGTTTCACACTCATCATAACATGGATTCTCATAAATAACAAAAGATTTTTGAGTTTGAGTGTTACTATCATTTGTTGATGGTGAAGCTGGGAGATCCAACTCTTCCCCAAGCTTAGGTTGGAGCACATCCATTTCAATCTCCTCTTCACATACTTCCTCTTCCAAGCTTATGTTTTCATCATCTTCCTGCAAAATATTAGTACTTTCCATGGAAGCAAGAATTCTTTCTTTAACATAAACATTATCACTAAATTCCTTTTTGCAAAGTTGGAGAAGAATAGAAATGTGTCCTTTCATTACACGAGCTTCATGACTAGTTGCAAAAAATTATCAATAAGAAAGTCTATCTCATGGGCTGCAACATAAGCAATATATTTCTCAACTTGTTCTATATCATGGCATGCAAATTTACACTCTTGATAAGAAGCAATAATAGGATCACTATTATACTTACATTGATAGAGAGAGTGTTTATAGTCTTTTCTAAAGCAGCAAGTTATATTATGTAATTCACAAAACTCAGTGGCCATATCATTAAGATGTTCAAGCAATTCAAGCATTCTATTTCCTTCTTTGGTTGATCGATATTCATAGTAAGCTCCATAGTTTTGACATAACCTTCCTCCATAGCGTAGCATACATATTAAAAACAACACTAGTTTTTATGGATTTTATGTTTTTAGATGAAAACTGAAAATAAAATGATACTAAACAATGCAAACCGAAATAAAAATATGATATGCAAGACAATAACAAAACAAAATAAAATGATTTGAAGGTAAAGATGGATAAGATAATTCTCACGTAGGTGCAACCTCCTCAAGCTTAGGTGTTTGCACAAGTTGGTGATGAAGTTGACTTTGTTGTGAGATACCCTTGGATAAACCTTTACAGCAATGATTCCCCGGCAACGACGCCAGAAAACTATCTTGATGGCCCTTGACGTAGTTACCTGCGTCAAAAGTATATGGGTTAGGTTGAGACTCCAAGTGCAGAGTGTATAGTATAGGAAAGACGGTTTTCCCCACGAGGGGTGACTCGAGGGTTTAATATCGAACTATCAGAGAATCAGTAGTGAAAGATTTATCTTCTTATCCTTCTCTTGAAAACCTACAAAACAAAGTAAATTTATTTGGCCCTCAACCTCACCAAGTGGTTGTCAAGCACAAGGTGTGCGAATGATATCAAAATAAATGAATGCAAAACAGTAAATAAATATGCAAGGATGGTGGAAACAATGATGGATGATATTTTTGGGTTTTGTATTGTGAATGCAAGATGTAAAAGTGTTTTTGTATTTTCGGATTTTTAAATGGCAGAAAAGGAAAATGGATAAAAGTTGTTGGAAATGTGTTTCTTATGATTAAAAATGGACCGGGGTTCATGGTTTCACAAATGTACTCTCTCTTTAATAAAGTGGTAGACAATGGAACACTAGAATTGACATATGAGATTGCAACAAAAATGTTTCATCACAAGTTACTAATTATATGGGCATCACGTCCTAACATAGAGATCTTTTGTTTATTAATCTCTCTTATACTCCACCAAGATGCGAACTAAATCATAACACCTTAGTAATTAAGATAAATCAGAGCATAGCATTAAGTATCATGACATGAAGTTAAAATAAGAACATGCTAGATCTAGTCATGGAGTAGTGGCAATGGTCACACCCACATCTCCGGTAGCAAGGTATTTTTCTTTATCCCTAGTGAGGCAACAAAGTAAGGTAAAAACCCAAGTGGATCGCGGAACTTTCTCTCACGTTCACCGCACTAGCCACCCCCCATTACTCCAACTAATGCACACGTTCCCCCTCACACGCTCTCATACACATGCTTGATCAAAACAAGTAAACAAGAACGGGGTACATAATATGCATCTATTTTCATAACTGAAACAAAACTATTGCAATCTCAAACATATATTAACTCATATAAAGATCCACCACAAAGGTATTACATAGATGACCGTAATCATGTTCAACAGCTCATACGGTACTAATTAGTGAAGCTCAAGAGAGGAGAGATACATAAGTTACTTCCACAAACCCATAGTCCAGGGGTGGACTACTCCCTCTTCATCATGGAGACGGTGGAGAAGTCGTTGGAGAAGATGGAGACCACGCCGGCAGTGCCCTGCCGGAGTTTCCCCCCTCCAATCTGCAACTCCAGGTCTCTGTTTCGTGGTTTCTGTGTTTCTGCGGCGCTCCTTTCCGAAGTGCGTCGGGGACTATTTTTATAGTCGTTTTTAGGTCAAGACGGAGGCTCGGGAAAAAAGATCGACGGCAACAGAGCCACGAGGCCCAAGATGGTGGGTCCCACGCGGCCAAGGAATCTGGCCGCGTGGGGCCCCCTATCTTGGCCCTCGCGCCTCCGCTTGTTCCTTTCCTTCGCTCCCACGCTTTGTTCCTTCCAAAAACTGATGCTCGTAAATTTCCAGGTCATTTGGACGTCGTTTGGGTCCCTGAAACATCAAAATAGAGAAAATAGGGTTTTCTGCCTGTGCAGGGTTAATTCCAGAAAAATAGGGAAACTATGTAATATTCCCAAAATCAATATAAAACAATGATATACCCCTCATATGATGCAAATATGATTGAAATATAAGTAATATAATGCAAAGTTCATGTATGCATTTTACATGCATCAGCCGTTCCGCCCTATTAATGGCGAGCGACGAGATGGCAGCACACCTGTCAGCATGCATCACAATAATGCCGCACCCGTTCCCATGGCGGGCGCAGAATGAAGCGACGCATCGAGTCGCGCCATCCACGTGTTTACGTCGCAGCGGCTCCCCCCGGCGGCGCCCTGCACACGCGTCATAGGCGTCAATGCGTGCCGGGCGAACCACACCTCGCCATTAATGCGAGCCACCCAACCCCGCTCCTCCGGCCGTCTTTAAAACGTGGCGTGACGCACCTCTCCTCTCCCATCGCCTCCACTCCCCCTCTCCCACTCTCCCAAGTACTTCTCGCCGCCAACATGGTGGGTAGCCACGAGACACCGGAGGACCGGGAGGCTCGGCTTCGCCACGACTTCCTCTCGACGGAACGTGCACGTCGCCGCAACGATTGCCGCGATGACCAACGCCGCGTGCAACTGGAGCTACGCCACTGCAACGAGGAGCAGCAGATGGCCAAGGCTTTCCACCGCGAGATGTGGCTCGAGGAGGCAGCCAACGCGCCTCCATTCATGATGTAGGTGGAGAACTCACGGCTGTCTAGCCGCCACAACCTGCCGGTTGGAGACGACGTCACCCTACCAGAGGGGTGGGTGAGGAACGTCGTCAACGTTCCAGTGGCGCCACGGCTCAGCGGGCAGGAGCGCATCGCCTACATCAGGCGGCTATGGCAGGAGATGCCGTGGGATCAGAAGGTCGCCCCCAAGTACTCCATCTCGGAGCCGTACTGGCACACCGTGGTGGACGCGGAGTACAAGGCGTGCCGTGGCAACTTCTTCCTCCCTGCCGGCATGCAGGAGCCACTACCGGAGTGGCTCGCTTCGGACGACGAGCGTGCCCGCTCTAACGACGACGACATCGTCACCGTCACCGGAGAAGGGGCACAGGATGAAGCCGGAGAGGCTTCCCTCCGCCACGACACGCAACGAGGGTAGATCAAACCCCACCACATGCGCCAGCCGTGAAACCAGAAGCCTCAGCCGAGGCTACGCAAGTTCCTCAACGCCGGAGCCGACAATAGCAGATGAAACTTCCGGTGCCAGATCATTGAGGCATGCAAGTTCCTTGATGATCCGGCGCTGGGATTGGCATCTTCTTCGCTGGCGACGGGATGTGAAATAGGCATCTTCCTCGACGCTGGCGCGTGTAGTGGTTGGCTAGACGCTGTAGCGTGTCGCCGGTATCGGCCTAGTTTTAGTTTAGTTTGTTAAATTTTGTTTAGATTTGAACATGTAAGTTTGTTAAATTTCGTTTAAGTACGCCGGATTTATTATCAACAATTCTTAAGTACGAAGAAAAAAGTTTAGGGTGCTGGTTTGGGGTGCGCCGCTGTGGGCTGCACCCCCCAATTGCCCGGACACATGTCCGACACCCCCCAATTGGGCCTCAATTGGGGGGTGCCAGACAGAAATTTGGAGGGCGCCGGTGGAGATGCTCTAAGCCCTGGTCTGCCTCATAAAGGCTATGAAACCCACCCGATATTACCTTCTCTATTATAGCTGTTCAACTCTGTTGCAAGTGCACCCTTGATACGTGCATTTTATATCATCATTTATACAATTTATATTATCATGTTAGAATGTTATTGGCATTGTTATATCATTTGTTGGGGATATACCTACTAGGGGTATCACCAGCATGGATCAATCCGGCTAGTCCAGGGTGGCCCGCAGTGGTGGTGAAGGCTTTGCCTGCCGGGCGGCCCAGATAGCTGACGACCAAGGAAGGCGGATGCCGGCAAGGAGGAGGCCCAAGACTGAAGCCCATGAAGCCACCAAGACCAAGATGGAAGGCGGCAGACTTGCCGGCTAGGTTTAGGACTCTGTATGCTTGCCGGATACGTAACACCTTGTAACCTAGGACCAGCCGCCTATATAAGCTGGACCTCGGGACGCCTTTAGGGCATCCAATCAACATACAACCAACTCATTGTAACCTGTATCACGGCTATTGCCTTATAGTGAGTTATAGCAGCACGTAGGGCTCCGCCACCGCCGTGGAGCCTGAAGCTGGGTAAACTGCCGTGTACAATCCCGACCTCGACGACGTCCACCTTCTTGCCCTACGTTCACCCTCGGCTAGCAGGACCCCGTCTCCTATCAGATGCCGATACGACGACAGTTGGCGCCCACCGTGGGGCCTAAGGCGTCAGGCGTCACGTTCCAGGCGGGAACCCTAGGCGGCATCGGCGAAACAATCGCCGTCGGCCGCGCTGTTCGCTATGGCGACAACCACTACATCAGCTGCGACGAGTCCTACATCCCCGCAGACGACTACATTGTCGGATGCGGAGTTGTGCCGTTTGGCGGCGTCGATGTGTTCATCGGCTACACTTCTGAGGCGTATGGGTTGCCGCGAATTTATTCGCCATCCCACCCGCCCTACAATCAAGACGGATCTGAGTTTGCCTCCCTGAGGAGTCCGCAGATTCAGATCTACACTTTGTCGGCATGACGGGACTGGGATCAGACTCCCAGCCCAACAGTCAAGATCCCGAATCTATTCTTCCTGCCTCCAGGATGATGCGATGTCGGATGCCGGATCCAGATCTACCGTTCACGTCAACGTAGATTCTGACTCCGAAGAAGATTCTGCAGCATGTTTGAGCAACGGGTCAAGCAGTGTTTCGTTACACCTGATCCCCGCCTTCTGAGGCGGCTACGGGCTCCTCCGTCAACATGCAGCAGGTTTTTGTGGCGGATGTCACCGGTGCAGCCTCAGAGCAGGCGGCGGCAACTGACGCCGCCAACCTGGGGACCCCGGCAACCGATCCACATTTCCAGAGCCTCCTGGGGCTCCGAAGAAGAGGTTCTAGAGAAAGGCGAGCCCAGCAAGATAGGGAACATGGCGGCCCTGGCAGAAGTTCTGCACACGCCGGTGACCGACAAAACCAACCCGGCTGATTTGGAGAAACTTCGAAACACCTTGGTGGAGCAAACTGAGTACCTCAAAAGCAAGCAAGCAGAGGTCCAGAGCCTCCTCGACGAAGCCAAGGAGGAAAACGCCAAGATAACCGCCAAGTTAGACCCCAAGCGCAATCTTTTCACCACCACTCCATTGCCCAAGCCGGCAGGACCTGTGGCAGAGAAGAAAAGCAAGAAAGGCAGGGATCCTGACAACTTCAAATCCCCTGCCCAAAAGCTTGGTTTCGAGTGGGCTACAGCGCCGCAGCGTAAGGACAAGAACGGGGACATCATCCTCGCCACCCCTGTCCTCAACACTGCAGCCGCCTTAGACATCCTCAACAATGATGACTATGACAAGGACGAGAAGATTTACTACGCATCGATCCTTGCTCACAAAGCTCTAGAGCAGCAGGCCCGTGCTGATTCTCGCGCCGACATGGCGGACGCAAGGGAGGAAAGTTGGAATCAAATCCAACGCTTGCAAAGCTGCGGCCGGTGGCAACCCGAAGATCCGTCCGGCTCCAGTAGCCACGGAAAAGGGAAGGACAAGGAGAAGGACCCACGCAAATCACCACCTCCCAAAAGGCAGCGTGACGAGGCATCCAGAACCGGCAACAGGCGCAAGGCCTCACCCCTCCGCCTAGGCGGGATGAAGGCGGAAGCAGGGGCAGCAAGCAGCCGCCAAGGAGTGGCGGCAATCGTGACAACGCCCCGCCGCCAAGAAGAAGCAGGGACCGCACACAGTCCCCACCACCAGTGCCCAGGCACGAAGGCGGAAGCCGGGGACACAACAACGAGCCTAGGCACAGCCGGGCAGCGCAGGACGAGCCTAACGCCGACAGATCTGGCAAGCAGCTCAGTCCGCAAGACGCACGACATCGTCTCAATGACATCAAGGCTGGAAAGCAGATGCCTATCTAGGACCTGAGTGCTTTGGCCCAGCCATCCGCAACGTCCAAGTACCCGAGATGACATCAGTGTCAAAAACTCATCAAAGGTACAATGGAGCGGACAAGCCAAACTCATGGTTGTCGGACTACGCGCTGGCAGTTGAAATTGCCGGAGGCAATGGCCTCGTCGCCGCGCGCTTCCTTCCCCTCATGCTGGAGGGACAGCCCGAAGCTGGATCGAAAACTTGCCGGAGAAAAGCATTCATAGTTGGCATGACATGGAAAAGGTGTTCACGCAGCACTTCCAAGGCACGTACAAGCGACCCAATACATACACAGATTTGGTTCGTTGCGTGCAAAAGCCAGATGAAACAGCTACAAGCTTCTTGGCAAGGTGGATTCAACAAAGGCAAGCTGCGAGAACGTAGACGACAATCAAGCAATCCATGCCTTCACCACAGGCCTCCTGAAGGGCTCAAGTCTCAGACATAAGCTCGTACGCATGCAAGTCAAGGATCTCGGAGTCATGCTCGAAGTAGCAGCCATGTACGCACAGGCGGATGATGATGCACGCGATGGAGATGGCGCACATGACATGGCGCCAAGCAGGCGAGCAAGTCACAAACGCAAGGCTCCCCAGGATGACAAAGCCGGACCGTCAAACGAGGTCGCCGCCGCCTTCGAAGGCAAAGGCGGCAACCGCAAGTGGAAAGGAAAGGGTAAAGATGGCGGCTCCAGCAAGCAACGCCTGACATACGATCAGGCAAAAGCCTTGCCCTGCCCAATCCACGCGTCCTTAGGCAAAGTTAACCACACATTAGGGGAATGCCGGTTCATGGAGGACTTCAAGAAGGACCCCGAGGTTGGCTGGAAGTCAAAAAAGAGCAAAAAGGCTGAGAAGACAAAGAAGGAAGATGATGATGGGGCAGTTTCCATGTCCGAGGATGAGGAACCTAAGCTGGTGCGCAAAGAAAGAAATACCCAAGGTACATGGCCAATTGGTGTGCTTCTTGGGCACTCCTTCGGCAAAGGAAGAAAAGGCGGAGATGCGCGAGCTAAACGCCACAGTACCAGATGTTCCCCAGTATCTAGACTGGTCAGAGGAGCCAATAACTTGGGATAGAGATGATCACCCAGATCACGTACCTCACCCCGGCAAATACGCCCTTGTCGTCGACCCAATTGTCGATAACTTCAGACTCACCAAGGTGTTGATGGATGGCGGCAGCAGCCTCAACATCATCTACGCGGACACTTGAAGCGCATGAACTTGTCGGAAAGCCAGCTTGACTACAGCAAAGTCAAGTTTCATGGCATCGTTCCGGGAAAGCAAGCCAAGTCAATGGGAAGCATCAAATTGGAGGTTACTTTCGGAACTGAGACAAACTACCGCTCGGAGTATCTCAGGTTCGAAGTAGTCCCCTTCAAAGTGCCTACCACGCCATCTTTGGACGGCCAGCTTTCGCCAAGTTCATGGCTCGGCCGTGTTACATCTACAGCAAGTTGAAGATGCCGGGACCCAACGGTACAATCACCGTCAATGGCAACTTCAAGAAAGCAAAGGAGTGCGAGCGTGGCAACGCCGCCTTCGCTGAGGCAGTCCTCCACGCAGAGGAGTTAGCCATGTTGAAAAAGGAGCTTGATACGTCGCAGCTGCCGGAGGATGTAAAGACCGCTGAGCAAAACACTTTCAAGGCGTCCGAAGACACAAAGAAGGCGGATCTGGTCCCAGGTGACAGCTCCAAGCAAGTCACCATAGGGGCTGGCTTGGACGACAAATAGGAAAGCGCGCTCGTCAGGTTCCTCCGTGAGAATCAGGACATCTTTGCATGGTCATCAGCCGACATGCCAGGTGTCCCGAGGGAACTTGCCGAGCACTCTCTTAACGTCTACGAAGGAGCCAAGCCAGTGAAGCAAGGAATAAGGCGCTACGGTGAGAAGAAGCGGACAGCAATAGGGAAGGAGATCATCAAGTTGCAAGAAGCCAAGTTCATTAGGGAGGTAGTACACACTGATTGGTTGGCAAATCCTGTAATGGTTCCAAAACCTAATAAGGAAATGAGAATGTGCATTGATTATACCGGTTTGAACAAGTGCTGTCCTAAGGACCACTTTGCTTTACCTCGTATAGATCAGGTCATAGACTCCACAGCCGGCTCCGAGCTGCTGTGCTTTTTGGATGCGTACTCCGGGTACCACCAAATCAAAATGCGAGAATCCGACCAAATCAAAACGCGTTCACTACCCCTATGGGACCTTCTGCTACATCACGATGCCCTTCGGTCTAAAAAATGCCGGCGCAACGTATCAGCGGTGTATGCAAAGATGCCTTCACGAGCAAATTGGCCGCAATGTTCACGTCTATGTTGACGACATTGCCGTCATGTCAAGAAAGAAGGCAGATTTGCTTGAAGATTTGAGAGAAACCTTTGATAGCCTCCGGGTATATAGGATGAAGCTCAACCCGAAAAAATGCGTCTTCGGGGTTCCTGCCGGCAAATTGCTCGGCTTTATCGTTTCCGAACGAGGATAGAGGTGAATCCAGAAAAAATCAAAGCGATCCTCAACATATCCAGGCCCAAGGACCTGAAGGACGTGCAGCGACTTGCCGGCTCGGCGGCTGCCGTCAGTCGTTTCATTAGCCGTCTTGGTGAGAAGGCAGGACGCGTTAACATCTGCTCCAATCTTAGCAGCTCCTCGAACGCAGGAACAAATGCTGCTTTACATCGCGGCAACTAACTTGGTTGTTAGCGTGGTCCTGGTGGTGGAACGCAAGACGGAAAAATCAGACTTGCCGGAACAACGTCCGGTTTACTTCATCAGGTGAAGTATTTTCCGCCTCAAAACAGCGTTATCCGCATTACCAGAAGCTGGTCTACGGTGTTTTCTACGCCGCCAGAAAGTTAAGGCATTATTTTCAGGAGCATTCAATCACGGTTGTGAGCAAGGCACCTCTGGGAGATATCATCAATAATACAGATGCAACAGGCCGCGTTGCCAAGTGGGGCATCGAACTTGCCACCTTTGACATCATGTATAAACCCAGAACGGCCATTAAATCTCAAGCCTTAGCAGACTTTGTAGCAGATTGGACGGAGGCCATGGACGAGATACCTCTCCCTGAAGATGCATATTGGATCATGCACTTTGATGGATCAAAAATGCTTCAGGGCTCGGGGGCTGGCATTGTTTTAAGAAACCCTCAAGGAGACAAGCTTAGTTATGTGTTACAAATTCACTTCAAGGCAACTAATAATGTTGCTGAATACGAAGCTCTCCTTCATGGTCTACACATTGCCAAGGAACTTGGCGTCTAGCGTGTCCTCTGCTACGGAGATTCAGACTTGGTGGCGCAACAGATACGTGGTACTTGGGACACAAAGAGCGAGACAATGGCGGCATATCGAGCTACCGTCGACGAATTCGCCAAATGTTTCCTAGGCTACGAGGTCCGCCACATCCCAAGATCTCAAAATGAGGCGGCAGATACACTTGCCAGAATGGGGTCTGAACGCAAAAAGGTACCAAAATATGTTTTCCTGGAACACCTACACAAGCCGTCAATAAAAGGAGCAGACCTCCTTGACCCAGAATCGGTAGAACCAGTTGACGATGCTAGCTATGCCGTCTACTTGGTAAAGCCGGATTGGACGACGCCATATTTGGACTTCCTGATCAATCAGGAGTTGCCGGACGATGAGGTTTTGAAAAGGCAAATAATAAGAAGAGCCAAGGCATTCACAATAATCAAAGGCGAATTGTACAAGCGTAGCACCACTGGTGTTTACCAACGTTGCATTTCGCCCGAAGAAGGCAGAGAACTGTTGGATGAGATACATGCTGGCTTGTGTGGACATCACGCTTCCTCACGCGCCCTTGTTTCAAAAGCTTTCCGACAAGGTTTCTACTGGTTGACAGCCAAGCAAGACGCAGAGGACATCGTCAAAAGATGCAGGGGCTGCCAACTTTATGCCAGACAATCGCACATGCCGGCTCAGGAGCTTAAAACAATACCCATAACATGGCCTTTCGCAGTCTGGGGCTTGGACATGGTTGGTCCGTTTAAAACGGCGTCTGGTGGCTACACACATTTACTTGTGGCTGTAGACAAGTTCACTAAGTGGGTTGAAGCTAAGCCTATCAAAAAACTAGACGGTGCCACAGCCGCAAATTTTCTGTGGGGAATAATCTCTCGGTTCAGGGTGCCTCATAGCATTATCACCGATAACGGCACTAACTTGTCGCAAGGCGAAGTTGAGGAATACTGTTATAAGCATGGTATCCGCCTAGATCTTGCCTCAGTAGCACACCCGCAGGCAAACGGTCAAGTAGAGCGTACAAATGGGTTAGTCCTACAAGGCATCAAACCACGTCTCGAAGTACCATTGCACAGAGCGGCTGGGGCTTGGGTGGATGAGTTGCAATCTGTCCTTTGGAGCTTACTCACAACTCCAAACAGATCAACCAAGTTCACTCCTTTCTTCTTAGTCTATGGCGCAGAAGCAGTGTTGCCGACCGACATGATTTATGATTCTCCCAGAATTCAAGCTTACGTCCAGGAAGACGCAGAAGATGCAAGACAGGATGGCCTTGACCTACTTGATGAAGAACGAGACGTTGCTCTCGCACGATCCGCCATCTATCAGCAAAGTTTGAGGCGTTATCACAGCAGAAGAGTACGGAAGCGAAGTTTTAGAGTTGGTGATCTGGTCCTCCGCCTAATCCAAGACAGGAAAGGCTTGCATAAATTATCCCCGCCTTGGGAAGGACCTTTTGTGGTCAGTAAAGTGTTGCTCAATGGTTCTTATTACTTGGTAGACGCGCGAGACGGATACAAGAAGAAGCGAGGTCGCAAGCGCAAAAGGAAGGTTGATGACAAGTATGAAGAAACCAAGCGACCCTGGAACATTGAGCAGCTACGTCCTTTTTACACTTAGCAATTTCCACATTGTAATAAGTACTATATGATTATGAAATAAAAGCCTGTGGTTTGCTCATTCAGTTTTGGGATCATGCCATCTTTTGTCTTTTCTCGCAATCATATATCTGTTGTCATAAAAGTTACCGAACAAAATAGTTTTTGCTCCGTGCTAAGGTTCAAACTTTTTTGACATTTGCCGTCTACCGGCTAAAAAAGCAAACAATCTTTACACCGCCTAATATGCTTATCTGTCTGTTTGTGTGTGGGTCGCCTAGTAGTATGTCGTTCGCACCAACATGCTGGCTTTGGTCTCTGAGTCTAAATTAGTTGGTATTGAACCTGGTTGGCTCAGCTAAAGTAACTAAGATGAGATTCCGCAAACATATGAAACAGCCAAACATGCAAACGAGATACATATTAAGGCGGGCCACTTAAATAAGCCTACCGCCAAGTGTAGCATAAAAGTTGGCCCAGAATATTTACAAACCCAAAATATAAACAAGTTTTTTTGGCGTTAGCAGATTAACGCAGTGTCTTGTGCTACCATTACAGTAGAGGACAGTCAAGGAGTTGCCGCCTTGGTGGAGGTGGTTGAGAGAACCTGGGGGCTGACGCCGGCATCCTTGGGGCTGGCTCCGCCATCCTGGGGGCTGCGCTCGTCAGCTGCGGCTTCGCCTTCTCCGCCTACGGCAGCTTCAGGATCCGCCAAGGAGGGATCGGCTATGGCAACATGTGGATCCGGGTGTGATGGTCCCGAAGAGCAAGGCTTCTATACCTGCAAAAGTAAACGGGATTAGGTTGAGACTCCAAGTGCAGAGTGTATAGTAAGTGGAAGACAGTTTTCCCCACGAGGGGTGACTCGAGGGTTTAATATCCACTCTTGGGGAATCTGAAGTGGTAGATTTATCTTCTTATCCTTCTTTTGGTTACCTACAAAACAAGGTTAGATGTTTTGGTCCTCAACCTCACCTGTGATTGTCAAGCACAAGGTGTAAGAATAATATCAGGATAGTTATGCAATGCAAACAAGAAATAAATATGCAATGATGGTGGATGCAATGGTAAATGATATTTTTGGGTTTTTGAATGATGTATGCAAGATGAAAAGTATTTTTGTATTTTCGGATTTAATGATGGCTGAAAATAGAAAAGTGGTATATGGTGTTGGAAAGGTGTTTCTTATGATTAAAAATGGACTGGGGTTCATGGTTTCACAAATGCACTCTCTCTTTATAAAGTGGTAGACAATGGAACACACACAGTTAACATATGAGATTGCAACACAGGGTTTGATAACAAGTTACTTAGATATATGGGCATCACGTCCTAACATAGAGATCTTTTGGTTATTAACCTCTCTTATAATCCACCAAGATGCGAACTAAATCATAACACCTCAGTAATTAAGATAACTCAGAGTATAGCATTAAGTATCATGACATGAAGTGAAAATAAGAACATGCTAGATCTAGTCATGGAGTAGTGGCAATGGTCACGCCCACATCCCCGGTAGCATGGTATTTTATTTTATCCCTAGTGAGGTAACAAAGTAAGGTAAAGATACCAAAGTGGATCGCAGAACTTTCTCTCATGTTCACTGCACTAGCCACCCCCCGTTACTCCAACTAGTGCACACGTTCCCCCACACACGTTCTCATAAACATGCTTGATCAAAACAAGTAGACAAGAACGGGGTACATAATATGCATCTATACTCATAACTGAAACAAACATTGCAATCTCAAACATATATTAACTCATAAAGATCCACCACAAAGGTATTACAACGGTGACCGTAATCATGTTCAGCAGCTCATACGGTGCTAATTAGTGAAGCTCAAGAGAGGAGAGATACATAAGTTACTTGCACAAACCCATAGTCCAGAGGTGGACTACTCCCTCTTCATCATGGAGACGGTGGAGAAGTCGATGGAGAAGATGGAGACCACGCCGGCAGCGCCCCGCCGGAGTTTTCCCCCTCCAATCTGCAGCTCCTGATCTCCGTTTCGGTGTTTCTATGTTTGTACGGCGCTACTTCCAGAGAACGTCGGGGACCTTTTTTATAGGCGTTTTTAGGTCAAGACTATGTCGGTGGAGCGAAGATCGATGGCAACGGAGCCACGAGGCCCAAATGGGTGGGTCCCACGTGGCTACAGTACCTGGCCGCGTGGGCCCCCCTCGTTTGGCCCTCGAGCCTCCGTTTGCTCGCTTCCTTCGCCCACAGGTCTTCTTCCTTCCAAATATTAAAGCCCGTAAATTTCCAGGTGATTTCGTTGACGTTTGGGTCCCTGAAACATTAAAATAAGAAAACGGGGTTTTCTGCCTGTGCAGGGTTAATTCCATAAAAATAGGGAATAAATAAATATTCCCAAAAATCATTATAAAACATTGATATAACCCTTATATGATGCAAATATGATTGGAATATAAGCAATTAAAGTGCAAAGTTCATGTATGCATTTTACATGCATCAACATCCCCAAGCTTAATCCATGCTCGTCCTCGAGTTCACAAAGTGTAACATGGTAGCAAGTAATATGGAACACATGTATGCATAATGATAAGTAGAACATCCTACAATGGTCATAGAGTGTAGATGAAAATCTGAATATGATAGGTGTACACTTTGGAAAGATGTATATGTGAGTAGAGGTAAAGCATGCATAAGTTTCATCCAACTTCCAAACTCTTCTACTTAAGTTAATGATTGCAATAAGGTATTCATTGGTGTCAAGCTCTCATTGCCCCTATCATAGCATCTTGAATGATTAAGGTTAAAGTGAAAGCAAATATGAGTAGTGTGCTTGATAAAGAATGGGTTGAATGTCTCATGCCCCTTGAATACAAGTACTTACACCATGTTACTCAACTTGGGAAACAAAGCAAGTTCAATTAAATATCATTGTAAGCATAATAGTATCATCAAGAGCGTCAACTGGGGTACCTCTTGTCCCAAGATATGGAACAAGCCCATATCAAAATGACAAGACAAACAAACAAAATGAACAATCTCAACACCCTTTTTATTTACCATTTGGAATAGTTTTTTATTGCAAGGTGTATCACAGAAGGTTCACCATAGTATGTAAGTAAATTTCCACCATGAATGATGCATGGCTTAGATTAGCGGCCCAGGCGTCTCTCTAACCATTTACAAACTCATTTAAACTCACTCTATTTCCACATTTATTTCAACATGATAAGCATCCATAGACAAAAGCACATGATATCAACTAAATGAGATGAAGAGCGTGTTGAAAGCTTGCCATGTGACAGCACATATGGGCTAACTTCCAACCCAAAACATTCATCAAGCCACAAACATCATAATCTTAATCACAATGGGTCAAGTTTTATTATGCAAATAAAAGAACATTGTGCATCAAGTTCGTGAGAGCTATATAACCAATTTTTTCCATTGCAATCAATAACATAAACATTTTCATTCAGAGGTAAGATAACACAAACAACATGTTAAACATACTCGGAATAGCATAAAGCCAATAGGTAGATATGGTGGACTCACTGGAATAACTTTGGTTGAAGGTGTTGGAAACAAGTTTTTGCTTGTTGGAGTTTTTGGGCTAGCAAAAGGGAGAAAGTTGACCATCTAGATGCATGCATGAGTGTCCATAGAACTAACTAATCCATGTTAAACCAAGTAAAATAACAATCAGCACCAAAACATGAATAAGTGATAGCTCTACAAAAAGAATTTGCAAACTATTACTCATAAACAAGCTCATGAATCATGCAACTATATGTATCATTAAAAATCAAGTCAAACATCCCTTTTCCCAATCTTATAAAAGCATCCAACATATTTCAACCCATATTTCCAGTAGCTCTCTCATATATAATTGATAGTGTGGTGGTCTCTCAAGACTCAAACAAAAACAAAAAAAACGACGCTCCAAGTTTATGCGATAAAGTGTTTCGATCGAAAAACAGAAGTTGGACGTGTGCAAACCGAGAGTGTGTAGGTCCAGTGGGGTTGTCTTCACATCCCCAAGCTTATGGTCTTCACCATCCTTGGATAGCTCTTGGTGCATCTCCTCCAATCCCTGTGAAAAAACTTCAAAACACCGTTTCTCCCATCTCTTTTCTGTGGGGTGCATTAATAGTGATAAACAAATAGGTTCTTGCTGCATATAATCCTTGAACAAAAATTCATATGAATGTCCAGAAAGTGTATAATGTTGTATGCCTACTCATAAACTCAATTGGATCAAAAAGATTCAACTTAAAAGCTCAAAGCATGCATCAAACAAAATGGGACAGAATCTGTCCAGAAAAACAGCAGCAGCAAAACGTATTTTTCTACCCTACCAAACTTTCTCGAAAAATTCCGAAAAATTCATGCATACAGAGGATGAAAAGTTGCAACTACAGTTCAAATATGAGCTCATTCGGAGTTACAGAATAAGAATTAAAAATCATACCGTGCACTGACTCGTGCAGGAATAAAATCTCCGAACGCTATAAGCAACTTTTTCAAACCAAAAAGGGTAAAACTTGGCACTTTATTAAAAACTCCAGAACCTAACTAGACACAAAATCTCTTGTTACAGCAAGAGGACACAAAGAAAAATCACACACAAAAATAACCGGGTTGCCTCCCGCAAAGCGCTTTCTTTATAGCCATATAGCTAGGCTTCTTACTTGTTGTTTTATTGTGGACGAAGCTCATGAGGGAGCTTGAACTTTGGTGGTTCCCTCTTCCTTGGAAAGTGTTCCATGCACTTCTTGTGTGGAAACTGAAACTTTACATTCCCTTCCTTTGAATCAATGATAGCACCTGTGGTACGAAGAAAAGGTCTTCCAAGAATAATAGGACTAGAGGTTTTATTCCCCATATCCATGATTAGAAAATCCACAGGCACAAAAGTCATATGTAACTCTACCATAACATCACTTACTTTTCCCAAAGCATGTTTAATAGAGTCATCAGCAAGTGCTAGTTCAATAGAGCATTTTTCAAGATTTTTCAATTCAAGCACTTCATATAGTTCTTTAGATAAAACAGAGACACTAGATCCTAGATCAAGTATGGCATGGTGTGTCTCTTTTCCAATAGTTACTAGTACCTTAGGTATCCACATATCCCCAAGCTTAGGTGGTATCATAGCCTCTTGGTTGTACCTAGCAATCTTTTCTTTCAAGACATGATTAGCAATATAAGAACCAAAACCTGCTTGGTTAGTGTTGATGGAAGGATCACTTGCAAATTTTTGTAAGATAGATATTAATTCATGCAAGCTACAATTTTCTAAGTCAAGCAAAGGATCCTTGACTTCATTAAGCATTTTAACTTCCTCAACTTCTTCCCAAGCAAGATTCTCATTCCTTTTCTTTAAAGCAAGATTCAAGGCTATTGGAGGTCATCCTCCTCTTCAACATGATTCTTAATATCCCTATCTAAAGGTTCCAGCATAGAAGATATTCTTTCATTCAATTCCCTAGTCAACTTCTTTTTAGACTTGGCATAGTTCAATATTGTTTCCATTTTCAAAGAGATTCCAGAAAGAGTGTTATTTGTCTTTTTCATCCTAGACTTGGTATGAAGGATAAATGAATGCAAATCATTTTTAGTAGGATAGTCCTCCACATAAGTTTGTAGACATAAAGTTGACCTATCCATAGAAGCTTTTAGTTGTTTGATCCCAGTTTCATATTTGGATTCTATAGAATTCCCAAATAAATTTTCCATCAAATTATTAGCATGTGAGGGATTTCCAGAAGCAAATTTTCCACTAGTCAATGAGTCTAGAAAACATTTCGACCAGCCATCTATACCTTTATAGAAGTTTCTTATCACAGTGGCAGGAGTATATTTAATGACACCATTTTTACTAGTGTCCTTAATTCTATACCAAGCATCCATCAATGACTCTCCATAGTATTGACCAAAGTTGTTCATTTCAGCACTAGGATTCATTTTAGCAAGTTTTTTTTTGGTATTTTTAATTTTTTATGCAAAACTGAAATAAATATGATATGATATGCAATGACACTAACAAAACAAATAAATTGCTTTGTAAGTAAAGATGGATAAGATGGTGCTCACGTAGGTGCAACCTCCCCAAGCTTAGGTGTTAGCACAAGTTGGTGACGTTGACTTTGTTGTGAGATGAATGCGATGATGCACACCCTTGGATAAATCTCTCAGCTACGATTCCCCGGCAACGGCGCCAGAAAACGTCTTGATGATCCCGAAGAGCAAGTTTGATACCTGCAAAATAAACGGGATTAGGTTGAGACTCCAAGTGCAGAGTGTATAGTAAGTGGAAGACAGTTTTCCCCACGAGGGGTGACTCGAGGGTTTAATATCGAACTCTCGGGGAATCTGAAGTGGTAGATTTATCTTCTTATCCTTCTTTTGGTTACCTACAAAACAAGGTTAGATGTTTTGGTCCTCAACCTCACCTGTGGTTGTCAAGCACAAGGTGTAAGAATGATATCAGGATAGTTATGCAATGCAAACAAGAAATAAATATGCAATGATGGTGGATGCAATGGTAAATGATATTTTTGGGTTTTTGAATGATGTATGCAAGATGAAAAGTATTTTTGTATTTTCGGATTTAATGATGGCTGAAAATAGAAAAGTGGTATATGGTGTTGGAAAGGTGTTTCTTATGATTAAAAATGGACTGGGGTTCATGGTTTCACAAATGCACTCTCTCTTTATAAAGTGGTAGACAATGGAACACACACAGTTAACATATGAGATTGCAACACAGGGTTTGATAACAAGTTACTTAGATATATGGGCATCACGTCCTAACATAGAGATCTTTTGGTTATTAACCTCTCTTATACTCCACCAAGATGCGAACTAAATCATAACACCTCAGTAATTAAGATAACTCAGAGTATAGCATTAAGTATCATGACATGAAGTGAAAATAAGAACATGCTAGATCTAGTCATGGAGTAGTGGCAATGGTCACGCCCACATCCCCGGTAGCATGGTATTTTAGTTTATCCCTAGTGAGGTAACAAAGTAAGGTAAAGATACCAAAGTGGATCGCAGAACTTTCTCTCACGTTCACTGCACTAGCCACCCCCCGTTACTCCAACTAATGCACACGTTCCCCCACACACGCTCTCATAAACATGCTTGATCAAAACAAGTAGACAAGAACGGGGTACATAATATGCATCTATACTCATAACTGAAACAAACATTGCAATCTCAAACATATATTAACTCATAAAGATCCACCACAAAGGTATTACAACGGTGACCGTAATCATGTTCAGCAGCTCATACGGTGCTAATTAGTGAAGCTCAAGAGAGGAGAGATACATAAGTTACTTCCACAAACCCATAGTCCAGAGGTGGACTACTCCCTCTTCATCATGGAGACGGTGGAGAAGTCGATGGAGAAGATGGAGACCACGCCGGCAGCGCCCCGCCGGAGTTTTCCCCCTCCAATCTGCAGCTCCTGATCTCCGTTTCGGTGTTTCTGTGTTTGTGCGGCGCTCCTTCCAGAGAACGTCGGGGGACCTTTTTTATAGGCGTTTTTAGGTCAAGACTATGTCGGTGGAGCGAAGATCGACGGCAACGGAGCCACGAGGCCCAAATGGGTGGGTCCCACGCGGCTACAGTACCTGGCCGCGTGGGCCCCCCTCGTTTGGCCCTCGAGCCTCCGTTTGCTCGCTTCCTTCGCCCACAGGTCTTCTTCCTTCCAAATATTGACGCCCGTAAATTTCCAGGTGATTTCGTTGACGTTTGGGTCCCTGAAACATTAAAATAAGAAAACGGGGTTTTCTGCCTGTGCAGGGTTAATTCCATAAAAATAGGAATAAATGAATATTCCCAAAAATCATTATAAAACATTGATATAACCCTTATATGATGCAAATATGATTGGAATATAAGCAATTAAAGTGCAAAGTTCATGTATGCATTTTACATGCATCAGGGTGTTCCTTGTAGAACTTGCGGATGTCAACCATATTGACAACCCGGGTCGCATAGCCTCGAACAGACCGCAGCACGTCCTGCATCACGATGGCTTGGTTGTTTTCGTCTTCGGTGGGGAAGTACTCGGTGACTTGATGAATATCAGCCTCCGGATACCACGCCGCCGTCATCGCCAATGCCAACTTGGCACCGCCTCGTGCTGCTGATCGTAGTGTGCCGCCATGTTCGGTTGCCGCCTTCTCCAGCAAGTCCGGCAGGGCATCAAAGTTGATGGGAACGCCGTCCTCGCCAGGGTAGAACTTGGCGGCAAACGCTTTGCCCGCACTGACAATCTGGTTGACGATTTCACCAACCTTCAAGATACGGGCAAGGCGCGGCATCGTAGCCATGTCATCACCCAGATTAGCCGGCACTGCACAAATACAAACAGTTACACACTGCAGCTTGAAATTTCAAGAGTGCAAAGTATCAAAGAAGGATGAAGGGTTAGAGACGTACCCAAGACATGCTCGTGGATGGCGTTGACCTCATCCAGATGGTTCTCAAGTGTTTCCTGAGCTAGCTGGACTGCCTGTGACAGTTGTTTCTGCTGCGCTTTGGCATTCTTGTTCACCTGGTCGAGGTTGTTGCTCATAGCTTCAAGTTGTCCCGTCAACTTGCTAACCTCGGCGGCATGGGCCAGCTCCCGCTCATCCAGCTCCTTGGCATGATCCGCCTTCAGCTTTGCCACCAACTCAGCAAGATCTGCAGCTTCGTTCATCAAAGCTTGCATGTCAGTGGAGTTCTTGAGAATATCTTGCGCAGTGTTTAGTAATTCTACAAATAAAGAGAAAAAATGACTAAAATACTTGTCGGAAAAGAAAAAGAAGTCGGACGAAAAGAAGGCAAAGAAAATTGTCACCTTCATCCTTTTTGCGAGCCTCTTCCAAGCTAGCAATCTGGGCGTCCTTCATCTACACGTTTTGCTGCAGTTGCTGGCATTCTTTGTTTTTCTTCTCTTGAGCACGGAACAGCTCAAGATTGGAAGCAAGAACGGCCTGCATGCACAAAAACAACGTTGCGGTTAGCACTATATTGTCAACGAGACCACTTTGCCGGCTAAAAAATCTTTCAGCCGCCAAAGTGCTCGGGGGCTGGGACTATAGCTTACATTACCTCAAGTTGTCCATGCAGGGTCTCGTGGAGATCATCCATGTGCGCGTACCATTTACGGGTACCTTCACGCATGGTCCTTAGCGTTTGCCGAGGGTCTTGCAACCCTTTGCCAGATTGAGAGCCGGGATGGGAGGACGATCCGCCTTGGCCAGCCGCCATCCTGTCATCCATCTCTTGCTTCATGGCAATAAATCGAATGACATCATTAGCCGAAGCTTCAGCCGTCTTGGAAAAAGTAGGTCCGGCAACTGACTTTTTGCCTGCCATCTTCTCCGTAGCCGCCTCTGAGGTACCAGCAGTTGTGTACGTTCCCTGGCATACAACCACGGGAACGCCAACTGTGGGCGTTGTCGGCGCAGTGGCTGGAGAGAAACGTGGTGGTTTGCCCCTACCGGCAGAAATTTTCAGGTTGGCGCGGAGCTTGGGCATGGCAGGTTTGCCCCTGTAGGCAGAAAAATGCAAGTTTGTCAGTACAAACATATCAAAATGACCAAGTCAGGGAAAGCAAAAAGATTGCCTACCGCTTGAGTGGGATGTTCTCCCCCAAGGTCTCATCCTCTGCATCAGCGGAGGTGGCCGCTTTCTTCCTCTTCTCCAAATCCTTGGTGGAGCCGCCTATTTTGCGCTTCTTCGACTTGCTGGCACCGGTGTCGTACCAGTTAGGAGCCAAGTCTTCATCCCCCAAGGTTTGTAGCTGAAAAGGAAAAAAGGGCAAAACATTAATCCAGAACCCAGTCGACAAAGATGTTAAGTAAAAGACAAGTATCTCTAGCTTACCGCTGGGGCTGGGTTATCGTGAGTGAACATGGCGACGCCTTCCGCCGCCTTCACCGACAGAGGCTTGACAAGCTCTCTGAGCCGGTACTCCAGCACATCTTGGTCAAGGGTGCTGTTGCCGGCGTCGTCCGCCTTGTACTCGCACATCTTCAGTGGGCGATGGCGGAGCGGCATTATCTTTCTCGACAGACAGCAGATGACGGTGTCAACTCCGTCAAGTTGCGGACCCTTCATCGTCTTCGTCAAGAACTCGATCCGCCTGATGGCAATTCGAAGCTCAGCCGACAAGCTGCTAAGCGGCACCTTTGCCGTCCAGCAGGCCTTGTGGGTTGGCGGACCGTTGACAAAAACAGGCATCCCCTTTGTTGTGCCGGGTGTCGGGATGTCCTTGCAGTAGAAAAAGGTGCTGGTCCAGTGCTTCACCGACTCGATGTATGGGATCTTTGGGTACCAGTCGGGTTGGCGGTAGTTGAAGGTTACGCTACCGCAATTTGCCAGATGGCCGCCTGGTATGGTTTGCCGGCGGCATAGGAAGCAGTACTGGAATAGCTCTATGGACGCAGCTATGCCTAAGTACCCTTCGCACAAAGCTTGAAAGCCGGCTAGCACTAGAATACTGTTGGGCGCTATGTTGTGCGGCTGCAGCCCATAGAAACTAAGCACCGCCAGAAAGAAGGCGGAAAGCGGCAAAGACATACCGCGGAGGCAGTGCGATGCCAACATGACGCGCTCGCCGTCTTCCGGCTCAGGGATGGCCTCGTCGCCTGGAACCCTCCAGGAGCATTCCGTCTTGGGCGGTATGTAGCCGCCATCCTCCAGCACCTTCAGATAAGCTGACGTCCTAACTGACGGCAGCCAATACCTGGAGCCAAGGTCCGCCGTCTCCTCTTCAGCCTCGGCGTCGTCGTCGGCGGCAGCTTCTGCTTCCGCAGTGGCCTCAACGCTGGTCGCCGCTAGGGATGGGAGCGGGAAGGTGGGAGTGGACGCTGCAGGTGCCACCGGAGTTGGAGAAGAAGAGGAAACCTCACCCGCGGCCACGGTGGGGACAGGAGAGGTCTCCGGCGCGCTCGCGGGAACCGCCGCTGCCGATGGCGTAGATCCAGATCCAACCATGGCCGCCGAGGTCGCAGCCAGCGCCGCCGCCGCCGAATCTTGCGGAGAAGTGCTCGCCATTAGCCGTGGAGGCTCTGCTCGTGCTCGCCGGAGTTGAGTGCGGGAAGAGGAGAGCTCGAGAAGCTGAGGAGGCCGCGGTGGATGCGAATGGGGAAGAAGCTCGACCTCGATGCGCCCTTTGGGTATTTATCTCCACACGTCAAGATCCGTGCGTGAGATTGGGGGGACGCACGATCTCCGCCAGGTGCCCACGATTTGCACGTCGTGGCAACGGTGTCTGTGGCCTTCTCCCCGATTCTTGTGCGTAGTGGAGAAATAATCATGACACACGCCCAAGTCCAAACTGTCATGGACTGCATGACGTCATCCGTCAACATTTGACGGGACTAGTCAAATGACAAGACTGGTGCCGGGAAGATTCCTGACAGCGGTCAGGCCGTCTTTCCCATGATGGCAGCAAATCATCCGACTACGTTAGGCGGATCGCCGCTTATTTTCAACTTTGGAATGCTTCAAGCTCTTCAGCCGCTTACAAGACAAGACGGACGTTGCCGAGAAAAGAAGACGGCGCCTGAAGAACCCGAACCCTTCCAGGGGCTAATGTTGGGGATATACCTACTAGGGGTATCACCAGCATGGATCAATCCGGCTAGTCCAGGGTGGCCCGCAGTGGTGGTGAAGGCTTTGCCTGCCGGGCGGCCCAGATAGCTGACGACCAAGGAAGGCGGATGCCGGCAAGGAGGAGGCCCAAGACTGAAGCCCATGAAGCCACCAAGACCAAGATGGAAGGCGGCAGACTTGCCGGCTAGGTTTAGGACTATGTATACTTGCCGGATACGTAAACACCTTGTAATCCTAGGTCCAGCCGCCTATATAAGCTGGACCTCGGGACGCCTTTAGGGCATCCAATCAACATACAACCAACTCATTGTAACCTGTATCACGACTATCGCCTTATAGTGAGTTATAGCAGCACGTAGGGCTCCGCCACCGCCGTGGAGCCTGAAGCTGGGTAAACTGCCGTGTACAATCCCGACCTCGACGACGTCCACCTTCTTGCCCTACGTTCACCCTCGGCTAGCAGGACCCCGTCTCCTATCTCAGATGCCGATACGACGACATCATTGTTTTTACATATTTTAGATGATTTATGGGACTTTCATACAAAGTCCCTATTTTTGGTATTTAATTTCTGCGAGGCAGAAAACCTCATTTTTCTTGTTTTTAATGTTTCAGGAGCTACAGAGACCCAAATGGAAAAAGGAAAATTGCACAGCTGGTTTTTCATTGGGAGAGCAGCAGTGGGAAGAAGATCGAAGAGAGGAGAGCCACGAGGCCCAAAAGAGGGGGCCCACGCGGCAAGATTCTTTGGCCGCGTGGGGCCCACTAACTGGAGCCTCGGGCACTTCCTCGCTCGGGGCTTTTTAGCACGCCTTCGTCTCGCCCGAAAAGTTACTCCTAATTTTCTCAAGTTTATCCGAGGCCGCGGCGGCGGCGAAAATCCTGATTCCCTCCGAGGGGGGGGGGGTCAGATCCTGCTGCTCCGGAGCTCCGGAGAAAGGGGAAATCGTCGTCATCGTCATCACCTCTCCTCTTTGGCGTGGGAGGAGGCCTCTACATCATCACCATCACCAAGACCAGCACCATCTCCATCATCATCTCCGTGATCCACTCCGTTCCCCTCGTAGTTTGAGAGTTGCTATACCCTAGATACTTGTCTTGTGGTACTATTCATGTTTGTGATTGAGTACTTGTCATTATTTGGAGGGCAAGTTATATTTTCAGATTGTGTTGTACCACTTATGCCACTGAATATCATTATGTTTGCACGTTGTGAATAGTTCCCGTATGTTCCTGAGGGCATAGGATGAATTGGCAATGATTTATATATGACATGTGTTGGTATTTTGTCTAGTGTTTATCTTTTTATGTGATTCTATGATGGTGTTGTGCGAACGTCGACTGCACAACACTTCACCTATATGGGCTCATAGGAGAACACCGTAGTGTAATGAATTGAGGGAGACTTGGGAGGACATGTAAACCTGAGACCGAGTCATGAAGTTGCATTATGAGGGTATTAGTATCGGGGACCTTAGAGTGTAATGCTATGGTGGGACTTTATGTCTTAATAATTCTTGTGCAGTCATTTACTTGGCCACATGATCCATCATAAGGGGTTTAGTTTATTTATTTAGCTTTACCTAGCAATGGCTCCGTCCAAAGAACATTAAAACTTGACAAGATATTCAACGTGTTGTTTAATAAATCTCTATGCCTAGCAGTATCCATGCCGCCCTCGGGAACATTTTCCACATATAAGTTACACATCACTTGAGCTTGTCCTCTTGCCACATTGAGGATTGGGCTTTCTCTCTTTGAGAGCTTTTTACTTGCTATCATTTATATTCAGCATTTTTACTTTCTTGCAACTATACAACCAAAAATCCCAAAAACACTTGCATCTTTCATTGTTTTATTTATCATTCTTGCTAACCAATACCTTCAGCTTCTCGTGGTTCGACAACCTTTTCTAATCGAAAGGTACTACGATTGATCTCCTGCACTTGGGAGTCATCAAGACACTTTTCTGGCACCGTTGCCGGGGAGCGTAGCGCTATTGGTAAGAAGTTTGGTAAGGAAACTTGAAAGCTGAATTTTGTTTACTGTATTATCTCATTGTTACTATGCCATTTATGAATCGTGCCTCGCTGATGCATGTAAAATGCATACATGAACTTTACATTTTATTACATGTTATTCCATGTTATTGACATCATATAAGGGTTATATTCATGATTTATATTGAGTTTTGGGGATAATTAACAACTCCCCCATTTTTCTGGAATTAACCCTGCGTTGTCAGAAAACCCCTTTTTCTATATTTTGATGTTTCAGGGACCCAAACGACGTCCAAATGACCTGAAACTTTACGGGGATCATTTTTTTGGAAGGAACGAAACGTAGGCGCAAAGGAATCAAAGAAACAGAGACCAGAAGGCCAAAAGGGGTGGGCCTACGTGGCCAGAATCCTTGGCCACGTGGGGTACCCCATCCTGGCCCTCGGGCCTCCGCTGCCGTCGATCTTTCTTCCCGAAGCTTCGTCTTGACCTAAAAACGACTATATATAGACCCCCCAGGGCTTTCGCGAAAGGGAGCGCCGCCGAAACACAGAAACCACGAAACAGAGACCTGGAGCTGCAGATTGGAGGGGGAAAACTCTGGCAAGGCACTGCCGGGGAGGTCTCCATCTTCTCCAACGACTTCTCCACCGTCTACATGATGAAGGGGGAGTAATCCACCCCCTGGACTTGGTTTGTGGTGGTAACTTATGTATCTCTCTCTCTCTTGAGCTTAACTAATTAGTACCGTATGAGCTGCTGAACATGATTACGGTCATCTATGTAATACCTTTTGTGGTGGATATTGTGGTATGAGATGATTTGTTATGCATTTACCGTTGTGTTGGAGCTTTTATGATTTGTCATACTTTGGAGATATTCTATGATGCATGTGATGGTTTGATTTATGCATAATGCCTTGTTTATCCTTGTCATGAGGTGATTGACACCACCAAGTGTGGATAGATGAGAGAGATGTGGTCATGCACACGAAATATGAATCATTGCACTAGTGTTTAGAATATTGTCCATTATGAAGTATGATGTATGTAGGTACGGGATTGCCGATGTGACAACGGCATATGTATTGAGTGACGTGTGCAATACAGCCCAACGTCCTTTATCTGGGGGTAAAAAGAAAGAGTATGATGTGGGAGTGACAGTAGCCATGCTAGCCTTGCGGGGGTGATATAGCACACAAATGAGTATTTCTTTCAATTATGTGTTTTAGGACATATAGCCGTCATTAAAAGCTACCATTAAAACATGACAATTGTGTATACTTTATCTATAACATGATAATCACCGTAGATGAGAGAGAGAGAGGATTAAGTGAACCCATGAACCCATGTCTATTGTTCCTATAAGAGAAAACCTTTGTCTTGTCCTCTTTCATTGAAGAGGATTGGGACACTTTTGCATTCTTGTTTTGTTGCATTAAACTTCCATCCATTAAATCAACCATCTTGTTCCTTAAACTTGTTTAGTGCATAATCAACTAAAACTTGTGACACTTTAGTTGTAGGGAATAGATAACTTTTCTTTCTTGCTCCTGCGGATCGATATCTTACTTCCACATTGAGAGGTGCTACAGTGATCCCCTGCTCTTGGGGGTTATCCCTCGCTGCATCTTGCTTTATATGAAAGTGCTTATGCCACTACTCCTAAAGTGGTTGAAACTACTGTGTCTGAGGTACCTAAAGTGGGATTTAAAATTCCCATTGATCATGTTAAAAGAGTTATGAAAAATCCATTTACAGGGGGATGGAACTAAGTCTGCACGTGAACACGTGGAGACAATTGAAGACATATGTGGCTTATTTAGGCTTCCTGGTATTTCTGAGGATCAGGTAAAAAGGAAGCTATTATATTTGTCTTTATCTGGTAATGCTCTTATTTGGTTCAGGTCTTTGGATGAAGAAGTCATTATTGAATGGAGTATTTTGAGGAAGGTTTTCTTTCTTAAGTATTTTACTCCTAAAGAAGCTTATGAGAACCGCTGCTATATATTTAATTTCTGGCCACATCTGGGAGAGAGTATTACTCAAGCTTGGGGGAGGTTAAAGGAATTACTTCGCAAGAATCCTTGTCATGATCTTACAAGGAAAATTATATTGATAAACTTTTATGTGAGGCTACCAATGAAACAAAAGGAATTTCTGGATAATTCGTCTGGTGGAAGTTTTACAAATAATACTGAAGAAGAAGCATGAAATTTATTGGAGACTATTGCTGAGAACACTTGTCATTGGGATCTTGATAAAGGTAATGAGCTCTATTTGGACTATGGATATTCATGTGTAGAGAACTTCTCTACTTCTATTTTGTTTAAGAATCTGAGTGATAATTTTGGTCTTGATCCTTATGTTATAATTGAGATAGATAAAACTTTTCCTGATCATATTGGTATTCCTAAAAGTGGGTTTGAAGTTTATGTTGAACCTGTTAAACAATCTATTGTTGTTCCTAAAGTTATTAAACAGATAGAACCAATGTCATCTGTGACAATTGAAGAGTATGTTGAACCACCTCCATATCCAAACCAAGTTAAGGAGAATTTACTTATTGCTGTTACTAACAAGAGTAAAAGAAGATGTTCTCAGCCTTATGAATAGGTGGAAGTCAACAGTCAAATTTCGATTATCAAACAATTAAATGAAAAAGACCCTGTTGATGTTTATTTATGTGAAGATGCTACTAAAGTCATTAAAGGAAATTTGGCCAAGGTTGGTAAGCCGGTTATATCATGCTCTATTGGGACATCAAGTTATCATGATTTGTGTGATATTGGAGCAAGTATTAGTGTCATTCCATATTCTCTTTATCTTGAAATCAAGTCTGATATTGATCCTATCATTATGGAAGAGACAGGTATGACAATTCAACTTGCTAATAAAGATTATATTAATCCACTTGAAATTGTTAGAGATGTTGAAGTATTGGTTGGCACAATAAAATATCCTGCTGATTTTATTGTGCTTGGCTGTCCTCAAGATTCATTTTGTCCTATCATTTTTGGTAGACCTTTCTTACACACTGTTGGTGCTGAAATTAATTTGCTTAAAGAGAAAGTGTTTATTAAATGTGCTGGAGAAAAATTTGAATTCAACTTTTCTAAATTTGCTGATAAACATTCAGAGAAATAGCCAATTTCTGAAGATGTAATTGAAACTCTTGCTCGTATAGCTGTAGCTTCATCAGACGTGGTAGAACGTTATATGCTTAATAAGAATGAGCCATCTATTATATAATTAAAACACAGGAGAAATAACGGCTCAGATTTACCAGCTAACAGCGAACGGTGAAGATTTAAAAATTATTACCAGAAGTAACGTACGCAAGCATGATCGACTACGAGAAGGATAAAGAGATTGGCATGCACACGTGAAAGAGATCCTACCCTACACATATCTGACCAAGAGAGAGACACGCACACGAGACAAGCATTGTCGACATGGATTGGAGGACACGGAGACGCGCGGGGCGATTTTCTCCGGCCGGCCGGCCGGCGTTAGCTTCCAGGTTCGTGCATTGAGCAACCCACAAAACTCTAGGTATTCATGACAGACCAGACCATCCACCACAGTCACGCCAGCGCATGCTGTCCGGCAACTCGAGACAAGAGGAACATTAACGTATTCTGATCGATTTCCAGTACAGAGGGGGAGACGATGATGAAGCCTCCCACGAGGACATCGACGCGGAGCTGCGACTGGTAGGCGACGTCAAGTACAAGCTGCAGGTCGACGATGCCGCAGAGGACGCCAACAGCTCCAGCGTCCAAAAGACCGAGAGGATAGCATAAAGGAGTCAGGCTTCCAGCGGAGCTGCAGGTCGACGATGCCGTAGAGGACGCCAATAGCTCCGGCGTCCACAAGACGGCCGGAGAGGAAATCCATGAAGGAACCAAGCTTGCAGAGCTACATAGCTGCAGCTTGCAGGGTTTGATCGTCTAGCCGCTGCAGCCTTAAGTTTACTGATTCTCAATAAGTACACTTCAATGTACTCCAACAATAGTTGTATGAGCAGAAGCAGGAACAACCACCTTCAGGAAACAAAAAAAGATGAGATCCGATTAGTTCGACGAATCGCCGGCGGGACAAGCCATCAAACTATCAAATTAGGCAAAACAAGATGTACGACATGCGGCAACCCGAAGTGCTTGCTCACCTCCGAAATTTGGGATCATGGTTACCATGCGCACGGCACACTTATAAACATATCGCGGTGCAATTCAGGCGGGTCACAACATACTACATCGTCCATGCTGGACTCATCCAGGCCGGGAACATGAAGTCCGCCGGCCGGCAGCTGGGAGTCACGCACACATGCAAATTGATGGTGCGATAGCTGACGTATGGAAGTGCTGGCTAGAATGGTTGACGACCATCTCTGAACAATTAAGGTTAGCTAGATCCCAACTCATGAAAAGAAACAAAATTAACAAAGTTTCACCCAGCTAGAACAATCTCTCTGTCCCTTATGCGAGTTCTACTGTTTCTTTATTTCTGTTCACTATGCATTTGTACGTGATCCGTATTCAACTATTTTATCGAAACAAAAACTAATTACAAGAATGTTCACGCTGAAGTCAACAAATGGGATACCAAAGCATTGATCGGATGTTCACGCACATTTATTTTGGAACAAATATACAGTACAGTCAAATATAGTTTCAGTGTACAATCATCACTTCATCCTTCCTAGCAATTTTTTTGAATAAAGATAGATGTATAACTCTTAATTTGATTTATTTTTCAGATACACAATTTGATGAGGATATATATATAAGCTCTTCTTTGGTGCGGACTTCGGAGCCTACCAAACTCAGAATGAATTCGTTCTGAATCTTTAAAAAACTCAGATAGGACTGCGGTCTTTAGGTATGGTGTGTCCCTTGCTGCGTTGGATATCTCTCTTCTGAAAATTACAAATGCAATGCTTCATTTCTTTTTTTCTAACCCTACGAGCATAAGGAGTTTCCAATTGAATTTTGGAGCATGGTAAGGTGGTTTCTTTTCTTTTTTTATATGTTAAAAAGGAATACATGTTTCACTACATGGCATCAATGTTCAGGTTTACTTATTATTGGTGGAACTTTTCTGCAGTAAATATAGGTGAAAGGATAGACGTTGAGGATTAAAGAGTTGAAGGCTAAAATCAGGACATAAGAGTGAAGACTGCATAGCGGTCCACAATACTCTTGCTATCTCGATATTTCTCGATCACACACCGAGCTAAAAAAATTCAGTTTAGCTAAGTAAGTTCCTGCTTTGCTTTACATGTACTTCCTAGACGTGATTCATTATACATAGCTAACTACATATATCTTGGATCTTCATATTTATTTATTTACTTATGTACCTCATACCTCTAAAGTGTAAACTAATTTTAGATAGCAAGTACCCCAGATCAAACAATGTAACCACATACGGGCTTCCCCTCTCAATTCTCTCATGCTACAGGGAACCACCAATCAGCAACTAACATCCCTCTTCTCTTATATGGTCTATCCCAAAAAATGGCTACAGCGTGGAGATTTTATCTGTTCCTTCAAATGTCTCAGTCATAGATTTTTTCCGGCAGATTACACCACATTATTTCTCATATGCGATAAAATTTAGCGTGTGCGGGATCGAGATAGGATAATTAAATTACCTCTGCCCTCTCCGCCAATCTCGACGAGACAACCGCAATCAGATGAACTGGCTCTATTGGTACAGTTCAGATGCCAGACGACGCTACCATTACTGCTGAAATTAGATCAAATGCTACAATCAATGACTAATTTTGGGTCATCATGTAATCGAAATTGCAGAAAAGAAGCAACCGTGCAGGGTGAAACTGGAGCAGTGAGGCATGCGCCGCCTTGCATGCCGACTGCCGGTGGCGCCGCGCGCCGCGTTGGGGTCTTCAGATCGAGCCGTCGTGGGCGGACGCGATGGCGCTCCGCTCGAATCCTATTATAGTCGGGTTGGCGAGCTAAACCCTCTGCAGGTCGACCTGCCGGCAGATGGGATGCTCCCGGCATCGCTGGCCGAGCTGTGGGCCACCGTGCGCCTCCGCAGCAGCGGCCACAACTGCGAGGGCCTCTCCTACGAATCCGCGACGGTGACTTGCTGCCTCCTCCAGTGCGCGTCCCCGCCTCCAAGAACATGTGGCCGGCAAGCTTTGGAGATGGACGGGAGAGCCAATTCATTGGGACTTTGGGAGATTGGATAGAGTAGAGAGATGTAGACTGACGAGTGTGTCTGGTACTCAGGTCCGTGATTTATTCTTACTTTTTTTATATGCGTGATTAACTCTTACAATATCCCGACTATTTACCAGATGGAACAACAGCATGTACTGAACATACACGTGAGAAAAAAATGATTGAATAAGATACAAGTACTTTAATATATGTATGAATTGTTTTTGGAAAAAATAACGATATTAGGCTAATTTTTTTGGGTACATAGATATATTTTAAAATTATGCGGCTAGAGGGAAATAGCATCTAAACCTACATAGATCCAAAGTCAAATTCTAAGTTAAAGAAACTCAGTTCTGAATTGTGGATCGTAAAGAGGAGGACGAAGATATAAAATAGATAAAGGAATTGGCCCAGTATTTGTTGCATGCAAATGACACTAAAACTTAGACTAAATAAATATACGAAATATGTTTAAGCCACATAATTTAGATGAACTCGAGAAACTGAAGAATTGAAGAAAAATATCTAAGAGCATAATTAAACCGTAGATGAATTTAGTTTCCAAAACATATTAATTTACATTGTCAAATAGGAGAAATAAATTGTTGACTTTGCATTCTGACAAATAGGAGAAAATATTTAATGTTCCTATCGAATCTAATAATGACATTGTATATAGATAAACATAAAGAATATTGAAGTATTAAATTTGTATATAGATATCAGATAGTCTTTTTCTATATTTTTAGAATGTGGCAGCAAAATATAAAGTAGATAGCCTAGCCGCGCAAATGCGCGGGCAACGTTATATGCTTAATCAAGATGAGCCATTTAATGATGAAGAAAAAGATGTCTTAGAACAAATATTATGGCAACAACCCCCACAATTACAATTGCATATCCCACCTGATAATTTAGGAGTGCTACCACCACCTAAAGGGGATCCTAGTTTTGAATAAAACCTTTGCCTAAAAATCTTAAATATGCATACTTGGATGAGAAGAGCATATATCCTGTCATTATTAGTGCTAACCTTTCAGCTGAAGAAGAAGAAAAATTACTTGATGTGCTTAAAGCTCACCGACCAGCCATTGGATACTCTCTTGATGATCTTAAAGGTATAAGCCCAGCTCTATGTATGCATAAAATTAATTTGGAGGAGGATGCAAAACCTGTTGTTGATTATCAACGCCGTCTCCATCCAAAAATGAAAGAAGTGGTAAGAAAAGAGGTAATAAGACTTATTGAAGCTGGTATCATTTATCCCATAGCTGATAGTAAGTGGGTTAGTCCTGTTCATTGTGTTCCTAAAAAGGGTGGAATGACTGTTGTTCCAAATGATGAGGATGAACTTGTGGCTCAACGTACTGTTGTTGGTTATAGGATGTGTATTGATTTCAGGAAGTTAAATAAAGCAACTCGTAAAGATCATTACCCATTGCCATTTATTGATCAAATGTTAGAAAGGTTATCTAAACACTCTCACTTTTGCTATTTAGATGGTTATTCAGGTTTCTCACAAATTCCTGTCCATAAGGATGATCAAGAAAAGACCACTTTTACTTGCCCATATGGTACATTTGCTTATAGGAGAATGCCATTCGGTTTGTGCAATGCTCCTGCTACTTTTCAAAGATGCATGAATGCTATATTTGCTGATTATATTGAAAAGATAATGGAAGTTTTTATGGATGATTTTTCTGTGTATGGTACTTCCTTCGATAATTGCTTGTTCAACCTTAACAAAGTTTTGCAGCGTGTGAAGACCAACACTTAGTTCTTAATTGGGAGAAGTGTCACTTCATGGTTACTGAAGGTATTGTCTTGGGCATCGATTTCTGGAAGAGGAATAGAAGTTGACCCAGCAAAGATAGAAGCTATTGAAAAGCTGCCATATCCAAGGGACATCAAAGGTATAAGAAGTTTTCTTGGGCATGCAGGTTTTTACCGTAGGTTTATTAAAGATTTCTCCAAAATATCAAAACCTCTAACCAATCTTTTGCAAAAGGATGTTCCTTTCTCTTTTAATGATGATTGTATTGAGTCCTTTAATATTTTGAAGAATGCTTTAATAAGTGCTCCTATTATTCAACCTCCTGATTGGAAATTGCCTTTTGAAATTATGTGTGATGCTAGTGATTATGCAGTTGGGGCTGTTTTGGGCCAACGTGTTGATAAGAAACTGAATGTTATTTATTATGCTAGTAGAACACTTGATGCTGCTCAAAGAATTATGCTACAACTGAAAAAGAATTTTTAGCAGTGCTATTTGCTTGTGACAAATTTAGACCTTATATTACTGATTCCAAAGTCACAATACATACTGATCATTCTGCTATTAAATATTTAATGAATAAGAAAGATGCTAAGCCTAGACTAATAAGATGGGTACTTTTATTGCAAGAATTTGATTTACACATTGTTGATAGGAAAGGGGAAGATAATCAAGTAGCTGATCATCTTTCTAGAATGGAAAATATACCTGATGATCCTATTCCTATTAATGATAGTTTTGTTAATGAACAACTTGCAAATATTAATGTTTCTAGTGCTAAAGTTGCATCTCCATGGTTTGCCAACTATGCAAATTTTATTGTTGGTAAAGTTTTACCACCACACTTCACTTTTCAACAAAGAAAGAAATTCTTTTATGATCTTAGACATTATTTTTGGGATGATCCTTTCCTTTATAAGAAAAGTGTGGATGGTATTATTAGACGTTGTGTACCTGAGCATGAACAACAGGCTATTATAAGAGATTGTCATGACAGTCCCTATGGAGGGCATCATGCAGGAGATCGTACAGGTGCAAAGGTATTACAATCTGGTTTTTATTGGCCTACTTTATTTAAGGATTGTGCTGAATATGTTAAATCTTGTGATAAATGTCAAAGAGTAGGAAATATTGGTAGGAGAAATGAAATGCCTATGAATTATTCTTTACCACTTGAGCCATTTGATGTGTGGGGTTTTGACTTTATGGGACCTTTCCCAGCATCAAAGACAAAGCATACTCATATTTTGGTTGCAGTGGATTATGTTACAAAGTGGGTGGAAGCAATTCCAACCAAAAGTGCAGATCATGCCACAGCAATGACGATGCTCAGGACATCATTTTCCCCAGGTTTGGTGTTCCTAGGTTTTTAATTACTGATGGTGGTTCTCATTTCTTATGGTATTCTTAGGAAAACATTGGCAAAATATAATGTTAACCATAGAGTTGCATCTCCTTATCATCCCAAACAAGTGGACAAGTTGAATTAAGTAATAGGGAAATTAAACTCATTTTGGAAAAGACAGTGAATAAGTCTAGGTCTGATTGGCCACTTAAAATTAATGATGCATTGTGGGCTTATAGAACTGCTTTTAAAAATCCTATGGGAATGTCTCCTTATAAAATGGTTTATGGAAAAGCTTGTCATTTACCTGTGGAATTAGAACATAAAGCTAGATGGGCTATTAAACAATTGAACTTTGATTTTAAAACTGCGGAGAGAAGAGAATTCTTGATTTAAACCTACTAGATGAATGGAGAAATGAAGCTTATGAAAGTGCCAGAATGTTTAAAGAGAAAGTTAAGATTTGGCATGACAAGAAAATTAAGAGAAAAAATTCAAAGTAGGTGATCAAGTTTTATTATACAACTCTCGTTTCAAGTTTTCTGCAGGGAAGTTGGCTTCAAAGTGGCAGGGACCATTAGTGATACAGGAGGTGTACCGTTCAGGAGCTATCCGTCTTCACGGTGATATGAAAGGTAAACCTCATGTAGTCAATGGACAACGCCTTAAACATTATATTGCAGGAAGGAGCTTCATCGGAAAGGTGGAGGAGTTGAATTTAAAGACACCGGAGGAGGTAATTGCGAAGAATTTTGCAGTTTCAGAAACCCAAAATCAATAATAGGTAACTTTTGTGTTGGAAAGTTTCTCGGAATTGCGTAAATTTTACGGAAGTCATTTTTTATGGAAATTAACGTGTGGGACAAGAAAATGGAAGGAACGGAGACCCGAGGAGGAAAGAGGGGGTCCCACGCGAGATCTTTGGCCGCGTGGGCCCACTCCTTTTGCCCCTCGGAGTCCCTTTCGTCTCGTTTTCGTCTCCGACGCTTCGTCTTGACCTAAAAACCGTCAATATATACCCCTTCCGCCGATCTAATCTCGCACCGAGCGTTCTCGAGCGATCTTTGCTTTTGCTGTTTCTGTCTGTCAGGTTTTAGCCATGTCTAGCTCCGAATCCAACCATGAAGGGGAGAGCCTCCCCAAGGGAGGTGTTGTGAACCACTACCTCAACTCCGTGATGGCACCGCCGAAGATGATTTCCTTCAAGGAGGGTGTGATGCTCGTGGAGGAGGTGAAGGCTCCCAAGACCACCGGCACGGTGGAGGAAAGGCTGGATGATCTGGAGGAGAAGACCTTCAGGTATGGCACTGTTGTTGAACGCAGCCTTGATGCTCATCACTTCATGAACCTGGAGCTGGAGAAGAAGGTTGAAGAGTACAAGAAGAGGCTCGAAGATCTGGAAGAAAGATACAAGGACGTCATCGAGAAGTTGGACAAGATCCAATGCTTTATGTGGGATGTAGAGAACCAGAACTGCGAGTATGAAGAACGCTTCAAGAAGATTGCAGAAGCTGCTACCCTCAGGTATAATAATCCACCTACATCTTTCCGTGATGGAAGGCCTTTCCCATGGAAGATGGCGGAATGGGAGGAAATATGAGAAAGAAGAGGCTGCAGCAGAGGAGGCTCTAGCAAAACGTCAAGCTTGGGGGAGTTCAACCTAGTCTTTATCTTTACTAGTTTATCATATCTATCTAGTCATGGTGTGTTTTGCTTTTATCGTTTAGTTATCAATCTCTCTTAGGCGTGTGTGAGCTCATGGAGCATTATCATGTATCCCTATCTTGTGGTTTATCAATGAATATTAAAGTATGGTGTCATCCATGATTCTCTTGTTTGGAGATTTATGGGTAACACTCATGCAAATGAGCGTGGCATATTTAGAGTTTCAGTCACATCTTGCCTTGAATTTAATTAACTTGAGTGTGTTGGACAATTGTAGAATTATCTCATTATAAAATAAGTAAAGAGAATGAGTCAATATGACTTGAAAATTAATAGTTTAAGGTTGAGATATAGTCTTGTAGGATAAAAAGTTAGGAAGGGTTAATGAAAAGGATATGAAACACTCTTGTTAGAATCTAGTATCTTTTGAGCAAATTAATGATCATGGATATTTCAATACTTATGCTCTTGGAAAGTGAATGAAAAGGAAGGCACCTGAAAATTCAGTTAGCCATGGAAAGTGTAAGATAAAGGTTGTATAGAGCATAGGAACTTGATTGAAATATCCATGACTAAAGTTTGCACTAGTTACTAGTGAAGCAAGATTGTAAACAATTTATATCTATCTTTTCATTTGTCTTCTTTGAACTTGTTATCCAATGAGAGTTTATCTTGTCTTTAAATTTCAGCAAAGTATAAAATATTATAATGCTTGCCATAAGAGCAAAAGCATGTGAAAAAGAGTATGATTCAATTGTCCAACATACAATGGTTATTTGCTTCAAAAGTAAGGGGTGATTGCTAGAGCTTCTACTTATGTTGCCCTCATGTGTATGAGTTTTAGTTCATTAATCTTTCATTGCAATTGAATATGATGATGATACAATGCTCGTATTTATTTATCAACCATAAGTCCATTGATGCATGTAATGATCTATGTCCTTACTTACTCGAGGACGAGTAAAGGTTTAAGCTTGGGGGAGTTGATACGTGCATTTTATATCATCATTTATACAACTTATATTATCATATTAGAATGTTATTGCATTGTTATATCATTGTTTTTACATGTTTTAGATGATTTATGGGACTTTCATACAAAGTCCCTATTTTTGGTATTTAATTTCTGGGAGGCAGAAAACCTCCTTTTTCTTGTTTTTAATGTTTCAGGAGCTACAGGGACCCAAATAAAAAAGGAAAATTGCACAGCTGGTTTTTCATCGGAGAACAAGTGGGAAGAAGATCGAAGGGAGGAGAGCCACGAGGCCCAAAAGAGGGGGCCCACGCGGCCAGATTCTTTGGCCGCGTGGGGCCCACTAATGGAGCCTCGGGCACTTCCTCGCTCGGGGCTTTTTAGCACGCCTTCGTCTCGCCCGAAAAGTTACGCCCTAATTTTCCAAGTCCATCCGAGGCCGGCGGCGGCGAAACTCCTGATTCCCTCCGAGGGGGTCAGATCCTGCTGCTCCGGAGCTCCGGAGAAGGGGGAAATCATCGTCATCGTCATCACCTCTCCTCCTTGGCGTGGGAGGAGGCCTCTACATCATCACCATCACCAAGACCAGCACCATCTCCATCATCATCTCCGTGATCCACTCCGTTCCCCTCGTAGTTTGAGAGTTGCTATACCCTAGATACTTGTCTTGTGCTACTATTCATGTTTGTGATTGAGTACTTGTCATTATTTGGAGGTGAAGTTATATTTTCAGATTGTGTTGTACCACTTATGCCACTGAATATCATTATGTTTGCACGTTGTGAGTAGTTCCCGTATGTTCCTGAGGGCATAGGATGAATTGGCAATGATTTATATATGACATGTGTTGGTATTTTGTCTAGTGTTTATCTTTTTATGTGATTCTATGATGGTGTTGTGCGAACGTCGACTGCACAACACTTCACCTATATGGGCTCATAGGAGAACACCGTAGTGTAATGAATTGAGGGAGACTTGGGGGACATGTAAACCTGAGACCGAGTCATGAAGTTGCATTATGAGGGTATTAGTATCGGGGACCTTAGAGTGTAATGCTATGGTGGGACTTTATGTCTTAATAATTCTTGTGCAGTCATTTACTTGGCCACATGATCCATCATAAGGGGTTTAGTTTATTTATTTAGCTTACCTAACAATGGCTCCGTCCAAAGAAGATTAAAACTTGACAAGATATTCAACGTGTTGTTTAATAAATCTCTATGCCTAGCATATCCATGCCGCCCTCGGGAACGTTTTCCACATATAAGTTACACATCACTTGAGCTTGTCCTCTTGCCACATAGAGGATTGGGCTTTCTCTCTTTGAGAGCTTTTTACTTGCTATCATTTATATTCAGCATTTTTACTTTCTTGCAACTATACAACCAAAAATCCCAAAAACACTTGCATCTTTCATTGTTTTATTTATCATTCTTGCTAACCAATACCTTCAGCTCCTCGTGGGTTCGACAACCTTTTCTAATCGAAAGGTACTACGATTGATCTCCTGCACTTGGGAGTCATCAACCCTCTACAAAGGTCAAAAATGAGCGGCGAGATATAGTTGCGATGACTAACCACGCTTTAAAAAAAGAGGGTCAAAAGTTAAGTTTGACCTATTCTAGCACCGGAAGCGGGTTTTTCTTGTGGTATCACAAATTAAGCTATAACCTTGGGTGAGCATTTGGGACTGATACAGACCACCAAACGCGCTAGGTTGTGCCCATTGATACATCTCAAACGTATCTATAATTTTTGATGTTCAATGCTAGTTTTATATCAAATGCTACATGTTTTATTTATAGTTTATATAATTTTTATACATTTTCTAGGACTAACCCATTAACAAGATGCCATAGTGCTAGTTCCTGTTTTCTGCTGTCTTTTTGTTTCAGAAAAGCTAGTCGGGAAATATTCTCGGAATTAGACAAAAATTCACGGAGGCTATTTTTATGAAGATACAAAGACGGAGTCCAAAGGGCAGCCGAGGAAGCAACCCTGGGTGGCCAGACGCCACCTAGGCGTGGCCAAGGGTGGGCCCGCGCCTGGGGGTCATCTGAGCCCCCCAGGTGCCCTCCGGTGCCGCCTCTTCGCCTATATATTCTCATCGCCCTGAAAATCCTAAACACTCGAACAATTTCCATGAAACATATCCGAGGCCGCCGCCGTCGCCAACCCTAGTTCGGGAGGGTTCTGAAACTCTTCCCGGCACTCTGCCGGAGGGGAGATCATCACCGGAGGGCTCTATACCGCCATGCCTGCCTCCGGAGTGATGCGTGAGTAGTCTAACATTGGACTACAGGTCCTAGCTAGATGGTTGTCTCTTTTCTTTGTGCTACCATGTTTAGATCTTGTGAGCTACCTAACATGATCAAGATCATCTTTATGTAATGCTACATGTTGTGTTTGCTGGGATCCGATGAGTTGTAAAGTTATGGTCAAGTTTGTTCATCTACTTATCTATATGTTTTATTTATGATCTTGGATGCTTTCCGATGCTAGTGGTTGCTTTGACCAAGTAGCTGCTAGTGTCTCCAAGTGGGGGTATTTATACTAGATAGTGGGTTCATGTCTCCTGTGTGTCTGGGCTCGAGATGACAGAAACGACTAAGACCGGGGATGTGTTGTTGCTATTAGGTAAAACAGCGGTGCTATTTCTACGTGTTATATGCATTGTTTACATTGCACACTTTGCTTATTGCAATTATGTGCAACTTAATACTTTCAGGTGACTTGCTGGATAGCGATCCGGGGTGGAATATTAGTCATAGATGCAGCTAGCAAGCGGTCTATATATTTTGTTGTAATGCCCAATTAAATACTACAGTGAACTATAGCTTGTCATGATTGCATTGTCCTGCACTTACAATTTGTCAATTACCCGCTGTAATTTGTTTACCCATCATGTATGTTTATCTGTGTTATGGAGAGACACCACTAGTGAACTGTGGACCCCGGTCCATTCTTTTAAACTGATAAAAACACCATTTCCACTACTTCATTTTTGCATTCATACTTGTTTTCCACACCATACATTTAATCCTTTGTATTCAGCAAGCCAGGAAGACTGAAAACCTTCCTGTTTTGTTGGGGGCAAAGTAGTTTTATTGTGTTGTATGCAGGTCCACGTTAATCTACAAGCGCCAAAGTAGATTGACACACCGTGTTGAAGTCTCTCAAGTCCTACTGGTTCGATAACCTTGGTTTTGCAATCAAGGGAAAACTTATACTACGCTGCATCATACCTTTCTTTTGGGTTTCCCAACAGGCTGTTGAAGCAGCAACAATCAAGACCTTTTCTGGCGTCGTTGCCGGGGATTTTGAAGCTTCAGCAAGGGGAGTTACACGCCACCATTATCTTTACTTTGTTTTTGTCTTACTTAGTTTATTTTTGTTTAGTCTTGTTTGCTTTAAAAAATTAAAAACTACAATTTTTTTTAGAATTTCAGCTTCTAGTCTTTTCCCTGTTTTACCTTGTATTTGTTTAAGTCATCATGCCTTTTCCTAAGTTTGCTATGAAAGATATTAAAGTGGGATGTGGTTTCATCATAGGTACTCCCTTCGATCCAGTATAAATGTTTCCAGCAAAGAATTGATCACGTACAACTTAACTGTACAACTCACGACAATTTTTGTGGATCGGAGGTAGTACAAATAATATTGAAGAGTTCTTTAATCACATAAGTCAGCTTTATGATCTTGAGGATAAACCCCTGATAGAACTTGCCCATAATTATGAAGTTTCTATAGCCTCCTTGGTAAGCATGTTAGAAGCTAGGTTTGTGAACCTTAACCCCATATTACAGCAAATGTTTAAATAAGAAGGATTTTGTGTTTGAAACCTTGCTTAAGGAATTTGATGATGTTGCTAGGGAAGCTAGAAAAATATTTGTTCACTATAAAATACTTGGATGTTACATCAATGTTATGCACACACTTAAAACTTTGGAGTAATAAAATATACTAGAAAAACCGAATGTGAAAAGGAATTAAAAATACCTATAATCTTCAAGCTTATAGGGATGCATGAAGCTTGAGAGAAGAATTTTGATTGGATTGTTCCCAAAAACCCTTTTGATGAAAGTAGCAAGCCTAAAAGAAGTGACAAAGGAAAATCTGAACCTTGCGTAGGGAAGATACAATATCTTTATGAAAAAATTCCAACCTTTCTTTGGATAAAAATATTGATAATACTTGATTCTTGCTGTTTGCCTAGCTAAAATGCGTTAAAGAGAAGCGCTTGTGCGAGGCAACCCATTTAATTTTTTTTACTTTATGTTGTTTTTTTCTTTGAGTTAAGGATGATGTTGCTTCTGTAACACCTCCTTTGTATCTTTTTGTTTTCGTGTTTGTGCCAAGAAGAGCATCTAATGGTAAGAAAGTGCAAAAGTTTTGTTTGCTGTCCAGAAACAGATTTCTGTGTCTCGCTGCAAAAATCGTTGAAAAATCATAGAACGTCATTTTGATGTGAAATTTTTTGTGCGTAAACCTGAGCTTTTTATCTATATTTCGTTAGTTAATTTTTCTGATTTGAGCAACGTAAGTGCCTCGAAAAAATTCATCTTTATTGGCTATTCTGTTTTTGACAGATTATGTCTTTATTTTGCATTCTCTCTTTTAGGAGTGTTGAGTGAGGTTCTCTAAGGGTGGAGAGCAGCACATAAGGCTAGTAGCTGTAGCTAATGTTTAAAATTAATTCTAGCAATATGTCTTTGCAGAACCAAGTGGATTAAATGTTTTGAGTATTAACCCTCTAAGGAAGTTTATGAGAAGTTTTGTGTGAAGAAAGTTTTCAAGTATCAAGAGAGGATGAAAGAAGATGAAGAAGGATAAAAATTTAAGCTTGGGGAGGCCCCCATGGACCTCCTCTGCAATTTTTAAGAAGTCACAAGCATCTAACCTTGGGGATGCCTACAGCATCCGGGCATCCCCTTCTTCATCAACAATTATCAGGTCATCTCTAGTGAGACTATATTTTTATTGCTTCACACAATAAGTGCTATTCTTGGAGCGTCTCTATGTTTTTGTTTTCAGTTTTGTTTTGTTTTGTTTGCTGGTCATAACTATGTTGGATCCTAGCACTCTTGTTTGGGACAGAGACACACTCCGCTTTTTCGTAGAATACTCCTGTTCTTCATTTATACTTGTTGAGTATTCCGTTTTCGTTTTGTTTGCTTCTAGCTCTTGGTTTTCATGTATCTCTTGTTCAGAGCTATTAGTTTCTTTTGTAGAAAGTATTCTCTTGCTTCACTTATATTAATTTGGAGAGTTGTTTAAATAAGGTTGATTGGTGTTTGGTTGGAACAGAAAATGGTATGCATGTGGTAGTGGTTCGATAAACAATTTGCATATACTTGTAAATCATTTGAATTGTGATAACTTGATTACTTGAAATTGTTTTGAGGTATTAAAATAATAGATGTTAAAACTTGATGGTTGCATAAGTTGAGGCTCTTTGATGGGTAGTTGCCGTAAAGCTTGGGTTGTACTACAAACTCTACTAATTGTTGAAAGTGTAGTTGTTCTTGATAGCTGTCCGGGTTTGAAAGTAATTCTTAATAACATGGTTGCGTGCTAAGGTCGAGGGATCTAACGGGGTACTTCTACCGCTGTGAACGGCCCTCCCTGGAGTGATATGGATCATGCTCTTAATGCTAGATCTGCTAGTCGTTTGCAATAAACTTGTGAGTTCTTTTTGACTAATGTTGAGATGTGGTTTTTGGCACTTCCACCATCCATATTTGCTAGTCTCTTCGGTGTTGTGCATTGCCCTCTTCTCACATTGAGACTCGGTGCATACTTCGCCAGTACATCCAAACCCCGTGGGAGGACTTCCTCTTGTTCTCCTACACATTAGTCTATACATCTTTCTCAAAACAGCCACCATACCTACCTACCACGGCATTTCCATAGCCGTTCCTAGATATATTGCCATGCAACTTCCATCTTACATTACATGACATGTTGTCATTCATTATTTGTTATATTGTTTTGCCTGATCATGTACAGCTGATGTGTGGTTTTACTCATGTTACGCTAGGTCGTTGCACATCCTGCTACACTAACAGAGGCAGTCAGTTTTATACATCATGTTTCGTTCATTATGAGTTATTTGTATCAAAAGTGTGTTTTCAATTAGGATGTTGCCCCTACCAGTGAGGGAAGAAAGTTCAAAAGAGCCATGGAGGCCACCCAAAAAGCAAAAAAAGTAAAAAAAAGGTGAAAAAGCAGAAGAAAAAAAGAGAAACAGAAAAATAAAGAGAGAGGGGGAAACATTACTATCCTTTATTTCACACTTGTGCTCATGTTTACCACCTGCGTTTTAGAGTTATCATATTTGTGCCCATGTTCAGCACCTATGCTTCATTTGAGAGAGTTTTCATGTTTCACTAGTATAACTATGTGGGGAACTTTTCATTACAAAACTTGGGTTTTATATTCCAATGATGAGCCTCCTCAAAAGTGCTCTAGGTCTTCGTGAGCGACCAAGTTGGATGCACCCCCACTAGTTCCTTTGGAGAGTTTTCATACACTTATAGCTCTATGTGCATCCGTTGTATGGCAATCACTACTCCTTGCATAGCTTCGATTATAAGAATTCCTCTTGTCTAATGATCATTTATAGCTTTGTGAGATTTTCTTCCATTGGCCTTCCAAACCCCCATTAATGTTCTTTTAGCCATAACATCCTGGTGCCAAAATCAAATGCTTGCGCTCATCGGTTGAGTAAGACTTTGAAACAAGGTTTAGTCATTACGGGTGTGATTTTTTTTGCTTGACTGGATCCTTGCTATGCTGTGAAAAAGTGCCTAAAGCTTGAGTAGAAGGATGGATGCAACTGCATTTGATACTTAAATCATCTATAATGGACTTTGTACGGTTTCAGGTCTCCAAGGCAGCATTCATTAAAGGATTTAACTTGTTTAATCATTGTGTTTTAGCATTGTTAGTTTAATATCAATTATAGACACTTGCTTTGAATGATTTGATCTAAGTTCACATGTTGTGTATTACTATTTGATCAAGATTGTGTTGGTAGCATGTCATTTAAAAAATTATCTTGTTAACATTTACCTACTCGAGGATGAGCAGAAATTAAGCTTGGGGATGCTGATACGTCTCAAACGTATCTATAATTTTTTATGTTCCTTGCTTGTTTTATATCAAATGCTACATATTTTATTTATAGTTTATACCATTTTTATGCATTTTCTGGGACTAACCTATTAACAAGATGCCACAGTGCCAGTTCCTATTTTCTGCTGTCATTTTGTTTCAGAAAATCTAGTCGGGAAATATTCTCGGAATTGGACGAAAATTCACAAAGGCAATTTTTATGAAGATACGAAGAAGGACTCCAAAGGGCAGCCGAGGAGGCTACCCTGGGTGGCCAGATACCACTCAGGTGCGGCCAAGGGTGGGCCCATGCCTGGGGGTCGTCTGGGCCCCCAGGTGCCCTCCGACGCCGCCTCTTCGCCTATATATATTCTCATCGCCCCAAAAACCCTAAACACCCGAACAATTTCCACGAAACATATCCGAGGCCGCTGCCGCGTCGCAAACCCTAGTTCGGGAGGGTTCTGAAACTCTTCCCGGTACTCTGCCGAAGGGGGAGATCATCACCGGAGATCATCTTTATGTAATGCTACATGTTGTGTTTGCTGGGATCCAATGAATTGTGAAGTTATGGTCAATTTTGTTCATCTACTTATCTATATGTTTTATTTATGATCTTGCATGCTCTCTGATGCTACTGGTTGCTTTGGCCAAGTAGTTGCTAGTGTCTAAGAGGGGGTATCTATGCTAGATAGTGGGTTAATGCCTCCTGTGTGTCTGGGCTCGAGATGACAGAAACGACTAAGACCAGGGATGTGTTGTTGCTACTAGGGGTAAAACAGCGGTTCTATTTCTACGTGTTATATGCATTGTTTACATTACACACTTTGCTTATTGTAATTATATGTTACTTGCAACTTAATACTTTCGGGTGACTTGCTGGATAGCTATACTGAGTGGATTATTAGTCATAGATGCAGCTAGCAAGCGCTCTATATATTTTATTGTAATGCCCAATTAAATACTACAGTAAACTATATGTTGTCATGATAGCATTGTCATGCCCTTACAATTTATCAATTGCCCAGTTGTAATATGTTTACCCAACATGTATGTTTATCTGTTTTATGGAGAGACGCCACTAGTGAACTGTGGACCCCGGTCCATTCTTTTACACTAATAAAAACACCGTTTCCACTGCTTCCCACAATCATTTGCTCGCTGTTAATTTTTGTATTCATACTTGTTTTCCACACCATACGTTTAATCATTTGTATTCAGCAAGCCAGAAAGACTGACAACCTTCCTGTTTCGTTGGGGCAAATTAGTTTGATGGTGTTGTGTGCATGTCCACGTTAATCTACAAGTGCCAGAGTAGATTGACACTGTATTGAAGTCTCTCAAGTCCTACTGGTTTGATAACCTTTGTTTTGCAATCAAGGGAAAACTTCTACTACGCTGCATCATACCTTCCTTTTGGGGTTTCTCAACAGGCTGTTGAAGCAGCAACAATCACCCATCCAATTACCACAATGGCTGGTATAGTCGGAGGGCCTAGCCTCTCCCTTGAAAGCTCCTCTAGCCCCCCCTCCCCTCTTTTGAGAGTCGACCCCGGCGTTTTGGGTCGATACGATGCCTTCCACTACGGTGACGGGTGCCGGAGGTGGCTAATGAAAGGTGTTGGTAACCGGTCTGTACATAGTAGTTCTCATAGGTCTGGTCTAGAGTTACGATTTGGCGTTCTTCTGGTCGTCGGCTCCTTGCCGGGAGGTGGGTACCGGATCTGTTCGGTTGGGTCGGGTGCTAGCAAGTGTAGCTTCTTCTCGTCACACAACTCCTTTGATCAAAGCCAGAGGCGATTAGGAGGAGCACTACTGGAACCTCCGTCGACAAATCCCTTCTCTTCGGTAGGCTCGGCGATTGTAGCCACGGTACGATGCTCTCTTATTTTCATGGTGCTTTGGAGGAGGAAGAGTGGGTTGTTGTGTGCTGCGGTGAGGTGGGTTTGAGACAGGGGAGGTGTGAAGCTTCTCCCGGGATTGCATCCTCGACGTTTTTCGTTTGTTGCCGCCTCTAATGGCTGAAGGGCGGCGGCCACTCCCATCTCTGGCGTCGGTTTCACTTAGCTCCGGCCGGCGACTGTAGTCAGTGATCATCGTGACTTTCATGCCAAAGGAGCCCCCCCTGCTCCAGTACAGTGTGCTCCCGCTGCACCGTCCCAAGTGGTCTCGTTCCCGGCGACGTTGTGGTCGGATGTGCCGCGAAGCTGCGTCTCAGTGGAGAACGAGCTGAACCCGATCACGTTTTCCATTTTCAATCTGGGGTCCTTTGTGCAAAATTTGTGGATCTGATTATAATTTTCTTACTTTTTTCTGGTCCCGACGTAATTTGTATTTCCACCAACGAGAAGCAATGAAAGCTTCTCGCTCCTTCGGGACCGACCACGGTTCAAATAAAATTACAACCTGGGTTTTATGAATAGCGTGTAATAATATGCCCTCCAAAACAAAATTCAAATCGGTAACGTAGGGCTGAGATGTAACGGGGCGCGGGGTCCGTGGGTGGCACTTGCAACGGCTTAAAACTAACTGCTGTCTCCTCCGTTGCTTTCGCTCCTACTTTCAGAGGTCAAAGCCATTATTAATATCTAATGCATACCTAGGCTATGCTTAGGCTAGATCGATTCAGCGAAAAGCATCGGCCAGGAGCAAAAGGGAACCTCCTGGTGAATAATAGCCACAAGTAGCTAGCTCGACCGAATCGCATACACATTCCATCTAATATGTATGACTAGAGGAAAGTTAAAGATAGCTTTGATTAGATGAAGTACGTACGTACATTGCCATCTATAGTGATATTTTCTTTCGCTAATACATGTCTATAGACTAAACATCAAGTTACAAACAAAATAAACAACGACGTGACAGAACTAAATAGATAGGAGAATATCTAAAAAAAATAGATAAGGAGAATTCCACTTGTTTATAAAAAACTCAGCTAAAAGAGAAATTACAACCCAGACCAAAAGAAAACTCTCGGCAAGATACCAACCCATGTCACTTGCCTCCGACACCATCGCAGTAGCCACCCAAAAACAAATGGACAAATCATTTCTTCACCGAATTCGACACGGCTCAATCACTGACATGCATCTTTATGGACCTCCAAAAGAGATTGCCAAAGGCAAAACCATCTCCATTCACAAAGTTAAAGATATTTTCAACTAGATAGAGGAAGTAGTACGTACGTACATATGTACGCATGTAGTGCATAAACTACGAAAAGACACTTTGAATCTTAGGCACTAGTGCTCCTGGTGCCAAAAATAATTTTAATTTTTTATTCATTTGACAAAAATTCACATCGTAGAATCTACATGCGTATTTAAACAATAAATCTGCATAAAATAATTCGAAATAATGTGAGCTATGAAAAAAATGTATGTGCATGTTTCTAAGTTTTTGAATTTGCTACTTTGACCCATGCTGCTTGTTATTTTTGTACAACATGAAAATATCAACATTAGTTTTTGAAATTTTTTCCTATGTTAATGAGCATTCAAATCTGCATGCATGATTATTTTTCGAATTTTTTTGTCTCACAACCAATTTCTGCACCAGGAGCACTGGTGGTATCTGGGAGCACAAAAGCTCCATTCATAAACAGTATTGTGATTGGAGACAGCTTTGGAGTTCCGGCCAGATTCAGAATAAATGATACACGAAATCATCTGAGAATTAATACATACATGCTGTACATCCATATTCCATAATGTAATGATGATAACTCTACACGCACTTCTTTGACCAAAGTACGTACCATTGCTAGCAATCAGCTCACCTAGCTAACTATTCGAGTACCAAATTAATTGAGAAGCAACATGGATCTTGTTAGAGGATTGTAGCTAGCAAGGCAGCTACGGCAAGAAGCCGCTCTCGTCTCTAGCAGCAGGAGCAGCAGCAGCAGCAGGAGCGTTGTCGTCGACGCAGGTCGCTCCGCACCTCCGGCACCGGGCCGGGACGGGCAGCGGCGGCGATGCTGAGATGGAGGAGGTTTCGAGGATCGTGGCGCGACAGGACGGACAGGTGGCATGTGCTCCGAGCCAGGTGTCGACGCAGGCGACGTGGAAGGCGTGGCCGCACTGAGGCAGCACGCGGAGCTGCTCCCCGGCGGCAAAGTCGGCCAGGCAGATAGCGCACTGATCCTCCTGCCCTTCCCCTTGTCCAGAGGCAGCGGTGACTGGAAGAGCGTCGATGGCCTTCTTCTTCAAGCCTCTCCTAGGGAGATGCAATCGAGAGTTGGTGCCAGTGGTGGTAGAGGGGGGATTGCTGTGAGCGCGGCGGCAGGCGCATCGCGCGACGAGGGCGAGCCCGACGACGCAGATGAGGGCGCAGAGGAGGGAGGCCAGGATGACAACCATGTCCGGGTCGATGGAGACCATGGCCGAGGTCGAAGATGATGAGTTGGACATGGGAGCTGAGGTGGCGGCGGTGGTGGAGTGGGTGAAGCTCGCCGGAGTCCGCATGGTGGTAATTAACTGGTTGTTTGACCGCTACCGACGGACAGGACTCAGGAGCTAAGTGATGTAGTGAGGTAGCTACTTGATTAGATTGGCAACAATATGACTACTACCACTGGTGTCGTCTCGTCCGTGTGATAGAGCTGCTTATATAGACGCCCAACTCCCATGTGATTGACGGCGTTATTTTTTAACGGTTTTTCCTAATTCTCGTTGGATTGAGAGTTTAGTTAGATCTTACTATTTAATTCCAGAGCCGTCTGATTTGAGTATGACAGAAATACCGCCCTATAATCTGCTCCATCAGCGCCTTATTCAGAAATGCAAATACACAAGCGGATGACCGGACCTTATCAACATACTCAAAAAGTATCCCAAATGATAAAGAGCAAAGCTTTGCTATTTGACTGATTCCGGCGCACACCCTTCCGCAGTCCGCACCCGTCCGATGCGAGCGGACGGCTCACGCACGGGATGGCGTGGTGCGTGGTTGGTTCCCCATTTTCTCCGCTGCCGTTGTAAGAAGAGGGAGAGAGGCCGGCGATTCGAGGCTAGGGCTCGCTGTCGAGCGCGTCGGCGCTGCGACTTCCTGACGCGATTCGCTATTGGAGAGGGATTAGCATGGTGCACATTCAGCGGCGGCCTGCTGATTTTGTAGCGGTCGGTCGAGGCTCGCGCAGAAGAGTGTGCGGTGTCGATCTCTTCCGCGATGGAGGAAGGAGGTTGTTTGGGAGGTGAGGAGCGGCCAGAGTGCAGGCGTAGGTTAGGCTGCGGTTGCTAAATCGTCTCCGGTTCCCGGTTGCAGAGAAGTGCGAGGAGCGCGACCTCCGTTCGATATCGTGCGTGGAGGCGAGCACATAGAGGTTGCAGGAGTGCCGTTTCGTCCCAAGTCAGCCTCTAATGTGACCTCTCGCACGTGTTTCCTCAGGCTAGACGCCATTATATTGTGGTCAGTCCAAGCATCCCCTCTTCTACATCTGGGTTGTTGTCGAACCAAATCAGGACATGGTCAGGCGGGATTCACCGATGCAGCCTGTTAATGCTTTCACCATTTGGCTCACCCAATGTTGCAACTACGGGGTGTTAGCTGCTTCTAGTATCATGCAAATTTACATGGGTTTGCATGATAGTATAATTTACATACGAAGTTGCAACTTTGAATTAGTTAGTTGCTTCTAGCATCATGCAAAGTTTCTTTGGGTTTACAGGATTAGTAGACATATGTACATGCTTTTCACCATTGGCTCACCGTAGTTGCAACTACGAGGTAGTGTTAGGTGCTTCGAGTATCATGCAAAGTTACTTGGGTTTGCAGGATTAGTAAACAGATGTGCATGCTTCTCACCATTAAATCACCGGAGTTACAACTATGAATGAGTTAGTTGCTTCTAGCATCATGCGAAGCTGCTTGGGTTTGCAGGATTTAGTTAGGCAGATGTACATGCTTTTTCACCATTAATTCACCGAAGTTGCCACTATGAACCAGTTGGTTGCATCTAGAATCACGCGAACTTGTTAGGGTTTACAGGATTGGTTAAGCAGTTGTACATGATTTTTTATTTTGGTTATCATGAATCGCCGAAGTTGCAACTATTAGCTAACATTGCAGAAATGTACATGTTTCACCACTAATTAGCTGAAGTTGAAACTATGAGTTATTTTGTTCCTTTCAGTATCACGATTACTTGCTTTGTAATATCATAATTTGGTTTGCTTCTTTTTTACAAGATGCATAGTTGCTACTAAAATCACTATTTAGTTGCTTTCCAGTTATATACATACTTATAGGTAGTATAATTTGACCATTTTTTAGTTTGCTGAAGTTGCATTTGGTCTAGTATCATACATAATTAACTGCCAATATTTTTGCAAAATTTGCAATTGTCACCCATTTTAGTTATATATAGTGGGGTCCTTTATATGTTCATTTAGTATAATTTTTGTAGATCTATATTTTGCTTCTTCGAACCAATTCGAGGTTAAAGTTGCAACACTCCACGAACAAAGTTTTTTGCAAACTGGGGCTATAAAGGTTACACATGTTCACGTCTAGTTTACTTCACACACTTTTCCCTGTTTTAGCTACACTAGTCCGAGAAAGATCCAACACTCCACGAACAAACTTGCAAACTAGGGCTATAAAATTGCACATGTTCAAATTTAGTTTACTTCACACACTTTTCCCTGTTTTAGCTACATTAGTCCCACAAAGTTGGAACACTGCACGAACAAACTTGCAAACTGGGATATAAAAGTTGCACATGTTCAGGTCTAGTTTACTTCACACACTTTTATATGTTTTACCTACACTAGTCCCAGAAAGTTCCAACACTAAGGCTATAAAAGTTGCACTTGTTTCAGATCTACACCGGATTGGCTTCAAAACCTTGGCATACCTGGTAATGGTGTAGCACCTCCATGATTTCAGACCTGGTTATTCAAAAGTAGCAACTTCGGCACAATGTAGCGCAACTTACACTACTTGCACAACATATTTTCTTCAGCAAAATCCAACATCTTTCATCATAAACTTTGTTCATTTAGTAGCAACTTGAACACCCTCATTAGTAACTTTGTGTGCAAACTTACTTGTCTCAACATCAAAGTTGCTTCGCAAGAAAATATTAATAGAACATACTCAAATTGGATCTAGATTTAAAGATCTCACCGCGAGAAATCTAACAATGAAAATAGATCATAATTCAGACACTCTGATCAAAAGTTATAGCGGTTTTTTTTTAAAGAAAATTAATTGCGCATGTTGCGTACAAAGAATTTACAACCATGCATGCGTTGGACGGTGCCTGGTTCGCTCCAGCTGGCCAGGGTCACATGGCACTGCTCCTTTCCTTTTTTTGGCCGGCTGCCCAAACCCGTGTACGAGCAAACGTTTGCTCGCTAGATAGGTCCAAGAAGTATTCTATATTCAGGTCTATGCTCTTAACAAGTAGTGTTTTCAGTCTAGCTATTTTGAATCTGGTGTTCAGTGTCCTTTTAGGTTCTGCCTGGTAGAGCAGAGTACTGAAAATCCTCTTTGGTTTAGCGCGTAGGACTCCAAGTCCTTGCTGCCGACATATCACCACTGTGACCCGCCCCACCACCACCACTGGCCTAACCGTCCAGTCCTACCACCTACGGTCAGCATTGCTTCCGGTCTACCTCGATGTCACGTCCAGCTCGAAGCGCCACCATGGTTGATCCCTACCGGCCAACCCTCTAGGCCCGGTATGGCATGTTCTTCTCTAGCACCGACTGTTGGGTTGCGAGTACGGTAATTTAAAATTTCGACTACCATGCTACGCAACAGCCCAAGATCTACTATGAAGATACATGTGAATACGAAGATCCGAAGATCTAGATAGAATACGTTACCAACACCGTAGTAGCGGAAAAAGTGTTGATGACGTAGTCGATGTAGTAGCCTGAAGTGGATTCCCTCAACCAAGCCTGGTAGAGAGAATTTCGTCGCCTTATCCTCCTTAGCTTCTTGATTCAACAGAGTGAGGGTCAACCGTCGGGATCCGACACCTCACCCCTCTGAGAGCTCGCACACGTACGCTAGGAAAGGTTCAGCAAGGCTTCGCCGTCCAAGCTTGAAGCACCACTGGTGTATATGAAGGTGTAGATCTCAACACATGAGAAGGAGAAACCAAGAGATTAGATCTAGTCTAATCGGAGAGGGTCCCTCTAATATAGAGAGGTTATCTCAATCCTTTTAGACAAGATCCAACTAGAGAGAAAAGCTCTCCAACTTGATTAAACTTGTGTGTCTCCAAAAGGAGGGGGTGGAGAGTTTTATATAGGAGGAGAAGGGGGAGGGGGTGCTTGGAGAAGGGGTTGAACCCCTCCCCCAAACCTCCGCCGCCGCCGCCCTAGGGGTAGGGGCCACCCTAGCCGCACCGACCTAATGGGTGGGGCCCACCCTAGGTCGGCTGACCTTTGGCCATCGGTGCCCTCCCCATGGGCCCAAGTCCCATTAGGGTTTGGCTAGGGAGGGGAGCCTCCCCCCATGCGCCTTAGCCCACCACCACCCTTGGGTGGTGCGGCTGCCATGTGGGCCCTTAGGGCCCATGTGGCAGCCTCCTTTTATTTGACTTAGGCCTTTAATTGTTTTTCCAGTTTTTCTTTTATTTATTTATTTTGTCTAATTAATTCCTAATTGAATATTTCCTTTTACAGAAAATTCCTAAAATTAATTACTTGTCATATAAACATATTTATATGATCCGGGAAACCTAGTGTCCGCTGACTAAACTCTCCGTATAAATATTTCCTTCTATATAAACCCTCGGAATAAATCCGATGGTGATAGAAACTTCTATCACCTTGAGACATCCAATGTCTTCCTGTTTCAATCTCTCTGATATGAATATATCTACCATGCAGAAACCATTCCGGTGATACTCTCTCGATATTCCAGACCAACCAATATACTCAACTAACCAATCCTAGTTTAAGCGTGTGACCCCTACAGGTTCGAAAACGTGTAGCTATAATCAGATGTACTCATCTAATCACCAGCCAGGGTCAGCCCGAGGACGACCTAAATAACTGCGAAAGTTATGCGAAGACACTCTATTGAACCTTTTGATTACTAATACATCATTCCCATTACTCACGATACTAAAACTTTACCCGAGATATAGTTCTGTTGATGTTACCATGAATCAATCATTGATTCATTACATCTTCGTCTATCTCATTAACTAGCTAGTTCCCTTTACTCGTTCCCGTATTATGATACCTCACACGGTGTAACTTTACCATGCATTGTCTCCAGAACATATTGGATACCTCTGATACCAAGTGGGCCTAGGCTGTATCTCTCTTTTGACAGGGGAGCAATTTCCCATCTCAGAACATTAGAATGTATACACACCTTTCTAACTACCCAGTAACTGCCGTTTTGATCACCCTGTTACGGCTGTTGTCGTGGGATTGTCACGCAGAGGTCATGGAGATGACTTTGTAGAGTTGGGGATTAAGCGATCGAGCGTCTCCGAGCTAAGGATCACAGGCACGAGGAAGACGATGTTTTTTACCCAGGTTCGGCCCCTCAATGTGAGGTAAAGACCTACGTCCTGCCTATCCTAGATTGGTATTGATATGAATATGGTGTTACAAGGGGTTGGCGATCGATGTGTCGATTCGCCTATCTCTGGATGTATGAGATCTTAGGGTTCTAGGTCCTTGGAGTCCACCTTATAAAGACGATGGCTCGCAAGGTTACAAGGAAACTTCTCTCCCAAGGAAAGTATGAGCCGGAGTCCTACTTGGAGACTAAGTAATGTAATTTCGTGTCTTCCAAGTTATGTCTGCTCCTGCCAGATAAGCCTGCGCCAGTTAAGTCTGCGCCTGTTAAGCCGCGTCAGTTAAACCGCGCCAGTTAAGCCGCGCCTGTTAAGCCGCGCCTGTTAAGTCTCCACCAGCTTACGTCTTGATAAGTTCGTACGTCGGCTCATACTCAATTAGGTATTCCCCCGACATTAGCCCCCAAGGTTCCGGGTGATTCGTAGAGTCAGGCGGAAGATCTTGACTTGATGTTGATGATTTTGCCGACTTGAGTATGTAGAGCTTGGTGACTTACTGATGATGAGGCGCGAGCGTAGCGGCTTATTGAGCAGCTGATGTAGAAGCGCTGACTCGCATATGTTTGTTGATGTACTATCACAGGCATTCGAGGCCATGCACAAGTCTTCCTCACTTGCTATTTGAACACTTATGTTTAGTCGCATTGAAGCTGCAGAATCGCGATAAGTTCTCCACGAAAATTATATAAGGTGTCGGCGAAGCCTTTGGTGAAAACCACCTTTTCCTGTTGGATGAAAGACTGAGCTGAAATCATAGGAATAATAACTTATGAGCATCAAGATATATTAGCCAAATATGTATATGGTGCTAAGTCATAGACATCGAAGTAGAAAAGGCCATAGGCATAAATAAGCTGGGCAATCATTAGAATAATAATATGTCATGTTATCATGACGAGCCATTTGAGCACATGTTGAATCATAGCGGCTCAAGGGTATATAACCACAGCCTGTATTAAAAGATTTCTGAGTCACTAGTTTGACTCGCAAATGGATATGTATATTCTCATGTGCTGCAAAAAATTAAATCTACATATAATCATGGTATATGAGTATAATAAAGACCGCCAGATATGCATGGTGGATGTGTAGCCCCCGAGGGCCGGGTTGCATGCTTGATCATGCTGCTCGGGACTCAAAAATATCTCAAAAACTAAATTGTCCTAGCCCCCAGGCGTTAAGCAGGCATGATTTCATTATCCTGCTTGATGGCATATCGTTGCAATTTGATCCTGCAACAGATTGAGCAAATATTGTTGCCGCAATTAAACAATAATATTTGGAGTCGGGCAAAGCCGCTTATAAACGCCGAACTGTGAAATATTAGTGGAGATGCTAGGAAAAAAGATAATCCCAGTCAAACTCTAGATATAGATGAAAGAATCATCCTTAAAAATTTCACTTAATGTGGCTGTAGATAAAAGATAATGGTGGCTTCAACAGCCGATATCAGGGAATGATTATCCCAATCATTAAAAAATCTGGTCATGCCAGTTCAAACTCATTTGGCCGAGTTATATGTTCCTGAAATTCAAAGGGCAAAGCCCCCGAGGAAGCAATGATATTAACTTGATGACAATATGTTAGCCTTGGTGGCTGGTAATAATTATGATAAAAATTTAGTACTCCGCATAATAGCATATGGTACCCTGCATGATAGCAAATGGTATGTCGCATGATAGCATGTTGTAATCTGCATGATAGCAAATGGTTGCATAATAACAACTTAGTTGCATGATAGCAACTGGAAAGATGCATGATAGCATATTGTACGATGCATGATAGCATATGGTACTTGACTCAGTATTTCCCAGATCTAATGTGTGTTCAGGGTCGAGAACGGCCATGATAGGCAACCATGATAGGCATTCAGACTCGATTGACGCCACACGCGGGTACTTTAGTCCTTCTGAATTATCTCTATTACCGTTAAGTAGGTCTTTGCGCGGCTCAGTATTTCCCAGGTAAAAACGCGTGTTCAGAGTCGAGAGCGGCCATGATAGGCAATCAAGCTCGATTGACGCCGCGCCCCAGTACTTTGGCCGCATAGTGCAAAGATACTTCTGACTTAAGGCGAGTATAACCAGGATTATTGTTTTTATCGGCTGCAATAGCCGTGACGAGCTCTAATTAGCTTTGATGATAACCAGCTCTGATTAGCTGTAGATGTGGTACAGCGAGTCACCTGTTTTAACTCAAATATTTGATAAGATAATGATTCATTAATGACTCATAAACTGATGTAATGATGAGCTGTTTGCGACTCATAAAATGATATGGGGGTAAATCACTATGCGACTCATGAAATGATATGACGATGAGTCGGTGGTGACTCGCAAAATGATATAATGATAAATCATGAACTGATAATGATAAATCATGAGCTGATATAATGATATAAATAAAAGCTGATTTCGCAATAAATCATGCAAGCTATATACAGATATCAATTTTGATAGATATAGTGCGAGCTATAATGAACTCAAATTTAATAAGTCCAATACGGGTTGTCAGACCCTACTTTAAGAAGTGGATGTAATTAAGCATTCAAAATGATTTGAATTTAAATTCCGCGGCATGATATAATTTGAATCGCAGGGATATTGATGATAAGCCTTATAAACTAGATATGCAGCCCCCGAGATTGACTCGAAGATGAATTTTAATCTTAATTGATAAAAATGAAAGGATGTGAAATTTGAGCGTGAAAACAACTTAGCTTGTTTTATTCTCCAGAGGTCGATGATGCGGCTTGAGCCGCGAACGGTCGGAGTTGGCTGACCTGGAGCCGGCACTGTTGCTGATCATATTTATATTGTTGAGCCGGAGGTATGTCCGTGTCCAGCTTATCAAACTATTAACTGCCGTGCCATGTTGCACAGCAGAAGTCGAGTGTAATCCTTGATGCGGCTTGAGCCGCGAACGGTCGGAGTTGGCTGACCTGGAGCCGGCACTGTTGCTGATCATATTTATATTGTTGAGCCGGAGGTATGTCCGTGTCCAGCTTATCAAACTATTAACTGCCGTGCCATGTTGCACAGCAGAAGTCGAGTGTAATCCTTGAACTCGATGACGATCGCGATTACTGAGGCTGCCTTCAACCCAGCCGCACCTTCAAGTTTTTCTTCTTGTGTGACCTGCCTTGGTTGCCTGCATGCGCAAGAGAAGGTAGTCTATATTTTCTTTTTAGCTACTAGTAGGCTTTGGCGCGACGGCACGCCGCGCCCGTTGTAGTAACATTTAGTTCGATGTTAATTTGGCTTATAGGCCGTGTGAAAGTGGATATTTCTTCTATGTTTAGTGTTCTAGATACTACGGAGTACTATTTTGCTTTGCAGTGTGGTTTCAAGTCTATATGAATTGCAGCTAGAAAGATAGTGGATGCTACGGAAAACTCACCAGCAGGAATTAAACCACATTGGATTTAAACTATAAATACATTTGAGACATAATCTATTGAGTGAAACGTTTAAAGAATCCAGGTGTAGCCTGAACGTTGCTTCATTTCTTTGTCAACAATAATTACACCGCATAGTTTGGTACACATTAAACCATTCTTACGGAGAAAACCACGATGTGAAGTAAAATGTATAGATACTGCAAGCTACAAATTCATGTTTCAACTTTCTTTTCCATACCACGCCATCCAGGCAAAGCTTGGAGCAGGTGCTCGGTGCTCACATTCCTGAAAAACAACTCAAGTGTCCCCAATTAAAGTGCACTCTAATTTTGTTTATTAAATTTAACCTGCAGCCACAGTATGCAAGGAGACGGTATTATTAAAATAATTACTATATGATTTTTATCTTCATTTGATCATATAAATCAAGTAACTCTGTATAAAGTGCAAAGTTCATCTATAAAGATAGTGAACATAATTTGTGGTTCCGTATAGTGATGAGCTGCCATCAAATTGTACATTTGAGTGTTGCTAATAAAGAACAATAAGAAATCCTAATTCAATCAAGTTCCATAGATTTAAATATCTATATTTTAAACTGAAGCTAGTTAGTTGTTTTATTTACAATTCAAAGTAAGCATTGCTGCTTTTACCAACCCAGTCAGGGCTAAGCTAACTAACGAATTCAAGCAAAGTTTGAAACTTAGTGTGCTACAAACTCATCTAATTACTACCATTTCACAATATATTTCTAAAACCATGGAAATGAGCATCCAGTCTGAACAAAGCAAATTAAACGTCCAAACATTTATCTCTAATGCGATTTTCCAGTTCAATCTGTATATAGCAAAGGCCAGTTTTACTTATAGCTCAGCATAAATGCCCACTTGCTTGCAATTATATAACCTAGCTGTGCACCTACCTCCCAAAATTGGATAAGTTTCTATGCTGATATAAGTACAAGGTCAATTCACGCATGAAGAAACTGCATGGTACAGGGATAATTAAATTTGAAACACAAATATGGAAGTTACCTTCTAATATTAAGCCACGATGAGAAAGAAACTGCTTGGAAAAGAGAACTAATTAGTTGAGTGGGAACTTCGAAGAAAGACTCACATATAATTGGCTTATTGGACACCATATCTCTTGGCTTCTCTGGAAGCATGTCTAGCCAAAACTACAAGCATCTAGTGCTATCTAAAAGTTCAAAACACAACCGAGTCTCAGATCCGTAGCTCTACTTTCTTATCGTGGATTGTGGATCACCGTCATTTTAGCACATGATCGGACGCCTATACTTGAGTTCCACGGGCTACAAACCTAGAACCACCTATTCGTAAACTGCAACAGAAGGCACTACTTTCCCAATCGCTAGGGCTATGAGGCTGCAAGCAAAAGGTATTGATTTACACTGAATCGTAAAAAAGAGGGAAAAATGAGGCAACCCAGTTTCTTCAGAGGAGTAAAATTCCTAACACCTCACTCTGTCCTGATCCTGAGTCCTGACACCATGCGTTTGATGATACCCTATTTTGCGTCCAAAACCTTTATTTCCTGTTAATCATGAAGTGTGCATAAACAACTATGAGAGTTGTCACTTAGCTGCTCTGCCTCCGTTAATCATGAAGTGTGCAGAAACAATTATGAGGGCGAGCTATCTGGCATTCTATACCGAATAAACAGATAAGCACAGTTCTGTAGTTGAGATAATATGGACTACACTGCTTCCTTAATTTTCTTACTCTGAAATATTTAGTGACCAAATAATTCATCAGTCAAATCTAATTATCTATTGACTGAGTGTCTTATCCAAATCCAAGAGGATACACTCAGGCAGTTGCAGCAACTGGGAAATCTTTGGTGTGAAATATAGTGAATGAGTAGTCAACATAAATAATTTTGGCGCTAATCAGCCTATAAAGTAGAAGAAAAATAATAAAGAAGAACTATGTCATACTCAGCTGTACATAAGAACACCTTTTGTGTATCAGTAATTAGTAATCAAATGGGCCATATAAATCCTGAAAGCAAGTTGGTGTCTCTTCATCATCGAAATCAAAATAAACTGAATAGTAACATGGATTGCACCACGGTAAATGTTTCAAAAGTCGATTGTTCGACATGGAATCATAAAAGCAAATTCTCTTTGTAGGAGTCAGGCAGATTTCAACTTGAAAATTTAACATCTACCAACATGCTATAAACCTGAAATCCATACGTAATAGCCATTTATATATTATGGGAAAATATATATCTGTTTCAACAGAAACTTAACTGTGACAATTTAAAATTAACTTCTCATAATTCATTATTTTCCTCAAATTTAGTGATGCGATAATTATATATGTGCATGAGAGAAATATATGAAGAATTGAAACTTATTGTTCATATTTCTTTTTCATCATAATCTCTGCTCAGATCTTAATTAACAATAGAAACGACTCATGTATAGAATCGCCAAAGAACTGCCTACACTCAAATAAATTGATACACTATGCAACAGCAACATCCATAATTGTCAGAAACAGTACCGTCCAAGTGGCGTTGCTTTCAGGTCGGCACCAAGAGCATTGTTACAGCAATTCCTTGGGTATCGTTCTGCTTTCGTTGCACTGGAATATTGAGAAGAATATGTAGTATCAATTAAAAACACATAAAAACTTTATTTGAGAAGAGTAAATCTGACGATTTTGTACTATTTGACATGAAAGCGCTCAGTTGATTCCACTATTGGTCCTCCAATTCGGTATAGAATTCCAGATAACCTGCCCTTAACCTTTGAACTCAGCTTATTTCGTCGGGCTCAACATTGGTGGTAAATATGCAGGAGTCAGCATATCCCTCTATTAGTGTAATCATCAAACAGTACTCTAAATAGTCGAGCCATCTCGAACTGATCAAAACATCAATGTTAAACAGTGAGAAGTGTCCACAATTGTTGTAATTGGTGTTATGTTTTTCTGATAATCATCAATCTTTCCGGTTTTCAAAATTATGATTTTCTCATGCATACAACTTGGTTTAATAGTGATAACTTGAAAACTCAAGAAGAAAAAATACTTTATTTTGGTTACATACTGATGCTACAGAGATGCTGAAGGAGAGCTATAGAAAGATTTACACATGATCATAAGATGCCAACACCTGAATTCAGTGAATGGACGGTTGATGTGGCATCACACTCAACTGCATTCTCTAATGAGGAGACTACTAATATAGCAGATAAAGACCCACTGCTTCCTTCGTAGCAATACTTGGAGTAATTGTAAGATCCACTATTGAATTTAATTAGAAACAATGCAAAATAGAACAAAAAAAGAAAAAATTATGGATATCTTGATGAAGCACGCACACGTGTGAGGAGTATATTCAGAGTAAATCATCAAAAAAATGCAAATATCGTGTTCAATCATAAGGACACGTTTTTAGTGAAAAAGGGAAACACAATAAGATAGTAATCCATATACTGGAGGAATTTAAGGTTTAACAAGGGGGAAACCAACATATTTTATTTGGCAGATGGGTAGGTGCAGAATCCATATACATGGTTCTCTGAATGCAATACAGCCCTACTTTCATCTAGAGCAAATGAAGGCGAAGAGTAATCAGCAACGGCAATAACCACAGATAAGCTATGTATAGAAAACACAACATTGAATTAGCAATGAGAAATTTGTATTACAGATTCTAAACTATATGTAAAAACCTATAAACATATTTACACATGCTTATACTAAGGAATACTCCTATTCTAGCATGGCACAAATAACATGATTACACGAGTAAAAAATGTGCACCCAGCTGCTTTAGACACCATACCTGTATACAAAAACAAGGATAAATTATGAGACAAATCTATTCAACCTAGGTAAAAATAACAACTCCAGAGACAATATCGAAGCCAATCCAGAGAGAGGTAGAAGCGATGTTGTACAAGTGTGTGGTGATATTGATCGTAGTGAGCATTACAGGTGGGGATTTCAAGAGATGAGAGATGGGAATCATACCAGTCGCAAAGCACGCTGCCTCCTCGTCACAGGGGAACTGGTTGACATCGATCGGTCGCCTTCCCACTATTAGACACCATAACACAGAGGCATCGAGATAATGGTTACCGTCTGTGGCTGCGGCTGCCGTAGGTTGAGGCCATAGAGGGCAGGAGGCCTGGCTGTGAGTGAGGTCGACAATAGCGTAGCCGAGCCGCATCATCAGCACTATATGAAATAAAACCAAAAAACAGACCCAAACCATTGACAAAAGATAAAAATGCATGATTTATGAAGAAATAGGCTTTCGCCCCGCTATATTAATATAGCAACCACCCGATACAAGCTTTGAGACCACCGCTGGGGCAAAACAGCACACTCATGCCCAAAAGAAAAGAAAGAGAACAGGAAAAGAAAACAAAGCCGACATTGGCGGATCAACGAAAACAAAAGCGACTCGCAACCGCTGCGCTCTCTCCGGCAAAGTCCCACCACTATCCTAGCACTCAGAATTGTCGCGTACCGAACAACACCTCCAAGAAGGAAACAACGACGACGCTGCTGCTGTCCGGACTGGGCCTAGGGTTTTCCCCGGTACGCTACAGGTAGTGGGGAAGAGGTACACCCGACGCCCTTCAGGAAGGAACAGCGACACCCACAAGCATCACCGCGGCGGTGTCAAGATGACAAGGATTTCTCCCGACCTCGAAAAAACCACATCCCTGGACAATCCGACATGCTCCACCCATCTTGCCACCCACCAACAAACGCCACCACGGAATTGAGGTCACCATTGTCGTATCACCAGGCAAGCACAACACGACCGGTCGAACCGAGAGGAACCCGCCGTAGACAGAGCGGCAGTACCACAGCCACGTGGGAGGGATCGACCTCCACCGCCATAGATGGTAACCGACCGGACGCAGCACGCAGGAGCACACCAAGCCACATTGGAGCCGGAGGGCGGCCGCAGCACAGCCACCTGGAGGACTACCTCCACCGCCATCGGCGGGTGCCGACCGGACGCGGTAGCAGAGACACACCAGGCTGGTCAAGCCCGGCCGGCCCCTGACAGGGTCCGTGAAGTCTCCGCCACCACGCTGCAGCACGTAGGCCGACGCCGCTGCTACCCTCAAGATCAGCACCAAAGGCTCGGCCGGACCTAAACGGATCCGCGAAGCTCCCGGCGCCACGCTGCAGAAGACGTGATGTCGTCGCTGCCACTCCGTCACAAGCAACGTCCCACCGTCAAACCGGGTAGCCAGGTCGAGCTTGGGCCCACACTGACCCAAATCGGGCCCAAAGGGCCCAGATCTGGGCCTGCAGGGCCCTGGCCAAACCTAGCTACCCGCACCATCAAATGGCGGCGCCGCCGCTGCGCTTACCTTCAGCCGCAGAGAGGAGCAAGAAACTCCACCGTGTAGCCGCGCCATAGTCGCCAGGGAGCACCGCCCGGAGCCACGCCGACCCGCACGAGGAGGGCACCGGGGGGGGAGAAGCAGGGGGCCGCCGCCGCCGGCGCCGCCCCGGGCCAAGCCCGGCGACGCACGCCAACGGCGGCCGCGGCGAGGAGAAGGGAGGTGGTCTCTGGGGGAGGAGCGGCGGCGCGGCCGGTCGCCCGCGCGGGGGGCGGCCGGTCGCGAGAGGAGGAGCGGGGGGGGGGGGGGGGGGGGGGGGGGGGGGGGGGGGGAGGCGGCGCGGCCGGCCGGCGCTGGCGCGGCCGGCCGGCGCTAGCGCGGCGGCGGCTAGGGTTACGGGAGGACAGGTGCGGTCGCGAGAGCGGGTTACGGGGAGGGCGGGTCAGTAGTCATGAAAAATGCATGATTTACCTCATATGGACAAGCTGAAAACCTCCTAAAATATCAATTTCCTTAGAACGCACAAAACAGGATTGTGGCATGCCACCAAGTCAGTAGTCTGATGTCTCGTGCTATCGTTGTAAGCATGAACTTGTATCACAGCAAACGCAAAGGTGGATCGACCTAACAAGGAAAATACAACAGATTACTGATGGCGACAAAATTTGGCACTGAAAATCATGTGCCTCCAAAACATAGGCTCCAAATCATGGATCTACAACACAGTTCATCCTATTAGTAATTGGTACAAATTCCTCCCGTACCAGCCAAAGTGAGTGAATCAACCCCACCCTGGAGCGCTGGAGCAAAATTAAATTAACTCTGCATCCGTAGACACACCAAATCGAAACGAGGAGCAGCCTAACCTGGGTGTTGATGGAGCCCATTCCCCTCCCCCGTAGTCATCAAGGCGACCAAGCACCACTGCTTCACAGACTGTCCGCGCGCAGCTTACTCTCCGATGTCTGCCACCACTGCTCTCCATAATCGCCGTTGCTGCTCTCTCCATCATGGGGCACCGCATAAAAGATCCCGCATGCTATCGTACAGTAAGCCGCTGTGGATGGCAGTACGGCACGGGCATGACCCTGAAACCACATAGACCACGGGTGATGCGCGCCGAAACGGGATTGCCGGTGCTGACGAGACCGCGGCGGACGGCGGAGGGCGCCATTAAAAAGTGGAAACAACGGGCGATGCAAGAGGCCATGGTGTAGATCATAGTATTACCTGCACCGACGACGGCCGGTTTGTTGGAGCCCCGGTTCAGTCTGCAGGAAGGCGGCGACGAATGAATCCGACCGCAAAGGCTTCCAAAGCACAGGAGCAGAGGAGACGGCGATCCTGTGAAGAAAGATGTGAGGTCAACATCAAGCTCGTGGAGCAACTCGACGCCGAGATGCCATCGTCCGCCGCCCCTGTGTCGGACGGCGCGAGCCACGGGTGCCTGAGGATCCACGAGAGAGGGACATAGAGCAGCGATCGACGGAGCAGCCCGAAGCCGGTCGCCGGATGTCATCATCCGAGGCCACCGTGTCGGACTGCGAGAGCCATCGGTCGGAAGCACGAGTGGCTGATGAGAGAGGAGGACCTAAAGTAGCGGTGGCAGCGAGGAATCGACGGAGCAGAGCGAGATGGAGCTACACCTATTACCGGTGGTGGCGACGAGGCACGTGAGCGGCAGGGATCGCTGGGCGATGGCGGCAACTGAACTGAGTCCAGTCCAGGGAGAGAAAAGATAAGGATTGTTCTCATCCTGTGTATCCATGAAGAAGCAAAGAGAAGGCAAATACAGCACGGGCTGTGCCTGATTGAGGATAAGAAACCAAACCACGTCTACGTCTAGACAACAGATACTGGACGAAAAGAATAAATGATCCACACGGTATCCAAGAGATCGCTCACGTCACAGCTACGTCAGGTCAAAAGCAGGAGAACCGGGAAACAGGCTGCTCACCGGCTACAAACGGAACATAACAAAGCAAAGAAAGTTCAGTCTACCGGATCAACCCAATGGGAAAGAAAAAAAAGAAAACAGGAGCCAAAGCAAGCAACCGGCTGAGCAAAGGAGGAGATAAGACAAAAGCAGCCTAGTAGAGACAAGAAGGGGATACGCTGTCCACCTCCAACCAATAAGAAACACACACAATAGAGAGAAGGCAATGACGTGCTCAGGCAGGATAAGTCGACGACGAGCGAACCACGGAAATGGCGAGAAACTCACGGGCTTTATGATAGTAGGGTATCAGCCGACGTATGCTATCCAGATTATCTTTCTTGATTGCTTTCCTCAATTTCTGAGTCGCTCTTCTTGTTGAGACTTGCTCTAGCAATGAGTTTTGTCGCTTGAATATTCCGGTGCAGTGTTGCTCGCGAAACTGAGTTGTATCCTGATTTGGACAGCAAATCATCGGAATGAATAGATGCTAGCGACGGAGCTTCTGCCAATCTTTGGCTTGCTGCGACTCTGCCAGGCTGAATTTTTTCATGCTTGTTCTTATTCTTCTGGTGTTGCAGATGTCATGGCGTGTAGCCTTTTCTTTGTCTGGTGGTTTCCGTGTCCCATCGACTTAGTATGTCTTTGTAAGGCTGGTGCCAGTGCACCGCCTCACTATCGCCCCGCCACGTCAGCTTTTACCCCCACTCTCACCCCACACTCACCCCACTCTCACCTCACGGTGCCAGTGCATGGGCTGTAGTCCCAGGCTATAGCCACATCACCTTTTTCTTCCCTTTTTTCCCTTCACCTTTTAATTCTTTTTCCCTTTTCTTCCAGGCGGACCCACACGTCAGCCTCTCACGCCCGCCTCTCGCCTCCCTCTCGCCTGCAGCCGCCAGCGCGTCGCCCCGCTCTCGCCCGCCTCTCGCCTCCCTCTCGCCCGCGCCATGGTGCCAATGCGGGCTGTAGTGGGGCGGTAGCGCCCGCTACCGCCGGGCGACGGATCCGTCGCCCGCCGCTACCGTCTCGCCTCCCTCTCGCCTCTCTCTCGCCCGGCGCCGGGCGGTACCGCCCGCGCTATCGCCCCCACTGGCACCAGCCTAATGGTTCGATACCCCGACTGCAGGCGGATCCGGCCGTTGAGTCGCATGCGCGATCTTGCCTTCAATGCTGAAGCTGCACCAGCTTGATTCTTTTTGATAATAACGTCGAAATCTCAGCGGACCATGCTCATGGAATATGTCAATGAATTTTGATTTTGTTGACCCGATCAGTCGCGCATGACAATTGTGCTGATGCCAAACTACGGCGTTCGTGTTGATGATCACAGCTTGAGCCGCGAACCTCCCTGACTCAGCTGCCGATTCTCTCCGTGTACGTGCTTCGTTTGGGACATGCGTGCTATCCCCCAGGCTAGCATCTATTCCGTGCCCGGGCACTCTCTGTGTCTTAAAAAATGCTCACCGCGCGCGCCGTCCGATCTCCATCCTGTGGTGCTCCGTTATTTCGTCGTGTGTCGCGTCCGGACAAAACACACCGACGGCTTCAACTCGGGAAACGAGTCGTTCCCCTTCACCTCGCCCGCGGCTCGTCTTCCCCGTCTCCTTCACGTGCTCAGGCAAAATCGCCACCGTCGTCGGCGATTTCCTCCGGTGCAGACCACCAAATACCGACGACCTTATCCATCAGCTGGTTGCTTTCGATTTGGTGGTGCGCAAGCAGCGTACTGTTTCCTTTCCCCGTCTCCTTCATCGGCTGGCCACAAAATCGCCACCATCTCCGGCGATTTGGTGGTGCGCGAGCAACTCCCCCTTCCCCGTCCCCTTCGGCGCTGACCTCCAAATACCGGCGGGTTTTGCGCGGCGAGCTTCTCCATCGGCTGGTTGCTTTCGATTTGGTGGCGTGTCAGCGGCGTATTCCGGCGATTCAACTACTTCGAGCTCGATTCCCACCGCGGCCGTCCAGGTGAGTGAAGCTGGATCCCCAACTAGTCGTTTTCTGATGGTTATGCGTGATTTTTGGGGAACTTTTGCGATTGATGTTTGCCGCCTTCTAATCCTCCAAGGAGTTCCACATCACCCTGCTCGAGGAAGACGACGGCTCCGGTGCAGAGAGGTCTGTTCTTGAGGCATCGTTCATCATCAGAATGGTTCTCTGGTTACAAGCTTACAGTGCAAATCATGCTGTGTAATTGGTTCTGAATGTTCTTTCCGTGATGATCTAGGCGTGAAAGGACGTTCAAGGTGGTGATCAGGTTCGCGGCACGAGCCGATCTTCACAGGCTCGAGCAGTACATCGCCGGGAGGCAGGCGGAGGCTCCCCAGGAGGCCCTACAGGTCCTTGACATCGTCCTGTGTGAGCTGCCAACAGCTAGGTAGAGTGCATTGATCTCTTAAGAGTTCTTGATATACTTGGAAATTTGGAGATGTCAGTGAGAAAATTGTTCAGTGATGTGCATTTCAATTTTCATCCCCGCTGATTGTTTCGCAGATACGAGCCGTATGGCCGGTCCTTCTTCTCGCCGGACCTGGGGAGGCGGCGGTCTCTCGGCGACGGAGTGGAGAGCTAGCGCGGGTTTTACCAGACCATAAGGCCTACTCAGATGGGACTGTCGCTGAATATTGGTAAAGCTCTCGCCTTTTTCTCATGAACATGTGTTATCAACTACATTGTGAAGCCACTGATTAGCAAAGAAAAGTGGTGTATTTCTGTATTTCCACAACTATTGTTGTTCTGGCCATGACATTCAGAACTGAACCTTTCTGACAGATATTCAGTGAACGGGCTTTCTACTAGCTAGCTAGCATAAGGACTAGCACAACTATTATTTTTATCTGCTGCATGTATTTTTAAACTTTGCACTTCGCATTTGGAAAATGTAGTCTCAGTAACATGTTTTTCTTTTCAGTTTCAGCAGGGAATCAAACGTATGATGTTTCCAATCATATCTAAGAGACATTCCCGGACAAGAGTTTTCCCAAGCCTGTACAATCCAAGTTCAAAAGAATGAAGCAAAGGCTGCAAATGGAAGTTAGAGTACCAGATGATCCTTCACAATGGGGTATACATTAGAGCTGGAGGAACCCATATGTAAATTACATGTCAGTTGTTCTAATTTCGATATTAAAGTTACATTGCAGCTTACTATGGGGTACTTATTTATTTGTTCACTAAATGTCAATAGTCTGGATATATAGTTCTCTGACAGAGCATGTAGATGTATTTTTTGTAAATAAAAATAGCCGGACGCGGACGTCGCTATATAGCGACGTCCGGCTATATAGCATGTAGATTTATTTCGATATCCTAGTTTTTTATAGTCGGAGTCAGCCAGCCGGATTCTTTCCTTCTAGTAGGAGTACCCAAGTTGGTCAGAGGTTAAGACCAATATAACGCAACTCACACCATTAAAAGGTTTTATGGATAAATTTTAGTTTGCATATGTGATGGTCAAGCTCTATTTAAATGACGTTTACAGTAGGGGAATCTGGAACTCAGCTTTAGATCCATGTGTGAGTTTCGGTCTGAATGGTAAAACAACTACGTAGTACAATGCTCCGGCGCCATCTTTGTTTCATTTTAAAAACAGACGGTTTTAATATTTTGATATAATATAGCCATTATATTCATCTTAATGTACATATTGATTTCCTCTTTTTTTCCTCCATCTTACGTTCATCCATTTCATATATGAAAATCGACGATTTTACAAATAATATATTATACCATTTGTAAAGTACATGGTAATGTCGATATTGATTTTCTTTCTCTATTTCTGACAGTATTCTACTAGTGGAAAACATGGGGACATAGGGATAGTTAACCGTGGCAGTCGTAGAACAACAATGATAAGATGTCTTTTTATAATGTTTCTCATTTTAGATTGGGGTGTCATACGCTGCACATACAGAGAGTATAATCCAAACTACTCCCTCCGATATGTAAATTACATGTCAGTTGTTCTAATTTCGATATTAAAGTTACATTGCAGCTTACTATGGGGTACTTATTTATTTGTTCACTAAATGTCAATAGTTTGGATATATAGTTCTCTGACATAGCATGTAGATGTATTTTTTGTAAATAAAAATGCAAAGCACCATCAAATGATGGGAAATTTTAGTTCTCGAAATTTTTGTATGTAGTTTCCTCACCCTTATGTAACCTTTACTGTATAAATTAGATGGAAACTCCATGTCAGGTTCCATATGTATGTATCTTTTGCATGTATTTTCTTGGATGAATCCATTCTTTTTTTCTTTCTAAATTGAACCTAGATGTATTTTTTTATGTTAACATTACTGAAACACCATGTGTAGGTTACATACAACTATTCTGTGTCAACTCATGATTTTTTTTTCTGTCACTAGATGTAGATTTTCCATGCAAAACTGAGATGTAAACACTTGTCTGTCTGCTTGTCCAAAGCTGATTCCCTAGAAGTACTAGCCTTGATCGAGAAACCAACTTGTTTAGTATATCTGTTGTAATGTAGTTTGCATCCTGCCAATTCTGGAAAATCATGTCTAGATATGGTTTCTGGATGTCAATCTGGCTGCTCGGAGTCGGCTGATCTGGATATGGTTTGTGGATGTCAGTCTGGCTGCTTGGAGTCGACTGAACTTCATCTTCGCTGCCGAAATCATTGCTAGATAGTGTCTGCCCTGTCCCTGCTCCAGCGTCAGCGGACGGCGTTGTGTTATCCATGGATGTCTGAGCTGGTTTGACAATAGGAACCTTTCACCGGGTTGGTTATCATCATCTAGAGCTAGAGTCAATACCACCAGCCACAAAGTCCATGTCCATATGTGCAAGAAAAACTACAACTTTCAGTACAAGAATTTGCTACTTTCTACACATGTACTTTTCTGCATATTTTAGTTTCCTTCAATTTTCTTTACATGTTCTTACCCGTTCCTTTTCATTTTTCTTACAGCCAACACTAAATGGAGAAATTCTTCACTTCAACAAGCAAAAGAGTTTATGAACAACAAGAGAAGCATCCCAGTTTTTTTATTTACATACGAGGATTCCGTCATGAATTTTCAGGTTCCACATGCTACAACTCCCATGAAAAGTACAGTGTGGGTTCTTCAAAAGGAGTTCTGGGAGAAAACTACAGATCCCCTGCTTGTTTTTGCTGTAGTTTCTATAAACATGCTATAACTTAGAACCTTTACTTTCCATGAACTCGCAGCACTGTTTTTGCTGTAGTTTATATTAACTGTTACCAGTACTTTGTGGTTTACTGAACTTAATTACATCTAAGAACTCTACTTGTGTTTTCCTAATATGTGTGTGTGTTTTCATCAATGCTTCTTCCATATGTTTAGCTTCCTGATATTTCTTACATCTAAATGTTGAGAATTCTACAACGTTTCTTACCTGGATGTTTCCTGGAGGTCTACCTGATGGATTTCTTGTGATTTTTCCTGAAATTTTTTAGTTGATGTAGTTCCTGCACTTCTGGGCGTAAATGTGCAGATAACTGATGGAACTACTAGAGAGTTGGGTGTTTTCCTACGGTGGGGTGCAATTCCTGATGTATTTTGGCTTGCTATTCTGTTTCAGCTGAGATTTCCCTCGAGCTGAAGATATCTCTCCATGGCGGCTGCTGGAGGAAGAAGAAAAGCAAGCAGGTTTGGGAAGAGGTAGCAGGTAGGCTTATCCCGAGCGCCAGCGGCCAACTGGGGTCAAATCAAGCTGGCAGGGGCCAGATCTGGCCGGAGGAGGGGCCGGAATCAGCCGGCCCTCGCCGGAATCAGCCGGCCTTCGCCGGAAACGGCCGGATGGAGCGGCGTCGACCTGGATCGGGGCAGGGCCGGAACCGTCCGATGAGGCAGCGCCCGGAGGAAGAGCAGCGGCCGGCGGCGGCGGCGTGAGTGTGCTGCAGCGGCGGCGGCGACCAGCCGGAGGACGAGCGGCCGGCGGCGGCGGCGTGAGTGTGCTGCAGCGGTGGCGGCGGCGACCAGCCGGAGGACGGGCGGCGGCCGGTGCGCGGTCCGCGTGTGCTTGCGCCGCGCCAAATCTGGCCTGGGGACCGAACTTTCCCTTTTAAGAAAGGTGGGTACGAACTTTCCATTTTGGGGTGGGGCACCCTGTAGCGCAAACCGGTGCCCGGGCACTCCTAGCTTTTCTTTTTCTCTTGCCAAGATGTGCACGCGAACTGTGTCCTCGGACTTGGATTGATTAAGTCTGATCATCCTTCATCCTTCCTATTTTGTGGTCACGGGTTGTGCCCCTTGCACGGTCAGGTTTTTCCCATCGGATGGATTGCTGAAGAATCTTCAGTTGCTGGTGCGTCCTGATGACGCCTGCCTGAGAGCTGCTCGTGCGAGGCAATATTGATGTAGGGCCTTGAGCGCCATTGCTGAATCTTTATTCTTCTTCTTTGCTGTACCTTTGGCATACGCCGAGTTAGAGCTCGGCTCTGACCAGCGAAATCAAAATGATGCCAGCGACCGATCTTGGCTGGTGTGTTGCAAGTCGCGGTATGCCTGCCGGCCGGAATAATTTTATTCGTAGAAACGCCCTGGCGCCCGGGGACAATGTTGGTACTGAACCCGGCGAGTCGGTGGAATTGGAGATGCTTGTTGACGAAGCTGGCCATGTTGGGACGAGGTCAGAGCTGCCGCGGCGGTGAGCCGCGATGAAACGAAAGTCGCCTGCCGCGAGTCGGCAATGGTCACGCTGACGTTTGGAGTCGCGCTGATAACTTGAGCCGACCACTCCTCTGCTCACGTTTCCTTCTTCTTGGATCAATTATCACTTGATTTATGGAGTCGAGCCATGTAGTGCAGTAGGAACTCCAAATGATATCTTCTTCTCTTTTCGAAATAGGGAGTAGATGCATCGGAGTATAAGGTAAGGCAAGGGCAGCTATCCCGATTGATTTATTTATTCCTTTGCACGTGAGGTCTCCATGTAACGTAATTACTCTTTCCTTCCTTCTTTGATCAACACAAAGGAGTACCTGGATGTTACGCAATGCTTTTCTGACTCGAACTGATCCTTTGCGTGTATCGGCATCAGCGTCGGGCTTTTGGTAATTGTTGGAACCATATTTAGGTGGAGAACATCAGGACTTGATCCGATCGGAATTGTTTTTCCTTCCATCTTCTCCTTACAGCCTTGTAATCTCACAAATCTGGCATATTTGCCTCAGCTTATTTCCGACGTAGTTAATATTAAGTCGCAGCAAGAAGGTTGAGGTAGACTGCGCCATAATCTTGGAAGTCCACGAATTTGATTTCAAGCCGGATTCGTGTTTGGGATTCACGAACTTGCCTAGACATGAAACTTGCTGCAGTGCGCGAGTCGGTGACGGAGATCTAACCGTTGGAATCGTCTCAAACTTGTTGGAGGTATTCGGGATTGTATTCCGCAGGGTTCCACCGGAGGGATCTTCGAATTGATGTCCGAGTCGACCTCGATAATTATTTTCCCAAAGTCGCGCAGAGTTCCGTCAGTTTTCGACAGGGCTTCAGTGTTTGGGTCTCCCACGGAGATCTAACCGTTGGAATCCGATGTGTTTTAGACAGCTGTTAGGAAACTCGATTACGCATCTTCCCACCGAAGGGATCATCGACACGAGTTTCGAGCCGCCGCCGGTGATGTCCGCTATACGGGCGTTGCTGCTGTCCTGTAACCCGCGCGTGAGGGGCGTTGTCGAAGTTGAGCCCCAAATCGCGCGGTCGAATTTCTCCACGCTTTCTACTCGCGCTTGAGGTAGATTTTGATGTAGATGTTGATACCACCGCATCGTTTAGACTGGCGCGACGTCGAAGTCGCCGAGCTTGAATCGACGACGAGATCCTCCGTTCCTGACACAGATCCAGCGCGGAACATGACGCTCTTGACCGCAGGCTCCACGGTGGGCGCCAACTGTCGTGGGATTGTCACGCAGAGGTCATGCAGATGACTTTGTAGAGTTGGGGATTAAGCGATCGAGCGTCTCCGAGCTAAGGATCACAGGCACGAGGAAGACGATGTTTTTTACCCAGGTTCGGCCCCTCAATGTGAGGTAAAGACCTACATCCTACCTATCCTAGATTGGTATTGATATGAATATGGTGTTACAAGGGGTTGGCGATCGATGTGTCGATTCGCCTATCTCTGGATGTATGAGATCTTAGGGTTCTAGGTCCTTGGAGTCCACCTTATAAAGACGATGGCTCGCAAGGTTATAAGGAAACTTCTCTCCCAAGGAAAGTATGAGCCGGAATCCTACTTGGAGACTAAGTAATGTAATTTCGTATCTTCCAAGTTATGTCTTCTCCTGCCAGATAAGCCTGCGCCAGTTAAGTCTGCGCCAGTTAAGTCTGCGCCTGTTAAGCCGCGTTAGTTAAGCCGCGCCAGTTAAGTCTCCACCAGCTTACGTCTTGATAAGTTCGTACGTCGGCTCATACTCAATTAGGTATTCCCCCGACAGCTGTGACGATTGAAAGTACCAAAGTAATTCTTCTAGTATGCACAACCCTACTAATCTCATGGTTCAAGGATATGCTATATAATAATCTTTCTGTGATAAAGCTAAGGACAAAGACATTTTAACGGAATCTCTTAACATATCAAAACTTGGGTCTACCCGGCCATATTGTTCTCCAACAATATGCCACTCATTAATGCTGGCATAAACAATGTCCATGACCAGGAAAGCACAATCATCTAGCATTCAACAAATTAGTCCGTAGAAAAGACTAGGGTATATTTTAGTATTCATGTTAACTACATGTGTGTGTGAGCTTTCCTACGAATCTCACATTCAGGAGCCACAACAGTTATAGCATAGAAACATAAAACATAATTAATGAATCAGATGTATAAATACATTACCTTTTGGGCATACATCCAACACCGACACACCCCTAACTCACCCCTAAGTTGATTGCTCACATGTACGCCTCTACCGCATCGGCAACCGTTCCGGCTTGCTCTCTTACTTGATGGCACTGATACGTCTCAAACGTATCTATAATTTTTTATGTTCTATGCATGTTTTATACCAATTGCTACATGTTTTATATACACTTCATACCATTATTATGCATTTTCTGGGACTAACCTATTAACAAGATGCCACAGTACCAGTTTCTGTTTATTATGTTTGTGCATTGCAGAAAAGGTCTAAAAACCAAAGTGCTCAGAAAAATCCCAAAACATTACAGAAATTCTATTTCTCCAGAAAACTCCGTGGGCCAGAAGGACAAGTCCGTGGGAGGCCCACAACCGCCACACCATACCTGGGCGCGGTTGAGAGGGGGTGGCGCCGAGGTATGGTGTGGTTGACTCGTGCACCGCCTCGCGTCGCCTCTTCGCCTATAAAAACCCTCCTGACCTAAAACTCACGACCCCCAAAGGATTTCTCTAGAAAAACTCCCGAGCTCCGCCGCCATCCAAAACCCTAATTCGGGGACAAAAGTTCCTGTTTTGACACCCTGCCGGGACGGGGAATTGCCCCCGAAGCCATCTTCATCACCGTTGCTGCCTCCCATGATGTGCCGGGAGTAGTTCTTCATCGAGGCTGAGGGCTTATGCCGGTAGCTATGTGGTTTATCTCTCTCTCCATGGTGTGATCTTTATGTGATCGTGAGCATTGTAATCTAGTTGAATTCATAGATGTTTCCCCTTCATTATGTTATGGATATGCTACTCAATTGGTTTTATCATTATAATCTCCGGAGTCACCTTTGTCCCACGGTGCGAAGTTGACAGTGCGCGTGCCGTGTGTGACTCTTTGGATTAAAGATTAGAGGGATACTTACCATGAGTGTTCTTGTGTTGGATGTCTCTATAAAATTATGGTGTTTATCTAGTACTATTTTAGGGTGCTCATAGTGAAAGCGTGGGTGCCCTAGATGTGGAATACAAACTTTAAGGTGTGCTTTTATAGCCCTACGCAGTGGTAATAGTGTTCATTATCCAACAGGAGAATAATTCCGAGTAGCATCTAAGTGCATATTGAAGAGGAAGTATTTATATGTGTTCAGCTATATTACTATTGTTGAGAGTTTCCACTAGTGAAAGTATGATCCCTAGGCCTTGTTTCCAAGCATCGAAACACAGTTTATTTCTAGTTCTGCTGCATGTTCGCTCGCTGCCATTTTTATCACAGACTACATATACCACTTGTTAATATCCGTACCACCTGCATTTTACTATCTCTTCGCCGAACTAGTGCACCTATACACCTGACAAGTGTATTTGGTGTGTTGGGGACACAAGAGACTTCTTATATCTTAATTGCAGCGTTGCTTGAGAGGGATATCTTTGACCTCTACCTTCCTGAGTTCGATAAACCTTGGGTTACTCACTTAAGGAAAATTTGCTGCTGTCCTACAAACGTCTGCACTTGGAGGCCCAACACTGTCTACAAGAATAGAAGTGTGCGTAGACATCAAGCTCTTTTCTGGCGCCGTTGCCGGGAGGTAATTTAAACGGTACTCACATCCTCCGGTTACTAAGCTATTTTCTAGCACCGTTTCCGGCGTGTGAGTGCTTGAAGGTATCTCCTTTAGATCCTGTAGTTTTATCTTTTTGTTTCTTGTTTTTATTTCACTGGTTAGGCTTAATGGAAAATAACAAAAAAAATAGAGATCTCTATGAAATTTATCTTGAGTTAGGACATGATGTGTTTGAAGAGAAAATTTAAAAACATATGGAACTTTGTTTGCATAATAGTAGTAGCAATGTTATTAACATGAATTCTTTAAATACCATTATTGTTAATGCTATGGAAAAGTCTAAGCTTGGGGAAGCTGATTTTGATAAAAATGATCTTTTTAGTTCCCCGGTTTTGGAGGAGGAAATTTGCCTTGTTGATACTACATCTCCCATACATGATAATTGTAATGATGCATGTGATATTCTCAGTCCACCTACTGAAAGTATTCCTTTTTAAAATACCTATGGGAATTGTTGAAAGAGTTATGGATGAACGTTATGCAGGGGATGGAACAGTCCATCTAAGTGATCACTTGCTGAAACTTACAGACCTTTGTGAGTTGTTTAAGGTTGCAGGTTTATCAAGAGAACAAGTCATGAAGAAATTATTTCATTGTCACTTAAAGACCAAGCAAAGGAGTGGTATGAGCTACTGGATGATCCTCATCATTCGGAGTGGAAAGATCTTTAATCTCTCTTTTACTCTAAATTTTATCCTCTTTATGAAATGCACCTAGATAGGAATTACATTTATAATTTTTGTCCTCATGACGGAGAAAGCATTGCTCAAGCTTGGGGAAGACTGAAAACATTAATACTCAAATGTCCTAACCATGAGCTTCCTGAGGAAATAATTGTTACTAATTTTTATGCAAGTCTTTTAGGTCATTACAAGGATTTTCTAGATGCCTCTTCAGGGGGTTCTTTCACAAGTAAGAAAGTTGAAGCTAAATGGGATCTTCTTGAAACAATTCAACGCAATACTGAAGATTGGGATAACGACAAAGGTAAAGAATCAGGTATAAACTATGATTATGATTGCATTAAGTCTTTCGTTGAACTGCTGGTTTTCATGAGGTTAGTGTTAAATATGGTCTTGATTCTCAAATTATTGTTGATTGTTGTAGAACCTTTGCTTCTCATATTAATATTCCTAAAGAAAATTGGGACAAGTATCATGAACCTTTCAAAGACACTTGCATAGAAAATGAAATTGTTATTAACGATTGTAATAAACATGCTCAAATTTCTGAAAATACTATGACTAATATCGAAGAAGAATATTGTATTCATCATAAGAATGAAAAGACTAGAATGTGGTATAGAGCTCTAAATGATCTTGCCGAAAAAGTTTGTGCCCTCTATCCTTTTATTTGTGAACTTTTCTATGAAGAGGGTCATTTCAATTTCCAATGCTCAAATTCTAATGATAGTACTGCGAGATACTTTTGTGATAACATGATCACTCCTAATCTTCATGATGAACTTATATTATTTTTGGGGTGTGAAGAGTTATCAAGAAAAACTTCTTTGTTAGATATGAGTGCTTTTGATATGAATAGCATTCTGCATGGATGTCATCTCTATTGTGTTGATAATTGCCACGCAAATGCTTACATACAAAAAATTATAAAATATGGAACTTTACCAAAATATGAAAGGACTAATGTTTGTTTTACTCTTATTAATGAATGAGAGGAATCCTCCCAAGTTTCTTCTATTGTTTCTAACAATGAACCAGGGTATGTGGAGAAGCCTCCTTTCAAACCTAAAGGGGGGGAAAGAAGAAGAAGAAGAGGAGGAGTAAAAAGAGAGAGGAAACGGTATTCTCCCCTAAGCATGTTGCTCCTTTCATTGTTGTTTCTAATGAGTCTAAATTTATTGAAGAGGATTCACGTAGATGGGGTCATTATTATTATGAAACTAAATCTATAGGCACTATTGAAGATGGTTATATGCCTGTTACTTATTGTGTTGGGGATATACCAACAAGGGGTATCACTAGCATGGATCAATCCGGCTAGTCCAGGTTGGCCCGCAGTGGTGGTGAAGGCTTTGCCTGCCGGGCGGCCCAGATAGCTGACGACCAAGGAAGGCGGATGCCGGCAAGGAGGAGGCCCAAGACCTGAAGCCCATGAAGCCACCAAGACCAAGACGGAAGGCGGCAGACTTGCCGGCTAGGTTTAGGACTCTGTATGCTTGCCGGATACGTAATCACCTTGTAACCCTAGGTCCGGCCGCCTATATAAGCCGGACAGGGACGCCTTTAGGGCACAATCAACTTCATTGTAACCTGTACCTCGGCTATTTGCCTATAGTGAATTATAGCAGCACGTAGGGCTCCGCCACCGCCGTGGAGCCTGAAGCTGGGTAAACTGCCGTGTACAATCCCGACCTCGACGACGTCCACCTTCTTGCCCTACGTTCACCCTCGGCTAGCAGGACCCCGTCTCCTATCTCAGATGCCGATACGACGACAGTTGGCGCCCACCGTGGGGCCTAAGGCGTCAGGCGTCACGTTCCAGGCGGGAACCCTAGGCGGCATCGGCGAAACAATCGCCGTCGGCCGCGCCGTTCGCTACGGCGACAACCACTACATCAGCTGCGACGAGTCCTACATCCCCGCAGACGACTACATTGTCGGATGCGGAGTTGTGCCGTTTGGCGGCGTCGATGTATTCATCGGCTACACTTCTGAGGCGTATGGTTGCCGCGAATTTATTCGCCATCCCACCCGCCCGCAATCACTACGATCAAGATGGATCTGAGTTTGCCTCCTCTCAGGAGTCCGCAGATTCAGATCTACACTTTGTCGGCATGACGGGACTGGGATCCGACTCCCAGCCCAACAGTCAAGATCCCGAATCTATTCTTCCTGCACTCCAGGATGATGCGATGTCGGATGCCGGATCCAGATCTACGTTCACGTCAACGTAGATTCTGACTCCGAAGAAGATTCTGCAAGCATGTTGAGCAACGGGTCAAGCAGTGTTTCAGTACACCGAGCCTCCGCCTTCTGAGGCGGCTACGGGCTCTCCGTCAACATGCAGCAGGTTTTCGTGGCGGATGTCACCGGTGCAGCCTCAGCAGGCGGCGGCAACAGACGCCGCCAACCTGGGGACCCCGGCAACCGATCCACTGTTTCCGAGCCTCCTGGGGCTCCAAAGAAGAGGTTCTAGAGAAAGGCGAGCCCAGCAAGATAGGGAACATGGCGGCCCTGGCGGAAGTTCTGCACACGCCGGTGACCGACAAAACCAACCCGGCTGATTTGGAGAAACTTCGAAACACCTTGGTGGAGCAAACTGAGTACCTCAAAAGCAAGCAAGCAGAGGTCCAGGCCTCCTCGACGAAGCCAAGGAGGAAAACGCCAAGATAACCGCCAAGTTAGACCCCAAGCGCAATCTTTTCACCACTACTCCATTGCCCAAGCCGGCAGGACCTGTGGCAGAAAGAAAAGCAAGAAAGGCAGGGATCTAACTTCAAATCCCCTGCCCAAAAGCTTGGTTTCGAGTGGGCTACAGCGCCGCAGCGTAAGGACAAGAACGGGGACGTCATCCTCGCCACCCCTGTCCTCAACACTGCAGCCGCCTTAGACATCCTCAACAATGATGACTACGACAAGGACGAGAAGATTTACTACGCATCGATCCTTGCTCACAAAGCTCTAGAGCAGCAGGCCCGTGCTGATTCTCGCGCCGACATGGCGGACGCAAGAGGAGGAAAGTTGGAATCCAAATCCAACGCTTGCAAAGCTGCGGCCGGTGGCAACCCCGAAGATCCGTCCGGCTCCAGTAGCCACGGAAAAGGGAAAGACAAGGAGAAAGACCCACGCAAGTCACCACCTCCCAAAAGGCAGCGCGAGGCGTCCAGGACCGGCAACAGCGCAAGGCCTCACCTCCTCCGCCTAGGCGGGATGAAGGCGGAAGCAGGGGCAGCAAGCAGCCGCCAAGGAGTGGCGGCAATCGTGACAACGCCCCGCCGCCAAGAAGAAGCAGGGACCGCACACCGTCCCCACCACCAGTGCCCAGGCACGAAGGTGGAAGCCGGGGCACAACAACGAGCCCAGGCACAGCCGGGCAGCGCAGGACGAGCCTAATGCCGACAGATCCGGCAAACAGCTCAGTCCGCAAGACGCGACATCGTCTCAATGACATTAAGGCTGGAAAGCAGGATGCCTACCTAGGCCCTGAGTGCTTTGGCCCAGCCATCCGCAACGTTCAAGTACCCCGAGACATGACATCAGTGTCAAAAACTCATCAAAGGTACAATGGAGCGGACAAGCCAAACTCATGGTTGTCGGACTACGCGCTGGCAGTTGAAATTGCCGGGGCAATGGCCTCGTCGCCGCACGCTTCCTTCCCCTCATGCTAGAGGGGACAGCCCGAAGCTGGATCGAAAACTTGCCGGAGAAAAGCATTCATAGCTGGCATGACATGGAAAAGGTGTTCACGCAGCACTTCCAGGCACGTACAAGCGACCCAATACATACACAGATTTGGTTCGTTGCGTGCAAAAGCCGATGAAACAGCTACAAGCTTCTTGGCAAGGTGGATTCAGACAAAGGCAAGCTGCGAAACGTAGACGACAATCAAGCAATCCACGCCTTCACCACAGGCCTCCTGAAGGGCTCAAGTCTCAGACATAAGCTCGTACGCATGCAGTCAAGATCTCGGAGTCATGCTCGAAGTAGCAGCCATGTACGCACAGGCGGATGATGACGCACGCGATGGAGATGGCGCACATGACATGGCGCCAAGCAGGCGAGCAAGTCACAAACGCAAGGCTCCCCAGGACGACAAAGCCGGACCATCAAACGAGGTCGCCGCCGCCTTCGAAGGCAAAGGCGGCAACCGCAAGTGGAAAGGAAAGGGTAAAGATGGCGGCTCCAGCAAGCAACGCCTGACATACGATCAGCAAAAGCCTTGCCCTGCCCAATCCACGCGTCCTTAGGCAAAGTTAACCACACATTGGGGAATGCCGGTTCATGGAGGACTTCAAGAAGGACCCCGAGGTTGGCTGGAAGCCAAAAAAGAGCAAAAAGCTGAGAAGACAAAGAAGGAAGATGATGATGGAGCAATCTCCATGTCGAGGATGAGGAACCTAAGCTGGCGCGCAAGAAAAGAAATACCCCAAGGTACATGGCCAATTGGTGTGCTTCTTAGGCACTCCTTCGGCAAAGAAGAAAAGGCGGAGATGCGCGAGCTAAACGCCACAGTGCCAGATGTTCCCCAGTATTTAGACTGGTCAGAGAGCCAATCACTTGGGATAGAGATGATCACCCAGATCACGTACCTCACCCCGGCAAATACGCCCTTGTCGTCGACCCAATTGTCGACAACTTCAGACTCACCAAGGTGTTGATGGACGGCGGCAGCAGCCTCAACATCATCTACGCGGACACCCTGAAGCGCATGAACTTGTCGGAAAGCCAGCTTGACTACAGCAAAGTCAAGTTTCATGGCATCGTTCCGGGAAAGCAAGCCAAGTCAATGGGAAGCATCAAACTGGAGGTTACTTTCGGACCTGAGACAAACTACCGCTCGGAGCATCTCAGGTTTGAAGTAGTCCCCTTCAAGAGTGCCTACCACGCCATCTTTGGACGGCCAGCTTTCGCCAAGTTCATGGCTCGGCCGTGTTACATCTACAGCAAGCTGAAGATGCCGGGACCCAACGGTACAATCACCGTTAGTGGCAACTTCAAGAAAGCAAAGGAGTGCGAGTGTGGCAACGCCGCCTTCGCTGAGGCAATCCTCCACGCAGAGGAATTAGCCATGTTGAAAAAGGAGCTTGATACGTCGCAGCTGCCGGATGATGTAAAGACCGCAGAGCCCAAAAACACTTTCAAGGCGTCCAAAGACACTAAGAAGCGGACCTGGTCCCAGGTGACAGCTCCAAGCAAGTCACCATAGGGGCAGGCCTGGATGACAAATAGGAAAGCGCGCTCGTCAGGTTCCTCCGTGAGAATCAGGACATCTTTGCATGGTCGTCAGCCGACATGCCAGGTGTCCCGAGGGAACTTGCCGAGTACTCTCTTAATGTCTACGAAGGAGCCAAGCCAGTAAAGCAAGGAATAAGGCGCTACGGTGAGAAGAAGCGGACAGCAATACTGTCGTGGGGTTAACACGGCAGATGTTACCATAGGGTAACTTGTATGCTGGGGCAGGGCGCCTTGGTCCTTCAGGAGATTGTCACGCTCGTTGGGGAAAAAAAGTTTACCCAGGTTCAGCCTCACCATTGGAGATAAAGACCTACTTCCTGCTTCTATGTTATTGATCTCGAGGTCTCGATAACTCGGCTACGACAACAGAGCCGGGTTACGAGACAGGTTACAAGGGTTTCGCTTGATAGCGGTGATATCGAACTAGGGTTGAAACTTATGACTTGAGACTTGTCTATCTATGTTCTGGGAGCCCGTTTATATAGACGCCGGGTCTCCCGAACTTACAATGAATACCGAGTTATACGCGAGCACGGAGTCCTATGATACGTCTCAAACGTATCCATAATTTCTGTTGTTCCATGCTTATATTATACCATTTGCTACATGTTTTATATACACTTCATATCACTTTTATGCATTTTCTGGGACTAACCTATTAACAAGATGCCACAGTGCCAGTTCCCTGTTTTCTGCTGTTTTTGGTTTCAGAAAGTTACTTCTGGAAATATTCTCGGAATTGCACGAAACAAAAGGCCAAGTCCCTATTTTTCCAACACGTACACGGAGTCCGAAGGAGAGACGAAGAGCCACGAGGTGGCCAAACCACAGGCCGGCGCGGCAGGGGCCCACCGCGCCGCCTGGTGGTTTGGGCCCCTCGGGGGTCCGCCGACATCGCCCCTTCGCCTATTTATTCCCCGAGACGTGAAAACCCTAAAACACCGAGCCTTTCATCCAGAACATATTCGCTGCCGCCGCCGTCGTCAACCCTAACTCGGGGGGTTCTGAAGCTCTTCCCGGCACCCTGCCGGAGAGGGGAATCATCACCGGAGGGCTCTACATCGCCATGCCCGCCTCCGGAGTGATGCGTGAGTAGTTCATCCTTGGACTATGGGTCCATAGCAGTAGCTAGATGGTTGTCTTCTCCACTTGTGCCATCATGTTTAGATCTTGTGAGCTGCCTATCATGATCAAGATCATCTTATTGTAATGCTACATGTTGTGTTTGCTGGGATCTGACTTATATTGATACCTATGTGGAGCTGAATATTATATTATCATGTCTATGTCATTTGTGATCTTGCATGCTCTCCGTTACTTGTTGAAGCCTTGGCCAAGTGAATACTTGTGACTCCAAGAGGGGGTATTTATGCATGATAGTTGGGTTCAACCTCTATTTAACCTGGGATAGTGACAGCAAGTTCTAAGGTTGTAGATGTGTTGTTGCCACTAGGGGTAAAACAGCAATGCTTTATTCAAGGATGAATGTATTGTTTACATTACGCACATTACTTAATGCAATTGTCTGTTGCTTGCAACTTAATACTGGAAGGGGTACGGATGTTAACCGGAAGGTGGACTATTTAGGCATAGATGCATGCTGGATAGCGGTCTATGTACTTTGTCGTAATGCCCAAATGAATCTCATAGTAGACACCACAACTCACACATGCATGTTATATGCACTTATCAATTGTCAATTGCCCAGCTGTAATTTGTTTACCCAGCATGTTAGTTATCTTATTGGAGAGACACCACTAGTGAACTGTGGACCCCGGTCCATTCTTTTACATCTGAAATACAATCTACTGCAATCATTGTTCTCTACTGTTTTATGCAAACAAACATCATCTTCCATACGATACGTTTAACCCTTTGTTTTCAGCAAGCCGGTGAGATTGACAACCTCACTGTTAAGTTGGGGCAAAGTAATTTGATTGTGTTGTGCAGGTTCCACGTTGGCACCGGAATCCCTGGTGTTGCGCCGCACTACACTCCTTCACCAACACCTTCGAAGCAACCTCGTTTTCCTACTGGTTCGATAAACCTTGGTTTCATACTGAGGGAAAACTTGCTGCTGCACTCATCATACCTTCCTCTTGGGGTTCCCAACTGACGTGTGACGTACAAGCATTTTTCTGGCGCTGTTGCCGGGGAGATATTCCCTCGTCAACTTAGCGCTAGCAACACGTTTTCTGGCGCCGTTGCCGGGGAAAACCGAATTGCTTCTGCAAGGGGAGTCTCTCACACCCAATCTCTTTACTTTGTTATTTGTCTTGCTTAGTTTATTTTTATTTAGTCTTGTTTGCTCTCTTTATCAAAAACACAAAAAAATTAGTTACTTGTTTAATTCGGTTTGATTTTGTTTTTCAAAATGAATGCTCCTGAAGTTGAAGTTCGTTCTTTTAGGCAACTAGGAGGTGAAAATTTGAAAGATGCTTGGTATAGAATTAGTGATGCTCATCATAGATGTACTAAGAAACACTCTACCACTATCCTCCTTAGGAACTTTTATGTTGGTATCTCTAGTTGGTATAGGTATGTTCTAGACACTCTTACAGGTGGAAATTTCTTGGGTACTCCTGCTTTAGAAGCCTGTAATATTATTGAAAGTTTGGTAGGAACACCACCCACTAAAGATATTAAAATTGAGATCACCTTGGAGGATGTTATAAATAAGTTAGACTCTATGGAGAATTTTTTTCCAAATTTTCTTGATTGTATTGGTAAGACTAATGAATCAATAGCCACCATCAATGAAAGAATCACTGTTCTTGAGGATAATAATATCCATGACACCCAAAATCATAGAATTGATGAGTTAGAGGAAGCTATTGAAACCTTAAGTTCAACCTTTACTTCTCTTAAGTCTAAAAAGGAGAAAGTTTATGTGGGTAGAGAGCAAAAGTTTATGTATGTTCCTAAAGTGCCAAAACCAAAGACTCATTATGAGCTTAAAATTGATAAAACTTTTAGTACGGTTAAAGGTAATGAAACACCTCCAGGAACATCTAAGATACCCATTGTTACAAGCTGTGTGTTGGAAGAAGCTTTTGATGATTTGAATGATTTGCCACTTGACAACACTTGATTTTCACTTTCTGCGCCTAGCTGAAAGGCGTTAAAGAAAAGCGCTTATGGGAGACAACCCATCGTTTTTATTTGCTGTTATTTTTGTTTTCTTTGAGTCAAGGAGTTTTGTTACTTCTGTAGCAACTCCTTTGTATCTTTATTTTATCGCAATGTTGTGCCAAGTAAAGTTCTATATTGAAAGTTGATGCAAGATTTGGATTTCTGCGCAGTGACAGATTTTTAGCTGTCACGGATTTGAGCTTATCTCCCTGTAGAAAATTCAAAAAATTCTGAAAAAATCACGCATATTCCTGAGATATGTACGCAACTTTCATTATTTTAGGCCAGATCCATCTGAGCAACTTAAGTGCCTCGAAAAAATTCGTCATTCCAGACTGTTCTGTTTTTGACAGATTCTGCCTTTTGTTTTGCATTCGCTCTTTTACTGTGTTTGTGTGGATTTCTTTGCTCCACAAAGCATTGGTGGCTGTAGCTAATGTCCAGAAGCTTTGGGATTGATTGTATCATTACAGAATATGAGAATTTTTGATTATGCACTAACCCTCTAATGAGAACTGTCTTGAGTTTGGTGTGAAGGAAGTTTTCAAGGATCAAGCGAGAAGGGTGATATTATGTGATCAAGAAGAGTGAAAAGCCTAAGCTTGGGGATGCCCCCGTGGTTCATCCCAACCATATTCAGAGAGACTCAAGCGTCTAAGCTTGGGGATGCCCAAGGCATCCCCTTCTTCATCAACAAACTTATCAGGTCATCTCTAGTGAAACTATATTTTAATTCTTTCACATCTTATGCGCTTTACTTGGAGCGTCTGTGTGTTTTATTTTTGTTTTGTTTGAATAAATTCGGATCCTAGCAATCCTTGTGTGGGAGAGAGACACGCTCCGCTTTTTCATGTGAATACTCATGTTCTTCACTTATATTTGTTGAGTATTCTTAACTAGCTACTGCAGTGCTTTTAGCTCCTGTTTTTCATGCATCTCTTCGAGCTGTTAGCACTTGTTTATAAATACTCTCTTGCTGCATTATATTATCATTTGGAGAGTTTATGTTTAAATAAATTGATTGGTGTTTGTTTGGAAGAAAGAAAATGCTACATGTAGTAGTTGGTATTGGAAAAGACATATGCATTCTTGTAGATCATTGTCTTGTTTCGATTTGATACTTTGCAATTGTTTTGAGCTCTCAAGTAGATCATGTTTAAGCTCTTGCATCATGTAGTTAAAGCCTAGTAGTGGAGAACTACCGTAGAGCTTGTTGAGACTTGGGATGCATATTTGTTCTCTCTAAGGTCTAGATATTTTCTGGTAAAATGTTTGAGCAACAAGGAAGACAGTGTAGAGTCTTATAATACTTGCAATATGTTTTTATGTGATTCTTGCTGTACCGGTTTATACTTGTGTTTGCTTCAAACAACCTTGCTAGCCTAAACTCTGTACTGAGAGGGAATGCTTCTCGTGCATCCAAAACTTGAGCCAAAACCCATGCCATTTGTGTCCACCATACCTACCTACTATGTGGTATTTCCTGCCATTCCAAGTAAATATTTCATGTGCTACCTTTAAACTATTCAAAACTTTATTACTCCTTATTTGTGTCAATGTTTTATAGCTCATGAGGAAGTATGTGGTGTTTTATCTTTCAATCTTGTCATTTACTGACAGACTTTCACCAATGGACTAGTGGCATATACATCCGCTTATCCAATAATTTGCAAAAAGAGCTGGCAACGGGGTGCCCAGCCCCAATTAATTACAACTTTCATTAATAATTCTCTTCACATGTTTTGCCCTGATTTATCAGTAAGCAACTTAATTTGCAAATAGACACTCCTCCATGGTATGTGAATGTTGGAAGGCACCCGAGGATTCGGTTAGCCATGGCTTGTGTAAGCAAAAGGTTGGGAGGAGTGTCATCTATAAAGAAACTAAAATACATGTGTAAACAAAAGAGAAGAGGGATGATCTACCTTGCTGGTAGAGATAACGTCCTTCATGGGAGCCGCTCTTGAAAGTCTGGTTGACAAGGGGGTTAGAGTGCCCACTACCATTCGTTGACAACAACAAACACCTCTCAAATACTTATTTTGTGCTCTCTATATGCTTTCGAAAACTTAAAAAGCTCTAGCACATGATTTAATCCCTGCTTCCCTCTGCGAAGGGCCTATCTTTTACTTTATGTTGAGTCAGTTTACCTACTCCTTTCTATCTTAGAAGCAAACACTTGTGTCAACTTTGTGTGCATTGATTCTTACATGTTTACTTATTGCACTTGTTATATTGCTTTATGTTGACAACTATCCATGAGATATACATGTTACAAGTTGAAAGCAAATGCTGAAACTTAATCATCCTTTGTGTTGCTTCAATGCCTTTTACTTTGAATCTATTGCTTTATGAGTTACCTCTTATGCAAAACTTTTTGATGCTTGTCTTGAAAGTACTATTCATGAAAAGTTTTTGCTTATATGATTCATTGTTTACTCTTTATCTATTTGTTAGCAAACTATAGACCATTGCTTTGAGTCACTTCATTCATGACATGAGCCTTGCAATATATTGATCAAGATTGTGTGAAAGCATGTCTCCTCAGAAATTATTTGTTGTTATCGTTTTACCTACTCGAGGACGAGTAGAACTAAGCTTGGGGATGCTTGATACGTCTCCAACGTATCCATAATTTCTGCTGTTCCATGCTTATATTATACCATTTGCTACATGTTTTATATACACTTCATATCACTTTTATGCATTTTCTGGGACTAACCTATTAACAAGATGCCACAGTGCCAGTTCCCTGTTTTCTGCTGTTTTTGGTTTCAGAAAGTTACTTCTGGAAATATTCTCGGAATTGCACGAAACAAAAGGCCAAGTCCCTATTTTTCCAACACGTACACGGAGTCCGAAGGAGAGACGAAGAGCCACGAGGTGGCCAAACCACAGGCGGCGCGGCAGGGGCCCACCGCGCCGCCTGGTGGTTTGGGCCCCTCGGGGGTCCGCCGACATCGCCCCTTCGCCTATTTATTCCCCGAGACGTGAAAACCCTAAAACACCGAGCCTTTCATCCAGAACATATTCGCTGCCGCCGCCGTCGTCAACCCTAACTCGGGGGGTTCTGAAGCTCTTCCCGGCACCCTGCCGGAGAGGGGAATCATCACCGGAGGGCTCTACATCGCCATGCCCGCCTCCGGAGTGATGCGTGAGTAGTTCATCCTTGGACTATGGGTCCATAGCAGTAGCTAGATGGTTGTCTTCTCCACTTGTGCCATCATGTTTAGATCTTGTGAGCTGCCTATCATGATCAAGATCATCTTATTGTAATGCTACATGTTGTGTTTGCTGGGATCTGACTTATATTGATACCTATGTGGAGCTGAATATTATATTATCATGTCTATGTCATTGGCCAAGTGAATACTTGTGACTCCAAGAGGGGGTATTTATGCATGATAGTTGGGTTCAACCTCTATTTAACCTGGGATAGTGACAGCAAGTTCTAAGGTTGTAGATGTGTTGTTGCCACTAGGGGTAAAACAGCAATGCTTTATTCAAGGATGAATGTATTGTTTACATTACGCACATTACTTAATGCAATTGTCTGTTGCTTGCAACTTAATACTGGAAGGGGTACGGATGTTAACCGGAAAGTGGACTATTTAGGCATAGATGCATGCTGGATAGCGGTCTATGTACTTTGTCGTAATGCCCAAATGAATCTCATAGTAGACACCACAACTCACACATGCATGTTATATGCACTTATCAATTGTCAATTGCCCAGCTGTAATTTGTTTACCCAGCATGTTAGTTATCTTATTGGAGAGACACCACTAGTGAACTGTGGACCCCGGTCCATTCTTTTACATCTGAAATACAATCTACTGCAATCATTGTTCTCTACTGTTTTATGCAAACAAACATCATCTTCCATACGATACGTTTAACCCTTTGTTTTCAGCAAGCCGGTGAACCTCACTGTTAAGTTGGGGCAAAGTAATTTGATTGTGTTGTGCAGGTTCCACGTTGGCACCGGAATCCCTGGTGTTGCGCCGCACTACACTCCTTCACCAACACCTTCGAAGCAACCTCGTTTTCCTACTGGTTCGATAAACCTTGGTTTCATACTGAGGGAAAACTTGCTGCTGCACTCATCATACCTTCCTCTTGGGGTTCCCAACTGACGTGTGACGTTACACGCATCAAGCATATTTTCTGGCGCCGTTGCCGGGGAGATAGAAGCAACACCGCAATATATTCCCTCGTCAACTTAGCGCCAGCATCCTACTCTAGGTTCTTCTAGATCTTCTGTAGCCTCCAAGTCACCCGGTTCCTTCCTTCACTCGGACTCCAGTTCTTCTAGGTCCTTCCTTCCAGGGACGAATCATGTTAGGACTATTGGCCCAACTATAACCCGGCCACATCTTGTACACTTCACTCGGACCAGACCTTGGGCCGTCCGACTGATTATTCTTTGGTCATGAGTATACCGGGTTATTATCCCCCCAACAGTAGTCCCCAAGTTTGACTTGCATAAGCTCATCTGTTGCTTCACTTGATAATCTTGATCTTGATTTGATTACTCGAGGGTAGCTGCTGATGGGATTATCCGAGTTAAACTCCTGAAAACAAAATAAAGATCATTAACACTGAATGGCCGGGTTATGTTTCAGACCAGCTCCTTTTGGCGGTTCTCTTTATAACCCGGCTTTTCTCTCGCACTTATCCCTCTGGTCAACGACCAAGGAACATTCTCTGACATATTCTCTCGTATCTTTGACCCATAATTAAAACAGAATCTTATCTCCTCGTTTCACGCTCCTAGGGTTTCACCCTGGGCTATAAATAGTGAGCCGCAGTAAAAAAGGGTTTCACTTTTCCCCATTCACCGCGCCCTCTTCTTCAACCTCTGTCCTTCTCTCTCCCGAGCTAGGGTTAGGGTTCCTCCAAGCTCACCGCGCCGCCGCCGGCCATTGGAGCCCCGCATTGCCGCAGCTAATCACCGGGAAATCAGCTCCGCACCAGATCTCCACAAGCTCCGGTAAGTTTTTCATTCCTGCATTTGGTTTCCATCTAGATCTTGACTTGTTCTTCATCGGGCTGTTCTTGAGCTCATTGTTTTTCCATTTCTTTTCTTGCTATTTTCTAGATCTTTAGATCTCATGGCACCCAAGGATCCGAGGAAGCTCAAGGCCAAGGCCAAGGCCGGTGATGGCGCCACCGCATCGGCATCAAAGAAGATCAAAAAGACCACCAAGCGCAGATCTGGGATTACGGCCAACTGGGCCAAATCCATGGCTACACAATCCAAGCTTGAAGAACTGGCAGAGGCCGGTGTTCTTCCTCTTCAGTCGGAGATCGAGTGGAGAGGGACTGAAGAGGAGACTCGGCCTTCCCCCAAGGAAGGTGAAGTTATCTGCTTTCTTGAGCATGTCACCCGGGGTTTTCGTCCCCCGGGTCATCCTTTCTTTAGGGATCTTCTTCGTCACTACGGCCTCCGGGTCTTCGATCTCGGACCCAATTCCATCTTGAACATTAGTAACTATATAGTTCTTTGTGAATCGTACTTATGCACTCCTCCCAGCTTAGCTCTTTTCCTGGAGCTATTCTTGTGCAAACCTCAGCGTGAGCACAAGAATGGCCCCCTCTTGGTCTGTGGCGGTGTTTCTATTCAACGCCGCAAAGGCTCTGCTATGCCTTCTCTAGAACTTCATACCCACGTAAACATTGGCAAAAATCATACTTTTACTGTAAAGCCAAGATACCTTCTGGTGAACACCCTTTACCGGGTTATTCGGTCGAACCCCTCACTCTCAACAGCAACATGAAATCTTTCGCCTCTGACACCGAGAGAGAAGCTATCCAGCCTCTTCTCAAGAAGATCTCGGTTCTTGTTAAGCACGGTCTCCGTGGAACTGATCTGATCAAGACGTGGATGGGTTGGCGAATTCAGCCCAACAGTATTCGCAAGAAGCTTCTTTGCGATTACTCGGGCCATCTGACTGATTCCCTCCGTTACTCGGAGAAGTCCTACCCACACACTGCTTGAACAAGGCTATCAAGGCCTTCCTTGCTGAAAAGGTTGAGACGATCAAGAAAATGGCCTTCTGCCATTCAGTAAGAATAACCCGGCACCACCAGTAAGTACCGACTGATAAAAATCTCAATAACATATTCTTTCTCAATTGTATACTGATTACTTTGCTTCTACTTTTTCACTAGGAATCTGATGACTGGTGGCAAGTTGAAACTCCCCCTGCCACTCCTGAGGCAGATGATGATGAAGATGATGATGACGAGGCTCAGTCCTCGAGTGAAGAAGAAGAAGAAGAAGAAAAAGAAAAGGAAGAAGAAGAAGGTGAACTTGACTCCCTTGGCCACTTCTTCATAAGCTTAATTGAGAACGAAACTCAACCCAATTTATCCACTGATGCCCACTTTATAATACCAGAACCGGCTGAAAAGGCAGCCACTCCTTCACCCGGCCATAGCTCTGAAGCCACTGAATCTGCTGCTACCGGGAAAAGGAAGGCTCGCACTATCTGTGCCAAGGTGCCATATTCTCGCATATCCTCAGAACCATATTCTTATCTGCTATGCAAAAACTCAACCAAACTCTTCTTAAAAAATCTTCGCAGAGTTCTGCTGAACCCTCTACCAAGAGGAGAGCTACTCGGACCTCCCCTGGTGAGGATCCTCTTAACCCGGGAATCCCAAACATTCCATCTCCACGCCGTCCTGGTACTTCCTTTTCCAACTTTGAACCACAAAAACATCCCTCTGATAGTTATCCTTTAGCTGGTCAAATCCGAGTTTCTAAGTCATACTCCCTTACAGCTTCTTCAGGCTCCAGCAATGACCTCCCCCGTGACTTTCAAGTCAATACCGGGTAATACATATAACCTTCTATTACTTGTATTTATCAACTTTGCTTTCTTTTACTCTTTCTTATATTACTTCATACTTGCAATTTCAGGGCGAAAGCTACTCTTAGTGGCGATCCAAGCCCTCCCATTGCTGAAGAGGATAACTTGGAAAATACCCCTGAAAAACATGCTGAGCCGACTGATAAGGAGCAGACAACTGACCAGAGGAATATTTCTCCTCCTCCTGCTGAAAAACCGACTGATCCAGAAGTCGTGATCACAGGAGCTTGCTTTACTGAGAAGATCTCTCCCCTCAAAACTGCAACCAAGTTTGTTGCCTCTGAAGAAAAGTCGAAGCCGACTGATAAAGGCGAAGGCTCCACTGTGCCACAATATGGCCATACAAACTTTGAAAGTCTGTTGACTGAGTACAACACTTAAAACTTGCTGAGGGCAAACTTGTGGATTCTCTTGTCCAAGAACATCAGGTACACATCTTTCCTCTTCATATCTTATATACCAAACCTAGTCCCCAAGTATCGAGTAAACTGTCCTCAGTCACTCGGTACTTGAAAATATATATCTCTTTGCCATCATTTTGAAAACTTCAGAATATCCCAGTCCCCAAGTTCCGAGTTATCAGTCTACGATAACATGGAACTTGTTTTACTTTCTGATTTCAAATCCTCATTAATTCTGCCTTTCACCATAACAATACTTTCAAATCCTCATAACCCCCAAGTTCCGGGTAATATGTTCACATTTATCTGGAACTTTGAAAATGCATTACTGAATAACTTGTAAAACTTTAAAAGACATACCAGTCCCCAAGTGCCGGTGATCTGCTCTTCAGTCACTCGGAACTTGTATAAATACTCTGCCTGCATATAATTTACTGTCAACTTGTTCTTTCTTTCAATTGCCGACTGAAATATTTCAGCCCCATGTTTCTAACTTGCTATTCTTTTTTCAGAGTATGTGTCCCATAATGACCAATACTTGCCAAGACCAACCAACTCCTTGAAGTTGAAACCAAGCTGCGCAAGGAAACTGAAGTTCATGCTTCAGACTTGGAGAAAACAATTGAATCTCTAACTGCAGAGAACACCAAACTGAAAAAGGAGTTGGAAGAGGCTGGAGATAAGTACAAGGTCTGCTTGACAAGATGGTCAGTGTCCAGAAATACTTGGACACCCTGAAAGACCATATCAAGGATATCCTCAATCCACTCATTGGTAACACCATCTCTTTTCACTTTTTCTTCTTTACTCGGCTTTCACATACTAACCCACATCATACTTTTCAGGCGAACAGAATGCTGCCATCAGGAGATCCTATCCAGAGAAGTTGAACTGCTTGAACACCATCATTCGGCATTCCAGTTTGGCACTGCTGAGATTATGAAGCGTGTTAAGAGCAACTGTGCTCCTCCCCAAGTGATATACGAGTCCCTGCATCAGCTTTCCACGATCCCCGAGTGGTTAGACCTCTGGACGCGCTCAGCATGCCGGGTTGGCGCAATGCGCAGCTTAGCTCTTGCCAAAGCTTACAACCCACGCCTTAACCCGGCTCCTTTTGTCAAAGGATTCCCTCAGTACAACGCTGATGGCACCAAGTTTGGGGAAAAGATTTCAAGGAAATTTCTGCCCAAACCCGGCCTATTGCTTGCAAAATAGCTGAGGGCCTCAATCTGTCGGTTTTCCAAGATGCAGTGGATGAGAACAACACTCCAATCCCCACTCCTGAACCCAAGCATTTTGATCTATTGGCCAAGCTGAGAGACTCCATTGCAAAGATGAAGAAAGCTGCAGCGCCAAGTACCTCTACTCCAGTTGTCCCTGCACCCAGCCGTGCCCCTACTACGCCAATCATGGAAAAGCCGGCTGATGTTGCTAAGGACACTGCAGAAGATCAAGGCACTGCACGGCTGATTCCCAGGCCAAAGCTCCTGAAGATAACCCGGCTTCTGCCGAAGCTGAAGCTGCCAAGGGAACCTCAACCGATAACCCGGCTATCTGAGCCAGCTTTCCTGCTTTACCTTTTCCTGCAAAACAATTATTCGGCCAATGGGCATTGTAATATGCTCTGAAATACTTTGCCTTTTATTTGATGGTGCGTCTGTGCACTATATGAAATACTCAATATTTTGTAATAACTTATACTTTTTATGGTTTAGATGACCCTTTTGGTTTATCTTTAGCTTCTTATCAGTCGGCTTTCACATGACTTTCTCAGTTGCTACTTTTTCCTTTGCTAAAACAGGGTCAAACTAAGTCCCAGCATGGGCATCATAGTTGATTGAATTAACAAGTAAGCAATCTGGTCATAAAATTGTGAGTAACATCAAACTGATAGGCAAGTTTAACCAAGAACAAAATTAAGGCTTAAAAGCCGGTCTTAGGATTAAAACTTATGAACTTATAATTCATAAGTCCCCAAGCCCTGGATCAATGTTTACAAGTAAAGGCTTAAACTATGCATCATTACCCCATTGACCTCAAAACATCTCTATGCGTGCTCTCTTGGGCAACAGCTATAGGACTTTTTGCTAAGCACTCCTTTGGGCAAAGCTTTATAAACATAATCTATGCATAAAAAGTAAAACAGTAGAAAAAGATTTCTTCTCAAACTCTTCTTTATTAAAGATACACCAGCAAGCCGCCTCATTAAAAACCTTCCAGTCCCCTTAGGTACCCTGGTAAGGAAAAGAGCGCGTCTGAAACCTGCTGGGGGTTACATCGTGTTACATAACTCGGCCTAGGTTCATGTTCACTAGGTATAATATGGGCGAAGATGAGCAATGTTCCACGGCCGCTTCGTCTCTTCCATAGGAAGGATAGCATGGTCCGTGTTGTTCTCTTCACCTTTCTCTCTCACATCTATCAGATAATATGAACCATTGTGCAATTTCCGACTGATAAGGAACGGCCCTTCCCATGGAGGAGTTAGCTTGTGCATCCCTGACTGATTCTGTCTGAGCCGTAAAACTAAATCTCCTTCCTGGAAAGTTCTTGATCTTACTCGGCGACTATGATAACGCCGCAAATCCTGCTGATAAACTGCGGACCGTTCCAATGCTAACTCACGCTCCTCTTCAAGGGCATCAATCGAATCCTCCCTTGCAATTGCATTGCTTGACTCCACATACGCCGCCACTCTTGGCGAGTCATGGACTATATCACTCGGTAACACTGCTTCTGCTCCATACACCAGAAAGAACGGTGTACGTTTGGTTGATCTATTCGGGGTTGTATTGATCCCCCAAACCACTGCGGGTAACTCTTTCACCCAAGCTCCATACGCCTTTTCAATCGGAACTCGAAGTCTTGTCTGTGGAGGCGTGCTTATGAGCCGCTTCCATCAGCTGTCCCATGGTGATTGTTTCTGCTTCGCCGGTGGCCCTCAGTCGACCCATTTTCTGAATTACCGGGTCGTATCTGCAAGTTTCTCCATTGATGACACGGCCGCAGCTGGTGTAATTCCCTTTGACGAGTGAATGATGGCTGTAACTCGGCGCATCCAGTGACGCGCTGATTCACCTTTCTTCTGGAAACATCTCTCCAAATCCTCTATAGTGAACAACTTCTCACACGTGCCCTTGAAATTTTTAACAAATAATGCTTTCAACTCATCCCAAGAATTGATAGACTTCTCGGGTAATCCATTGAACCATAACTTTGCTGCTCCTTCACTCATCATCAGGTACATGTATCTCGCGCACAAGTTGGCGGTGGCATTGCGAATACTCATCGCCATCTCGTAACTGCTGAGCCATGTTTTTGGATCCATGCTGGGGTCATAATTTGTCACCTTGCTTGGCTCTTTAAACTTCTCGGGAAAGGTTCGCTTTTAATAGCATCTGAAAGACATTCAGTTCCAACCGGGTTAAGTAATTAAGAAACTAACGGCAAACCTGACCCGGTATTTGGTGCGTGGCCCATCACTCCTGCTTCAGGTTGTCCTCCGGCTCCTCCGGCGACACCTAAAGCCGGGTTTGCGCTCGCCGCACGCCGTGCTCTTGAACTGTTGACAATCGCTTGGGCCACAGACTGGGCCGGGGCGGCTGATGCGGCCTCGGTGCCGGCTGATTCTGGGCTGGCCTCTGCTGATGTCCCGAACGCTGAGGCTGCGGCGCCGGGTGACCTTGATTCTGCTGTCTGTTCCTGACACCTGATCCGGCTGGCCTTGGTGTTTCTCCGTGATGACTCCGGTTAGCTCGACTATTGTATGGTGTTGAATGTAACGCTCCGCTCTTATCCGGCATGTTTCCCTGCAGCGTGATCGCAGTTTTCAACATCTCAATTGCCCTGCGTGCTTCGTCTCCCTGTGGTGACTGATCAATCGGCATGCGGCATAATGCTAATGTTGCTGCGTACAAGTTATCAGCCGGATTTGAGTAGTGACCACTGGGCGTGTGGAACCGATCCGCTGGTCGTGGCATATCACCTGCAGCTGCTGTGTTCTGATTTTGCTGTGCTCCAGCCCGAGTATTGGGTGGCACCCCGTTTCCTCCCTGATTTGCTCTAACCATGATTCCATGCCCAATTCCAACCGGCTCTGTCTCAGGCCGAGTGACATTGGGAGCTCCGTTTGGTGATGCGAAGTTCAATCTCGTTGGATCTAACGTCATGCCTGGCATCACCCGGGTTTCGTGCCTCCTCCAATGTACTGCTGTAAGATCTTCTTGGCGATTCTGCACGGTTATCCTTTCTTGCTCCACACGGGCTCGATCCCGCTCTATCTCCTGTTGCTCATCAAACATGCGCTGCTACTCTGCCAATAAAGCCTTTTGTTGATTCTCCAGCGTGATTCGTAACGTATCCAATTGCTGCGCCCGGGTTGCTGCGTTATCTGGTGTGATTGGGGTGGTAACTATTGCGGCGTCGAAGTCCTAGGGCCTAAAAACCGGTGGGATTTCCATCACAACCGGCTGTCCCGAGCCCTCGCCCGGTTGAAAGGTCGTGAGACGCTGAATTCTTTCTCGGTTTTCTCTGGCCGCGCGCGTGGCATCGTCCTCGCTTACTGAAGTTTTTGTCCCATCATTGTGGTTCCTCAAAGTGTACACCATAGCATGCTTCACGGTCCTTGGCTCCAACTCATAATCTTCCTCATCAGCCACATAACCAAATCTCTCGTCAAACAACGGTAAGATCGACTCGGTATCTGTATCCAAATCTTCCTCACGTCGGCACTCCGGCTCGCAAGCCTGGATGTCCGACTGAAGTTTGAAACCTCCTGTTCCGACTGACTCTTCTCCATCAGATTGGACGATGGTGGCTGCCCCTGAAACGGAGTCGCACATAACCTCGTTATCAATTTGCTGAATTGCATTAACCATACCTACGAAGACGTGGATCCGACCGAACGGGATCACCCGGCGGTATCCAGCAGATCTGCTTCTTCTTTCCAGCCGAAATCGTTGACGATGCGGTTTCCGTGCTGATCCATCCTGACCTCGCCGATGGCGAGGTTCTCCATCCCTCGCAGAGCTTCTCCCTTGATGAGGATAGCTTTGGTCGCGGGCCCCACGGTGGGCGCCAACTGTCGTGGGGTTAACACGGCAGATGTTACCATAGGGTAACTTGTATGCTGGGGCAAGGCGCCTTGGTCCTTTAGGAGATTGTCACGCTCGTTGGGGAAAAAGAGTTTACCCAGGTTCAGCCTCACCATTGGAGATAAAGACTTACTTCCTGCTTCTATGTTATTGATCTCGAGGTCTCGATAACTCGGCTACGACAACAGAGCCGGGTTACGAGACAGGTTACAAGGGTTTCGCTTGATAGCGGTGATATCGAACTAGGGTTGAAACTTATGACTTGAGACTTGTCTATCTATGTTCTGGGAGCCCGTTTATATAGACGCCGGGTCTCCCGAACTTACAATGAATACCGAGTTATACGCGAGCACGGAGTCCTACTCTAGGTTCTTCTAGATCTTCCGTAGCCTCCAAGTCACCCGGTTCCTTCCTTCACTCGGACTCCAGTTCTTCTAGGTCCTTCCTTCCAGGGACGAATCATGTTAGGCCTATTGGCCCAACTATAACCCGGCCCACATCTTGTACACTTCACTCGGACCAGACCTTGGGCCGTCCGACTGATTATTCTTTGGTCATGAGTATACCGGGTTATTATCCCCCCAACAAATAGGGAAGGAGATCATCAAGTTGGAAGAAGCCAAGTTCATTAGGGAGGTAGTACACACTGATTGGTTGGCAAATCCTGTAATGGTTCCAAAACCAAATAAGGAAATGAGAATGTGCATTGATTATACCGGTTTGAACAAGTGCTGTGCTAAGGACCACTTTGCGTTGCCTCGTATAGATCATGTCAAAGACTCCACAGCCGGCTCCGAGCTGCTGTGCTTTTTGGATGCGTACTCCGGGTACCACCAAATTGGTGTATGCAAAGATGCCTTCACGAGAAAATTGGCCGCAATGTTCACGTCTATGTTGACGACATTGCCGTCATGTCAAAAAAGAAGGCAGATTTGCTCGACGATTTGAGGGAAACCTTTGATAGCCTCCGGGCATACAGGATGAAGCTCAACCCGAAAAAATGCGTCTTCGGGGTTCCTGCCGGCAAGTTGCTCGGCTTTATCGTTTCCGAACGAGGAATAGAGGTCAATCCAGAAAAAATCAGAGCGATCCTCAACATATCCAGGCCTAAGGACCTGAAGGACGTGCAGCGACTTGCCGGCTCGGCGGCTGCCGTCAGTCGTTTCATTAGCCGTCTTGGGGAGAAGGCATTACCTCTCTACCGGCTTCTGAAGAAATCCGACAACTTTGAATGGACAGACGAAGCAGATGCCGCCTTGCAACAGCTCAAGGACGCGTTAACGTCTGCTCCACTCTTAGCAGCTCCTCGAACGTAGGAACCAATGCTGCTTTACATCGCGGCAACTAACTTGGTTGTTAGCATGGTCCTGGTTGTGGAACGCAAGACGGAAAAATCAGACTTGCCGGAACAACGTCCGGTTTACTTCATCAGCGAAGTATTTTCCGCCTCAAAACAGCGTTATCCGCATTACCAGAAGTTGGTCTACGGTGTTTTCTACGCCGCCAGAAAGTTGAGGCACTATTTCCAGGAGCATTCAATCACGGTTGTGAGCAAGGCACCTCTGGGGGATATCATCAATAATACAGATGCGACAGGCCGAGTTGCCAAGTGGGGCATCGAACTTGCCGCCTTCGACATCACGTATAAACTTAGAACGGCCATTAAGTCTCAAGCCTTAGCAGACTTTGTAGCAGATTGGACGGAGGCCATGGACGAAGTACCTCTCCCTGAAGACGCATATTGGATCATGCACTTTGACGGATCAAAAATGCTTCAGGGCTCGGGGGCTGGCATTGTTTTAAGAAACCCTCAAGGAGACAAGCTTAGTTATGTGTTGCAAATTCACTTCAAGGTAACTAATAATGTTGCTGAATACGAAGCTCTCCTTCATGGTCTACACATTGCCAAGGAACTAGGCGTCCAGCGTATCCTCTGCTATGGAGATTCAGACTTGGTGGCGCAACAGATATGGGGTACTTGGGACACAAAGAGCGAAACAATGGCGGCATATCACGCTACCGTTGATGAGTTCGCCAAATGTTTCCTAGGTTACGAGGTCCGCCACATCCCAAGGGCTCAAAATGAGGCGGCAGATACACTTGCCAGATTGGGGTCTGAACGCAAAAAGGTACCAAAGGATGTTTTCCTGGAACACCTGCACAAGCCGTCAATAAAAGGAGCAGACCTCCTTGACCCAGAGTCGGCGGAACCAGTTGAAGATGCTAGCTATGTCGTCTACCTGGTAAAGCCGGATTGGACGACGCCATATTTGGACTTCCTGATCAATCAGGAGTTGTCGGACGATGAGTTTTGAAAAGGCAAATCATAAGAAGAGCCAAGGCATTCACAATAATTAAAGGCGAATTGTACAAACGTAGCACCACTGGTGTTTACCAACGTTGCATTTCGCCGGATGAAGGCAGAGAACTGTTGGACGAGATACATGCTGGAGTGTGTGGACATCACGCTTCCTCACGCGCCCTTGTTTCGAAAGCTTTCCGACAAGGTTTCTACTGGTTGCCAGCCAAGCAAGATGCAGAGGACATCGTCAAAAGATGCAGGGGCTGCCAACTTTATGCCAGACAATCGCACATGCCGGCTCAGGAGCTTAAAACAATACCCATCACATGGCCTTTCGCAGTCTGGGGATTGGACATGGTTGGTCCGTTTAAGACGGCGCCTGGTGGCTATACACATTTACTTGTGGCTGTAGACAAGTTCACCAAGTGGGTTGAAGCTAAGCCCATCAAAAAGCTAGACGGTGCCACAGCCGCAAACTTTCTGTGGGGAATAATCTCTCGGTTCGGGGTGCCTCACAGCATTATCACCGATAACGGCACTAACTTGTCGCAAGGCAAAGTCGAGGAGTACTGTTATAAGCATGGTATCCCCTAGATCTTGACTCAGTAGCACACCCGCAGGCAAATGGTCAAGTAGAGCGTACAAATGGTTTAGTCCTACAAGGCATCAAACCACGTCTCGAAGTACCATTGCACAGAGCGGCTGGGGCTTGGTGGATGAGTTGCAGTCTGTCCTTTGGAGTTTACGCACAACTCCAAACAGATCGACCAAGTTCACTCCTTTCTTCTAAGTCTATGGCGCAGAAGCAGTGTTGCCGACCGACATGATGTATGATTCTCCCAGAATTCAAGCCTACGTCCAGGAAGACGCAGAAGATGCAAGACAGGATGGCCTTGACCTACTTGATGAAGAACGCGATGTTGCTCTCGCACGATGCGCCATCTATCAGCAAAGTTTGAGGCGTTATCACAGTAGAAGAGTACGGCAACGTAGTTTTAGAGTTGGTGACCTGGTCCTCCGCCTAATCCAAGACAGGAAAGACTTGCATAAGTTATCCCCGCCATGGGAAGGACCATTTGTGGTCAGTAAGGTGTTGCTCAATGGGTCTTATTACTTGGTGGATGCGCGAGACGGATACAAGAAGAAACGAGGTCGCAAGCGCAAGAGGAAGGTTGACGACAAGTACGAAGAAACCAAGCGGCCCTGGAACATTGAGCAGCTACGTCCTTTTTACACTTAGCAATTTCCAAATTGTAATAAGTACTATATGATTATGAAATAAAAGTCTATGGTTTGCTCATTCAGTTTTGGGACCATGCCATCTTTTGTCTTTTCTCGCAATCATATATCTGTTGTCATAAAAGTTACAAATATTTTTGTTCCGCGCTAAGGTTCAAACTTCTTTGACATTTGCCGTCTGCCGGCTAAAAAAGCAAACAATCTTTGCAACGCCTAGTATGCGTATCTGTCTATTTGTGTGTGGGTCGCCTAGTAGTATGTCGTTGGCACCAACATGCTGGCTTTGGTCTCTGAGTCTAAACTAATTGGTATTGCACCTGGTTGGCTCAGCTAAAGTAACTAAGATGAGTTTCCGCCAACATATGAAACAGCTAAACATGTAAACGAGATACATATTAAGGCGGGCCACTTAAATAAGCCTACCGCCAAGTGTAGAATAAAAGTTGGCCCAAAATATTTACATACAAAATTAGACAAGTTCTTTCGCGTTACAGATTAACGCATCTAATTCTTGCTACTATCGACAGGGGAAAGCGCTATTGGTTGGAGGTCTTGGGGGCTGACGCCGGCATCCTTGGGGCTGGCTCCGCCATCCTGGGGGCTGCGCTCGGCAGCCGCGGCTTCGCCTTCTCCGCCTCCGGCAGCTTCAGGATCCGCCAAGGAGGGATCAGCTACGGCAACATGTGGATCCGGGTGTTCCTTGTAGAACTTGCGGATGTCAACCATGTTGGCAACCCGGGTTGCGTAGCCCGAACAGTCCGCAGCACATCTTGCATCACGATGGCTTGGTTGTTTTCGTCTTCGGTGGGAAAGTACTCGGTGACTTGATGAATATCAGCCTCCGGGTGTCGGGGGAATACCTCATTGAGTATGAGCCGACGTACGAACTTATCAAGACGTAAGCTGGTGGAGACTTAACTGGCGCGGCTTAACAGGCGCGGCTTAACTGGCGCGGCTTAACAGGCGCAGACTTAACTGGCGCAGGCTTATCTGGCAGGAGAAGACATAACTTGGAAGACACGAAATTACATTATTTAGTCTCCAAGTAGGACTCCGGCTCATACTTTCCTTGGGAGAGAAATTTCCTTGTAACCTTGCAAGCCATCGTCTTTATAAGGTGGACTCCAAGGACCTAGAACCCTAAGATCTCATACATCCAGAGATAGGCGAATCGACACATCGATCGCCAACCCCTTGTAACACCATATTCATATCAATAACAATCTAGGATAGGCAGGACGTAGGTCTTTACCTCACATTGAGGGGCCGAACCTGGGTAAAAAACATCGTCTTCCTCGTGCCTGTGATCCTTAGCTCGGAGACGCTCGATCGCTTAATCCCCAACTCTACAAAGTCATCTCCATGACCTCTGCGTGACAATCCCATGACAGTTGGCGCCCACCGTGGGGCCTGCGGTCAAGAGCGTCATGTTCCGCGCTGGATCTGTGTCAGGAACGAAGGATCTCGTCGTCGATTCAAGCTCGGCGACTTCGACGTCGCGCCGGTCTAAACGATGCGGCGGTATCAACATCTACATCAAGATCTACCTCAAGCTCGAGTAGAAAGCGTGGAGAAATTCGACCGCGCGATTTGGGGCTCAACTTCGACAACGCCCCTCACGCGCGGGTTACAGGACAGCAGCAACGCCCGTATAGCGGACATCACTGGCGGCGGCTCGAAACTCGTCTCGATGATCCCTTCGGTGGGAAGATGCGTAATCGAGTTTCCTAACAGCTGTCTAAAGCACATCGGATTCCAACGGTTAGATCTCCGTGGGAGACCCAAACACTGAAGCCCTGTCGAAAACTGACGGAACTCTGCGCGACTTTGGGAAAATAATTATCGAGGTCGATTAGGACATCAATTCGAAGATCCCTCCGGTGGAACCCTGCGGAATACAATCCCGAAGACCTCCAACAAGTTTGAGACGATTCCAACGGTTAGATCTCCGTCACCGACTCGCGCACTGCAGCAAGTTTCATGTCTAGGCAAGTTCGTGAATCCCAAACACGAATCCGGCTTGAAATCAAATTCGTGGACTTCCAAGATTATGGCGCAGTCTACCTCAACCTTCTTGCTGCGACTTAATATTAACTACGTCGGAAATAAGCTGAGGCAAATATGCCAGATTTGTGAGATTACAAGGCTGTAAGGAGAAGATGGAAGGAAAAACAATTCCGATCGGATCAAGTCCTGATGTTCTCCACCTAAATATGGTTCCAACAATTACCAAAAGCCCGACGCTGATGCCGATACACGCAAAGGATCAGTTCGAGTCAGAAAAGCATTGCGTAACATCCAGGTACTCCTTTGTGTCGATCAAAGAAGGAAGGAAAGAGTAATTACGTTACATGGAGACCTCACGTGCAAAGGAATAAATAAATCAATCGGGATAGCTGCCCTTGCCTTACCGTATACTCCGATGCATCTACTCCCTATTTTGAAAAGAGAAGAAGATATCATTTGGAGTTCCTACTGCACTACATGGCTCGACTCCATAAATCAAGTGATAATTGATCCAAGAAGAAGGAAACGTGAGCAGAGGAGTGGTCGGCTCAAGTTATCAGCGCGACTCCAAACGTCAGCGTGACCATTGCCGACTCGCGGTAGGCGACTTTCGTTTCATCGCGGCTCACCGCCGCGGCAGCTCTGACCTCGTCCCAACATGGCCAGCTTCGTCAACAAGCATCTCCAATTCCACCGACTCGCCGGGTTCAGTACCAACATTGTCCCCGGGCGCCAGGGCATTTCTACGAATAAAATTATTCCGGCCGGCAGGCATACCGCGACTTGCAACACACCAGCCAAGATCGGTCGCCGGCATCATTTTGATTTCGCTGGTCAGAGCCGAGCTCTAACTCGGCGTATGCCAAAGGTATAGCAAAGAAGAAGAATAAAGATTCAGCAATGGCGCTCAAGGCCCTACATCAATATTGCCTCGCACGAGCAGCTCTCAGGCAGGCGTCATCAGGACGCACCAGCAACTGAAGATTCTTCAGCAATCCATCCGATGGGAAAAACCTGACCGTGCAAGGGGCACAACCCCGTGACCACAAAATAGGAAGGATGAAGGATGATCAGACTTAATCAATCCAAGTCCGAGGACACAGTTCGCGTGCACATCTTGGCAAGAGAAAAAGAAAAGAGATTAATTAAAGCTGCTAGCCTGGGGGATAGCACGCATGTCCCAAACGAAGCACGTACACGGAGAGAATCGGCAGCTGAGTCAGGGAGGTTCGCGGCTCAAGCTGTGATCATCAACACGAACGCCGTAGTTTGGCATCAGCACAATTGTCATGCGTGACTGATCGGGTCAACAAAATCAAAATTCATTGACATATTCCATGAGCATGGTCCGCTGAGATTTCGACGTTATTATCAAAAAGAATCAAGCTGGTGCAGCTTCAGCATTGAAGGCAAGATCGCGCATGCGACTCAACGGCCGGATCCGCCTGCAGTCGGGGTATCGAACCATTACAAAGACATACTAAGTCGATGGGACACGGAAACCACCAGACAAAGAAAAGGCTACACGCCATGACATCTGCAACACCAGAAGAATAAGAACAAGCATGAAAAAATTCAGCCTGGCAGAGTCGCAGCAAGCCAAAGATTGGCAGAAGCTCCGTCGCTAGCATCTATTCATTCCGATGATTTGCTGTCCAAATCAGGATACAACTCAGTTTCGCGAGCAACACTGCACCGGAATATTCAAGCGACAAAACTCATTGCTAGAGCAAGTCTCAACAAGAAGAGCGACTCAGAAATTGAGGAAAGCAATCAAGAAAGATAATCTGGATAGCATACGTCGGCTGATAGCTAAAAAAGAAAATATAGACTACCGTCTCTTGCGCATGCATGCAACCAAGGCAGGTCACACAAGAAGAAAAACTTGAAGGTGCGGCTGGGTTGAAGGCAGCCTCAGTAATCGCGATCGTCATCGAGTTCAAGGATTACACTCGACTTCTGCTGTGCAACATGGCACGGCAGTTAATAGTTTGATAAGCTGGACACGGACATACCTCCGGCTCAACAATATAAATATGATCAGCAACAGTGCCGGCTCCAGGTCAGCCAACTCCGACCGTTCGCGGCTCAAGCCGCATCATCGACCTCTGGAGAATAAAACAAGCTAAGTTGTTTTCACGCTCAAATTTCACAGCCTTTCATTTTTATCAATTAAGATTAAAATTCATCTTCGAGTCAATCTCGGGGGCTGCATATCTAGTTTATAAGGCTTATCATCAATATCCCTGCGATTCAAATTATATCATGCCGCGGAATTTAAATTCAAATCATTTTGAATGCTTAATTACATCCACTTCTTAAAGTAGGGTCTGACAACCCGTATTGGACTTATTAAATTTGAGTTCATTATAGCTCGCACTATATCTATCAAAATTGATATCTGTATATAGCTTGCATGATTTATTGCGAAATCAACTTTTATTTATATCATTATATCAGCTCATGATTTATCATTATCAGTTCATGATTTATCATTATCATTTCATGATTCACCATTATATCATTTTGCGAGTCACCACCGACTCATCGTCATATCATTTCATGAGTCGCATAGCGATTTACCCCCATATCATTTTATGAGTCGCAAACAACTCATCATTACATCAGTTTATGAGTCATTAATGAATCATTATTTTATCAAATATTTGAGTTAAAACAGGTGACTCGATGTACCACATCTACAGCTAATCAGATCTGGTTATCATCAAAACTAATTAGAGCTCGTCACGGCTATTGCAGCCGATAAAAGCAATAATCCTGGTTATACTCGCCTTAAGTCAGAAGTATCTTTGCACTATGCGGCCAAAGTACTGGGGCGCGGCGTCAATCGAGCTTGATTGCCTATCATGGCCGCTCTCGACCCTGAACACACGTTTTTACCTGGGAAATACTGAGCCGCGCAAAGACCTACTTAACGGTAATAAAGATAATTCAGAAGGACTAAAGTATCCGCGTGTGGCGTCAATCGAGTCTGAATGCCTATCATGGCCGTTCTCGACCCTGAACACACATTAGATCTGGGAAATACTGAGTCAAGTACCATATGCTATCATGCATCGTACAATATGCTATCATGCATCTTTCCAGTTGCTATCATGCAACTAAGTTGTTATTATGCAACCATTTGCTATCATGCAGATTACAACATGCTATCATGCGACATACCATTTGCTATCATGCAGGGTACCATATGCTATTATGCGGAGTACTAAATTTTTATCATAATTATTACCAGCCACCAAGGCTAACATATTGTCATCTAGTTAATATCATTGCTTCCTCGGGGCTTTGCCCTTTGAATTTCAGGAACATATAACTCGGCCAAATGAGTTTGAACTGGCATGACCAGATTTTTTAATGATTGGGATAATCATTCCCTGATATCGGCTGTTGAAGCCACCATTATCTTTTATCTACAGCCACATTAAGTGGAATTTTTAAGGATGATTCTTTCATCTATATCTAGAGTTTGACTGGGATTATCTTTTTTCCTAGCAGCTCCACTAATATTTCACAGTTCGGAGTTTATAAGCGGCTTTGCCCGACTCCAAATATTATTGTTTAATTGCGGCAACAATATTTGCTCAATCTGTTGCAGGATCAAATTGCAACGATATGCCATCAAGCAGGATAATGAAATCATGCCTGCTTAACGCCTGGGGGCTAGGACAATTAAGTTTTTGAGATAGTTTTTGAGTCCCGAGCAGCATGATCAAGCATGCAACCCGGCCCTCGGGGGCTACACATCCACCATGCATATCTGGCGGTATTTATTATACTCATATACCATGATTATATGTAGATTTAATTTTTTGCAGCACATGAGAATATACATATCCATTTGCGAGTCAAACTAGTGACTCAGAAATCTTTTAATACAGGCTGTGGCTATATACCCTTGGGCCGCTATGATTCAACATGTGCTCAAATGGCTCGTCATGATAACATGACATATTATTATTCTAATGATTGCCCAGCTTATTTATGCCTATGGCCTTTTCTACTTTGATGTCTATGACTTAGCACCATATACATATTTGGCTAATATATCTTGATGCTCATAAGTTATTATTCTTATGATTTCAGCTCAGTGTTTCATCCAACAGGAAAAGGTAGTTTTCACCAAAGGCTTCGCCGACACCTTATATAATTTTCGTGGAGAACTTATCGCGATTCTGCAGTTTCAATGCGACTAAACATAAGTGTTCAAATAGTAAGTGAGGAAGACTTGTGCATGGCCTCGAATGCCTGTGATAGTACATCAACAAACATATGCGAGTCAGCGCTTCTACATCAGCAGCTCAATAAGCCGCTACGCTCGCGCCTCATCATCAGTAAGTCACCAAGCTCTACATACTCAAGTCGGCAAAATCATCAACATCAAGTCAAGATCTTCCGCCTGACTCTACGAATCACCCGGAAGCTTGGGGGCTAATGTCGGGGGAATACCTAATTGAGTATGAGCCGACGTACGAACTTATCAAGACGTAAGCTGGTGGAGACTTAACTGGCGCGACTTAACAGGCGCGGCTTAACTGGCGCGGCTTAACAGGCGCAGACTTAACTGGCACAGGCTTATCTGGCAGGAGAAGACATAACTTGGAAGACACGAAATTACATTACTTAGTCTCCAAGTAGGACTCCGGCTCATACTTTCCTTGAGAGAGAAGTTTCCTTGTAACCTTGCGAGCCATCGTCTTTATAAGGTGGACTCCAAGGACCTAGAACCCTAAGATCTCATACATCCAGAGATAGGCGAATCGACACATCGATCGCCAACCCCTTGTAACACCATATTCATATCAATACCAATCTAGGATAGGCAGGACGTAGGTCTTTACCTCACATTGAGGGGCCGAACCTGGGTAAAAAACATCGTCTTCCTCGTGCCTGTGATCCTTAGCTTGGAGACGCTCGATCGCTTAATCCCCAACTCTACAAAGTCATCTCCATGACCTCTGCGTGACAATCCCACGACACCGGGTACCACGCCGCCGTCAACGCCAACGCCAGCTTGGCTCCGCCTCGTGCTGCTGATCGTAGCGTGCCGTCATGTTCGATCGCCGCCTTCTCCAGCAAGTCTGGCAAGGCATCAAAGTTGACGGGATCGCCGTGCTCGCCAGGGTAAAACTTGGCGGCAAACGCCTTGCCCGTGCAGACAATCTGGTTGACTGTTTCGCCAACCTTCAAGATGCGGGCAAGGCGCGGCGTCGTATCCATGTCATCGCCTAAGTTAGCCGGCACTGCATAATGCAATCAGTTACACACTGCAGTTTGAAATTTAAAGAATTCAAGGTATCAAAGAAGGATGAAGGATAAGAGGCTTACCTAGGACATGCTCGTGGATGGCGTTGACCTCATCCAGATGGTTTTCAAGCGTCTCCTGAGCTAGCTGGACCGCCTTCGACAATTGGTCTTGCTGCTCTTTGGCGTTCTTGTTCACCTGGTTAAGGTTGTTGCTCAGGGTTTCAAATTGTCCCGTCAACTTGCTTACCTCGGCGGCATGGGCCAGCTCCCGCTTCTCCAGCTCCTTGGCATGATCCGCCTTCAGCTTTGACACCAACTCAGCAAGATCTGCAGCTTCGTTCATCAAAGCTTGCATGTCAGTGGAGTTCTTGAGAATATCTTGCGCAGTGTTTAGTAATTCTACAAATAAAAAGGAAGACGACTAAAGAACTTGTCGAGAAGAAAAAAAAAATCAAACTAGGACAAAAAGAAGGCAAAGAAGTTTTGTCACCTTCATCCTTTTTGCGAGCCTCTTCTAAGCTCGCAATCTGGGCGTTCTTCAGCTCGATGTCTTGCCGAAGTTGGCGGCATTCTGCATTCTTGGTGCCTTGGGCTTGGAAAAGCTCTGCGTTGGATGCAAGAGCGTCCTACAACAGAAACAGAACAATTGAGATCCAAGTCAAGACCACTCCGCCGGCTAAAAACAACCTTTTTAGTCGCCAAAGTGCTCGGGGGCTGGGACTGGGGATTACCTCAAGTTCTTTCTGTAGCAAGTCAGTGAGATGTTCTGTGTGCAAGTGCCATAACTTGGTGCCCTCGCGTAGGTTCTTCAAGGTATGGCGGGGATCTTTTGCTCCCGCGACATAGTCAAGGCCAGATTTGGAGGAGGAGCCACCATAGCTCTCTCCCATCTCGTCTCCCGCCTCAAGCTTCATAGCCATAAATCTAGCGGCATCATTAGCCGAAGCTTCAGCCATCTTGGAAGTAGTAGGGCCCGTAACGGACTTCTTGCCCGCCATCTTCTCCACAGCCGCCTCTGTAGTACCAGTAGGCGTCGTGTACGTTCCCTGGCAAACAACCACGGGAACGCCAACGGCAGGCGTTGTCGGAGCGGTGGCTGGGGAAGACCGTGGTGGTTTGCCCCTACCGGCAGAAGTCTTCAGGTTGGCACGGAGCTTGGGCATGACAGGCTTACCCCTATAAGCAGAAAAGTGCAAGTTTGTCAACAGAAAATTGTATCAAATGACTAAGTCACGAAAAGCAAAAGCTTGCCTACCGTTTAAGTGGGATATTTCCCCCCAAGGTCTCGTCCTCTGCATCAGCAGAGGTGGCCGCCTTCTTCCTCTTCTCCAAATCCTTCGTGGAGCCGCCTGCTTTGCGCTTCTTTGACTTGCTGGCACCAATGTCGTACCAGTTGGGAGCCAAGTCGGCATCCTCCAAGGTTTGCACCTGAAAAGGAAAAGGGCAAAACATTAATTCAGTACCCAGTGGACAAAGATGTCAAGCAAAAGACAAAGTAGCTCTGGCTTACCATTGGGACTGGGTTATCATGGGTGAACATGGCGATGCCCTCAGCCTCCTTCACCGACAGAGGCTTGACAAGCTCTCTGAGCCGGTACTGCAGCACATCTTGGTCAAGGGTGCTGTTGCCGGCGTCATCCGCCTTGTACTCGCACATCTTTAGTGGACAATGGCGGAGTGGCATTATCTTCCTCGACAGCCAGCAGATGACGGTGTCAACTCCGTCAAGCTGCGGAGTCTTCATCGTCTTCGTCAGAAACTCGATCCGCCTGACGGCAATTCGAAGCTCATCTGACAAGCTGATGACAGGCACCTTTGCCGTCCAACAGGCCTTGTGAGTTGGCGGATCATTGACGAAAGCAGGCATCCCCTGTGTCGTGTCGGGTGTCGGGATGTCCTTGCAGTAGAAAAAAGTGCTGGTCCAGTGCTTAACCGACTCGATGTATGGGATCTTTGGATACCAGTCGGGTTGGCGGCAGTTGAAGGTTACACTACCACAGGTTGCCAACTGGCCGCCTGGTATGGTTTGCCGGCGGCATAGGAAGCAGTATTGGAATAGCTCTATGGATGCAGCTATACCTAAGTACCCTTCGCACAGAGCCTGGAAGCCGGCTAGCACTAAAATACTGTTGGGTGCTATGTTGTGCGGTTGCAGCCCGTAGAAGCTAAGCACCGCCAAGAAGAAGGCGGAAAGTGGTAATGACATACCGTGTAGGCTGTGCGACACCAACATGACGCGCTCGCCGTCTTGCGGGTCAGGGACTGGTTCGTCGCCTGGAACCCTCCAGGCGCACTCCGTCTTGGGCGGTATGTAGACGCCATCCTCCAGCTCCTTCAGATAAGCTGACGTCATGATTGACGGCAGCCAATATCTGGAGCCAAGGTCCGCCGCCTCCTCTTCTTCCTCGGCGTCGTCGTCGGCGACAGCTTCTGCCTCCGCCGTGGCCTCAGCGCTGGTCGCCGTCAGGGACGGAAGCGGGAAGGCAGGTGTGGGTGCTGCTGGTGCCACCGGAGTTGGAGAAGAAGAAGTAACCCCACCTGCAGCCGCGGTGGGGACGGAAGGGGTCACCAGTGTGCTCGCGGGAACCGCCGCCGGTGCAGATCCAGATCCAGGCGCAGCCGCCGAAGCTGCAGCCAGCACCGCCGCCGCCGCCGCCGAATCCTGCTCAGTGTTGCTCGCCATTTTGGCACAGAAGCTCTACTCAAGGGCTCGCCGGAGTTGAGTACGAGGGGGAGGAGCGCTCGGGAAGGTGAGGTGGCTGCGGTGAATGCGAATGGGGAAGAAACTCCTCCCCGTTGTGCACCTTGGGTATTTATCTCTGCGCGCCGAGATTCGTGCGCGAGATGGGCGTGGCACACGATCTCCGCCACGTGCACACGATTTGCACGTCGTGGCAACGGTGTCTGCAGCCGTCTCCTCGATTCCCGTGCGTAGTGGAAAAGCAATCATGACGCACGCCTAGTCCAAACTGTCGTGGACTGCATGACGTCATCCGTCAACATTTGACGGGATCAGTCAAATGACAAGACTGGTGCCGGGAAGATTCCTGACAGCAGTCGGGCCGTCTTTCCCATGATGACGGCAAACCATCTGACTACTTTAGACGGATCGCCGCTTACTTCAACTTTGGAATGCTTCAAGCTCTTCAGCCGCCTACAAGACAAGACGGACATCGCCGACAAAAGAAGACGGTGCCTGAAGAACTCGAACCCTTCCAGGGGCTAATGTTGGGGATATACCAACTAGGGGTATCACGAGCATGGATCAATCCGGCTAGTCCAGGGTGGCCCGCAGTGGGGGTGAAGGCTTTGCCTGCCGGGCGGCCCAGATAGCTGACGACCAAGGAAGGCGGATGCCGGCAAGGAGGAGGCCCAAGACCGGAGCCCATGAAGCCACCAAGACCAAGACGGAAGGCGGCAGACATGCCAGCTAGGTTTAGGACTCTGTATGCTTGCCGGATACGTAATCACCTTGTAACGCTAGGTCTGGCAGACTATATAAGCCGGACCAGGGACGCCTTTAGGGCACAATCAACTTCATTGTAACCTGTACCTCGGCTATTTGCCTCATAGTGAATTATAGCAGCACGTAGGGCTCCGCCACCGCCGTGGAGCCTGAAGCTGGGTAAACTGCCGTGTACAATCCCGACCTCGACGACGTCCACCTTCTTGCCCTACGTTCACCCTCGGCTAGCAGGACCCCGTCTCCTATCTCAGATGTCGATACGACGACATATTGTAGTGATCATGATTGGGAAAATAACACTACTTTTGATATTGAAAATCTTTTTGGTACCAATTTTGAAAATGATGATATTAAAAATTGCTACACTATTAGTACTATCCATGTTCCTTCTAATGATGATATGGAAAGCTCTAAGCTTGGGGATAAGGAATTTGAAAATCCTTTTGCTATTAATGATTATTTGTTTGAAACACCTCTTGCTAGTAAAAATGATGATGCTATGTTTACAAATATATATTCTTGCAAAAATAACTATCCACTTGTTTATAATGATACTATGCCTCGAGTCTTTGATAATTATTGTGATGACAACTATGCCATAGATTATAATTACAATCATCCTCATGAAACTTGTCATAATTATGAAGGGAATGGCTTCCTTACCGAAAAGCATCCCTCTAATATACAACTTGTCTGTCATGTTCAAGTTCTTTATGATGATCCTACTCCAATTGTTATTAATAAGAAGGATTTTGCTTATGTGAAAAATATTAATACTTATATGCATGTGGATCATGATAAGAATGATTTATGTGATGGTTATATTGTGGATTTTATTCATGATGCTACTGGAAGTTATTATGAGAGAGGAAAACAATGTTCTAGATATCTCAATAATATTAAGTTTCCTCTCTTTTTGTTGAAAGTTTTGAAGTTGAACTTGTTTTGTCTTTCTATGCTAGTAGCTTCATGCTTCAATAATTTATTTTCCTACAAGATTTCTTTGCATAGGAAGTGGGCTAGACTTAAATATGTTATATATTTGCTTCTTGATGCTCTCTTATATGTTCAACTCTTATTCTTATGAGAGCATCATTAAAATATCATGCCTAGCTAAAAGGCTTTAAAGAAAAGCGCTTGTGGGAGGCAACCCATGTTATTTTTGCTTTCTATTTTATTTTGCTTTTTGTTGAGTCAAGGATGTTGTTACCTCTGTAACATCTCCTTTGTATCATTTTGTTTTCGTTTTTGTGCCTCTAATGGCAAGAGAGTGTTCAAACTGAGTTTTCTGCCAGAAACAGATTTTATGCGCTTCACTGTACGAAATTCCAAAAAATCACAATACGTTATATTGATCTGTAAGTTTTTGTGCATAAGCCTCAGGTTTATATCAATCTTTCGTTAGTCTATCATTTTCTGATTTGAGTTACGTAAGTGCCTAGAAAAAATTCATCTTTACTGGCTGTTCTTTTTTTTGACAGATTCTGTCTTTATTTTGCATTGTCTCTTATACGAGTTTTCTTTGTGGTTTCTTTTTGTGAAAAGGTATTACAAAGACATAGTATACAGTAGCTAATGTTAGAATGAGTTATTAAAATGTGTAATTACAGAAACAAAGTGGATTAAATGTTTTGAGGACTAACCCTCTAATGAAGTTTATGAGAAGTTATGTGTGAAGGAAGTTTTCAAGTGTTAAGAGAGAGGATGATGAAAGAAGATCAAGAATGGACAAAAGCTCAAGCTTGGGGATGCCCATGGCACCCTCTGCAATTTTCAAGAAGTCACAATCATCTAAGCTTGGGGATGCCCAAGGCATCCCCTTCTTCATCAACTAATTATCAGGTCATATCTAGTGAGACTATATTTTTATTTCTTCACATATTACGTGCTATTCTTGGAGCGTCTTGTGTGTTTTATTTTTTGTTTTGTTTTTATTTTGTACTCTGGTCACTACAATGCTTGATCACAACATTCTTGTTTGGGACACAGACACGCTCTGCTTTTTCATAGAATACTCATGTTCTTGACTTATACATGTTGAGTATTCTGTGTTTGCTCTGTTAAGTTTCTAGCTCTTGTTTTTCATGTATCTCTTGTTCAGATCTATTAGTTTATTTTATAGAAAGAACTCTCTTGCTTCACTTATATTTGTTTGGAGAGTTTCTTGGTTAATGTGTTGGTTTAGAAAATGTTATGCGTGTGGTAATGGTATGATAAAAACTGCATAGTCTTGTAGATCATTGAACTTTGGTAACTTGATTCTTGCAAATGTTTTGAGGTGTTAATTAATAGATGTAAATGCTTGCTGGTTGCTTAAGTTAAAATCATTAGTGGATTGTTGTCTTTAAGCTTGTTCCGTACTACAAACTCTACTAAAATTGTTGAAGGTGTAGTTGGTCTTGATAGCTTTTTATGTCTAAAAGTAATTCGTAATAACATAGTTCCGTGCTAAGATCGAGGGATCTAACGGGGTACTTGTGCCGCCGTGAACGGCCCTTCTTGGAGTAAATTTTAATCATGCTCTTAATGTTGAACCTGCTTGTTGTTTGCGATAAACTTGTGAGTTCTTTTTGACTAAGATGTTGAGCTATAGTTTTTGGCACTTCCACCATCCAAATTTTGTTAGCCTCTTCGGTGTTGTGCATTGCCCTTTTCTCACAATGAGAGTTTGTGCATACTTCGCCAGTACATCCAAAACCCGTGGGAGGACTTCCTCTTGTTCTCCTACACATAAGCCCATACATCTTCCTCAAAACAGCCACCATACCTACCTACCACAGCATTTTCATAGCTGTTCCGAGATACATTGCCATGCAACTTCCATCATACATTACATGACTTGTTGTCATTCATCATTTATTTGTTGCTTTGCATGATTCTATACAGCTGATGTGTGGTTTTACCCATGTTACGCTAGATCATTGCACATCCTGCAACACTGGCAGAGGCATACAGTTATATACATCATGTTCTGTTTATTATGAGTTATTTGTACAAAAAGTGTGTTGTCATTTTAGAGTGTTGCCCCTACTTGAAAAGTGAAAAGAGCCGTGGAGGCCATTGAAAAGAGAAACAGAAAAAGAAAAAATATTAAAAAAAGAAATAAAGAAAGAGGGGGGCAACACTACTATCCATTGTTCACACTTGTGCTCATGTTTAGCACCTGCAGTTTCATAGCTATCATATTTTGTGCTCATGATTAGCACATATGCTCCATTTGAGAGAGTTATCATGTTTCATTAGTATAACTATGTGGGGAATTTTCATTATAGAACTTGGGTTGTATATTCCAATGATGAGCCTCCTCAAAAGTGCTCTAGGTCTTCATGAGCAATCGAGTTGGATGCACCCCCACTATTTCCATTGGAGAGCTTTCATACACATATAGCTCTATTTGCATCCGTTGCGTTGCAATCACTACTCCTTACATAGCTTCGATTATAAGACTTCCTCTTGTCTAATGATCACTTTTTAGCTTTGTGAGACTTTCTTCCATTGGCCTTCCAAACCCCCATTATTATTGTATTTGCCATAACATCCTGGTGCCAGTACCAAATGCTTACGCTCACCGGTTGAGTACACTTCGAAACAGTTGATTCATGACGTCCATGTTTATTTTTACTTGATTGGATCCTTTCTATGTTGTGAAAAATTACTTGATGCTTGGATTGAAGGATAGAACTCCTACATTGAATACTTAAAACATCTATAATGAACCTTCTACGGTTTCATGTCTTTAAAGCATCATTCATACAAGGTTTCATGTCTTTAAAGCATCATTCATGAAAAGTTTTAACTTGTTTAACTATCTTGCTTTATTATCTTTTGTTTGATATCAATCACAGACATTTGCTTTGAATGATTTATCTCAGTTCACATGATGTACATTACTATTTGATCAAGATTATGTTAGTAGCATGTCACTTCAAAAATTATATTATTATCGTTTACCTACTCGAGGACGAGTAGGAACTAAGCTTGGGGATGCTGATACGTCTCAAATGTATCTATAATTTTTGATGTTCCATGCATGTTTTATACCAATTGCTACATGTTTTATATACACTTCATACCATTATTATGCATTTTCTGGACTAACCTATTAACAAGATGGCACAGTGCCAGTTTCTGTTTATTATGTCTATGCATTGCAGAAAAGGTCCAAAAACCAAAGTGCTCAGAAATATCCCAAAAAATTATAGAAATTCTATTTCGCCAGAAAACTCCGTGGGCCAGAAGGACAAGTCCATGGGAGGCCCACAGCCGCCACACCATACATGGAAGCGGCTGAGAGGGGGGTGGCGCCGAGGTATGGTGTGGTTGACTCGTGCACCGCCTCGCGTCGCCTCTTCGCCTATAAAAACCCTCTTGGCCTAAAACTCACGACCCCGAAGAATTTCTCCAGAAAAACTCCCGAGCTCCGCTGCCATCCAAAACCCTAATTCGGGGAACAAAAGTTCCTGTTTCGGCACCCTGCCGGGACGGGGAATTGCCCCGAAGCCATCTTCATCGCCGTTGCTACCTCCCATGATGCGCCGGGAGTAGTTCTTCATCGAGGCTGAGGACTCATGCCGGTAGCTCTGTGGTTTATCTCTCTCTCCATGGCGTGATCTTTATGTGATCATGAGCATTGTAATCTAGTTGAATTCATAGATGTTTCCCCTTCATTATGTTATGGATATGCTACTCAATTGGTTTTATCATTGTAATCTCCGGAGTCACCTTTGTCCCACGGTGCAAAGTTGACAGTGCGCGTGCCGTGTGTGACTCTTTGGATTAAAGATTAGAGGGATACTTACCATGAGTGTTCTTGTGTTGGATGTCTCTATAAACTTATGGTGTTTGTTTAGTACTATTTTAGGGTGCTCATAGTGACAGCGTGGGGTGCCCTAGATGTGGAATACAAACTTTAAGGTGTGCTTTTATAGCCCTATGCAGTGGTAATAGTGTTCGTTATCCAACAGGAGAATAATTCCGAGTAGCATCTAAGTGCATATTGAAGAGGAAGTATTTATATGTGTTCAGCTATATTACTATTGTTGAGAGTGTCCACTAGTGAAAGTATGATCCCTAGGCCTTGTTTCCAAGCATCGAAACACAGTTTATTTCCAGTTCTGCTGCATGTTCACTAGCTGTCATTTTTATCACAGACTACATATACCACTTGTTAATATCCATATCACCTGCATTTTACTATCTCTTCGCCGAACTAGTGCACCTATACTCCTGACAAGTGTATTTGGTGTGTTGGGGACACAAGAGACTTCTTATATCTTAATTGCAGGGTTGCTTGAGAGGGATATATTTGACCTCTACCTCCCTGAGTTCGATAAACCTTGGGTTACACACTTAAGGGAAATTTGATGTTGTCCTACAAACCTCTGCACTTGGAGGCCCAACACTGTCTACAAGAATAGAAGCGTGCGTAGACATCAGGCACCTTCGCCACCGAGGTCAGGTGTGGCTCATTGGCTACCGCTCGGCTGCCTCATCCCGTCCCTGTTGTTGGCTATGACGCTACTCATCCTGGAGCTTGCTTGGATCGGAACAAAGTTGAGGAGCAAACGGGGAAGAGGATAAGACGACATGGGGAAGGGGATTAAGAGATAAAGTTGGGAGGAGAGGGAGAGACCTGGGGTGGCGCGTTTGGTGGGTTTGGACGCGCGTGTCGTCATGGAATAGTCGACACAATGAAATCAATCCAAATTTAAAAATTTGATTAAATAGCTACCAGTTTCCTGGGTGAATTCACATGTGCTCAACTATATGGTTTTGAAATTGAATATGAGTTTTTTGATCACGAATTTGATGATGCACATGGATTAACTCTTGGAGTGCTGCCGGTCTAGCCCCTCGTGCTGAAGTCCTATCAATGATCATAGCATCATCACGCTCATCCTCCACAATCATGTTGTGCATGATCACACAATCAATCATCACCTCCCACGTTTTTTTCACCTTTCATGTTCTAGCAGGGTGCCGAACAATAGCCTAACAAGTTTGTAGCACACCAAATGCTCTCTCTACATCCTTTTTTGAACTCTCTTGTTCTCTACCACATATTTTGTTACCTTGGGGAGCGGAGATTGTTTTTACAAAATGTAGACCACTCAGAATAGATACCATTAGCTAGATTGTAACCCTTATTATATTGGTGACAATTGTTCTCATAGTTGACCTCTCTAGAATTGCCTTCCGCAAGCCTTGAAAATGCCAAAGAGAGTTGAAACATGTTTATGTCATTGTGATAACCTGACATGCCAAAAAAAAAGTGTGAGAAATCCACAAATCTTGTGACGCCATAACTTCATGTATGAATGTGCACTCACCGACATGTCCTTTATATTTCCCCTGTCAAACAAATAAACAGTTCTTCCTTTCCCAGTGCATGCAATCTATACTTTCAAACATCTTACGAAACTCTCTCGAAACATTAATCGCCAACAATCGGTTGTACACACAACATTTGGTTCTGTGAAGTATTATTTGCCGAACACCTAAACCACCATTTTGCTGAACTTGTACATTACCTCAATGCATGTATATAGACTCACTCATGCACATGTACTCATCAACAAGATCACCAGCAAGCATCCAAATATGAGTAGTGTGTTTTTTATAATAAGAAATCAAAGTTTAAAGGCAACATCTTTCTTTGATTTCAAGTAATCATCATCAGCCCTCACACTGCAAAATACGCATAAACACATGTCTTGACATATGGAAGTGTCGCGGAAAAGATGCACATGGTACCACTCAAACACGCTAGAAGTAGTTATTGTAGAGTTGTACATGCCGGCTTCTCTTTTACGATCGACTGTTTCATGTTCCTTTATTGAGACCTTGAATTGTGGTCATGGATGAGAACAACCGTAGCCATCAAAACTTTAGGTGAGATCATAGGATCAATTCACAAAACAATATTTAGAAATTGTTTAAAAATCTAAAAAAAATATACAACACACCTACGGACTGTTTCTACAACCCCAATAAATTTCACCTCAAAATTCGATCTACATTTAGAGAAACAAAAAGGACAAATTACTCTATGAATAGTGTCATCTTTGGGTGAATAGTGTTCACACTATTCACAATGAAGTTTTTGTTTTTTGGCTCTCTAAGAGTAGGTCGAATCTGAAGCAGCAAATTTTTGGCGTTGCATATATAGCATAGATGTGTTTTGTCAAAAAAAATTACAATATTTGAGCATGTTTTATCTATTCAAAAAAATTGATCTCATGTATCCTATCTAATATTAGATCCTACCCAAATTGCCCCCATCCTATACAAGTCTTCCCCACACTTTTGTTCACATACGTGGACATATATGCCTTCATCAAACTAGTTCATAGGAACCTGAGTAGTCTTAGTATCTGCATCCACAAGGATGCATTGCGGCAATCAATCATCTCATAACTGCTACATAAAGACACCCAAGTTGACAAGTGAAATCCTCCTGAATTTCCAGACTCTGTCCATCAATAGAAATGACAAGTTTCTACTTCTGCCTTCCCATGAAACTGGTGTTTGCCGATGAATGAATGGCATTACCATCTTTCTAGAGAAATACATCGAAACGGAATGGTGGCAACTAAAAAAAAAAGAAAAGGACATCTACGACACTGATGATTATCAGACAAGTTCCCTCCAGGAATAGCTTCCTGGTCACATATCGAATCTGACATCCCATTTTCCATCCATATAACCATTAAGAGTCCAGTTGTTTTCCCTCACCTGGAAATAAGGCATCTGCAACGTTTTCAAACGAAACTTAGAACCAGGTAAGCTCGCGAATGTGTTGTTCAATAAGGAATGGATGCATACCCAAATGGTTTAGGGTATGCAGAATAAATGCTCAAGAGAGTACATTAGCAGGTAGATCAGCAAAATTGATGGTCGAACCAGAACGGATGGAACCTCGTATTTCAACAATAGCCGGATTCCGAAAAATAAGAACTAACAAGACACGAGGATGTGCATATCGGACACTAACAAATATCAAAGGGAAATCGATCTACTCGTAATCTGGTCAATATACTGCTATCTCCTAAGGTGTCTTCAGAGAATGTGTGGGAAATGACACTGCTGCTATGAACCTTTTTTTTATAGGAAAGAGGAACTGGCCTGCACTTTCCTATGTATTGTATAGACATAAACTGTTTATTGTTGGTCCGAAGATCTGCTGCTAACTTACAAAAATTCAGTCACAAAACAAACCAGTGATCCTAAATCTTAAGGGGTTATAATCAAAAGAGAAGCCGCAAATCCCAGAAGAGCGTGCCGGGATAAGTTTTGCATAATAACAGTTCAACATCTTAATTCTGCAGATACATGCAGCTGTGTAGAACACATAAAACTATTTTAGCAGTTTGGAAGCAGCTGGTACCCATTGTGCTTGTGCATAAATAAGATGAATGCTATAGACAAGCGGCTAGGCAATGGTGATGGGGGCAAATACTACGACAGTCGGCAGATGGGTGCCACCTACCTTGCGGTAGAACTCGTACCCGGCTTTGAGCCTGATATCCTGACCCTTCCTGAAGTCGAGTATTGTCCAAGCCAGTTCGACGGCAGCACTCGTCGTCCTCTGGAACAAACCATGGCAAGATTCAGGCACAAATAGATGGCAATAACAGCAAAGAAATGCAGGTGGTTGGTCTGGTCGGGGTGAAGTGAGAGTATGTGCGGTAGTACCGGCTTGAAGTCCTTGTCGGCGAGGAGGCGCCCTTTGATGTTGAGGCCGAGGAGGCCGTCGGAGGTGAAGGAGACGGCCTTCTTCCCGCGGAGGCTGTAGCTGTACATGAAGATATTCCGCTTTTCCTGCTTTTTTTTCGTTATTAAAGGACGCTCTTCCAGCTGGACTCCTACCCCGATGTTGGCCGACAGCTGACCGATGGAGAAGGAATCAATCAGTGTGCTTCGCTCTGTGTCTCTTGTTGGTTTGAGTATGCAGGTAGGAGGGGAGAAACGCAGGTGGGTACCTCGGGGAAGAAGCGCCTCGCGAGGAGGGCGAGGTTGCTGGGCTTCCTGGTGCTCGTGTCGATCTCCACCTGAGCCTGCGCGCGATTGATCAAGGAGAGGTGCGTGGTCAGGCAGAGGATGAGAAGATTAGTAAGATGGAGGAGGGGGCGTGCGTGCCTGGAGGAGGGCGTTGGAGGCGAGAGGGAGCTTCTGCTTGGCGTGGATGCGGAGGCCGGCGGTGGAGTCGGCGCCGCGCATCCGCAGGGAAGTCTCCATTACTAGCAAGCCAGCGCCGCGGCGGTAGCGCTGAGTGGCGTGGAGATGGATAGAGTTTGTTTCGTTTCGTCGTCTCTGGTCTGGACCGCGACTCTGCGAGGGATTTGGGAGCGGAGAAGACGATGACTTTTCTTGTGTTGGGCCGGGCCTTCTTCTCTTCTGCCCGCCCGCCCGTTGCTTCCCTCTTCTTCTAGCCCATTCCGTCATTTTGAGCTATCGCTTAGAGCATCTCCACTCGTTTGGGCTCCCAGGAGGTGTTTTTTTTTTTTGGCTCTTGGGTTGCGCCGGCGGAATTATAATTCCTGGGACGGATGAATCTCCAGTCGTACCCCCACCCAAGAATAGGAGGGCTTCATCCAGCGGACGTGTGGCTCCACGGCGCGCCCAGGCAGACCAGGAACACGCAGACCACGTGGCGCCGACGAACTCCCCGTAGGCGAGCTCCGCCCCGGCGTCAGTGCGACCCGACCGCGAGCACGAGCGCGAGTTCCGCCCCGGCGTTGACCCGACGTCAACCCGGCCGCGAGCCCGAGCGCGAGCTCCGCCCCGGCGTCGACCCGGCCGCGAGCCGCGGCGGTGGCGCTCGAGGACGATGCGGACGAGGCCGAGGCCATCTCGCGCACGAGCGCGGCGAGCTCGAGGAGGGCGGATCGGTTCAGGCGAGCTCTGAAGGAGATACGCCCTAGAGGCAATTAATAAAGATATTTTATTTGTCATATCTCGATTGTTCATAATATGTTTTGTACCATGCTATAACTGTATTAAGCGGAAACATTAATACACGTGTGGTATGTAAATAAACAGGTCACTAGTAGCCTCTTTACTAGTCCGTTGTGCGATTGATGATCGAGGTTTCCCGACCATGTGACATTTATGTTAGTTGACAATGGAAGTCAATCATTAGGTGAATGATGTGATGGACACACCCAATATTTATAGGACGTAGTTATTACGCTTTCCACCGTGAGATCAACTCTAATTGCTATTTCTGGAAGATACTTTGATTGCATCAAACGTCATCTCTTATATAGGATGACAATAACGATGTCGCTTTTGGGTATCGGAAAGAAATATGTTGAGGCGAGTAATCAAGAGCGGGATTTGCCAATCCACATAGCAGGATAGATACTCTGGGCCACTCGGTGGGATTACATCAATGAGCTTGCAAGCATGTGACTAGGTCACGAGAATGTAATATCACAGACGAGTAAAGATAGTATTATCAAGTAACGAGATCAAGCTCGGTATCATGATACCGGAGATCGAGTCTCGGACAAACTAAGTATCGCCTGACAAAAGGTCTGAGACTTAACGTCTAAGGTTCGAACGACAAAAAGTTATTCGTGGATGCACAGGGACTATCATAGTCATCCAGGTCTCCCTGATAGTCATTGATCGGAGAATGGTTCTCGATCATGTCTGGAGTGATCCCGAACCACTAGGGTGTCACACTTAAGGGTAGGTGACGTTTATATATAAGATTGGATATCGAAGAGAAGATAGAGAAGGGTTCCGGAATGGTTCCGGGACATATCCGACGAAGTTCGGGGCCGACGAAATGGTTTTCGAAGCCGGAATAAATTAGATAATATGTATTTAATATTAATTAGTGTAATTAATTGTTAAATATTTTTTATTTAATTATTTTCGGAATTATTAAAGGTTGCGCACCTAAATGGGACTTGACCAAAGGGAAAAGGCCCATAAGGGGGGAACTTCCCCCCTTGGTGCGGTTTGGGAGGTGGCTGCCCTAGGTGGGCCAAATGGGGCCCACCTAGGGCCGGCGCACCCAATTGGGGCGTGGTGCCATGTGGGGATTAGTCCCACATGGCTTAGCCACCAAGGGTGACACCCCTCCTCCTCCTTTAAATAGGGATGTCTCCTTGTCTTGGAAAATTGCACCATCCTCTCTCTTTCTCTCATCCGTTTAGACGTGGCTCCGCAAATGGGGCTACGCACGGTTGAGAGAGTTCTCTCCACCATACGCACACCGCCGTGCTGTTGGGTCCAAGTCTTCTGCTTACGCTGCTTTGCTGGATCGGAGCCCGGAGGTCGTCATCTTCTCCGTACGTGTGTAAGCTCGGCGAGGCGTCACGCTTGGGGCCCTTGGAGGAGTTCGTCTTCACGACCTTGATGTCGGCTACGTCGGCTTCATCAACAACGCTTGTTGCAGGAGCGTAATCCCCGCTATCGGTCTACGAGGGTATGTATATCGATCACCTCTGTTACTCTATATCTTCATAGTGATAGATCCTGGCTAGTTTAAAGTTATCGTTGTTAGGAAATTTTTTTGTTTTCTGTCTACGATTCCCAACAAGCTCGAGGAGGGCAGAGCAGGGCGGTGAGCCGGGCGGCGGCACGAGCTGGGCGCGGTGCTGCTTTTTCTGTGCGTGGGTGGGGAATAGAGAGGAGGGAGAGGGAGCACGTGGTGAGCCTGGAGGAAAAGGTAGGAGAGAAAGGGAGCTGAGAGGCTGACGGTGGGCCTGCTTGCATGCAAATAATAGTGCCGGCACCCCCAGCTGCCCCCCATCGCGCAAATCCGGCTGAAAAAGAGGTCCTGGGGGCACGAGTGGGAAAATTTTGTCCACCCGGTGCAAAAAAAATGCCCTGGGTGGCTCCGGGGGTGGGGGGGCGAGTCGGGATGCTCTTAGCAACATGAGATGGGAGCTCCTATTCAGCGCCTTCAGGCGTGTTATCGCCCCGACGCCTACACAGAGTCGCTGGTGGGCCGGCCCACACGAAGGTCGTCTTCTTCGTTACGCCTTCTCCACCACCGCGGCTCAATCCCCCGCCGCGGCTAGGCCGCCAGCTGCCGCCACCCGCGACCGGCCTCGCTCCCGCGGCGCCTCGCCGCTCCGCCCTCCTCCATCCGCCTCCCACCGCCGGTCCACCACCTCCCCCGGCCTCCCTCTAAAGCCCCCTCCTCCCCCGCACCCCGAACCCTAACCCCCTCGCCGGTGAGCTGCTCCGACACCCGACCCACCCCCACCCCGCTCGTTAAGGTGCTCCCTCGCCTCCACCTACGCCGCCGCGGCGAGCTGCGTCGTCGCCGGCTACGGTGAGGTCCATCCCTCGCCTGGTCGGCGACGTCACGGCCAGCCGCACCGTCCCCGTCGGCGGCGAGTTCTGCATCGCCTCTCCGGTCGTCTTCCTCTCATCAGCCGGCCCACCACCGATGCAACTGGGCCATGCCTAGATTTGCGAGAGAGAGATCAGAGGGGTGTGCGTTTTCACGCTAACTAGTACAACGGGCATAGAATAGGGATTGCCAGATGAGATGGCTTGCTGTTTATTTTTCCTACGGTGCTAACCTGACAAAAGCTAGAGCGGATTAGTCTTTCAAAAGTTTATTACTTTCAAACCAAGCGTCAAATAAGAATCCATTTTCTCCGTTGCGTTCCTAACTACTAAGATCTTCAAACTAGATCACATATGAACTCCCAAGTTGCTTCCTATAAGAAAAGGTCCGGCGACATAGAATTAGCAAGGCCGCTAATTAATTCTCCACTCCAAAATGCATGTTCCGTCCACTAAAACGTTGCCCATCAATGGTAAGCTCTGTATGCGATAATGTACAGGAAATCTTACAGCATCCGTATCAACGTCAACTGAACACCAAGGCCTAGAGCATTGCATGCTAATCCAAAACTATTCGAGTGAAAAAACTTTAAGCCCCGGTGCACATCAACTCAAGGCCTATTGGGCGCCACCCACTGCATCCAGCTCCCTCGGCCGCGGTGGCTCGCCCCGCCGTCTCCTCCGCCGCGCGGTGCCAAGAGGCGCCTGAACGATATGCACCAACAGTTCAGGCAATTGTAAGTTGCCCAGACAAAACTCACAGGATGAACCTCGTTCACACACACTGCCAGAGGCGATTGTCATTACCTTTTCGTCAGCGTTAAGCGAGTCCATGAGATCTCCCATTCCTGCAATTGCTTCTTGCCCTTGCATCATACCCATTAATTTCTGCATTTGTGCACGCATTTGGAAGAGCTGGGCAACCAATTGGCCCACCTAATATGGAAAATGGCAACCTTTTTAGCTCCATGGAGGGGGAGTGGGCATGGAATTATGCTGATTGCTGAATGATAGTATAAGAAAAACATTGTGATAAGATCGTAAGAGTAGGACTGAACCTCTTGTTCTGTCTTTTCGGACTCCTCGGCTACCCTAATCCGCCTCTCGCGTGATTCAGCCAATAACTCGGGCTTTTCCCTTTCCTCTGCAAAATATAAGGATTAAATGTAGTGACATAAGGAACCATCACCTTTGCTACTGTCAAGTTTCATGCACTAGCCAACGACTTTTGGTTGCTTTGGCTAGTGCATGAAACTTGACAGCTACAAACTTGATATGTACATACAGCGGCAGATCAGGAAGAACGTACCAGGTGTCATTGCATTGATCATCGACTCTACGAATGCAAGTTTTTTCTCAGCTTCCCGGATTTGTGCAGGAGTAACCTATTTATCACAAGAAGCGTTCTCATGTTCTGGAATTTATCATATCTAATTCATCAACTTGAGAGAGCAAATGAATTCCACAGATTCATGTACCTTGTTCATGCCTGGAATCATTCCAATTACACGGCTCATGGAACCCATTTTGGCAACATTTTGTGTTTGCTTTAAGAAGTCATTGAAGTCAAATTTTGCACTCATGATCTTCTTCTGTAGTTCCATGGTATCCTCTTGACGAACCTATTTGTAGCATTATTTAAACACCATAAAACCATCACAATATTGCTTTGGACAAAACCAGAAGAGCAGTATTAGAGGAATCAACTTACAACTTCTTGTGCTTTTTCAACAAATGAAAGGACATCTCCCATTCCCAAGACACGTTGTGCCATGCGATCAGGATAGAAAAGCTCTAGGTCCTCCATCCGTTCTCCTCGTCCTACAAACTTGATGGGCTTCCCGGACACCTACATGAACGATCAAGTGATAAGTACTGACGATGTTGCATACACCAGCAGAAAAATAGGGAAAATATCACTACTTGGTCACCTCACAGGTATACTAAGAATTTCGGACATATGTTTGCGAATAAGTAGTCTGGTGATAAAACATAAATATTCCTTTACCGGATAAAACAGAGATATTCTTCAACATACACGTGAAGAAGATAATATATACATTTATAGACTAAGGCACACAGAGCAAAATGTTATGCCCATCAGAAACTGCTCAACCAGCAATGTACTGATCGACAATTTGTGAAAACATCAGGCAAGCCCATTAAACCAATGAAATCTTTTAAAAAATAGACTCGCAGCTAGGGCCAATATTTATGGACAATACTCCTCTCAAAATTATCAACTTATCATGAAAGCGTGGTATGGGAGATTTAAGCATTCACAATATGATGGCAAGAAAAGTTTCTGTCAAGTATAGACCTCTTTAACACTGAGTGCTGCTCCACCTCTGGAATCGCCATCCAACTTGGTCAATATAGCACCAGATATACCAATTTCAATATTGAAGGTAGTGACCAATGCTGCACAACATAAAAGAAAGTGTAAGTTGTTAGAACTCTATTAAGGAAAGTACTCTTTAAGCATAAAAAATTACACAAAATTAGCAGAACAACGTCCTGCTCTATGAACACATTAGGGACAACAACAGTTTTCTAGAATTTGCCAGATAGTCAAATTCCAGACCTGTAATTAATTTCCTCAATGTCCATGCCACAAGGACATTCGAATTGTAGCAACAACAAACAGATGGATACCTGCAGCTTCCTGGCCAGTCATGGCGTCGACAACAAGCAAAATCTCTGTAGGATTAACTGCCTTTTTTACTTCTTTGAGTTCAACCATCATTGCTTTATCAATCTGAATGTCATAAAGGTGATCAGGTACCACCAATAATGATAGTTAAATCATAAATGTGGTAGTTTACGATAAGTAAACTGAAAACAGGAAGGAAATACAGACTGACCTGCAGTCTTCCAGCAGTATCCACAACAATCGCATCAATATTATTTCTTTTTGCCTCTTCCACAGCATTCTTGGTTATTTCTGCAGGTTTAGCCGTGGTTCCTTCTGAGTAAACTGGCACACCCACCTGTCAATGCCCTTTTTTTAGCCAAGCGCAAACTGTATTATTGCATTCAGAAAGCAAATGTAACTTGGGAACTTTTTACTTTTCAGTTTCCAAACAATCAGAGCGCACATTGACTTGGTAAGTCAATTAAGCATTACTTTTTTTTTGCGGGTAAAAAAAAAAGTTAAGTTCATCAAAGAAGTACCTGTTCACCCAGTACGGTGAGTTGATCAATGGCAGCAGGCCTGTAAACATCTGCAGCGACCAGCATACAACTCTTGCCCTGTAACCTAACTCTGGTATAAGTATCTACAGGTTACCTTGTATTGACACATTATTAAAATTCTTGGTAAAGGCTGAGGAAAGCACCAGTTTCTTCAGATAGAATGCAAGTTTTGCACAAACGGTAGTCTTCCCAACACCTTGCAGACCTGCCAGTAGGATGACCGTTGGGCCAGTTTTTGCAAACACCAGGTCTGATACTTCTCCACCCATCAATTGAACAAGTTCATCATGCACAATCTACACGGCCATTTAACAAATTAGTTTGAGAAGATTATCACCAACTCAACATATATATTAACATCTCATCATAGTGAAATGGCTTAAGCATGTTGCAGCATTTTACTTCTAGTGTTCCATTATCCCTCGGGAGAGGGAGGAACTTTTCATTTGAAAAAAATTCCAACTACTACACTTTTTTGCGGGGAAAAGAGTTAAGATTATCCAATTACTTAGCTTTAGACGACATCAAAGTCAAACATATGAAATCATCATTGCAAAAAAAAACTCGTAGTTTTTTCTAATTCAGTCCTTACGGGCATCCCGCGACATACAGTTTCAGTTTTCAGTCAGCAAAGTGTCAAACATGCAGTTACCCGAGTTGTAGAATGTAGACAACACCAAATTCAAGCATACAAAATAAATAAATCATCCCAAGAAGAGGAACACACAGAATACCTTGACTAATTGCTGCTCTGGTCGGATTCCTCGGATAACATCTGAACCCAAAGACTTCTCGTTCACAGACGACACGAACCGTCTCACGACGGGTAAACTAACCTGCAGAAAGCAAGAGTAGCGTCACACGAAGTACTCGCATTCAGGGCCAGAAATGAACACGCAAAACTGTGCCTACATCTGCTTCCAGAAGTGCCCTTCTGATGTCCCGCATCGGTTCCGCCATGCTTTCCTTGGTCAGCACATCTTAAATCACAAGAGCATTGCAAGAATCAAATCCTTTTTTCTGTACAGTGAGAGGGAGCTAGCGGGTACAGTGTGTGCGACGGGAGTGGAGAAGCGGGGTCACTCACCGACGCCGCGCAGCTTGTTCCACGCTGACTCGAGTCCGGTGGTGAGCTGCCCGAACGTCTCCGCCCGCACCACCAGTCCGCTCCCCCTCCGCCGCCGTCTCCACCCCTGAAATTTCCACGGGTGACGAACGGATAGAAGGGGTTACGGAAACAAACAACAATGCGACCTATAAGAATTGGTAGGAAGAGCCAAGGGGGCGGGGCGGACCGAGGAGAAGGCACGTAATGCTGGGCTCTGGGCAGCGCGGAGGAGCGGAGTGCGGACAGAGAGACGGCGGAGGTAGAGAGCAGAGATGGTCGTCTTCTCCGGCGAGCGGCGGGCCGCGGCGGAGGGGGACGAGGCGAGCGTGAGTGCAGCGGCGGCCTCCATTTCCGCGGAGGTCGGGAACCGTCGGGGAGGATAAGAGCAGCGGTGGCTCTTTGGTTTGGAAGGCTGCAGGTGGGCCTCCGGCAAGAAGATGAAGGAGGCGAAAATCTCAATGCCTAATTCATATTTGTAGGCTACACAAAAGGGATAAATTTAAGAAAAATTCAATTTTAAAAAGTGCACTGTTACAAATGATCCACCTATTTTTCACTTGTGTTCAGGCTAAAATATGATGAATCTCAGATTAGTTTTCTGCACACTACTAAAGTTTACTATTTTCTACATATAGGATTTTTTCCAAATTTGTTGACACTTCCAAATGTTTTCTTTTAAGGAATGCGGTAGGGGAAGCCCCTACAACGGTTTTTATTTTTGAAATAATAAGAATTCAAATCTGCGTCCGTGAGAACTTAAATCTGGGTGGCTGGGTTATATATCCACTTACCTAACCAAGTGAGCAGAGCTCACTATATAGACACTTCCAAATGTTGTTCTAAACTTTTTATAAATAAACTATGTAGAACTCAGCCTCCAAAATGCCACACTCTGGCCTGGCGTGACTATACTATACTAGTTTGTTTATGACAACTTTTCGAGTGGAGATTTCTTGCACCCGACCTCCAGTGCTCCTGCCACTTCAAAAAATTCAATAAAATATATTTAAAAGTTTCAGAAAGATCTGAAACAAATCATGCATGTTCTCGATAATGTACCTTATAGACGTGTAAAATTACAGTACAAATTACTTTATATTTAGACCTACATAAAAATGATCTGCAAATTTGTCATTTTTGTGTAGACTATAATATAAAGATTTTTGTATTGAGGTTATGCACACTCCTAGTATGCATCATTGAGAATATGCATGATTTTCAGCGTTTGGATGATTACCATCATCATGTTTGTTTCCTATTTTTTATTTTCTATTTTAGTGCTTGTTTAAACCGTTTTAAACTAGTTTTGTGGAAAATTTAATAGAGAAAAATAGGCACAACTTAGACACACCAGTTGCATTTAGTATCGTGGTGGACTATTATAATCTCGGTTGCTCCGCGTGCTTTGCCTATTTTATTGTTTGACTGATTTTTGTGGTTAATTTTGGATAGTATGTTATAAGTCAAGCACAACACAACATAGTTTGGCAACCGCAAACTTTGGATTATCCTCTAATTATGCCTGGCTTAATTTTATTTATTTTAGTGTTTGTTTGACCTATCTTTTATAATTCTGTGACTCATTTTTAATAGCTGATTATAAATTATCGACACGGATTTGGTGCCATGAGGGTAGTGGTGCATAGGGTGCCCACCGTTGGATAAAGCAATCATGTGCTCCCTTGATGAATCCACGCTTAGCAAAACCGTTTGTGCATGCAACGGCTAGGCAGGTTCCATCTATTTTCTTGTCTCATGCATGGGTTGCCGTCCACACCCATTACACAATTCCACCACATCCATTAGACAATTCTAGTGGTGGAAACCTGAATGCATTGCGTGAAAGCAGTGTACGGAAAAGAGGCAGTACAAGTTAATTAAAGTTCAATAGTACGAATGGCCGGAACATAGAAACCCATGAACACATAGTTCTGAGTTCGTCCAAATTGTGACAGTGACAATCTCTTAGAGAAGCTTCGTACTCAATCTTTTCAGGTTGGGAGGATCTGCATTTTTAGTCAACAAATTAGTGGGTTATTAACATTAGGTACCGATGGTTCCACGTGAATTTTATCCGAGTTTTTTGGGAATCAGTCAAACTAAATAAATGTAAAATTGAAATATTTAACAGGGAGACAAAAAAATTCAGAGTAAGCAAGCAAACACTGACACGGTCCACCACCAAACGCATGAATTATATATCCATGTACACCTCAAGGAGATGGAAATTCTTAAAGGACACGGTCCACCACCATGCAACAATTCTATCCATGTCATGTAGCAATATGTAAAGGAGATGGATTGGAGAGAGAATGATGTATCCCGCATGCACACAACAATTCTCTCCATGCATTTTCGTGCTCTTGGTGTGACGCCGTCAAAATCTGTCATTTCCATTGGAATCAATCTCGCGCTCCCTATAGTGTATCCAATGGTTGGATGTGGGTCCACCACTACCCCCATGGCACCCCACTATTTTGCTATAAATTATAGTGCAAGATAGTTCAGCAACCACAAACTAAGCATAGCAAGCGACTGGCTTCTCGTTCTATCCTTCATTGTTTTTTCTTGTTTTGTGCCCTGCCTCCACCGCAGATGCTTTAGTAAAATGGTTGACTTTGTCGCCACAAAATGCACCTTGATATTATTTGTTTTTAATATTTAAGTACACTAGCTAAAGACATCACGAGTGTTTCCTAGAGAGTAAGTAACCCCACCTAACAAAAGTTGTAGACCCGAGGAATCATAATCGACTATAATTTAAACTTTAAGGCTTCCTCTAAACATGCGAATATAAAAATCTATGCACAAAAACATAGATGTGCCATTAGTTGTTGAATCCTACGCTAAGAAAATGTATGAATGCAAAATTATTGAATTTCGAGATTACGTGTTACTTGATTAAAGACCATCAAGTTATACACTACATTTCTAACAAATAGTTTAGCCATACCATTCTGACTAATGAATTTCCAAAATAACTATATGAGTGATTGTTTGAATTGTCGGATTGTAATAAAAACTATACAAACTTTTGTTGACTCGTAAGCGCAACCACTCATATAGGGGTGAAGAATGTATATCATGTACCGAGTAAAAAAAATCAAATATTGCCTTAGAGCCACTTTAGGATAGAAAGTATGCCACGTTATATGAAGTTATGGCTCACGCTCTCTTTAGTACAGTGCTGCTGAATCCCGTGAACATGTAAGAGATGCACCTCGAAGATCTTGATGGCATCTTCGAGGTGCATCTCTCTTACGGTACACATGTAATTGTCGCGAAATTTAAAGATATAATCGTCGATGTTTCCTCACGTTATTGGCAAACTTGAGCCAGCTCCACTACGTAAAAGAGCTTCATTGCAATGAAATGCTTTTTGGCGACTTCCTTCATGGCAACCCAACTATTGATTGATCTGATTGGCAATCAGTGTACCAATGGAATGTAGAGATCCCGGAAATTGCAGGAGGAGTAGAGATGTATTGTTCGTGGTATCTCCGCAAGCCGCTTTGAAATAAGCAAGGTGCTCTCTTGCATCGGCAATACCATCAAACTACAGAATTTAGGTGGGTGCCATCCCAAGGGAAAGACTACCATATCATGGCATGATTTGTATGGCTTTTGAGTTTGCTCTCGAAGGTCCGAGGTGCCTTCTCAATCCAGATCGGCTTTAGGCATTTCTCAACCACGTCTTCTGTTAGATCATGACATTCCTTAAGTATCCCTAATAAAAAAATTCTAGGTTAAAAATGCTATTTTTTTGAAATTGTTGTGTTCCTTGATACGTCTCAAACGTATCTATAATTTCTGATGTTCCATGTTGATATTATACCAATTGTTACATGTTTTATATACACTTTATAGCATTTTTATGCATTTTCTCGGACTAAGCTATTAACAAGATGCCACAGTGCCAGTTCCTGTTTTCTGCTGTTTTTGTATTCCAGAAAAGCTGTTTTGAAAATATTCTCGGAATTGGACGAAACCTGGACAGAACCTTCTATTTTCCCGACACGGAGTCCAAAGGAGAGACGGAGGCAACCGAGGAGGCAGCCACGCCAGGGGCCGGCGCGGCCCCACCTCCTGCCGCGTCGGGGGGTGGCGTGACCCCCTCGGGTGCCTCCAGACGCCGCCCTTTCGCCTATATAATGTCTTCATCCAGAAAACTCTAGATACTCGAGCCTCCATCCACGAAAAGTTCCGTAGCCGCCGCCGTCGTCAACCCTAGTTCGGGAGGGTTCTGAAGCTCTTCCCGACACCCTGCCGGAGAGGGGAATCATCACCAGAGGGCTCTACATCACCATGCCTGCCTCCGGAGTGATGTGTGAGTAGTTCATCCTTGGACTACGGGTCCATAGCAGAAGCTAGATGGTTGTCTTCCTCCTTGTGCTATCATGTTTAGATCTTGTGAGCTGCCTATCATGATCAAGATCATCTTATTGTAATGCTACATGTTGTGTTTGCTGGGATCCGATGAATATTGATACTATGATCAAGTTGATTATCAATCTATCTTATATGTTATTTATGATCTTGCATGCTTTCCGTTACTAGTAGATGTTTTGGCCAAGTAGATGCTTGTAACTCCAAGAGGGAGTATTTATGCTAGATAGTGGGTTCATGCCTCCGGTAATCTGGGCGAGTGACAGCAACGTCTAAGGTTGTGGATGTGCTGTTGCCACTAGGGGTAAAACAGCAATGCTTTGTCTAAGGATAATGTATTGTTTACATTATGCGCTTTACTTAATGCAATAATCTGTTGCTTGCAACTTAATACCAACGGGGAACACGGATGTCAACCTGAAGGTGGATTATTAGTCATAGATGCTGTTGGATAACGGTCTATGTATCTTGTTGTAATGCCCAATTGAATATCATAGTAGTCATCTTATCATATATATGCATTGTCATGCGCTCTCTATTGTCAATTGCCCAGCTGTAATTTGTTACCCAGCATGTTAGTTATCTTTTATGGAGAGACACCACTAGTGAACTGTGGACCCCGGTCCATTCTTTACACTGATAATACAACCAACTGCAATCATTGTTCCTTTTCATTCTCTGCAATTAAACACTATTTTCCACACCATACGTTTAATCCTTTGTTTTCAGCAAGCCGGTGAGATTGACAACCTCACTGTTTCGTTGGGGCAAAGTAGTTTGATTGTGTTGTGTGCAGGTTCCACGTTGGTGATCGAGTAAACGCGCCACCAACAACCTTCAGAAGTGCCTTTTACTCCTACTGGATCTGACAACCTTGGTATCTTACTGAGGGAAAACTTGCTGCTGCACTGCTTCATACCTTCCTCTTGGGGTCTCCCAACGAACGTGTGCTTTCACGTCATCAAGCAACTTTTTCTGGCGCCGTTGCCGGGGAGTAAGAGGATTTCTGCAAGGGGAGTTCACGCTTCCAATCTCTTTACTTTGTTATTGTCTTGCTTAGTTTATTTTTATTTGTCTTGTTTGCTTTATTTATCAAAAACACAAAAAAAATTAGTTACTTGCATCTAGTTTATTTTCAGTCTTGTTATCATGTCTAGCCCTGTTCCTATCGTCATGTCACCTGAGGAAGAGATTTCACTTTCAAGCAAGGGAGTGAGGAGAGTTTTAAAGATGCTTGGTCTAGAATTTTTGAGTCCTATGCTAAAACTGAACCTAAAATGACTTTAAGCCTGCTCCTTAGTAGCTTTTATTTTGGTCTTATTCTTTGCTACAGATATGCTTTAGATGCTGTGGTAGGAGGAGATTTCCTTCGTTATGATGGGGATCAAGCTTTTAATGCTATAAAAAATGATTACAATTTCTAGCCCTCCAATCAGTAAAATTGATTCGGTTCTCAAGCATAAATGCTAGACTAAATACTCTTGAAACAAACATATCTGGTCTAAAAGAAGGGTATAATCAGATTCGTGAACACTATGATAATGTGCCAGTAAATTTTGAACCATCGGGATGGATTCCCTCAGTAAAAGTTGTTATCAATGGTGAAACTTCCATGCTCGTTGTGATATCATGTCTGAATTCTGTTTAATGCCCAAGGATATTTATGATTCCTTAAATCTTTGGGAGCTTTCCAAATGTGAAGATTGTATAATTTTGGTGATAATACTATTAAATTACCAAGAGGAGTAGCCGAAGGAGTATTTACAAAACTCCTGGGGATAACAATATCTATTGATTATCTTGTCATTGAATGTGCAGGAGTAGGACAAATTACGCTTGGAAGATCTCTGTTGAAACGCTTTGGAGCAATAATAGACGTGGGCCAAGGCATTATGAATTTCGCCTCTTCACCTAGTGTAACCAAGTATTTCCTAAAGATAAGGTAAGGGTAAGAGAGCTAAGCGTAAGATTGTTGATGCTTCTCACTTGGAAACACTTGATTCTTACTTTCTGCGCCTAGCTGAAAGGCGTTAAAGAAAAGCGCTTATGGGAGACAACCCATTGTTTTATTTCTGCAATTTTTCTTTTCTTTTTGAGTCAAGGAGTTGTTTACTTCTGTAACAACCTTTGTATCTTTATTTTTCGCATTGTTGTGCCAAGTAGAGCCTCTAATAGGAAGATGATGCTAGATTTGGATTTCTGCGCAGGAACAGATTTTGCTGTTCACCGTTTTTCTTATAAAATCACAGAAAATTAAAATCTGCAAATTTTTGTGCGTGATCCTCAGATATGTACGCATCTTTCGTTAGTTTTGAGTTTTTCGATCTGAGCAACGTAAGTGCCTCGAAAAAATTCGTCTTTACGGACTGTTCTGTTTAGACAGATTCTGTCTTTTATTTTGCATTCTCTCTTTTACTAGTGTTGAGTGGAATTCTTTTTTGGGTGAAGAGCTTCACATAACATCAGTGGCAGTAGCTAATGTTAAAAGTAACGGTCATGTTTGTGTCCTTATAGAACATGTGAGTTTTTGATTGTGCACTAACCCTCTAATGAGAATTACTCTGAGTTTGGTGTGGCGGAAGTTTTCAAGGGTCAAGAGAGAGGATGATATAATGTGATCAAGAAGAGTGAAGAGCTTAAGCTTGGGGATGCTCCCATGGATCACCCCAGCATATTTCAAGACTCAAGCGTCTAAGCTTGGGGATGCTTATCAGGTCATCTCTAGTGAAACTATATTTTAATTCTTTCACATCATATGTGCTTTACTTGGAGCGTCTGTGTGCTTTTATTTTCATTGTTATTTTATTTTCTGAGTCAACTTGATTGGATCCTAGCATTCTTGATTGGGAGAGAGACACGCTCCGCTTTTTCATATGAATACTCCTATTCTTCACTTATACTTGTTGAGTATTCTTGTCTAGCTATTGCTATGCTTTTAGCTCCTGTTTTTCATGCATCTCTTATTCAGAGCTGTTAGTTCTTTTAAGAAAGTACTCTCTTGCTTCACTTATAATTGTTTGGAGAGTTTGTATTGAAATAAATTGATTGGTGTTTGGTTGGAACAGAAAATGCTGCATGTGGTAGATGGTATAATGGAAAAGCTTACATATTCTTGTAGATCACTGTCTTGGATAATTTGATACTTGTCAATTGTTTTGAGTTATCAAGTAGTTCATGTTTAAGCTTTTGTATCATGTAGTTAAAACCTATTAATGAAGAACTACCGTAAAGCTCGTTGAAATTTGGTTTGCATGATTGGTATCTCTAAGGTCTAGATATTTTCTAGTAAAAGGGTTTGGTTAACAAGGAAGACAGTGTAGAGTCTTATAATGCTTGCAATATGTTTTCATATAAGTCTTGTTGTCGGTTGATATCCTGTGTTTGCTTCAAATAACCTTGCTAGCCTAAACTCTGTACTGAGAGGGAATGCTTCTCGTGCATCCAAAACCTTGAGCCAAAATCCATGCCATTGTGTCCACCATAACTACCTATATGTGGTATTTCCTTGCCATTCCAAGTAAATTTTTCATGTGCTACCTTTAAACTATTCAAAACTTTATTACTCCTTTTTGTGTCAATGTTTACCAAGCTCATGAGGACGGGGTGGATGTCTTTATGTCAACTGTCAAACAGACTTTACCACCGGACTAGCGGCATATACATCCGCTTATCCATTAATTTTGCAAAAAGAGCTGGCAAATGGGGTGCCCAGTCCCAATTAATTACAACTTTAACCGCTTAATTCTCTTCACATTTTTGCCCTGATTTATCAGTCAAGCAATGACCAGTGAAATATCTGCATGTGTAAACAAAAGAGAAAGAGGGATGATCTGCCTTGCTGGTAGAAATAACGTCCTTCATGGGAGCCGCTCTTAAAAGTCTGGTTGGCAGGGGTCATATTGTACTTTCCATTTTCTGATTCGTTGACAATTAACAAACACCCTCAAAACTTATTTTTACTCTCTATATGATTTCAAAAACTTAAAAAGCTCTAGCACATGATTTAATCCCTGCTTCCCTCTGCGAAGGGCCTTTCTTTTACTTTTATGTTGAGTCAGTTTTCCTACTTCTTTCTATCTCAGAAGCAAACACTAGTGTCAACTTTGGTGCAACAATTTTTATATGCTGTATATTGCACTTATTATATTGCTTTGTGTTGACAAATATCCATGAGATATAATGTTGAAAGTTGAAAGCAATTGCTGAAACTTAAATCTTCCTTTGTGTTGGTTAAATACCTTTTACTTAGAATCTATTGCTTTATGAGTTAACTCTTATGCAAAACTTTTGATGCTTGTCTCGAAAGTACTATTCATGAAAAGTTTTTGCTTATATGATTCAGTTGTTTGCTCATTATCTATTTGTTAGCAAACTATAGACCATTGACCTGGATCACTTCATTCATAACATGTGCTTTACAATACTATTTGATCAAGATTATGATGGTAGCATGTCACCTCAGAAATTATTTTGTTTTTATCGTTTTACCTACTCGAGGACGAGTAGAACTAAGCTTGGGAAAAACCCTAAATACCCGAGCCATTATCCACGAAAAGTTTCATAGCCGCCGCCGTCGTCAACCCTAGCTCGGGAGGGTTCTGAAGCTCTTCCCGACACTCTGCCGGAGAGGGGAATCATCACCGGAGGGCTCTACATCACCATGCTTGCCTCCGTAGTGATGCGTGAGTAGTTCATCCTTCGACTACGGGTCCATAGCAGTAGCTAGATGGTTGTCTCTCTTCCTTGTGCTATCATGTTTAGATCTTGTGAGCTGCCTATCATGATCAAGATCATCTTAAATTAATGCTACATGTTGTGTTTGCTGGGATCCGATGAATATTGATACTATGATCAAGTTGATTATCGATCTATCTTATATGTTATTTATGATCTTGCATGATTTCCGTTACTAGTAGATGCTTTGGCCAAGTAGATGCTTGTAACTCCAAGAGGGAATATTTATGCTAGATAGTGGGTTCATGCCTCCGGTAATCTGGGCGAGTGACAGCAACGTCTAAGGTTGTGGATGTGTTGTTGCCACTAGGGGTAAAACAGCAATGTTTGTCTAAGGATAAATGTATTGTTTACATTATGCACTTTACTTAATGCAATAATCTGTTGCTTGCAACTTAATACCAACGGGGAACACGGATGTCAACCTAAAGGTGGATTATTAGTCATAGATGCTGTTGGATAACGGTCTATGTATCTTGTTGTAATGCCCAATTGAATATCATAGTAGTCATCTTGTCATATATATGCATTGTCATGCGCTCTCTATTCATCAATTGCCCAGCTGTAATTTGTTTACCCAGCATGTTAGTTATCTTTTATGGAGAGACACCACTAATGAACTGTGGACCCCGGTCCATTCCTTTACACTGATAATACAACCAACTGCAATCATTGTTCCTTTTCATTCTCTGCAATTAAACACTATTTTCCACACCATACGTTTAATCCTTCGTTTACAGCAAGCCGGTGAGATTGACAACCTCACTGTTTCGTTGGGGCAAAGTAGTTTGATTGTGTTGTGTGCAGGTTCCACGTTTGTGATCGAGTAAACGACGCCACCAACAACCTTCAGAGGTGCCTTTTACTCCTACTGGATCTGACAACCTTGGTATCTTACTGAGGGAAAACTTGCTGCTGCACTGCTTCATACCTTCCTTTTGGGGTCTCCCAACGAACGTGTGCTTTCACGTCATCATTCCTTCATCTGAAAATGTTCATGCATCTCAAAAAAATTAAATGTTCACGAACTCGAAAAATGTTCATAAAACAAGTATTAGTTTTTTTGTGAGGGAAGGTATTATATATGATCCAAAAACAAAAAAATGAAAGTAAAAAAATATATGAATAAAGTGAAGAAGGAAATAGAAAAGAAATCAACAGAAGAAAGGAAATCAACAGCAAAATAAAAACAAAAGAAACAAAAGAAAACAAAAGGAAATTGGGCCGGCCCAGACGATCTGGTGCACGTGCACCGGCACTGCCGTCAGCTGGACGAACCCGGAGGTCCTCTACGGCGCTCGTAGGCGGCCGGTTCGTTTGGCGCCGCCTGCATGGATCCCTCCCGCGCCGCTACATGGGCCGGCCCAATGACGTTTCGTTTTTTCTTTTTTTCGTTTCCTTTTTCTTTTCTTTTCTGTTTTGTTTTGTTTTCTTTTTTATTTATTGAAAATGAACCATTTTCAAATGTTGAAACCATTTTCAAAATTTGGAACTATTTAAAATTTGAAACCATTTTAAAAAATGAACAAATTTCAAATTGGAACCATTTTTTAATTTGGAACCATTTTAAAATTCGGAACCATTTCAAAATGAAACCATTTGTAAATTTGGAACCATTTTAAAAATGAACAATCACAAATTTGGAATCATTTTTAAAATGGGAACCGTTTTAAATTTGGAACCATTTTTTTAATTTGGAACCATTTTAAATTCGGAACCATTTTTAAATTTGGAACCATTTTCAAATGGAACCATTTTTAAATTCGGAGCCATTTTAAAAATGGAACCATTTTAAATTCGGAACCATTTTAAAAATTTGGAACCATTTTAAATTCGGAACCATTTTTAAAATGGAACCATTTTTAAATTCAGAACCATTTTTAAAATTTGGAACCATTTTAAATTTGGAACCATTTTCAAAATGAAACCATTTTTTAATTTGGAAACATTTTCAAAATGGAACAAAATTAAATTCAGAACCATTTTTTAATTTGGAAACCATTTTAAAAATCTGGAACCATTTCAAAAAATGAACAGTTTTTTAATTTGGAACCATTTTAAATTTGGAACCATTTTTAAATTTTGAACCATTTTTAATTGGAACCATTTTTAAATTCGGAACCATTTTCAAAATGGAACCATTTTAAATTCGGAACCATTTTAAAAATTTGGAACCATTTTAAATTCGGAACCATTTCAAAATGGAACCATTTTTAAATTCGGAACCATTTTAAATTTGGAACCATTTTCAAAATGGAACCATTTTTTTAATTTGGAAACATTTTCCAAATGGAACCAAATTAAATTCGGAACCATTTTTTAATTTGGAACCATTTTTTAATTTGGAAAAGATTTTAAAATGTAACCATTTTTAATTTGGAACCATTTTAAATTCGGAACCATTTTTTAATTTGGAAACATTTACAAAATGGAACCAAATTAAATTCGGAACCATTTTTTAATTTGGAAACCATTTGAAAAATAGAACCATTTTTTAATTTGGAAACATTTTCAAAATGCAACCAAATTAAATTCGGAACCATTTTTTTAATTTGGAACCATTTTTAATTTGGAAACGATTTTAAAAATTGAACCATTTTTTAATTTGGAACCATTTTAAATTCGGAACCATTTTTAAATTTGGAACCATTTTTTAATTTCAAAACCATTTTTTAATTTGAAATCATTTTAAATTCGGAACCATTATTAAATTTGAAACCATTAAATTTGGAACCATTTTTAAAAATGAAACCATTTTTTAATTTAGAACCGTTGTAAAAAATGAACAATTTTAAATTTGATACCATTTTAAAAGTAGAACTATTTCCAAATTTTAAAAAGTTCCAATTTTAAAAGAAACAAAAACAAAACAGAAAAGAAAAAACGGAAACAAAAACAGACATAGAAAAAGAAAAGAAAAAGGAAACGAAAAACAAAAACAAAAAAATTAAATCGAAAAAGAAAGAAAGAAAAGAGAAGAAAAAAAGAAAAGAAAAGAGAAGAAAAAAAAGGAAAGAAAAGAAGGTACCTGCGTGAACCAGCCTAGTATAACGCGTGTGTGCGTGCGTGAAACCCTAATTGGGTCGGCCCGAAAAACGCTTCGCGTGGGAGTATGCAGGCGGCCCCAGCCCTATGCGGCGCCAACGAACCTACGTGCGTGGGCGAGTCGGATCGTACAGCTCGCAATAGAGCTCTCCGCGGTCTCCCTAGCTTCAACGTCGTCTTTGACCCGACGGCATTTCCTGGGACTTCTGAGTTCCGGGGATCTACGAAGAAAACAAGGCATCACGTCATTGAGGCGTCATGCAAAGATTCGTCGCTCGGGGTCGCAAGGACTCTAACTTACTCTCGAGTCCGCTTGGCTCCGGGAACGCTCCAGCTCCTTCTTCCCAAAGCACCGGAAGGGATCGGCAACGACAGGCTCTCCTCGGCGCCATCATCCGCTAGGAGCGGAGGAGGGAGAGCCTCGGAGTCATCTCCCGACTCTGGCTCGTCAAGTGGGTTTGGGTGCGCTGGCTGCTCCGAGAGCAGTTCCACCGCTGCACCCTCGACCCTCGCCCGGACCTCCCTCGCCTCTCGGGGAGAGGCAAGGTCTGCATACCCGGCAGGCTCGTCCGGGGCAAGTTCTCCCTCAGCTTCGTTGTCGGATAGCTCAGGACCTTCCGGGGAAACGTCTCCGCCAAACAAGTCAGCGGCTGTAGAAGACCCTTGACCCGGCGCGATCTTCTGCGCTGGAACCGGAAGGGGATCCAGGAATTCAGTGCCAGCAATACCAAATGCGTTGCATGCCGGCATGTGGGTCCAGGCAACCGCAGCACCTGAGCCATCAAAGAGGGGAAGCATTCCTGGCGGAAGATGAAAAGGAGCACCCGGAAGCAGAAAGAGCATCTTGCTTGACCATTCTTTCCACTGTAAGAGGAATCCAATCCTCGGCTGAACCTCCCACAGCGGCTGTGACCTGTGCTGCAGCGGGGCGATTCCTCTTCGGATGAAGTCACCAACAATGGCGGAGCATGTCAGCTTTTGGTCGCGGAGCTCGGTTAGTCTTTCAATGATTGGGGTAAGAGCTGGATCCTGGGAGCTTCTGTCTTTGGAATTGGCCAAACGCTCCGCAGGAAAGGTTGCGTCAGGAGGTGGGGATTGAAGCCTCCCACTGAAATGAAGTACCAGTTGTGCCTCCACTCTCCCCAGTCCGGTTTCAGCTTCACAACTGGGTAATTGTGCGCCGACGACTTCCTGAGGTGAAAGGTAACCCCCGTCGGCTATCCACTTCGACCTTCCCAGGCGGGGAATGAAGAAGTGGTGTAACAAGGCCACCGAAGGCGTTACCCTGATGAATGCCTCGCACACATAGGCAAAGGAGGCCAGAATCAACACCGCATTCGGATGCAAATGAAGCATATGCAGTCCGAACGCCTCCAGGACGGCGAGGAAAACGACGAAAAGGGGGGCAATAGCCCCATCACCGAGAAGTTGTGGAAGATGACCACTTCATCTTCTCCCTGAAGACCTTCTCCAGGACGGATTCCCACTTGTTCTCCACCACGGAATTCCAAAGCTATTGCGCGGCGAGCACGATCCACCTTCTTCTCATCAGCATACGCGCTCAGAGAGAACACAGCCTGCATCACCCTCTTCGGGGAGGCACGGCGGCGGCGCGAGAGGCTTCAATCGCCGCTTTGTCTGCTACGGATTGCTTCACTGTCGGGGGAGTATCCCCGGGTAGGGTCAAGGCTTGGCATAAGGTGGTGTTCCAAGTTGTGCCGAGGTACGGAAAGGGCCGACCTGTTTGGGCCTGGGAAGGTCCGAGTTTCATCTTGACCTGGAGAGTACAGGCCGACCTATTTTGGCCCAGAGGGGTCCGAGGTATACTGTTGGCCAGGGCCGAGGTTTGCAGTCCGAGCTATGTTCTGCCGACCTAACTACCTCAGTGCGGTGGTTTGTGTTGTGGGTGCAGGAGAAGCTGTGGGAAGGAAGTAAGATCCGACCTAGTAAAAGATATTAAGCGCAAGACCCAAGGTACGGCACGGACGTGCCGAGCTAACCGAGGTGATGGGCCGTAGGTCGGGCCGGAGTCAATGCTCCTGTCACTTCCAGCCGGGTACTAGAGCGCCTGACACGGGAGCGTCTGTCAAGGAGCATGGCAGAGGCGTGCTCCGGGTTCGGCGGGCCTGCACGTCTCCGACCGCTGACCACGCGAGGTCTGGGTAAAGGCTACGAGGTAGCTCTGCCAGGCCACGTCCTGTCTCGGTCAGAGGGGACATGCTAGCTCTGCCGTTAGGCTACAGGAGATGGGCAAGCCACGTCTTGTCCCCGACCGAGGTACGGTGGTACGGTGGTGACCGTTGCAGAGGCATGGCAACAGTGTTCTGCGAGGGGCACTATGGTAACCCGGCTGGCCTATATAGTGGGCTTCACCCCCTCCTGCTAAAGAGGACGGATCCAGGATCCAAGATCAAGAGAGAGAGGAAGCTCGGAACACCTCGGAGAGACCTCGGTTCAAGCTCGGAGTGCCTTTTTCTCTCTTTGTAGCATCATCTTCCACCTCGGGTTCTCACCATTGTATCATCATACAGCTCGAGGAGCAGCTTGTACTTGTCACCCTGAGCTATACACTGACTAGGATAGTGCTGCAGTAGGGGTGTTACCTCCGCAAGAGGGCCCCGAAGCAGGGTACATCGTGGTGTGTTTTGTGTTCTTGCTTTCTTGGTTCTTTGTTCGTGTTCTTGCGTGTTCTCGCGTGTGCACTTCTTGAGTGCATAAACCCTCCCCGGATTCCCCCAACGACCATTCGGCCCCATCTTAGCCATACCTATGGCATCTGCCGTGATCCCACCACGACATTCACTTTCCGCACTCCTCCCCTCTCGCGCCTGGTCGCCATGAGCGGCAGAAGAGTGGACTCTCTGAAGTAAGGTCCAGGCGGCCGGAGGAAGAGGGCGGCGCTCGGCGAAGAGGAAGGGTCGGATTCCGGTGGCGGTGACTTGGGGATTTCGGAAGATTTGGGGAACAACTGTCGCAGCACTGCGAGGTGTGACTCATAAGGCTTCCACATGTCACGTCGCGGCCCCATTACTCCGACTGACGCGGGGATCGAGGGGGCGTTCCGCTTCAAGCGCTCCCTCCCATTGGATTCAAGATAGACGTTGGCCGTCCGTGCGAACCGCAACGTTCGCCACGACCAAGTCCAAGAGAAACTCGGGGCTCGTCTCTACTTCGCCCTGGCGAGCCCCAGGCAAAGCGGGCAAGGCATCGGGTACCCACTTTGGCCCACTCTTTGGCCATAGCCCCGGCAGCAACTGACGCAAGAGCCGCTGGGACCATGCCCGGGGGCTACTGTCACAGCAGTGGAACATGGGGTTCCCCTGATGCTACCAAAGTGGGTCCTCCGCTGGGGCCCACCAAGAAGATGGACAAGGCAAGGAGTCAAGTACAGCAGATGGGTCAGCCCATCTGCCTCAAGGACACCCGACAAGTTCGACATCAAGTCTCTGCGGCTAAGAACCAGGTGACCTTCCGGGTCACCCCCTTGCCCGGAGAACCAGGCAAGACACCCTCGGGTCCGTTCTCCCGGCAGGAGGCCAGGCGCGCCCCCGGGTATCCATCCGTACCATCGAGAGGATAAGATCGCCTGCTCGCTGGAAGCTGGTGGAAGACTTGGGCGCCAAGATGAAGGCCGCGCCCTGGTGACGTTGCCACGAGCGTAGTTGGTAGGGCGGACAGGCTTTGTCCGTCCCACCTTTTCCAAGGGCGGACGACCGCTCCGCCCTCCTCAGAACGCTTGGAGGAGAGAGTGCCACGTCTCCTCCAAGGACCGCCGAGGGGTTCCCACCAAGACCCCTCACACCTCTCGCGTGCCCATGTCGGATCCCCTTAGCCTATAAAAGGAGGACCATGGAACCGAAGAGGAGGACGAAAACGAGATAGAAGCAAGCTAGAGCTCAGGCAAGACTAGACTAGGGTTCGGAAGGTAGAGAGAGAGGTGATCTCCCCAGGGCAGGATCTGCTCTTCGTCTACCTTCGGCTGAATCTCTGCCGGGTTCACCCCAGAACACCCTTGTACACCCCACCATGATGAACCTCTCAATCCAGACATGCAGGAGTAGGGCTTTTAGCCTCCGGGCGGCCTGAACCTGGGTAACTCTGTGTGTCCTGCTGTGTTGCTCGATCTCTCCTTCTCGACGAAGAACTTGGCGTCCTTGCTTCCGGGTAAGACGTCTTCCAGCCTCCTTCGCGCCCCGTGCCGAACCTAAAAAGGGGGTATCATCTACTCCCGGTGTCCGTCACCCGAGACACGACAGTACGAATCATAAGCTCATCTATGCCAATGCTCGTAAATTTGTTGAACATTTGTGCTATCCTCCCATGTCCGTCAACTACTCTTAACATTGGCATGCACTTCTTTGGGCATGGACTATTGTAGCTGTGAAGTTACTTTGCAATGTATAGACATTGTTCAACTGCTAGATTTTTGGTGTCTATGCCATCATGTCATTCATCTGGTGGAGCCATTGTTGTGGTGCCCTAAAAAACTGCACATCTTTACACTGATGCATCTTCTCTTAATATTATTATTCTTTCTATTTATATCTTTGCAAGGGATTCTGCCACTTGTTTTTTCGGTGCCTATGATGCACTGTGTGAAGACGGGACTGCCGCACCAGTTTGCAAAGCCCTTGACAAAATAGCTGATATATCTGTACCAGGTAAGTCTATCTTGAATAATAATTGTTGTTTTACACTCTCATTGTTGTTCTAATATATTTTCATGTCTCTCTTCGTTTGTAGGGTCAAAGGATCATTTAATGGTACAGGGTGAGATACTTGAAGGTCTGGTTGCCCGTATTGTTAGTCATCAAAGTTCAGATCAAATGAAAGAAGTCTTGGGAGGCCTCTCACAGGCTCCATTACATGGAGGTAAGCCAGTAAATGATGTTCCCTTGTTATTTGAATGAAATACAAGAGCCATACAAGAGAGTTTCTCTTTGTTTGCAAACGATCTCAAATAAGTTTTCATCTAATTAATAAATTCCTATTCAAATAGAACTACAATTTTTTCCCATTCAAAGAAAACTGTCTACTTCTCATTTGTTTGCATATATTTACCATGTGGAAGTAAAACATATGAGCAAAATTCTCCTGATTCAGTTATATTTTGCTTAATATGGAACGAAAAGACAGAATAAAAAAATGAGAAAGGAGACAAAATCAAATACTGGAATAAAACACTATTATCCTTGTTTGGTTATCCCCCTCCCCCAGTTCTCATTTTGATTGCACCAACGTACAAATAGTATAATATCATCTACAATTTTCGAGTGCACCTTCAGTGCCGTTCTTCATCATCCGTGGTCATGGCCCTCTCAAGCATGTTATGAGCCGTTGCATCTAGTTGCCCATCAATCTCTTCGGCTTCGTCAAGTTGTTGGGATAAACGGGCTTGAAACCATGCACATCGATTCTCCAAAGATGCACCGATGAACTGCGAAAATAAGACTTCATAGATTTTCGCCAAGTAAAGTAACGAGTGTTATCAAGCTTAGGAGGCGGAGCACTTTGGTTGTTTATATGAGGGTAGGTGGGTTGAATTTGAGTGAGATATGAAGTAGGTGGAGGTATGGCAACGAAAGGCTTTTCATTATTAAGCTTAATTTTCTCTTTCTCCTTAACATCTAATGTCTCCACGAGAGAGTCACTAGATGATGGGGAGGAATATTGTTATTAACCTGAGCAAAAACCTCATCCGCCATTCCCGCCTTCATAAGATCCATGAGATCGTGGATGGCCTTCAAGGTGACTGGGGTTCTAGTACGGATTGATTTTGTTTAGTTTCATCAATTTTAGTTTCACCAATTTTATCATCCTCATTAGCCATCCTCCTCTTTAGACAGGCAAGCCCTTAATAAAGAGATCTTGCTCTGATACCAATTGAAAGGATCGACTAGGTTGACTAGGGGGTGAATAGGCAACTACAAATTTTATTTTTATTTTAACAAATTTAGGCTTTCCTCAAATATAACTTCTGTAGATAACTACGTGAACAATCCTATATGAGGAGCAAGATAAAAGCTAATGAGATAAACTTAACAAGATAAGCTAGCAATAACAAGTATAACAAGTAAAGTAAGGTTAAGAGATAACCACACATTGACACGGAGATTTTATCCCAAAGTTCACGTCACAAGGAAGGAGCGATGCGGAGTCACAAAGTGATCCCCGAATAGCCGTCAATGGCACATAGTAATCTCCTTCGTGCTTCCACCCAATGTGGAGTGGCACGAGTAACTATATGATGCCCTTGAGGTCAGCAACCAAACCTTTAAAGGACGAGCGACACTCCACAACTCAATTGGAGGCTCCCACCGAATTCCCGCGGCTACCAAAGCCACAAGAATCAGAAGGCCAAGGCACGCATCCACAACTCAATTGGAGGCTCTCGGCTAGTCCCGGCGGCTTCCAAAGCCACGAAGACGACCACTACCGTTTAGGGTTCCAACGAACCCAAGAGTAACAAGTTCCTCAATGGAATGGATAGGGAACTCAAATTCCTTCGTTGAATGTGTAGATCTAGGTCAACTCCCCCAAGTCTTAGAAGGACAAGGTGTTTAAGTGGGTAGGGAAGAGAGATCTAGGAAGGTTGAGCTTCCAACAATGGTGGGCGAAATAGTTCTGGTCGAGGTGCCTCTCTTGAGGAAGAAGAGGCGACTTAAATAGGTCCATCGAAAAACTAGCCATTTGGGACAGAATCGTGCGTTCCGGAATGGATCCGGAATCCATCCAGAATTTCGGACGTTCAGAATATTCCGGACTAAAAAAACTAGGCTCTGAATCGAGACAGTACCGAGTGACACCAGTTCAAGCCAGTTCAGAATGAGTTCGGAATATTCCGAATCGCTCGGAATTCCAGATGAATTCCGACTCACTCGAATCTTCCCAAAAAGCAGGTTTTTCAGCAGATCTTATTTTAGTCTTTTGCCACCAAAGCTGTAGAAAGGCTGTAGGGTGCAAATATTGTTTTAGTGCATGATATTGATTTCCCAAAACCTTGCATTGAGTAACCCCTATTGACAATACGGTTGCCCTAAGACTCAAATAAATATTAAATCTACGGGATACCATCGTCGATCTTTTCTCCTTTTTTAGAGGTCGACCACCGTCTTGTGCATTCCATAAAATGTACCTATAGTACTTTAGCACACAGTGAATTTTCACCTTCATCCCGATGTCTCCCTCATCTCCCTCTCCTCTGTTGATCCCTCCTTCCTCTCAATTTCCTTTTCATTATACTCGTCGTCCACGTCTGTGGATGCTTCTCCCGACATGCCCTCTACCTCTGGTGTACCACCTTCCTCGTCTTAGTCGATTCATAATCTTTGTGCTCGACCCCCACCTGATTGATATTCCCGTGAGCGTTATGGTTTTTCGGCTGTTCTTGAGCCGACTTCTTATCGGGATGCTCTCACCCGTCCCGTATGGCAACTTGTGACAGCCGAGGAGATTACTGCGCTTGAGCGCACTGGCATGTGGGATCTGGATCCCTCTCCTCCTAGTGTTCGTCCCATCACGTGCAAGTAGGTTAAGACTTGCTCTGATGGTTCTCTTGAGCGTTACAAAGCTCGTCTTGTGGCTCATTGCTTTCAGCAGGAGCAGGGCCCCCACTATGATGAGATATTCGCTCAAGTGGCTCATATGTCCACAGTTCTCACTCTCGTTGTGGCTTTTGTTGATCATTGGTCTGTCTCTCAGCTTGATGTTCAGAATGCTTTTCTAATGGTGACTTGTGTGAGGAAGTTTATATGCAGCCACCACTAGGGTACTCTATTCCTGACGACACGGTCGCCGCCGTCGGCACTCCCTCTATGGACTTAAACAAGCCCACACGCCTGGTTTGAGCGTTTCGCCCCTATGGTGACTGTTTCTGCCTTCTCGTCAAGTGAATGACCCACTGATGTTTGTTCACACCTCTCCTCGCGTCGGACTCTTCTTCTCATATATGTTGATGCCATGATAATCACTGGCGATGACTCGGGGTACATTGCCTTTCTTATGGACCATCTCCGTGAGTAGTTCCTTATGTCTGATCTTGGTCCTCTCGCTACTTTCTAGGGATTGAGGTTTCTTCCACCTCTGATGGCTTCTTCATCTCCCACGAAAAGTACATCCATGATCTCCTTGCTCTTGCCGCTTTCGGTGATGAGCGCACGGTTGCGACTCCTATGTTGCTCAATGTTCACCTCCGTGCCTCTGATGCTCATCCCCTGCCTGATCCGACACGCTATAGTCATTTGGTTGGGAGCCTTGTCTATCTTACTAACACTCGTCTGGATATCTCCTATCCCGTCCTTATTCTAATTTGGTTCGTCTCTGATCCCACATGGGTTCACTATAGTCAACGTCCTCGGTTGTCTACGATATCTTCGTGACACGCTCTCTTACTGTCTTTTCTTTCCCCATTCCAGCTCCTTATAGCTCAAGGCCTACTCTGATGCTACGTGAGCTAGCAAGGATCGCAGTTCAATTTCTGCATACTGTTTTTTTCTTGATGGTTCTCTTATAGCCCTGAAGACGAAGAAGCTGACTGTAGTCTTCCATTCGGGTGCGGAGGCTGAGATGCGGGCTATGGCTCTCTTGGTGGCATAGGTAACTTGGTTACGCTGGTTCTTAGAGGATTTTGGTGTTTCTTCCACAACACATAACACAGTTTGCACGTGAACTGGTGAAGCATGAGCTCACCAAGCAGATAGTGTTGATGTTTCCGTTGTGCGTACTGCTCTGGAGGATCAGGTTCTCGCTCTTCAGTATGTGACTTCTTAGTTACGGTTGGTAGACTTCTTCACGTTGTCCTTAACTAGAGCGCAACATGGTTCTTTCTCTCCACACTCAGTACCCACCATGAGTTTGATGGGGTTGTCAGAGGTGTATAGCTCAGGTTCATGTATGTCCCCACTTGTATAAGGGGTTTTCTACACTTTGTCACACATGTATATGTATTGGCCTTTGGCCACTGTGAATACTGGTTGTTCATTCTCCAACATGCTCAACCGCATTACGGACGAAGCAAAATCTTTGGGCATTAGGAGGAGCTTAGGGCTTCGAGTGCGTTTACCAGGAACCGGATGTGCATTAACTTTCTCTTTGCGCAAGTTGTTTTCCAGCCTCACTAGGCTTGTAAATACTTTTCAATGCGACGAGACACAATTCTTTTGCGATTTCTTGAGGAAACCCCTTTACCTTTTGAAATGCTTGTCACCTACACTTTTGTCCTAATAAATATTTTCCGATGCATCTGGGCATGTTATATAGTAAATAATTTTCAAGGCAGCCGAGTTGTGGAGCTGTAAATACATTAGTTTTTATCGTTGATGTACAAAGTAACTTTCCTATGCAGTTCACTCTGATTTAGGACCAAGTTTACGTGAAATATGTGACGCTAATAGGTCAGATGAAAAGCAGGTATTGTTTAATGTTGTCAAGTGGTATTCATCTTTTTCATAATTTTTATTAGTTTTGTGTTGGTTCTAACTTGCTGTAAATTCTTTTACTTTACGGGAACAGAAAATTAAAGCACTTCTTGAAAATATCGGATCTTCAATGTGTCCAGACCACTCTGATTGGGATGGAAACAGTAGTCGTGATGCTCAGTCTCGAAAGGCTGATAAATCGTTTGTCACTTACTTTTTGGAAGCACATCCTACAGACGATGCAACTAAGAAATTGCAGGTTAGTAGTTTTATTTGTTCTTATCCAAGAGTAAGTCTTTTTACAATTCCTGTAGATAACAGGCATGGTACTCTAGATGTTTTATAACTGCAAATGTCAGCATCCATTAACTAGTACATGATAATTTATTTCTTCTGCACTGTTATAGGAGATGATTCGTTTGATGAAGCAGAGACATTTCCCTACAGCGTTCAAATGTTATTCTCTTTCAAATGAGAACATGTATTACAAGATGGTTATCCATGTGCGCAATGATTCTACTTTTAGACGTTATCAGCAAGAGATGAGGTGCGATTGCGAAGTCAATCTTGCGTACCTTAATTCATTGCAGTACTTTTTTTCTTTGCCTTTTTGGATTTGTTATTAGATTTAATCGGTCATCTATATGTTTAGGAAAATCAAGGGTTATGGCCACTGTACAGGGGTAAGATGGACGATGTGACTCAAAATTCTTCTCAATAAAATAAGTCAGTGTGGCTTTGACGGATGTAAGTTTTCATGGTTAGGTTTCTTCATTGATATAAACCTGCTCAAGGCGAACAATAAGGAGGCTGCTGAACTTTCCAAAGACAGTAAAACTTCACTGGAAATTATTGATGGTTCCTTGGATTCAAGTTCGTCAGCTAACGATGGTTTGGCTGATGAAGATTCAAGTTTGATGGTCAAACTAAAATTCCTGAATTATAAGGTCCTTCATCGTCATTGTTTTCAGCTTCTTTTAGAGCTTAGGTGTTCGTTGGTAGCTTCTTGATGTATGAGTACAATGCTCTTATCTCTGGATTGCTTGCTTTCATTTTAACATTTGATGCACATGTAAAATAAGTATTACATTGTCACTATAATGCTTATATGCTTGGCATATCTGTGTGGACTTGTTTTCTTGAAGAGGCTTTTTTTATTCTTGCTCCCTATTCTATAGAAATAAATAAGCAGAATTTTCCAAAGACTGTAAAACTTCACTGGAAATTATTGATGGTCTTGGATTCAAGTTCGTCAGCTAACGATGGTTTGGCTGATGATGATTCAAGTTTGATGGTCAAACCAAAATTCCTGAATTATAAGGTCCTTCATTGTCATTGTTTTCAGCTTCTTTAGAGCTTAGGTGTTCGTTGGTAGCTTCTTGATGTATGAGTACAATGCTCTTTACTCTGGATTGCTTGCTTTCATTTTAACATTTGATGCACATGTAAAATAAGTATTACGTTGTCACTATAATGCTTATATGCTTGGCATATCTGTGTGGACTTCTTTTCTTGAAGAGGCTTTTTTTAATTCTTGCTCTCTATTCTATGGAAATTAATAAGCAGAATTAATTCTGGTATAGTTTTAATTGAAAGACGCTGGAGAGGACTGTAATCACAAAAGTTTTAACTGATGGATATGTATCTGTATCTTCTAACAATTCTCTTACATGGCTACCTGACAGATCAGGACCTTTTTAATTCGGGATGGCCTATCCACCCTTTTCAAAGAAGATAGCCCATCTGCTTATAGAGCTTATTGCCTGAGGTATGTCATTTATTCAAATCTCAAAGTTTCTTCATCAAATGATGATTTGATGCTTGAAGGTTTTAGTCATGTGAATTTTTTAGGCGAGTTGTCAAGTGCGACTACATTAAATTGTGGTTGGTGCTGTTGTATTGAATACAAACAGTGTTACCACTGACATTTGTGGTCGAATGTGTTAATAGGAAAATGGAGAACTGGGGAACATCAGAACCTAAACAGAAAGAGCTTTGCGAACTGTTGGATCAATGGTATGTTACTAACTTCTTTCTCTTCATAGGAGGATTTTTTTAAGTGTTGTTTTTACCAAACTACGGATCCTAATTGTAATTTTTAATTCGTTCGCTAAAACAGGGCTGTCTACATTAGAGGGAAGTGTGGTAATAAGCCACTCTTGTCCTCAGCGTATCTTGATGAGGCAGAGCCTTTCCTTGAACGATATGCTAAGCACAGCCCTGCCGACCAGGCTTTGATAGAGACTGCTGGTGTATTGGGTCAAGCAGAAAGAGTTAATGGCACCCGCAGTCACGCAACTCGTCACGTATGTGCACTTAAGTCACACTTCTCCAGAACGTGATTTTTTGGTCACACATCTGGACAAGTGGGTGCACGGTGGTCTCTGGGCCCACGTGTCAGACCGTTTTCCGTTGCGGGAGTGCTGACATGGACAAGTAATTTTGCAGAAAACCCCCTGTATTTTTAGATATTTCGCAAAATGGTCCTTCTAATTTTGTACCATTTTGTAAAATTATATTACTCCAGGGGGTTTTCTGAAAATTTACCGTCCAAAACGGACTGACACGTGGGCCCAGAGACCTGCGTGCACCCACTTGTCCAGATGTGTGACCAAAAAATCACGTTCTGAAGAAGTGTGACTTAAGTGCACATACGTGACGAGTTGCGTGACTGCGGGTGCCATTAACTCAAGCAGAAAATTTGAGACATGGAGAGGATGATCGTCAACCAGAACGCGAGGCAGCACCTTCTAGTCCTACTCCTACAACGTCTCTCGATGTTGTTTCCAAAACTGAGGGCCTTATTGTCTTCTTTCGTCGTAAATTCGATTTTCTTTTAACAGATTCTAAGGGTTTGTTTCATAAGCATTCTTCATCTTGAGTTGTTTCAAATCATTAGAATAACTGATTTTGAATATTCCCAAGATTAAAAAACTTGATAATCATTCGTACCGCCCTTCCCGGCAGTATTAAACTATCGACCTAACTGATGTGCCGTATTTTTGCTGTGTGTGTGAGGTTGGGGGAAGGGTAGCACCATTTGATTCATTTGGATTTTCCCAATAGCTATAGATCATTGTACGCATAGAATGTTGAACATGAGCTCAGAACTTGCAAGTAGGGCCTAGGTGGCCATTGTTTAATGCATCTATCTGAAGCCTCAAACAACCCAGGTTTCACGGGGAAAAACCCCTGAAAATAAAAGAAGTTAACTTGTCTAGGACTTTTTTGGTGGGCATCGAACCTGACCTTCATCCAGAAACTGAGGTGCCACACCAGCTGGACTGGCTTTTCTTTTCTTGAAAAAACGCGAAGATTGCTTCTCGATAGGTTGAATAGATAGAAAGAAATATTTACAAGCCTAAGAAGGCTGGTTACAACGCAACGCCAAGCTAGTGGACAGCCCAAGTACAGGGGAGACACTCTACAGCTCCTGCGCTCGCCCAGGCAATAGCTTCATCCTTGATTTGCTTGAGTAGGCGGTTGAGGCTTGGCTGCTCACAGTCAAAGGTGCTTCATCATGTCAATTTCTCTAAATAAGCACTACGGGAAAATTTGTATTTGCCGTGTGGTTGGCTCTTTGCCGTGTGTCCAGTTTTGCGGAACACGGCAAAGACTAAGGAAAAAACACGGCAAAGAAAACCTTACGGCAAAGATAGGCTTTGACGTGCCCGATTGGAAAAACGCACAGCAAAGTTTTGAAACACGGTAAAGACTAAGTAAAACACACGGCAAAGAACCATGCACGGCAAAGACTAAGGAAAACACACGGCAAAGAACTATGCACGGCAAACATATCTACTTTGCCGTGTATGTATGACAAACACACGGCAAAGATCAATTCTACATTTTTTGTGAAGCAAGTAACAAAAATATGGTGCAAAACGACACCAATGTAATTTTCACACAAAGTAGTCCATATTTGATGGATAATCCCCAAATATTAGGAATTTTCTTGCTTTCTACCTAATTTCGCTTATTTATATGACTTTATCCCGATTGTCCGAAAGTAACTCAATTTTGAACTACAAGTGTGTGATAATTTGCTCTAATTTTTTTTAAAAATCATTTCAAGATACACATGTAGTGATTATATCAGAAAACTATCAATACTTTTGAAAAAATCGACCCCTTTCAACAAATAGCCATCCCTCCCATTTTGACCAGATTTTCAAAAATCTCAAATAAAGTGAAGAAAAGGTTGAAAAAAGAAATCGTTTGGCATGGAGTACTTTTATGTGTACTAGTAGCTAGGAAAAATGATAAACTCAAATTTTAACAAACTTTTCAAAAACTTCCTTCACAAAAATGTCTATCCGTCTATAAACATGTATACTTTTCAAGTCAAATGACCAAGTTATGATCATTCACAATGCTATAGTTTGTTTTAAAGTGTCATATTTAGCACGTAGGTGTGTATAGATATGGAAAACAATGGCGCCAACCTGAGTTTTCAAATTATGTTGAAAAATATCATTTTCTATTTTCTAAGTGGCAAAAATGACTTTTTTTGTTAAGCAAGTAATAAAAATATGGTGCAAAACGACACCAATCTAATTTTCACACAAAGTAGTCTATATTTGAAGGATAATCCCCAAATACTAGGAATTTTCTCGCTTCCTACTTGATTTCGCCCATTTATATGACTTTATGCCGATTTTCCGAAATAACTCAATTTTGAACTATAAGCGTGTGATAGTTTGCTCTAATTTTTTCAAGAAAAATCATTTTAAGATACACAAGTTGTGATTATATCACAGAACCATCGATAGTTTTGAAAAATTCGACACATTTCAACGAATAGCCATCCTGCCCATTTTGACCAGTTTTTCAAAAATCTCAAATAAAGTGTAGAAAAGCTCGAAAAAAGAAATCATTGGACATGGAGTACCTTTATGCGTACTAGTAGCTAGGAAAAATGATAAACTTAGCTTTCGACGAACTTTTCAAAAACTTCCTTCACAAAAATGTCTATCGTCCATCAACATGTATAGTTTTCAAGCCAAATGACCAAGTTATGGTCATTCCCATAATATAGTTTGTTTTAAAGAGCCCATATTTGGCACGTAGGTGTGTATTGATATGTAAAATAATGGCGCCAACCTGAGTTTTCAAATTATGTTGAGAAATATAATTTTCTATTTTCTAAATGTGAAAATTAACTTTTTTATGAAGCAAGTAACAAAAATATGGTGCAAAATGTCACCAATCTAATATTCACACAAAGTGGTCCATATTTGATGGATAATCCCCAAATACTAGAAATCAAAGAAAAAAAGAAGAGAGACAACTAAAAATTAACCTAAACAAATCTTTGCATGTGTGTTGACACAGGCAAAGAAACTGTGCGTCGGCCGGAGCAACACACGGCAAAGAAATTATACGTCCTGATTGGCTGGAGCTGTTCCATGCGGATCACCATCCAACGGTTAGCAGCATCTCTAAGGAATCACATAATCTGTGTGCCTCTTCTCCCATTGGTTGAGGCATACCGCACACACGTACACACGGTCAAAGTCCAGCCGTGCTCCTGGACTCCACTCACGCGCACAACACTCGCGCGCCTTCCTCTTCTCCTTCCCCACCGCGCGCTTCGTCTCTGCTTCCTCAGCCCACCCGCTCGCGCTCGGCTGCAGCGTCGACAAGAAGGTCCCCTTCCTCGACTATCTCAGCAAGATTGGCATCCGCTGCGACGAGCTCTCCAAATCCATGGACGCCGCAAGCTGCACTTGGCCGCCGCCGGACCCCTTGCCGGCTCCCTTCTCCGCGTGTCATCAGAACCTCACCGCCGCCGCAACTCCAAGAAGCCCAAGCTGGAGCCACCTCCCCCGCGCTGACTTCATTGCGGGAGCTCCTCCACCATGACCTCTCCGCGTCCGGCGCCACCAACGCTTCGGCTGTGGGCCGCGCGTGCCGATCTTGGAGGGACGCGCTGAAGCTAGGCACCGAGGCGCCGCAGCAAGCACTGCGTCGATGCACACGCACGGGCGCCACACGAGGATAGCGCGACCGCGCCGCCGGCGCGGTGATTTTTTTAAATTTTTTTCTTAACACTTTGCCGTGTCTTTTTTCTGCTACGCACGGCTAAGTTAGAGTCTTTGCCGTGAGGCCGGTGTAATGGCACACGGCACAGTTTCCAGAGTGTGTCATGCGGGCAGCTGAAATAGCATACGGCAAAGGAGTTTTGTTTCCCATGCGAGGTTGTATGGTACACGGCAAAGGTTTCACCGTGCCCTATGTAGAAAGCACACGGCAAAGGTCTTTGCCGACGTGATCTGTGCCGTGTCGATTTTGCCGTGTGCATAGACACGGCAACATATTTTGAATTTCCGGTAGTGAAGATGGGTGAACAAGGGTAGGGACTCACCGGAGTTTACCGTGTGAAGTCGCCTGACACACCAGAGTTTACCGTGTGTAGTCACTTGACACACTGGAGTTTACCATGTCTGTCACGGTTTCATTGGAGTTTAACAGGGTTACCACTTAATTAGAGGAAAAATGTTTTATAAAGAGATAGGACACAATTTGCTTTCCGCAAATTAGCCATAACTCCACTGAGCCAAATATTCAATATAGATGATAGGTTGCCATTTATATCCACATAGCTGTCATTTGCCAATACAATTCAAATTATTTACTGGTGTTCTAGCTGTAACTCACCATTGCAGGTTTTTTCGACGACGAGTAAGGTAGGTCATGAATCTCCAACCAATATGTCTGCCTGTGCCACATGAAGAAGATGGGGTTCTCTGTATCAATTTGCTTCCGCTCTGTGTTTATTTCGGTTAGAGCTAGCCTATAACTATTCACCTTGTATTGAACCCTTTTATTTCTGTTTTTTTTAAACGAGGCAAAAACTTTACCTTTTATATTGATATATATAGGAGAAGCAATCATGATACAGCCGAAGCCAAAAGAAAAAGAGTCACATAGGTCGGGGCCTACTAAACGAGAGAAAATTATCCCCACGAGGATTCAGATCATCCTACTCCGTCCAGTCTCTCGAAAAGATAAATCTTCATTTCTTCAAAATGCGACTAGGTGGCGCGGTCTGGAACCAGGAAACAGATCAGGCGGAGACGTCCAGCGCTGCCTGTGGCGGGAAGTCGCCTCCCTTGGCCAGCAAGGCCAATCAAAGCTTCATCGGCTGCTATCATGGACGGCAAGTTCAGCTGAAAAGGGTCCTCAACCCATCGATTGCCGAAGCAGAGAACGGACACTTGCAGGTGTTCGCGAATTCCTTCCTAGCCTTCACCAGGGGCATATCTCCAAAGTCAAGCCCCATTTTCTTGTGGAGGACACGCTACGCTTTATCGACCGCTGGGAGTTGTGGCTTCGCCGCGAGCATGTTGCTGCGACGGTCGAGGGTGGGCAGGGCCGCATGAGCACGTGGCATTGACGGAAGATGCGTGGGCAGCAGCGGCACAGCCGACAGGCTGAACAGAGCCGCGACACAGCGTATCACGGTGCCTGATGAGGGAGCAGTACCACGAGGGAGCAGTACCACCAGCATCATCATCATCGTCAGCGTCGTCATCAGTATCGGCGGCGAGGAGGTTTCCAAGCGTAGCAGCCTCCGCGTCAGCGTCAATGACGTCCGCAACGGGCTGAAACTCCCTCCTCGCCAAGTCGTCGTCGTTATCAAGGCCGTCTTCGTGCGCCACCTCCTCGCCGTCCAGCAGCATCACCTGCTGATCCAGCTCGGCGAGGCATGGCAGGAGCTGCTGCATCTCCCCGTCTGCAGCCTCATCATCCTCCCTGGAAAGTCCCCCGTCGCACAGCGCGTCGCCAGGCGAGATCGGCACCATGGTGAGGCCCGCACCCGGAGAAAGCAGTGGGTCATGGCCAGTCAGGAATGGGGAGCATGCCAAAGCCAGACGCAAGACATGTCGCGACAGCACCTCCCCTATCATAGCCGGTGACAGGTGCATATGCACGTCCAGCCAATCGCATCGTGGTCGTTGTCCTCTCCTTGCATTAGCAGCAGCCCCAGGCCGGCCCTCTCGTTCTCCTCTGAAAGTGACTCGTCCATGCTCACCATGTAGCACCTCTCGCTGGCTAGCACCACCCACGTCGCTGTGGTGTACCACACGTCCATCTCCGGGCGAGCCATGAGCACGTCCACGAACGAGCGAAGTGGGCTGACCGGCGCCGCACGTTGCCGAGGAAGGTTCACCGACTGGACCCTAGCCGTGACCGTTGGCGAGGCGTGGCGGCGTTCGTGACGATCAGGGCCACCCCCGTGCCGGCGAGGAGAGAGCTCGCGCGCACGTTCTCGGTCGCGATTGGAGCGGAAAGCCATGATCCGCATAGGCGTAGGCGGTGGTGCAGGCGGGGTCGAGCGAGGGGGTGGCGGAGGCGGGGGAGGGGAACAGACGTGGCTCCGTGGAGGCGGTGAAGGACCCAACGGCCAGCCGCAGTGCGGTGAAGGCTTGGAGGTCGATGGATGAGACGCCTGGCAGTCGCTCGTTCAGTGACCCCAACGTCGGCAAGAGCCGCACCGCAGCGGGTCACGGTAGTCGATGATGAGGTGGTCCTGAGACTAGCATCAGAAGCAGCGGTGTGGGGACGATAGAGAGCGGCTAGGCTTGTGGTGGAGGCGAGCGGAGGGATGGAGCCGGGCAGGGCGTCTTGGAGGGGCGCGAAGGTGCATCGAGGAGCCGTCGTGTCAAGAGGAGCATCGTTCCTTGCGTTGTGCCCGGCGGAAGAGCACACAGGTCCAGCCTTCCTCAGGCGACGCGCATCTCGAGCCTCGCGAAGCCGGAGGACGGGGGCGACGGGGCTCGTTGCCATGGCGCTGACGGGGAGGGAGTCCCTCTATCTTGAATGCGAGGCGCCGGGATGCAGAACCGCACAGACTTGGCCTGACGCGTCGGCACAGAGGCATTGAGGGCCTTGACGTGATGGATTCCGACGGGCATCCTTGCCGCCTGGGAAGAAAGGCATCCCCCTCGCACACCGTGGGAGATGGCGTGTCCAGCAGCAATGAGCCCACCACGACGCTCTGGAGGCATCGCACGGTCGGAGCGGACATTCATCGTTGTCCCCGTTGACCACGGCTACCGTCCCCGCATAATGGGAGCCAAGGACGAAATCCTCGTCGCCAAAGCACAGGAGGCGGGCCGGCGACAGGGACGGCGGCGTCAGCACCGGGGAGGGCGATGCGAAGGAGAGGGAGCCGAAGACGATGGGTCCGGGCGCAGCCACCATGCCCAGGAACGCCGGAGTGAAGCCCGCAGGGATGGACGCCGGAGGCGGCAGGGTCCTGCCGGGGAAGCTGGGGCACAGGGAGGGGGTCGTCGAGGCCTGAGAAGTGCGCGTCGGCGGCGGCTGGTCGCCGCGGGGACGCGGTGGAGGCAGCTGTCGGGCGCCACCCACGTCGCGGGAGCGTGGTGCTGGGGCCGACAGAGCTTCGAGCGTGGCGGGGCCCCCTAGGGCCAGTCCGAGCCTGCAACGATGGGACGACGATGATGTAGGTGGGGCGGCACGCCGGCCGGCTGCAGGAGACGGCGGTAGGCGCCACCGGCAGCGTCTAGGACGGGGTGGAGCGGGCGGCCGGCAGGGTTGCACGTGGCGGGGGCGGGCGGCCGAACAGCCGTAGCGAGACACCGTCGCCGGAGGCGGAGGAGGCGGCTGCAGGGTCGAAGTCGGGGCGCAGCATCCCCGGTTGGTCGCGGCGGTGGGGGAGTCTGCTAGCTCCGCCATAACGCAGGGAGAGGGCCGGCGAGTCCATGGTGGCGCGGGACGCTGCCGGGCGTGGAAGGTCCTTGAAGCCGAGGAACGCGGGCGTGAGGCCTGCGGGGATGGTCGCCAACGGTGGGGGAGCCTGCCATGGCTGCCTGGGCGCAGGGAGAGGGCCAGCGAGGCCATGGTGGCGCGGGGCGCAGCCGGGGTCGGTGGGACGCCGCGCGGTCGCGACAGCTTGAGTACCGGAGCCAGAGAAGATCCTAGCCACGGTGGAGAGAGGACGAGGAGGCGGTTCCAGATCTGGGCTCAGCGGCGCGAAACGAGGCCGGTGCTGGGAGATCGGGTCGCCGACGACAGCTGCTTCCCCCCGCGTCGCCATGTCGCGAGAGCCTGTGGTTGTTTTGTGTCTTCGGTACCGTATCATCACACCCTTTTATTTCTGGATCTTCGTGTAATAAACTTGATGCAATGCAATGGTATCTATCTTAAATTGTGTATACTAGCAAGTCGATACAGGGACTAGCACAGTTATACAGGGATCTCCGTCTTATTAAAAAGGTGGGATCATTACAATTAGGTGGGTACCGCTGGGCTTCCGTATCCGTTTCTTAAATCCCGATTAGTCCCGTCGGGCCAGAGCAGGCGGGAAGCGAAGCGGTCGTCCCGTGTCCATCCCATCACACTTGCATCGGACTTGTGTCCGAAACAAAAGAAAAAAGGACGGGACTATAGAGCGGCGCCGCCCATATGTCTTTCCGAGCGGCGGCTCCTGTAGGCTGTAGCCAGCTATGTTCGGCGGTCTTTGTAGCCAGCCGCGTACGTCGCGCGTGGAGAAATTTGCACATAACACCAGGCTTTGGTGCGTTTGTTGCACAAAACACAGAAACAAAACATCTATTGCAGCAAACCACAGGTTTTCGTTTAAACCGTAGCAGCTAGCCCAAATCAGGTGATTACGGGCTTAAAACGTACCTGACTAGTGGGCCTCCAACTGTGTACCGTATGCGATACGTACAGACAAGGCCCAAGCTAGAAACCAATCGATCCTACGAGAAACCAATCGATCGTACGAGGAGAACGAGAAAAAAGAAAAAAGAAGTCCCCACTCGAGCGAGGACCGCAGCGGCGGACGGGGCGGGAGATGAGACCCGGCGGCGGCGGCGGCGGCGCGCGGCGACGGCGACGGAGGCGGCGGCGGTGGAGGGCCTACGCCGTATGTGTCGTTGTCAGTAGCAAGAATTATTACAGGATTGTGCAATGTGATGAAATAAATCATGCAGATTGGAGGAGATATTTAATTTCAGGATTCTTACTGAATAAGAGTTGTTGTTGCATGCGTTATTTGTTAAATTTTGAAGTTGTGCTTGTTTTGTAACTGTTATGTGTTTGTAGGTTGGAGCCGGCAGAGGATGGCAACAACCAAGACAAAATCAGCCCAGCTCCCCAGACGGTAGGTTGTATGGCTACTTCACAGTAGGTCGTGATGCGCAACGACAAGAGAATGAAATGCAAGAGAGAGAGCAATGAAGCATCATGTCCTCTACTTTGTATGAGATGATTTTGAGCCATGTAATGATTGCATAATCTAAAAACTCTATATTTTGCACCACGAGACACTTTGATTGGAATTTGTGAAGTGCCGTGATCAGCTTAACTGAACTTGTGAACTCTATACTTTTTACTGGAACTAGTTATGCTCTCTATACTTTTTATTTGAACTAGTTGATGCTCCTATACTTTTTGAAAAGTTATGCTGCCCATTTTGATGTGTATAATCTATATATTTTGTACAGTTATGCTGCCCATATTTAATTTTAATATTTAAAAAATTGTCGTATAATTTTGTTATACGGTATAAAAATCCAGACCCACGTGTTAGATACGTATTAGTGTCCCTAAATCACCCATTTGGGCTAGCTGCAACGTTTTAAACAGAAAACTGGGGTTTGCTGCAACAAGTGCTTTATTTCTGTGTTTTGTGCAACTCTTGCACCAAAGCATGGTGTTGTGTGCAATTTTCTCTCGCGCGTGTGACGGGGCGAACGATTCCAGCAATCCAGCCTGCTAGCTACAGCGCCGACACAATACCATCCGATCGAAAAGCTGCAGCGCCAGTTACATCGTGATGTTGATGCTTACATGCTACTCCCTCCGTTCCAGAAGTAAGGCGTGAAATTTTGAGCGCAGTAACCAAGGCAGTACAAACTGATAACAAAAGTGTTGTTAGTTGGACCCTTTTGCCCATGATGATTAGCTCTGTACGCAGCTACCGGTCTTGTATCCCATAGGTCAGTTCGGCCACGTCTCCTCGGTATCCAAGTTATTTAATCGGCTGCATGCGGTGAGCCCACTCAGCCCAATCTCCGCATGCATGTAAACCGCAAATGGCCAATCGAAACCAGCTTTGCAGGAGGCTGCAATTATTTCCAGCGATGGAGTTGAGGGTATTTACGGTACATGTGTTGCAGATAACTTCTTGCGCCTTGTTTTATGGGAGAAATCGAAAAAATATATGCGCCTTGTTCAAGGGAACGGAGGGAGTATACACCAGGAGACATGCATGCTATGCTGATTTAAAAAATGAAAATCATGAGAATAAAATATGGATTGACGCTGTCATGCAAGGTTCCCAACTTCCCATGCATATACATGTGATGCTTACATGCAAATCTTATCTTATTTGTTTGCCATTTTCCCTAAAAATAAAACTTAGTCCGTAAATTAAGTACTTTACTTTAAGATAACTCCAATATTTATTAAAATGGTTACTAGGTTGTTTAGACATGTTAACCAGATTTGTCAAAAAGCACTTACAAGATTCCCTGACGAAGTTTTCTTATTTGTTCGGATAGGGTTACTGAGTTGTTCACGTCGTCCGGCTACAGTCTGCAGATTTTTTTGAAAATAACTATCAGATTCTCCGGTTTGGGTACCACATTGTTCAGACATATTTATCAGAATTTTCGGAAATATCCACCAGATTCTCCTGTTCGGATACCACATTATTTTGACAAAATGATCAGATTTTCCGAGTGCATCGCCCTTTGCAGTTCAGCTACCACATTATTCGGACATAGTTATTAGATATTTCAAATGCACCCACCATGTTTCTCGGTTCAGCTACCATATTATTCGGACGCGGTTATCAGATTTTTGAATGCACCCGTCAGGTTCTCCGGTCCAGCTACCACATTGTCATGAGAAATCAAGGTGGGATTACATTTGAGATTACACATGATTACCATGTTTAAACCAAAGTGAAATAATCCGAAAATTTGAAGGAACACTTTTCAGGTCATCTCGGTTCACCTCATCCAAAAATTACACATGGTTGCCATGTTTTAACAAGATGAAGCCATCAGGAAACTAATTAAGAGATACACCGATGATCAACAGGTGGTTACCAGATAAATCACAGATGGTTGACAAAATAAACTAATATGGTTACCAGATGAACCACATATGGCTGACAGATAAACTAAACGGTAATCGCATAAACCACACATAACTACACGTGGTCACCAGATAAACCACGGAGGTTGACAGATTAATTACACAAGGTTATCAGATAAACCACACATAGTTGAAAGATAAACTAAAAAGTGGTTACTATATCAACCAGACATAACTAAATGTGGTTACCAGATAAACGTACATGCTTGACAGATAAATTGCACGTCGTTACTACATAAACCATCCATGGTGACTTAGTGACTTGTGTACCGGACAAGGATATCTAAAGCTTATAATCATGGGGGGGGGGGGGGGGGGGTAGGAGGGCTCACAGCGATTTGAGATTCTGGACCGTAGATAAGGAGATGGACGGCTGAGATTTACTAGATTTCCCCAGTCGGCGGGTCAATTTCTACACGCCTGTACCTACTCCGTGTGGCTGCCGGTGGTCCCAGTTTTTTTTCGGGCCCGCGTGGCAGCGTGTGGTGTGGGTCGCGGCCGTGTGCACAGCGAGACAGGGAATCTTGGCGGTGGCAGGGGCCGTGATTCTCTCGAACTCCAGGGGTCCGATGCTAGCTATCCCTGGTCGGCCGGCGCTTTTCTACCCGCCTTCACGTTGCTCCGGCTCACTGCGGGTGGCCCCATATATTTTGCGGTCCCACGTGTAAGTGTGCAGCGGGTCTCTCACCCAGTGCGTGCTCGCAGCTCCTGGGGGGTCCGTGCTCTGCTGGAGAGGAGGACACGTCGGGCGGGGGTGGTTCGGTCATTTCGCGTCTGCCTCGCTCGGGACACGGACGCCTTCCTCGGCCTCCACCTCGCCGTCGCGCCGTGTCGGCCTGCGCTTCGTCGCCGGGTACAGGAGCAGTGCTGCTACAGCAATGGTGGCTTTCGGGAGGTCGCTTGTGCCCTGCACAGGCGCCCTTATCTTTCTCCCCGCACGGCCTCCTCTTCCCATTGCCTCTTCGGTTTGGATCTCGCCACCCTCTTCGCTGCTTCTACCATCGATTCGGAGCCTCCGTCTCGCCGTCGTTCGTTGCTTCCATCGCCGGCTCGGAGCGTGCTCTGCGCCGGCCGTTCGCTGCTCGACTGCCGCCGTGCGGGTGTCCGATGGCGCCGCAGGGATTTGACGCTGGTTGAGGTGGGTTGCATCTCGCTGTCTTTCTTCCTACGGTTTCTTTTCTGTTGAATCTGTCTGATAAATCTTTCTGGTTGCTCTCTTTTCACCCACGCAGTGGACGATTTGCACTGCTCTTAGTTTGGATCCAGTCCTCTTTTCGACGAAGCTGAGTTCAGGTGCGTGAAGGATGTCTTTTTTTTTGTTAGTGGTTGGCTATGGACAGTGGTGGATGGATTTTCTGGTTTGTTTGTGTTGTCTAGGTGAAAATCTTAGATCCAAGCTTTAAACATTCTTTCTGGTTTCTACAGACGTAGCTTAATCATTAGTTCCATAGGTAGCAGAACGCATGACCTGGAAGATGGTTCGTTTCCTGTAACTAGAGGGGTGGTAGAACAATAGACTGAAAGTTTATTCATTTTAGGCATTTGTTAAGTTTATGCTTCTGTTACTATCCACTGTAATGTTTAGAGAGAAATAATGCTTAAAATTCTAGCTCAGGAGTTGGGAAGGCATTTATTTAGTTTATGGTTTTGTTACTATCCACTGTAATGTTTAGAGACAAATAGTGCTTAAATAATGCTGAAAATTCTAGCTCAGGAGTTGGGAAGGCATTTATTTAGTTTATGCTTTTGTTACTATCCACTGTAATGTTTAGAGACAAATAGTGCTTAAAATTCTAGCTCAGGAGTTGGGAATAACCATCTGACTAAAGGAAATGACTGCTGTGCTTAGTTTTGGTTTTCTGCTCTATCTTTCATCTAACAGGCTCCTTACCTTTTCTGTAGGTTGTAGGATTGTCCGTTGATTTCTTGCTGTTCTATTCTGTGTGGAATCTGCCAATTGCTCAACAGGTGAATACGTGTGCATCCTATGATTACTAAATGAAACATTGGGTATGTATGGTACAGACATAAGTACATCACAAACTAAGAAATGAGGCAAGAAAGGCAAGTCATGCATCTATTTTTTATAAGGACACATGCTGCATGAATATAGAGTCTGATCTGGTGCACTTCTTATTTCAATGATGTTTCTAAGTTAGTGCAATTCAGTGGATCACAAATGCCAAAATGCTCTTTCCTAAGGGCTCCTCTTTTTCCTGAAGCATATGCATGGATGATGGGTATAGGTGTTTATTTTTTCATGATACAGTGGGCAAGGTAGTGCAAGATTAATGTAAATTATTATCCCTATAACTGTTATTTTGATCCAGCAAATATGGCTAGATTGGCTAGCTGTTGCATTTCTTGTGATATGTCCTACTAAATGTTTATCTTTAGCTTAACTATATCGTACCAAGCATGCTTAATCTACCCTCTTCTGTGTCAGGTTATGATGAAGTTTTAGTGACTATTTTTTTTTGCATTGGCCTTTCTTCCTAAGTAAATGCATGCTGGATTGCCATTGTTTAGCTTACCATGCCAATCCATGTGTATATTCTGCCATCTGACTAAAGGAAATGACTGCTGTGCTTAGTTTTGGTTTTCTGCTCTATCTTTCATCTAACAGGCTCCTTAACTTTTCTGTAGGTTGTAGGATTGTCCGTTGATTTCTTGCTGTTCTATTCTGTGTGGAATCTGCCAATTGCTCAACAGGTGAATACGTGTGCATGTGGTTTTATGTGACTATTAGATGCCTGTTGTTTGTGTACATGACTACTTGATTTCTATTGTCAGTCAAGGGATTCAGATTTAGTTGCTGTTACAGGTTACCGGCTGCATTCCGTCAGGTGCTGGCCTTTCTCTTTCAGTTTTTGTCTCTTACTTTACGCATGCATGTGGTTTTACGTGACTGTTAGATGCCTGTTGTTTGTGTACATGATTACTTGATTTCTATTGTCAGTGAAGGGGTTCAGACGCTCATTGTCCTCATTGGTTGCTGTTGCAGATCACCGGCTGCATTCCGTCAGGTACTGGCCTTTCTCTTTCATTGTTTGTCTCTTACTTTATGCATGGATAGATCTATGTGTGTGCTACTTGTCTGTGCGCCTCTAGATTCCATGTTTTTATGTGGGAGTGTCTAATGAGGTTACTTGCCTGGGGTGATTTCTTTTTTCTTGTGTTGGGTAATTATGGCTTTTGTTTACGGCAGGATGTTCGTTGTTCATACATCTTACCTGCATTTGTTGGATGTCGTTGCGTCTCGATGTGGGATCCCCTTCTATTCGTGTGTGAGCGAGGTGGCTGATGACGGTGATGTCCTGGGAGGGGTTGAGCTTGAGGTCCCTGTTGCTAAGCATACCAGGCCATTGCAACGTCGTTTTTTCTGGGCATGTGCATCTGCTGGTTTTCCATGCCCACATGATCAGGCTGCTCTCCAGGCCCTTTTTTATCTTCAAGATTATTATGGGATTGTGATCTGCGACTTCAATTATCAGGGAATGTTAGCCTATAGGGAACTGGCTAGGTCGGCTGTTGTCTTTGCTGCTTCCGTTCTTCGAACGGCTGGTTTTAACCATGTAGGTTCCACCGGTTCTGTTGTTGATGTAAATGTTGCTGCTCAATGGCAGGTTCTGTATTCACAGTTGGTTTCTTCGGCATGTAGGTTTTAGCTTGGATTCATGGTTCTGAGAGTTTCATGTTGTAAGTGTAAGACATATGGCCTTGCGTGTCTATGTATGAGTGTTGATTGTTTTTTCAAACTGACAGTTAATGTTCTGTTCCCCTGCTTGGTGTCTGTTGTTCTAAATTATGTTCATTACACTTTTCTACTTGTCCTTCTTCTGCCTTACATGATTTGAGATTCTGCCTTTGGGTTGAATTCTCCCCTGTGTTTCTTTATGCGTCTTCGGTGCTAGATACGTTTGGAAACATATGATAGTTCTCTGAAGGTAATTTGGTACTGCTTTTGGGCATGCTTAGTTGCTTCTTTCTTTTCACTGGTGCATGCTTTAGCATGATAAGCTACACCAATGGAGATATTGTGTTTCTTTCAGCTCAGATTTTGCTTTTCCTGTGTGTTATGTTGGGACTGTTTTTTTGTTGCTTGGACATATGATAGTTCTCTAGAGGAAATTTGATGCTGCTTTTTGGGCATGCTTAGTTGCTTCTTTCTTTTCGCTGGTGCATGCTTTAGCATGATAAGCTGCACCAATGGAGACATAGATCTTCTGCCAGTTATTTATGAGAGTTGTCAGTGCGTGTCTTTTAGCTCAGATTTTACTTTTCCCTAAGTGTTTTGTTGGGCCTGGTTTTTTGTTGCTTGCAATCTGGATGTATATGTTATTGTTCTTTTTCTGTCATGTATTATATGCCTCTATGAGATTCCTATGTTGGAATTCTTATAATAATTATGCATGACTACGTATAGCCCCTGCGGTGTAGTTGTAGCTTCCTATTCATGCTGTTCCTTTGTTAATGCTTAACTGTTGTATGCGTTGTTTAGTAGAGAATGGGGTGGGGTGGGTAGGTGTGATTTGGCTCAGACGTGTTGTTGATGCTACGATGCCTCCTCGGCGTCCTCGGCCACGTGGCCGTGCGGAGGGTACTGCCAGCTTGGTTCCAGAAACAGTTGTGGTGGTGCCATCTACGGGTGCTTCTTCCAGCTCGGTTCCACCACCGACTACCTCGCTGTTATGTCGTAAAAGAAAATGTACGGTCTATCTACTTGCTGTATCTCCGTCTACCTTTAGTGTGCCTCATTATGATAGCTATATCGTACTGTTTTCGATACAAAATAAATAGGGGACAAGAAGTTGCCGCTGTTGAGTTCTACAGTCACTGCCTTCAACCGTAAGAAACGCAGATTCTTTCTTGATCTGCTTCGTTCTGGTTACCCAGGTGCATCCGCGTTCCTCTGTGATTGCGTGCCTCACATACGTTTGCCTTTTTTGTCTTGTGTGTTTACTCGGTGTACCATGTTTGTTGTATAGATCCTGTTGTCGAAACACCTTTGCCTGATAATTGGACAGGATTTCCATCTGCCTTTGTCGAGACCTTAAAAGGTATTGTTAGGTCTTCCTTTTGTGACGTTCTTTTTAGTTGTCTTGCCCTTTTTATGACCCATCTTTTAAGCTGGGTTTCACATTGTGTCTGTATAGCTTCTTACCAAGGCCGTTCTTACCATGGCGCTCCTGAGTATCTGTGTTGTCACTGTACGTCCACCTTCTGGTACGAGGAGAGGGTCAAGAGTGCGACTGCCCCCGGGATAGGGCGAGTTGTGTACAACAACTGTTGTAAGGGTGGCAAAGTTCATATCCCTGAATTTCTTGCGCCTCCACCTGTGTTGGTTGACCTCCTGAAATTCGATGGTAACCGTCGTGCAAAAAATTTTTATCAAAGATCAGACTGTACAACTGTTTGTTCGCCTTTACCTCTATGGGAGCCAATATAGATCGTTCTGCTAACAATTCACGCGGACCTCCAATCTTTAAAATTTGTGGGGCTGTCCACCACCGCTTGGGTTCTCTAGCACGCAAGGAGGGTAGCCCTAAATTTTGTGAACTTTACATTTATGACACCACCAATGAAGTAATGAATAGAATCAATGCTTTGAACAAGGGTGATAAGCATGGAAGTGATTTAGATCCTGAAATTGTAGCTGCTTTGATAGAGATGCTTAACGTTCATAACCCTTTGGTTCAGACATATAGAATGGCAAAGGAACGGTTAGAGGGTAATGAAGATGAGCTTGTATCTATCCGAATCATTACTCCAGGTCCTGAGGATGGTCCTCAGTTTAGTCTGCCCACTACTTCAGAATTGGCTGCATTGGTTGTAGGCGAGTTCACTGCTGACACACCATCTCGTGATATAATTGTTGATAATAAGACTGATGGACTGCAGCAAATATCTTTTTTGCATCCTGCTTTTATGCCACTGCAGTATCCTCTGTTATTTCCATATGCCGAAAGGGGTTTCCAGCTCAATGTTCCACACATTGATCCTTTGGCCGTGTCCCGTAAAAAAATGACAATGCAAGAGTACTACTGTTATGTTTGTCATTATCGGCCTCATCAGCCAAATCCATATCTTTGTTATGGGTTGCTTTCTTCCCAGGCTGTTGTTGATTCTAGGGCATGCATTGATGAGAATCGATTATATTACATTCTTAAGAATCAAGATGATCTTAGGTCTGAACATCTTCAGGGTATTACTGATGCTATAGGACAAGGTTCTGTAGATGGTAGTGATATTGGAAAGAGAACTATTCTGCCTTCAAGCCATATAGGTGGTCGTCGTTATTTCGTGGAGAACTTCCAAGATGGCCTTGCCATTTGTCGGGTCCATGGTGCTCCTGATCTATTCTCAACATTTACCTCTAATCCAAAGTGGCCTGAGATTACTGAGGCATTACTACTAGAACCTGGCCAACAACCATGTGATAGGGCAGATATTGTTGTTAGGGTGTATGCGATGAAGCTTGCCGAGCATATAGATGATATTAGATCTGGTCGTATCTTTGGCCCTGTAAAGGCTGGTACTATTTCTTTGCTCTGCACTGTATTCCATCGTGTCCTCCTGTTGTTTATTCTCGCTTACTTGTTATTGATATGTCTGTATTATTTGCTGCAGTTCTGTATACTGTCGAGTTCCAGAAGCGAGGACTGCCGCATGCTCATATCCTTACTTGGCAAGACGTAGACAAGAATCGTCAGGTTAGCGCCGCTTTGATCGATTCTTATATTTCTGCTGAAATTCCAGATCCTACTGTTGATCCTTTAGGCTATGCCTTGGTGTCTGAATTCATGATGCACGGACCCTGTGGTGAATTGAATGACAAGTGTGTTTGCATGAAGGACGGTGTATGTTCAAAACATTTTCCTAAATTGTTCCAGCCTGAAACAACTATTGATGAGAATGGATTCGCCCTTTATAGACGTCCTAACAATGGTCGGTTTATTTATAAAATGGTAAAAAACTTGATAATAGATGGGTTGTTCCGTATAATATGACTTTGCTTAAGAAATATCAGGCTCACCTTAATGTGGAGTGGTGTAATAAGACACAGGTCATGAAATATCTTTTTAAATATGTGACTAAAGGACCAGACTATTCTAAGATTCTTCTTGAGAGGATCAAGGGTAAAGGGGTTACCGGGGAAGGTCCTAGCCGTGCTGTAGTAGACGAGATTGCTGAGTACATACAGTGTAGATACATATGTGAATACGATGCACTTTGGCGTGTATATGGATACAGTATTCACACAAAGTATCCTGCTGTCGAACGATTGCCGGTTCATTTGCCTGATAAAAATACTATTAGGTTTCGTGCTGGTGCCATGCTGACAACTATTATCGACACTGCTTTTCTGAAAAAGACTATGCTCACAGAATGGTTTGTTGCAAATCAGACATTCCCAAATGCTCGGACCCTAACTTACTGTGACTTTCCTACGTTATGGACATGGGACACCCAGCATAGATCTTGGCACGAGAGAGGAGGTGGTCAAAAAATAGGACGTATTTACTACGTGCAGCCTACGAGCGGTGAGGGCGGTGAGCTGTACTATCTACGTACACTCCTGATGATAGTTAAGGGTGCAACATGTTATGCTGATGTAAGATCATTTCAAAATCGTACTTACTTGTCTTTCAAAGAGGCGTGTGCTGCTCGAGGTTTATTGGGCGATGATTCCGAGTGGTACCGAGCCTTTGATGAAGCCTTGGTTTGGGGTTTTGCCCCACGATTGCGTCAGTTGTTTGTCATAATGCTTTTAAATTGTGGGGTCAAGAGTGAAAGAGGATTCTTTGATCGATATTGGTTACAACTTGCTGATGACTTGCAGTATGGAATTAGGAAGGCTCGGCGTGACAGAAACTATGTTGTTCCTGTAGACCAGCTTAAAAATATGCTATTGGATGAACTTGCTGAAGTTTTCCTTCTAAATGGTTCCAAGATTAGTAATTTTGATTTGCCTCCTAAATCAATATTTGAAAGTTCGTCTTATGATAATAGGCTCCTTCATGAAGAGATGTCGTATGATTCTGCACAGCTTGCAGAGCAAGCTATCTTCTTATTTGCCAAACTTAATGATGCTCAAATCTTGGCCTACAAAAAAATTGTTGCTGCTGTTGTAGACAAAAAACCTGGTTTTTTCTTTGTTTCTGGATCTGGTGGAACTGGCAAAACCTTTTTATGGAATGCTATAGTTTCTTTACTCCGAGGTGAAAAGAGGGTTGTTCTTACTGTTGCCTCTTCTGGTGTTGCGTCCCTCCTACTTCCTGGTGGAAGAACAGCTCATTCGCGTTTTAAAATACCTATCCCAGTTGATGAGACATCATTTTGTGACATCAAAAGAGGTACCAATTTGAGTAGTCTAATCCAGAAAACTTCTCTTATAATTTGGGATGAAGCACTCATGGCAGACAGAAAGTGTCTAGAGTCCTTGGACAGGACATTGCGTGATATTATGTCTGTTAATGATCTTTCTCTTGCTGATATTCCATTTGGTGGCATGGTTGTTGTTTTGGGTGGGGATCTTAGACAGATTTTGCCTGTCATCGAAGGTGGTACCCGTCAACAAGTAGTGGCCGCAACTATTACAAACTCACCGCTGTGGGAGCAAGTCACGTTTCTGGAATTAACTGAAAACATGAGGATATCCATGCCAGGTGCCTGTGCGTTGATTCAACAAGAAATCGCGTTGTTTAGTAACTGGGTGCTAGAACTTGGTGAGGGAAAACTTCCAATGACTGTGAGGGAAGGTGAGGTGACTCCGACCTGGATTCAAATTCCAAAAGATTTGCTGATTAAGACTGATGGAAATAAGATCGAAGCCATTGTTTTGTCCACTTATGTTGACTTTGTTGATAACTATTCTGACATTACATACCTACAGGAGAGAGCCATTCTAGCCCCAACAAATGAAATTGCTGATCTTATTAATGACTTTGTGCTTTCCATGGTGCCTACTCGTGCTAGGGAGTATTTCAGTGCAGATTCCATTGCTGCTTCGCCCGATGCTGTTCAGGAGTCAGATACTTTCTACCCTACTGAGTACCTCAATGTGCAGTCGGTTGTTAATTTTCCTGAGCATAAGATAGTTTTGAAAAAAGGAGCCCCGATCATGCTTCTACGCAACTTAAGTCAGTCCACTGGCATGTGCAATGGCACACGCTTGATTGTCACAGAGCTTGCAGACTGTGTTATTCAAGCTGTCATTATTACTGGTTCTCATGTAGGTCACACTGTCTACATTCCTAGAATTGAACTGACAGCCAAAAAAACAAAATGGCCCTTTGTTCTTCAGCGACGCCAATTTCCTATTCGGCTCTGTTATGCGATGACCATAAACAAAAGTCAAGGGCAGACTTTAGCTTATGTTGGCTTATATCTAAAACAACCTGTTTTCTCGCACGGACAGTTATATGTTGCTGTGTCCCGTGTAAAATCTAGGAAATCCCTGAAAATACTAATTGAGAATGCTGATGGCACCTGTGGTTCGGAGACTCAGAATATTGTCTATCCTGAAGTCTTCCGGTCTCTACAATCCATTTGATGCTATGTTGATGTAGCCTTTTGTGTGCTGACTTCTGTTATCTTTTGTATTAGAATAATTTGTCATGCTTGGTCAGCTAAGCCTATGACTTGGTTTGTACAGTTTATCGTTTCGGTCACACACATCTTTTTAGTGCTTCTGTTCGGCTGGAGTTTAGATTACTCTTTTTATCTAGACTTTTGATGGTTCATCCATAAATCCCTCTCTGTTCATTGATGACCGACCGTTTTACAGTATTATGTGCAAGACTGCCTCTTTAGTGGAACTTACTCTACAACAATGCAGTCCTTTTCTATCGTAAATCCTTTAGATCTTCAGCTAACATGCGCTTATTGTATTATCCTTTCCAACTTAGTATGTTTTGTACAGTTTATCATGCCTGTCAAACAGACCTTTCTTATGCTTCTGTTCGTCTAGGATTAAGTTTACTTTTTCTATCAAGACTTTTGTTCATGCCTCACGAGTTCCCTCTGTCTGTTGGTTAATGTCTTACTGCTTTACAGTGTTCTGATAAAGGCTACCTCTTTAGTGGTACTTTCCTTACAACTGTGTGGTTTGTAATTGTCATTGATCCTCCGGGTTTTGCTTACTCGGTCATGTTGTTTTCTGTGTATACCCAGATGCCGATCAGTACGCTTGCCGAGGTGAACAAGTCCTCCAAGTACTGGACTGTCTGTGTGTATGTGTCTCGCTTGTGGCATCATCGTGGTGGCACCGACAATGGGCCTATTCAGCACACTGATATGGTGCTGATTGATCTACAGGTATGGATCACCTTGTCATATCGATTTTATACTTTTGTGGCATGCTTCTCCCTTCCTGTTCTATATAAACATATTCTGTTGCCTTTGATCATCTGTAGGGCAATTACATGTATGGAGAGGTCCCAATTGAATGTGTTCCAAAGTTCATGAACATGGTTGAAGAAGGAAAGGTCTATGAACTTAGTAGATTCATGGTTTATCCAAATAAGGACTATTTCAGACCGGTCGAGGGTGCCTGGATGATCAAGTTTGGTCGGTACACAAGCGTCCAAGAAAGGTTAAATGTTCAGGACGAGTTCCCATTCTGCACCTATTCTTTGACACCCATCACTGATCTTACAGCCCCTACTGATCGCCCTCCTCGGTTCACAGGTAATTTCTATATTTTCTTAGGTTTGTTGTAATTTCAGCCTGTTTCTTGCCGATACCGTACAGTACCATCTGTTAGGTTCTTTTTCCTTTTTGTTTCCGACATTTACTGCTCACTTTCTCCTACAATCAGTACTTATTAAGCCATTGCAATATCGTTAACTAGAAATTCCCTTTCCATTTCTTGATTTGTTACTCCATCTACCTCTATTCTTAACATGTTTGCTAGCCACTGCAATATCTTCAAATGTAAATTTTATTACCAATTCTTTATTTGGTCCATGCCCCTGTTCACTGTGTTCTTAAGGCATCACAGTATCTACAGATAGAAGTTTGCTTACCATTCCATTATCTCTTTGTCCATGTCACTCCTTTCTTACCTTCATTTTGCTTTTAATTGTTATTCTGTAGATGTCGCTGGTATTATCACAGGTGTATCCCAGGCTACTCAATACCATTCTGCCAACCGTTCAGAACCATCTACTAAAAGAATCATACATCTATCCGATGTTTCGTACGTCTTTTTCTCACGTTTCTATTTAAACTGTACACTTATCCTGCCTGTGAATATTTTCTGTTATTTTCTTTTTGATGATTTCTGTCTCTGTTGCTACCAGTGGGCATCAGATTAGCCTTGTTCTATGGGGGGAAAGAGCAATAGCGTTTGAAGGTGATTGGGTTCTTGCAACTAGCAAGGACAGCCCTATGATAGTCATCTTTGTTGGTACTTTGGTAAAAAGCTATGATGGTATGTACATTGATTCATGCTCTTTCAGTGAAACATTTATCACTTTGTTGCTTCAAATCTATAATATCATGTTGCTGCACCTCTTCGATAGGTCGGAGGGGGTTAAGTGGTGGTGCATCATGCCGCTGGTACATTAACGAAGATCTGCAAGAAATAAATGTGATTCATGGAAGGTTAGTTTGCACTGCTTTGCGTGCTGCAGTATGGTTGCTGACATTTTTTTTCTTTACACATAATACTTACGATATGACCTGATGTTTTTTTGTAGGCTGAAAGACAGGATACCTCAGGTGGAGGCTATCGAACTTCCAAACCAAACTGCTGCTGAAATAAGTGCCCTGGTTGATCTTGAGACAAAAACCGTGGGTGAACTTATAGATCTTGATATCTGGCGCCATGAGGTGTGTTTTGTCACACCTTTGCATTTCGTTTGTTGCTCTGGTTTGTTTCGTTTGTTCTGAAATTTCAGATACCCTCTGATTGACCTCTTCTTTCAGCACACAAAGTTCTTCTGTACTGCGACGATCTTAAAGCTCAGTCCTTCACAGAGGTGGTGGTTCTTTTCTTGCAACACATGTCACAAATCAGCCGTTCCATATGGATCTGCATATAAGTGCTCTGGTCCGGCCTGTAGTGCCACTGAGGCATCGCCGAGGTAAATTCAAGTGGACTAATTGTGACTGTTTTTTTTGGAAAATGATGAACTGTGGATGGTAGTTTATTTAAGCAACATCTGTTTCGTGTGCTACTGATTTAAGAAACATTTTGCTGCCCACATTATTCTGGTGCTGGTACCTAGCTAAGATAGATGTACTACAAAGGGTACCTTTGCAGATAAAGAAATATGGAAGAATATACACTATACTACTTTCCATGATTCCATCAGTACAACTGTTTTAGCTGTGCTAGCTTGCATACACTTAGGCATTGCATGTGCATTAAAATTATACGTTGCAAATATGAGGAAACATCTACCCTTGGTCTAAATAAAACGTTAGGTTCATCAGGAATGTTAATGTTTGCCATGTGCTTAATAGGTATCGCCTTTGCTACATCGGTGGTGACGGCCAGGATCAAATTGAGTTTGTGTTCTTCGATCGAGTGGGCAAAGAGCTCCTTGGTAAACCCCTCATTAGCATTCTACGTGCTGGTCACTCAAGTAGTACCCCTCTCGAGGATATTGTGAACTCCACCAGGGGAGATGCATCTATTCCAAGGGAACTAGCTGCTATTGTTTCCACCAAGTACCGATTTGTTGTGCAAGTGACTTCTAAAAGCTTTGAGTCTGAATCTGTTAGACCATCCTACCAAGTCCAGAGGATTGATACAGACTTTGGGAAACAGCCACATTCTTCTGCTCTGAGAACTAAGCCTGCACTAGGAGCTGCATCATCGAGCCAGTCACCTGCTCGCCAGTCTCTTTTGATGATTGGGTCGCCGGGAGGACCACGCTCTCCCTCTAGCACTGTTTCTGCACTAGAAGATTCATATGGCACAAATGTTAGTTACAGATTTACTCTTGCAAACAATACATTATGCATTTACATGTTTCTTAGTTAGCTTTTACATTACTGACTTTCCCTTCTTGCCATTGCACCAGTCTGGCTATATTCCATCAGCCGAGAAAGCCCCTCCTTCCGTCAACAAGCTTCCAAGTCTTAGGTACTTTTACCATCCCCTAAAGTTCTTCCCTATGATTTAATGCATTTTTTCTTAATGATATGTACTGGTTAACTGCCACAGGAAAAAAGATGCTTCACCTGTTTCAGCTGCACGAAAGGCTTTATTCATCGAAGATGCTGAACTTCATACTAAACAGGTGCTTTAACTTCACCTTACTCATGATCGAACTACCCAGCCATGTAGCCCATTCCCCTATCAGTAATAAGCTATATCAAGTCGCATGATCGTGCTATTAATTATGAATTTTTATCTTAAAATGTGAACTCTAGAGTACTGGTACCATGATTTCATGGCCCAATGCTATGCCTGTATTTATTTTCTGTTAGTCTTTAATATGACATTTAGCTATTATATATACCTACTTCAGCGATGGCATATTTCTGAAGCCAATTTATACTACACCTCGGATGATCCTTTTGTATGGACATCAGCTTACTGTGCAACAACTTTTTAGTTGGTTCTTGGCAATGGTTAACAATATATATCTATAACATTATCCAGGATGCGTCAGTTGGTGCGGATGAGGTTCCAGCCCTGTCAACTGATGGTACCGATGTGATGAATCAATTCCCGGCTAAGGTTCCAACTGATCTCAATGCAGCTTCCGAGAGTACAAAAAAATCTGAGATAGCTGAAGGGAAGCTGAAACTTATAGTTGCTCGTGACGCAACGACTGAAACGCTTAAAGAGGCTCCATCCCAAGAGACCGTTCCTGTGCCTACAGCGACAGCTCCTACCGAACCAGAAATTGATCACAAGTACCTATAAGATATCTCTTGGATAGCCTTATTAATAGTATGGTTACCTTTGTCCTCTTCATTCACATATAGTTCTGACCTCTTCTTATCTTTGCACTATAGGCGCAAGCCGAGGAGTGGATCTGGTGCTCTGAGCAAGAAAAACAAAGCCTAAGAAACCATGCAGAGATGCTGCTCTGTAAGCTCCAATCAAGCCATATCTACTGTTAGTTTAGTCCACATAAAAAACCCTCCATTAATTATGAACTTTGTAATTGCAGGTGAGACTTATTTTGCCTGTACAAAGTTCAAGTCCGTGACTGCCTGAACAAGCCGTGCTTCGGGATATTTTGGTTTCACCACCCAGGTCTTTGGTTGCTGAGTGTCTCATTGTTAATCAAGTTGAGACCAGCTACCTTTTGCCTTTTCGAATTGTTGTTTGGTTACATGAATCTTATTAAGTGTTTGAGATCATGTTTCCCTATCCGCCTTACCCAGCGATATGATCGAGACTTATGTATTTCGTACCAGTTACATATGTCTCTGTATTAAGTGCATCTAGATGGGACTTAAGTAGAGCCATCTCATGTTAAGTTAGTGTGTATGAATCTCTGTATATTGTCTTTGTATGCTTGGGTACTACTCTGATAAGTAAGTTCATGTGTATGCTTGACCTATCAATTTCTTAGGTTATGGTTGTATGTTATGATAGTTGTTGCCTGTGCTGTGATAATGATTGCTGCATTTGAACATTTACTGTGTGTTCTAATATTGCACCGTGAAACATTAGATGGTTGCCGCTACCTGTTATGTTTTAAGTTTAAGCGCTTCCTTCATCTTCACTTTTACCACCTTGGGAAAGACGTGCTGACGAGTGTGAGATGTGTGCACTGGCCAGTTTTACATGATATTTGTAAAGATGCCTGAAATTTAATCATGGACTACTAAATTTTAATTATTGCATGAGTTGATACTTAGCCTAGAGGCTTACTCAAATAAAGGTGTCCTTCTGATCAAGGCCTATGTACCTTGACCTTGCTGCTGGCTGCTATGTCCACTAAAATTTTGAAGACTGAAGTAGTGTAGTAACATCCAGTAGCAGTCAGCATCACATGACTTTGTGATGCAACACAACGAGATACAAATAGATGTAGACAGACACTTTACATTTAGGGATTTGGCTACTTCATTATGTTTTCCGCTACTTATTTGGCTCATCACAGTCTATTTTGCCAGCAAAAGTATTTACTACTTTCTTCTCCAGTAATCGTGTTATAATTTTTGTGTCTTGGGAGTAGAACGTAGGGGATCCAATAACTGTGGGTATGCGACTAAGGAGACCAATGATTAGTACTGCTGCTGAATTTTTATAAATTTGTTTTTGGTAAAGCCCTATGTGTGTCACCACATGTTCTGTTTTCTTTCGCCCACATGATTCTGTTTCTGTTGTCCTCTAATTTCTTAGTGTATTGTGCTGAAGAAATAATTTTATTGTTTCCTTTTCCAAAAGAATACGAACCGTCTCTGACGAAAACCTATGTATTTAGTACTGCTTCTTTATGATCAAAACTTATGTACTAAATGCGGTCTGAATTTCTATATTGATTTCACACGGTGCGGGATATCGCCTTCCAAATGTATAGACCTGTGATCAAACCCATATGGATATAAATATTCTTTTAATGATCTGTATAAACTGTGACAACCACGGGCAAGAAACTGAAAGAACCGACAAACGCCGCGCGGCGAGCCGCGCCGTTCGAATCTAGTAAAGCACAATAGGGGTGGCGGGGTTGGCCGCAACTCTACAGCCATGTACATGCTACAAACGCACTCACCTCGTCGGTGTCTAGAGCACCAGGACCCTCCATGGGGAGCTTGGCCTCAAGGAGGCCATGGCCCAACGGCGGCACGGCAACTCCAGTGCACGTTGGCTATCGGCCTCGGCGAGGTCCTCGACGACGAGCATCACGTGCGGAGGCCATCGGCCCGGGCGAGGTCCGCGGAGGCTGTGACCGGCATGTGCGGCAGGCCGGAGGCGACGGCTCCGGCGTAGACTTCGGAGGTGGCGACCATGTGCGACGGCAATAGGACCCGACGAGGTCCTCGGAGGGGGCGACCAGCACGTGCGGCGTCCATCAACCCCGGGGAGGTTCTCGGAGGCGGCAACTCGCGGCTCGACCTCTTGCGGCGGCGCTTAAGGCTTCAAACTTACAGATCGGCGGCGTCCACGGTCGGCCCGAGGCGCCTCCCCAGGCTCCTTGCGGTGGTGGTGCTTCCTTCAGCTCCCGACGCCGGCGGCCGGCGCAAGCTAAACAACCGAGTTTCACTTGCTTTTTCGTCTACGAGACATAGAGAAAGGGAAGAGAGAGATTGTGTGGATGCCGTTGGTTTGGATTTTGGAGTGAGAGGATAAGACGGAAGACAGCCTGTACGACCGGATAGACACGCGTGGGTCGTTCGATTTGCACGCACGAATCTCAGCCAGCCGCCGCCAGAAGACACAGCGCGAGCGGCGCCTTTCCCTAGCTTTTCCCAAGAAAAAAAAGGTAAAGATCTTATTGCCAAATGATAACATCCCAATAAACAATAGTCCAACAATAGTAGTAGCTCGTTAAGAAATAAAAATTACTACCAGGTCTACGAATACAATCCCCGTAGCAATACCAAAGTACCAAACACGTGATCGTCATCAGCTTCGGATTGTCACACGTTAACCAACAAGCTACTACAGTGGTAACGAATTAAGCGCATGCGCCGATCATGCATCTGGTGTTGGCTTCGTGCCCGCGATCTTCTTGGTCTCCGAGCTCCTCGTCATCCTCGTCGCCTGCGGCGTTGGCGAACTGGAGCCTGAGGCGGCCGCCCTCGCGGGACGCCTGCAGCAGCTCTTTCCCGGGGATGACCACCTGCGTGAGCACGAACCGCCCATCCTCGCGGAACGTCCGGAAGCACACGCATGGCTTCCCGCCGCGCCCGATAGACCGTATCGGCGGCGGGAACGACGGCGGCCCCTTGTCCTTGCTGCCTCCCAGCAGCCCTGGCCCCGCGTCTCCGAGCGTCGCTTCCCCAAGCATCGCCTCCTTCCCGGGGCTCAGGGCGGCGTCGCCGCCGTCGCCCTTGACCATGTCGTCCGAGTCCACGGTGCTCTCGGACCCGAGCCCCTCCGTGCAGAGTAGCAGCAAAGCCGAGCTCTTCTTCAGGCAGAAACTCGCGCTTTTCTTCATACTGAAGCTCGCGGGCTTCGGCGGCCTGAGGAGCGCGTCCAACGACGAGTCGTCCTTGCTCTTCTCGGCAGCCTGATGATCGGCGGCGTCTAGCCACGACACAGTCGGACCACTCGGGCGTGTTTGTGGTGGCGGCAGGAAGACGACTCGGGCGTCGGGCTTCTCGTGGAAGTGGAGCTCGCCGAAGATCTCCGTGAAGGACGACGGGTCGACGGGCGGCAGCAGCTGCTTCTTGTGGTGAATGTGGTTGCTGCAGGCCGCCAGCACATCCAGAAGACTCGGGTTCTCCGGCAACGGCTTCTCGAACAGCCTCCGCAGCACGCCGTCTGCCGCCGCCATGTGCCCCATTTACCAAATGAACGCTACTCTGTTCCTCGGATGTAAAGCTGCAATTTTTTTTGTGGCTGTCGAAATTGGCTATGTAATCTCTGACGAAGAGAGGTATATATAGTGAGAGAAATGGAGAGGCCAGGGAAGATAGAGGCATCTGTGGCTGTCGAATTAGAATTTTGGGGTTCTTTCCCCCTTTTTACAAGTGGAGGTGGTATATACTACTCCAGCTGCAAGCAACTTGGGAGGAAATGGAAATGTGCATCTTGCACAAGCGTGTATGTGTGTTCTTCAGCACTATATGCATGACATGTCAGAAAATGCATGGAAATCTGCAGCTACAGCTACAGCTAAAAAGTTCGGAACAATGCAAAGCATTTGCTGCTCGAACAAATTTGATGGTGGTCTTGCACTGACAAAATGGAATATCTGATAAGGTTGGCATTCTAGCTCGATTTTTGTGAATGAATTTCGGTTCCAACTGACGCGGGAACATATCGATAATGGCGTGCACCGCAAACAGAATTCAGACATTTCACCATGGTTTAAACCCTTGGAGAAAACGGGACGATTTTCTCCGACCAGTGATGCACTTGTCACTGAGCATCACACTGGTGTCAAGTACTCCTGGAGACAGGAATATGTTCCGTTCTTAGCTGAACTGGCAGAAAGCTAGGTGGAGGATGATGCATTGCAATTTCTCTCACAGTGATTTAGTTTCCAGACAGTTCTTTTTCTCCATGAAAACTGCAATTTTTTGTGGCGGATTCTTCGAACGAAAAAAAGAATGAACAACAAAAAGGTAGAATAACTTCTTTTTGTGAAAACTGGAAAAATCTTGGGACAGATTCAGCAAATGAAAAGAATGAAGGAGAGAAAGCAGAATAAAGCTATCTGATGCAATGATAGGACATGCATACGGTGGCTGAGAGCTCACTTCAGAAAGGTCAGTATAGTAAAATCTTAAGAGAAAACGTCTAGCAAGTTCAGAGGATGTGCATGTACAAAGGAAGCAACGGCCTTCTGTTTCATTCACTAACAGCCACAAATTACCCACGAGCAAGATACATAAGTTAGTGAAGGAGGCTGGTTGAGTCTGAAAACATGATCATGGTCCAAACACGAATGATAAGCACGTGAAAAATTCAAAATGTGCAAGGAAAACACTGGGTCAGTCATCTATTATACAACAAACAACGGCAATGACGTCCGGATTTCTACCTCCACGCTTCGATCCGTTCGACCTTGGAGTTTATCCGGCTGACGATGCTCGTGCCCCTTTTCTCAGCTGCAGGAACAGTGGGCGTTCCACACTGCCGCTTGCCCTTTCTAGTCCTCCTGCTAGTCAGGCTACGGCTGCCTCTGCCTTGAAGTGAGTTCACAGCTGTAGCACAGGTAGCATCATCAACGGTGGATGAAACAGCGAGAGCAGGCTGTGAGCAACTGGCGGAGCTCTCCATGCCTGTCAGGACATTACTTGTCTGGACAATGCAAGCTACGGAATCGCCTTCGGAAGGTTTAATCCACTAGGCTTGTCTTCAGGGCTGTGTGTAGGACTGTACAGAAGGGGTTCCTCCCTGACAAAAGAAGGACGCCCGGATACTTCCTCAGGTTGAGAATCAATGCGAGGCTAGGTTTCTGATGCCCGTTTTCATCAGATGGGTCCTTTTGTGGCAAGGAAGCATCCTCCAGGTTCGACTCTTCTCTATCCTTGAGGGTCTTCTGTATTAGCATCTTGAGGAAATTCATCACTTGCACCGCATACATCAGTGCAGTCAAAGGATCTGCCATCTGCATTTACATGTGTGCAAGAATTAGCATCCACCTAAATGTCTGTAGCTAGTTTTCTGTTAGGACAACACGTTACCTGGGTCATATTTGGTGCGAAAACCATAGCAACATTGCGATCGTTCATCTTGTTTATCTGTTCTTCCTGGACAACATCAGCCATCAAATTAACGGCCCAGTCAAGTAAGGCTGCTTCAGTTGGTGGAAGGCATTTGGCAACCCGAGCACAGTCCTCTTCAGATTGGCATTGCATCACCTGTTCGGGTGGGATAGAGTCCAGCACCCCACTTGGCAATTCCCTAAACCAGGCCTGAAAAGATCAAAAATATATGAAATGAGTATAATTTTTTTTTAACAAAATGATTATAATTTTTTTCATGAAGTACTGGTTTGCGAAAGAAATCTGACTGATGAGGCATAAAGCTGTGGTGTCAAATCAGTTAACCACAACACATACTACTAAAGGGCGGCATTAGATTCTGCAACAATAATTTGTTGAACTGAAGAGCCACAACTTTGGTTTTCCTTTGAAAAACAAGATAGGTTTTCACCAGAAAAAAATCTGGATTCTCTGACGAGTGTTGATACAGAATCCGACTATTGAAGATGAGCACGTCATTAATAAATCTCTTGAGTGGTGCTCTCAGGTCTCAGCGGAATGTCATAAGCTACATGATAGAGGGAAGCTTACTTTGATTAGACCTGCCAAAGAATGAACATCAATGCCATCTGGCACAGTTCCACTATTTAACTGATCTCTCACAAATTCTTCCTGGCTATTCTCTGCATTTATACGAAAAATACCTTCTGTCTGCAAAGTAAAGAAAAACAACACTAATGTGGTCAGAACTCATTAAAAGCTACAGGACACTGATAAAACAAGCAACTGACTGTCACTTAAAATGATAAAACATCATACCCGAAGACCGCCTTGTTCATAAAGACGTCTTTGCATCATCAAGAGAATCGTCGGAACACTGTTTCCTCTAGAATCATACGAACATTGCATTGATTGTGTTGAGACTCCGAAGACACTAGCGCTGCATTTGATGTTAGGATCAGCTGAATAACACCAACAGCACAAGCAAACGTGAACTGGAACTAATCAAACACGATGCTCCAAAATACACCTTACCATATTAAAATAAGATCACATAGCCATTGAGTTCGAGGCATATTTCACTTTTTGATTTTTAAAGACAAGTCAAGGCACCTTTTAAAGAGCCAGATTCCAAAACTAATATGGTATGCATGACTCTGAACTCGTTGCTGAATATACTGGTTTACTAACTCAACTACTCAAGTGTGTACAATATTCAGGATATTTGCACATTCCAGAAGTTTCCCAACTATTGATTAAGCACAATCATATGCTCCAGTTTTATTGACTCATATACTACAGTCCTCCAGTTTGAACTATGAAGATGGGTTCTAGTTGTTTGTGCCACCTTATCTTCTTTTGGAGGCAAAACTATTCCATCCTTCCATAGAGAATTCTTAGCCTATTCTTTTTAGATTGCCTAGAAATAATAACCACATCGGGGAATTCCCAGTACAAAACAATGTACAACATAGTATCTATGTAGGTTTCTTATTCTTTCAGTATTTTTTCTAGCATGAACCTGAGATGACCGCGAATGAAAAAAGTTATTCAAGCCCTAAAGTCTACAAAACACAGCAAACAGATGCAGACAAATGATAACGAGCAAGGTGAGGGAATCATCTAATTGAGACAAAATAAGTAATTAGTAAATCACTAAATTCCCAACAGTTTTCTATCTGTCATTCCTACATGACAGAGCAACTGGGCATACAAAAGGAGCGTCGGATTAAATAAAAGAGCAACGAGGCAACAATACAGCTACCAACCTACCCTAGAATAAACTTTGCACTGAATGAAATACCTCAGTAGTTTAATATTTGCATAGAAAGGATAAGCACCCCTACCAAACAAAGCAAGACGTGATACAGCTGAACTGATGCGACAACAAGTCAGTCTTAACAAACGGCATACTTGTGCCAAGTAAATACTTCCTTTTGATTTTGTGAACCCGATTTAAATAACGATACTCTTTCTAACACACCAATATTGAACAAAAATATGTTTATTTGGTGGGTTTGCTTACAAGTCAAAAGAAGATTGGAGTTGATGGGAAGTTGGGAACACTAGTAACATACATTGAGTACCATCGCAGCGGAGGATAGGAAATTACTGAAGTGAACAAAATGCCTGCTACTACTAAATGTAGAAGCTCTATAATTTTCAAATTTACAATTGTCTGTTCTTCTCTAATTAAAACTATGTAAAGAAGATTCCTTTGTGAGTGTTCTATTCCATTTCCAGCCTCATTAAAAGTTGTAAATATTGATTTCTCCTTTGTTGACTTTATGAGGTAACCAGCTACAGAAACATCATGTAACTCTATCTATAACAGGCGTCGAGAGCCATGATTGGTCAATTATATTAATGAAACATGGGCAGAACTCAACACAAACTGTTTCTGGACAGAGTGGTGGTCCAAAATCCAAATTGTGCCCATCATCATAGACAGTTTATCAACCATAGTAGATCAATTCGAGCTCAGGCTGCCAAGTGCGTTCCAGCAACGGGGAGTAACAAGTCGAAATGATTATTAATGCACACATGATTAAAATGGAATCTAAATTTCACTGGAATTTATCTGCCTACCAAGTTTCAGATCAAAACAAACAGAGGAAACAATTGAAATTCAAATTGGAACTGAAAACTGGATATTAAGAAACATTCCGAGTTCAGAACAACAGGAACCACATTCAACATAATGCCAATTGATGAACATGAGATGGGAGACAGAGAGAGTGACGGACCTCGCACTGGGAGCGCGGCGAGGCACCTCGGGCTCGAACTCGACGGGGAGGCCCAGGAAGCCATGGAACCTGTCGAAGGTGACGTGCGCCACGTGCTGGACGTCCGTGGGCAGCCCTATCTCCATCCCGTCTTCGCCGGCGCCGCCCTCCACCCTGCAGCCGAGCAACGACTTCCGCAGCAGCTCGAAGAGAAGCTCCAAGAACGACCACCGCTCTCCGTCCTCCTCCGATCCCCCGGCCTGTCGCTCCGCGGATTCTGCAGGTCTCTCCGCGCTGGTGGTGCTGCTGCTTCTCCTCTGGAGCACGTCGCTATCGGCTAAGTAGCGCGGGGAGGAGGAGGAGCCGCGGCTTGCGGAGGAAGCGAGGTTGGCCGGGCCCCGGAACAGCGCCACCTCCGTCATTGCTTCCTCCTTTTCTCGGCCCGAGCTCCTTCCCTTCTTCTCAGGGGAATGATTACGAGGCTGTAATCTGGTGCGGCGTAGGGCCAATTTTCTTGGGATTTCTTTCCTGGGTGGTGGCGATGGAGGTGGGGTGGAGTGGGCCAAATGCCTGCGGCGAGAGGAATGATTGGATCGGGGATCCTCGCTCGCCTGGTAGTGGAGTTCTTGGTGGCTGAACGCTAATTTAGGATTGATTTCTCCTCTGCTCGCCCTCCACCGGAGATTGGAGGGGATTTGGTTGCTGCATGCGCGTGGTCCAAATCCACAGCAAAATGGGACAAGAAGATACTTATAATAAATCCAAGTGGATGGACGGACAACAAAGAGGAGAGGAGGGAGATCTTTGATTAAAGAGGGGATTTTTAAGACGAGAAATTGTTCTGGTGGTGTGTTTGGTGGGTAATGGTGGATAGGATCTGTGTGGAGGTGGAGTCGGATTGAAGGGAGGGTCAGTGCCTGCTCGACGACGACGATGATGATGATTTGATGATGATGATCATCATGCTTCGTCGTCTCCTACCGCTGGCGCTTCCCCCGCTCACGCGTGCGGTGCGGTTCTTGTGTATTTAAGCGTACGAGGGAAGAAATGGGTGATGTGGTCATGTGCAAATACTAACCGCCTCGTGGTACTTTCGATTGATTCAAAGATGCGCAAAAATCTACTGCAAAACCGAAGGTGGTGTGTTGGTCTAAACCACCACCGGGAAAGCTCAAACTAAATATTGATGGTTCGTTTCATATAAACGGAACTGGATCGGTTGCTGCAGTCCTTCGAAATGATAGGGGTGAGGTTTTAGCCGGATCGGCATGTATGATCGACAATGTGCTTGACGCTGCTGCTGCTGAGACTCTGGCGTTGCTTAGGGGTGTTCAACTCCTGGATAGGCTGGGCTGCTCATCGGTGTGCATTGAATCGGACTCCCTAGAATTAATCAACGCCTGCAACAGGAAGATTGAGATTTAAACCCCAAATGCAGCAATTCTGGCTGAGAGCTTCATGAAGATAAGTTTGCTGGATTCAGTTGAGTTCAAGCATTGTCTTCGGGAGGCTAATCAAGTAGCACATAATTTGGCTAAACATGTGTACCAATCCAAAGAGAATTTTTGTTGGGAGGGGGATCCCCCGGGTTTTCTTTTACCTTTTGTAATCAACGATGTAACTGTTCTGAATGCTTAAAGGCGGCAAGTTTCAGACGCACTCTTTTCCCTACCAGGGTACCAGTTGGGACTGGTAGGATTTTTAATGAGACGGCTTGCTGACCTAATATATGGGGTGTTAAAAGTGTCAAAAAAAAAAGATTCAACTATGGCTGTCAGGTAGGTAGTGTTTTACCCTTTTCAGCCTTTTCAACCATGACTCTCGCTTATATCCCTTTGTTATGCGCGTAAGTCCCCTAGGGTTTCAGACCTAGGGTTTTGTCTCCTTCGGCGGCGATCGCCGGAGTGTTACGGTCCTCTTGGAGGTTTCTCGCGACGTTGGGAGGGACAGGAGTCCCTGGCTCTTCTTCCCCGCAAGACTCGTTAGGGTTTCGCGGGTGTTTCTGCGTGGTTAGCGATGGATGGGTCGGGAAGTGGATCCCGATCGGGTAACATGGAAGAACCAAGCGCGCTTCTGGAGAGGTTGCATCTGGAAGAGAACGAGCTTGATGATCTCATCTGGGAAGAAGATGTGGTCGAGCCGGCAGAGGTTCCGAAGTGGCTCGCCATAGCACGGGTTTTCACCTTGAAAAGTTTCAGCCAGGGTGCCCTCATCGCGGACATGAGGGCGGCATGGAATCCTGCACAAAAGGTAATTTGGAGGAGGATTAACCCTAACTTATTTTCAATTCAGTTCAGTTGCTTGGCAGATTGGAACAAAGCTATGCATCAGGGTCCGTGGGACTTCCGAGGTTTCGGTGCTCTTCTCATGGCGGAATATGATGGTTTCTCTAACCCAGAATCTATCAAGCTAGACAAACTGGAAACATGGTGTCAAATCCATAAACTGTCGGATGCTGTTCTGAGGAACGAAGGCTTCGTAAGGAACATGGCTAAACGCATTGGAGAAGTTCAAGAACTACAGATTACTCTTCCTAGTGGTTTCATCGGTCAGTTCATACGAGTTCGTGTTAAGTTGGACGTCAACCAAAAGTTGACCCGATTTGTGAGCTTTACTAGGGCTGGTAAAACGGGCTTCTACCAAGTTAAATATGAAAAATTGCCTACGTTTTGCTATGCTTGCGGTAAACTTGGACATTGGTATCAAGAGTGTGGGCCGGGTGAGTATGAGGAGGATAAGCTGGAGTGGGGGTCTTTCATCTTAGCTCCGAGAAGAGATCGCGGTACTGGCCGTGGAGGGGGTCAGCAGCGACAGACTGACCAAGCTTTTGGTCGTGGACGTGGTGGTTTCGGCAGAGGAGATGGGGGAAGAGGATTCCCACCTACAGATGGCCCTGATTTTGATGGGAATGGCAAGTCGATGCAACACAGCTGGAGGTGGAACAGCCAGCTAAACCAGGGTACTGGAACAGTGAGGCAAGACGTTGCCAATGGGAGAAATACAGATGCCCTGATGAATGATGCTAATCCAAATGCTAAGAAACGTCTAGCGATGGAGCCTAGCACAAGTACAAGGGATGTATTACCCCTAGCTATAACTGAAGCATCGACAGTATCACAGAGAATAGATCAATTTGAAACAGAAAACAATGGGTCAGTAGCTCCAACGGCGACACCGCAAAAAAGCTTGAACAAGAAGAAACTGAAAGATAATTCTGGTGCGGCTGTTGATACACTTGAGTTGCATGATAATGTAGCAGGTGCAGACGTGATTGCTGGAAACTCAGGTGTGTCTCAAACAATGGCTGATGTTCGTGTTTTGTCTGACAATGAAGGTGGAGCGAACTCCTCTTCCCTAGGATCGGCGGGCTCCCGAGAGGGTCCGTCCGACAGCAATGAAACTCTTAAGTTTGAACTGTCAGGGGCTAGGGAATACCCCGACAGTTCGGTCGCTGGCGAATCTTCAACGGCGACATAATCCTGATGTTTTATTCCTGTCCGAAACGCATTTGGATAATTTTCCGGCTGAGTGTCTTAGGAGGAGATTAAATATGGATTTTAAGATTGTGAGTCCTAGTGATGGTAGGTCTGGTGGTGTTCTGTTACTGTGGAAGAAAGAATTCACTATCCAACAACTTTTTGTTGCTCCAAAATATATTGATGTCTGTGTAGTTGAAAGTCCTCAGAAAATTTGGAGATTGACGGGGATTTATGGAGAACCTCGTTGGGAAGACAAGTATAAAACATGGGATAAGATGAGAGAGTTGAAGGGGAACCATGATCTCCCTTGGATTGTTGTAGGTGATTTCAACGAAATTCTCTACTCTCATGAAAAGGAGGGAGGTAATCCAAGACCACAAAACTATATGCAAGCGTTCAGAGATGCACTAACTGATTGTGATCTAGAAGACCTCGGGTTCTCGGGTGACTCTTTCACCTGGAGAAGAGGGAGAATTAGAGAAAGATTAGACCGGGCTCTTGTGAATAATGACTGGAATGACATGCATCCGGGTGCTATGGTTCTCCACCTTGATTTTATTCGGTATGATCACAGACCAATATTGGTAGACACTGAGTATCAAGCTCAAAATAACAGCACTCGTAAGCATCCAAGGAGGTTTGAGGCTAAGTGGCTTCGTGAACAGGGTTTTAATGATGTGGTTCTCCAAGCGTGGGAAGCCGCGGCTCTTGCGTCACCACAAGGTGGTGTGTTGGAAAAATTGGGGCATCTACACGGTACCTTACATCCTTGGGATGCTACAGTTCTTAAACAGCCAAGGAAGAAGCTACAGAGAGCTCAGAGGGAATTAGAGAGTGCCATGACTGGACCCATGACCGATGAGAACGAAACAATTGCTAGAGAGAAAGCGGCTCTTATTGAAATTCTTCTTGAACAGGAAGAGGTACACTGGTTGCAGCGATCTCGGGCTAACTGGCTTCAACAAGGAGATAGGAACACGGCGTTTTTCCATAGTTTTGCCTCAGCACGTCGCAAAAAGAATTATATTAAGAGACTTCGAGGCAACGAGGGAGGTTGGGTCGAAGGTACAGAGCAACTAAAGCCTTTGGTGTTTGATTATTTTTCTAACTTATTTTCTTCTGAAGTTAACGAGGTGGATCCGATAATGATGGCCAAAATACTCCCGAAAGTAACTGTTCAAATGAATGAAAAACTTCTTGCTCCTTTCACACCTGAAGAAGTTAAGAAGGCGGCTTTCAGCATCGGTGATTACAAAGCTCCTGGCCCGGATGGACTTCATGCTATTTTTTATAAATTTGGAACATCTGTGGCGGCAAAATTACTCAGGAGGTTTTGCAGGCAATGAATACATGAGAGATACCGGTGGGATGGAATGACACCACAGTGGTTCTCATCCCCAAAATTGATACCCCGGAATTGGTAACTCAGTTTCGACCTATAAGTTTATGCAATGTTATTTATAAGATTATTTCGAAAATGCTTGCTACTAGGTTGAAGGGTATTCTCCCTGAGGTCATTTCACCCATGCAGAGTGCTTTTGTCCCTGGGCGACTAATCACTGATAATGTTTTAGTAGCTTATGAGAGTATCCATTCAATAAAAAATAAGAGAAGAGGGGCTACTGGATCATGTGCTGTTAAATTAGATATGCATAAAGCGTATGACCGGGTGGAGTGGGTGTTCTTAGAGAATATGATGCGCAGACTTGGTTTTGCAGAAAGATGGATTTCAATTATGATGGCCTGTGTGAGATCAGTAAGATATCAGGTACGGTTTAATTCTGAGGAGACAGATATGTTTACTCCGACTAGGGGATTGCGGCAAGGCGATCCTTTGTCACCTTATTTGTTTCTGTTATGTGCGGAAGGTCTTTCTAACCTACTGTTGTATGAAGAAGAAGTTGGTGGCATAGATGGGTTAAGGGTGTGCAGAAATGCACCGTCAGTCTCACATCTCCTTTTTGCTGATGATTCCCTTATTCTCATGAAAGCTGATATGACTAATGCAACTTCCTTGCAACATGTGTTGGATACTTACTGCGCAAATTCGGGACAATTGGTGAGTTTTGCTAAATCTAGTATTTTCTTCTCTCCAAATACTAATGCCCTGATGAGAGCAGAAATTTGTGAAGCTCTCCATATTGACACAGAAGCCCTATCGGATAAATATCTTGGTCTCCCAGTGCTTGTAGGAGTTGATCGGAGTGATTGTTTCCAACACTTTATTGAGAGAATTATTCAGCGTATTAATGGGTGGAAGGAGAAACAGTTGTCAATTGGTGGGAAGGAAATCCTTCTGAAGGCGGTGGCAGAGGCAATCCCTGTTTATGCTATGTCCGTTTTCCAAATTCCCAAAGGTGTCTGTAAGAGTATGATGGATGCAATTGCAAAGTTCTGGTGGGGTGATGATGATAACAGCAATAAAATGCATTGGTACGCTTGGTGGAAACTTTGCTACCCTAAGAACGATGGAGGTATGGGTTTTAGGGATTTCCATTCTTTCAATCTAGCTATGCTTGCAAAACAGGGATGGAGATTAATCAATGAACCAGAATCTTTATGTGCTAGAGTACTCCGGGCTAAGTATTATCCACAAGGTGACATTTTGAGTGCTGGACCAAAAGCTGGGTCCTCTTTTACCTGGCAGAGTATCTTGGCTGGGTTAACTACATTCAAACGAGGGTATATATGGAGGGTGGGCAATGGAGAAAGTATTAATATCTGGCAAGACCCTTGGATCCCTTCCAGTCCAAATAGGAGAATAATTTCTGCTAGGGGAAATATAAGTTTTACAAAAGTTTCTGATCTGATTGACCCAGCCACGGGTGGTTGGAATGAGGCCCGCCTTAGAGAAAATTTCCTTCTTATTGATGTAAACAGGATACTAAATATTCCACTGAATATTCTTGGCTTTGATGATTTTATAGCGTGGGCTGAAACTAAGCACGGAAGGTATACAGTGCGGTCTGGTTACCACCTGCAATGGAGGCATCAGTTCGGCAACTCGGTAAGTAATCTGGCTCTTCCGGGCAGTTCAGTTCATAACCCGGTTTGGAAATCACTGTGGAAACTAAAAATCGCAAGCAAGATAAAGATTTTCACATGGAGGGCGCTGCATGGTATTCTCCCATTAAAATGTATCCTTGCTAATAGGCATATCGGTACATCTAGCGAATGCCCAATCTGCCACAATGGTCCAGAAGATGTGAAGCATTTGCTGTTTCAATGCCCACATGCGATGGAGCTCTGGAATGCGATTGGTTTACATGAAATAATAGCTGAAGCATCGGTGCATGATAGATCTGGATCAGGTGTACTAAAAGTCTTGCTTCGCCAACCTGGAGCTGCGGTCAATGGGTTTGAAAATGTGAAACGGATGGAGTTGATCGCTATCACATGTTGGTACCTATGGTGGCTAAGGCGATGCCGAACACACAATGAACCTGTTCCCCCTTTGAGCCGGTGCAAGATATCTGTCCTTTCCATGGCTGCTAACTATGCAAAGGCCTCAAAGCCATTGGGTCCGAGTTCAGAAATCAGATGGAAGAAACCAGAACCGCGACAAGTTAAGTTAAATGTCGATGCTTCCTTCTTTGACGACATTGGTTCAGGAGCCTCGGGTGCTATCTTACGTGACTACATGGGTAATTTTATTGCTGCATGTTGCCGATATATTCCTCACATACCATCTCCTGCCATGGCGGAAGCGATGGCTATGAAAGATGGTCTATCTTTGGCAAATCGACTGGGGTGTAACTCGATCATCGCGGAATCTGACTCAGTGGAAACTATTGACGCTTGCTCTGGAACTGATACTTGGTGGAATGATTCAGCGGCCATATTTGCGGACATTGTTGATCTGTGTGCATCCATTAATTCGGTGGATTTCAGACACTGCCCGAGGGAAGCAAATAAGACTGCTCATGAAATAGCTAGATTTTGTTATAATAGTAAACTTGATTGTAATTGGGACGATGATCCCCCTAGCTTTCTTTTAGGCAGTCTGATAAATGATGTAACGATTGACAATGGTTAAAGGCAGCAAGTTTCAGACGCACTCTTTCCCTAACCAGGGTACCGAAAGGGACTGGCAGGGTTTTAATGAGGCGGCTTGCTGACCTAATATAGTGGAAAAGTTCAAAAAAAAACCATGACTCTCGCTTTTTTGTTGGTAGAGCTTTTACGACTATGGTAGATTTTCGTACTGCCTTTTACTCACATACACGCGTTTTTTTAGTACCAGTTTTGGTGTTCAAGCATTTTTTTCTTCGAACCACATACGCTCACATACACGCATGTACACTCACCATGAACACACACGCACATCCTACCTTTATGAGCAGCTCTGAAGACGGAGCCAGCTGGTTTGGTCTTGAAATTGACGAAATCACCACAGACGTCTCGCTATCAATGGGAATATCACCTCCAAGTGAAGAATATCCGCCCTAATAAGCAACACCAGTGTCAAATCTGAGATTTAAACTCTCGTGTGATGAGAATACTCCTAACTGGACGTTGGGTAAAAGAGAACCAACGTTCCGAGGAGCTGCGCCTGCGCTGCCCTGCCGCTGGAGAGGAGCATCCCACCCCTAACCCTAGCCGCCGGGCCGCCGCCGGCGCGCACCGCTCCTACCCGTCCTCCTCTCCCCCTCCTCTCCGTCCCCTGCCTAGCCCCCCGCGCGGGCGAGCAGGGGAACCCCGTCCCGCGGTCGTCTCTCCCTCTCCTCTCCCATCCCCTCTCCTCGCCGCCGCCGGACGGCGTCGCCGGCCGAAGGCCGGGCGCTGGCGGCGGCGAGGCTCCTCTTCTCCCTCGCTCGTGGATCCCGGCGCGGGTCGGGCAAGACAGCGTGGGCGCCGCGTTGACCAAGGGCGCGGCGGCGCGGCCGCTCCGGCGGCGGCGTGGATACTCGGTGGTGGTGAGGCGGGTCTAGGACGGCGACGGCGCGTGGTGGCGGCGGCGACTCAGGCGACGTGGGCAGCGGCTTCTTGGCCGGAGATCTCGGCCATGGATGCGGAAGATGGACATCGGGGATGGATCGAAGATGACGCCGTCTCCACAGGTGCCTGCGACGGAGAAGACCGGGGTGGCGCAGCTCCGGAATGGTGGTTGGCGGAGGCGGCGGGCTCTCGGCCCAGATCTAGGCCCATTTGGGCCCGATCTGGGCTAGGCGGGCCCTGCTGCCTGTGTGGTTTCAGTGGCTCCCGGCGCGCCCGGAAGCCCTTCCCCTGACCATGGAGTGGATGGGGTGCTGGATCCGGCCCAGGAGGGGCTAGATCCGGTGACCGCCTATTAGTCTCGTTTCCTCGGGGTCTGCCGGTATGACCGGCGGGTGCGTCCTGCTAGTCGTACCGCCGCTATACTAGGGCTGGCTGGCTTGGTTCTTCTCCTGTCCTTGTCAGTGGAACCGCCGTCATGACACATGCTTCTCCTTGGGGCGAGATCTTGGACGCCGAGGCGGCGGCCCCAGAAGGTGGTCTGTGCGGACGCCTCTGTGGCGAGGGACGTGGTAGTGGTGATGGTCGTCTTCTCTATCCACGCGGGTGGCGTGGAGTTGGCGGAGGGAGATCCTGGTGCTGGTAGCGCTTCGGCAATGGCGGTTCCCAGATCGCGTCTTGTTAACCTGGCTCAAGGCTTTGGGCGGTTCGCGGTACTAGCTGTGGTTGGATGGTTCTCCCGAGCGAAAGCTCTGCGCTCCGGCGCCAACGGTGACTGCGCATGCGGGTGTCGTAACCCTCTTGGGGGCGCCGTTGTGGGTACCTTCTCCGAGCTAGGGCTCCGGGTGAAAACCCTTGACTATTCGGTCTCGACGGCGGCGGTGCTTTGCGTCGTCACCCTCTTGGGGGCGTCGTCGTGGAGTCTTGGTACCTCTTGATCTCGCGCTGGGGTCCTCGGTGGCAAGTCCGGTTTCCTTTTGTTCTTTGTTGTTTTATATTTGATCTGCTGTGTAAAAGGATTTCCTCATCACCTTGTATCGGTTCGGCCGTTGGGCTTTATTTATAAAGCGGGGCAAAAGCCTGTTTCGAGAGAGAGAGAATACTCCTAACTATCAGGTTGGTTTTCTCTGGTGTCACACGTTGAATTGTTATGTGTACACTAAATAGCCGAGCATGAAATGTTGAGAAACCTTGCCACGGTCCCAGGTGGCTCTGACAACTCTGGCAGATTATAGAGAAATTGTTTTGCTGTATGAAATCTGATCGACCATAATAGATACCTTAAAACGCTACTGCATAATTTTGAAAAAAAAAGACTCCTGCCACATTTTGATCATCAGTCCATACATACAAACTAGAGCAACATTCAAACCAGTTCATACATTTCAAATAAACGACTAAATACTAGAGCAAACTAAACTAGAGAAACTTCTTTGACGCTTCCCTGAGGCAGTCGACGGACGTCAGATCAGCGGTGTCTTTTCATTCGAATGGCCATACGAGCCGCTCGAGCTTGTGGATGTCGTCGCTCCTCCTACTTCTCTATCTACTTCATATTTGGAATTTCTGGTAGCTTGTTTTCTGGTGATCCAAATAACCTTGTTCTTCTTTAGGTTATGCCTGCTTCTCCTAGCTTCTTGAATTTCTTAAGATCCACGTTGTTTTTCTTGAGTTGTTCTTGATGACCTTGTGGTGGTGGTGTGGATGCTCTTGTTGTAGTCTAGTTTATATACTTGGTTTGTTGTTGTCTTTTGGACACCCCTGTCGATGACTCTCTCTTGCATGTTCTGTGAGCTTCTTGTTGGCCTCCTCCCATAGCTACAGGTTACCATGCTCAATGCATGGGGTCCTCTCCTTGAGAATGATATTGGTTGGTTGGACATTATGTAGTATTGAGATTATGTTTTCGATATCATCCAAGTGGCATTGCCCACTTTGTGTTAATGTAGGTTGAATGTGCATGCCATGCCTTCTTGGCTATCAACCCGTGGGATTTGCAAATGTGGGCTTAAATAGTTGGCTTAGGATCACATTGACCCCTCTATGTTAATCTGGATCCAAACCTGAAAAAGATTGTGGGCTTTAAGGATCCTAGATAGATTAGATGGCAATACAATGCTGCCTTGTTACTGGTTATTGGTGGATCATCCAATGTTGTCTTACTCCCTACGAAATGGATCATTCAATGTTGCCTTTGTCCCGTATTTCCTTAATGATTGATGCCTCATGATCCAAATGGCACATTTGACTCTTTATGATTCAATTGATCCTAAGTTACCTAGGGAGATGAATATTCCTCTAGTTACCATTTGGGGATCAAAATTACCTCACCCAAAGGTGAATGCAAACATTTTTAGCATATCAAAATGTGACATTGTCTTTGTTATTTGTTTTGCACGTAACCACATGACTAAGGAGATAATCAAGATTATATTTGGGTTTTATCTTTCTTTTTGGTAATCTTCTTTCATTTTTGAACGTGTGATGTATCAATGAAAGTTGTAAAAAAAATGAGCCATCGCAACATGCCAACTGCGAGGGCTCTACAAGGACATAAGTCGGCCGCCACCATCCGTCAGAAAGGTTTTTCCTATTAACTCCCTCTAGCGGCAGCCAGAGGTGGAGGCGGAGGAGGCGGCGGCGGGTATGATTTTGCCTAACCACCCTCCTTTAGCAACTTGTGCGAGTCATTTCTTGGACCGAGCTTTCGTAGTGGAAATGTGTCTCGATCATGGTAAGGTGGCAGACCTTTTTAAGTTAAAGCACAAGGTTGCATCTGGTCTAGATTTTTGGGAGTCATTTCGGTTGATAAATCAACCGGCGAGGTGTTTTGGCTCCTGGGAACACATGCTCCCGATTTTTAAATTTTCCTGAAACACTTTTTGAAATGTCAAAAATTCCAAACAAAATCCAGTGCATACACCTCGACATTCTATGTGTCATGTGTAAGAAGACAAAATTCGATGATAAAAAAGATTTTCACGAGATACTTATTTTTCATTTTTAGACTTGTCATAAAATGTCGGTTTTCCGTGGAACTTAGTGTGAGCACAATGTCGAGATGTACGTGCAAAAAAATGTCGGATTCTTTTATGAATTTTTTAAAATAATGTTCCCATCTGTCAAAGTGGATTTCAACAAATCAACCACACTTCTCTTGAACGTAAGGATGTCTAGGTGGGATCCCACTTCTACCGTATTTGTACATGTCTAGTTAAAAAATTAGATCAAAATTTTGAACTAGACATTAGACATGTACAAATACGGTATAACTGGGATCCCACTTAAACATCCCTACTCAGTCTGACTAGATAAATTAGAGTACAAGTTCAAACCGTGAAGGCATTGAGAAACGCGTTTTGGTTCTTGAGCTCATATGTTCCTGATAAAATAAAAAATAAAAAATATACTAAAACATTTTGAAAAATTCTGAATATATTTGGTGACGAACATATTTTTTTTGTAAACATGTGGCAAGGTTAGTTATAAAATGACATGTGTGGTGCTCTGTGCAAAAATAACGAAACCAGTGCTATAAAAATATATTTTTGAAATCCCATTTGAGCCACTGTTTTTTCTTTTTTTGCACAGAACAGACCAAATGTCATTTCACCGCGAAACTTACCACGTAAGTAGAAAATTTGTATATGTTCATCTCAAATTGTTTTCAGAATTTTTTGAAATGTTTTACCTTTTTGAAATTTTGTTTATTCTATCAGAAGCATATGACATGGGGAGCCAATGTGAATTTCACGAAGGCTTTTTGTTACTCTCTGATGTAGTTACGGTTCTACTGGAGACAGACACTGGAAGCATGGGAGTTTCTCAGGTGACAGAATTGAAAGAGGATACAGTCAGTAGGGCTAAAGGCTATCCGATCCATTCCGAGACAAGATCTGCCACTTCATTAACATGAGAGAACAGAATGACGCATAGGATCCTTCTACCCGTCACGTGCTCAGCATGTTCTCGCTGGAAACTGGTCCTGGCTAGCTTCAACGCGCGCGCACACACAAGAGAGAGTTCTTGACTTCTTGGGCACTCTCGAGTTCTTGGATGGCTTCAAGATTCAGAAAGCTTCTGTCGCCAAAGCTTTGCAGGACAGTGTTTAACTTGGTGGTTGGCTAACTATTCATCTAATTAAGAATTTAAGATGCATGCCAACGAATCGGGCTGTTGCCTATCAGACTATAATGCCTGCAAATGCATCATGAGCATGGCATGACAATTAAGGTTTGGAAGAAATCTTTTGACGAAAAGGCAGCCTGGCCTGCTTTTCTATTAATTAGAAGGAGAGTACAAGAAGTACAAGAGTAAACCGAAAAGAAATAAAAAGAGAAGCTACTGAACTATTGAACTAATGAAGCACAAAACAGCTCAGTCTGGCTCCCTTGGCCTTTGGAGTAGGCTCAGCGCCCTGGTCTTGCCTGCTATGCTCCAATTCCTTGCTTCTTCAATGATTCCAGCATGAATCCGGTTCAGCGATGTGGCCGTGTTCTCAAATATTCTGGCATTCCGCTCTTTCCATAACCTCCACCATGTGAGATGGACGAGCGTTGTCCAGCTTTTGCGCATTGCTGGTTGGTGCATCTGTGTAGTGTTAGTCAGCCAAACATGTAAGGAGCTGGTGTCTTGTCTCGGTGATAGGGTTGCCGGCAGCTGCGCCGTGTCGAGCACCTTCCTCCAAACCCTGATGGCAACCGGGCAAGTGGCTAGAAGGTGCAGTGCTGATTCTGGTTCGGCGAGGCACAGGACACATGCGGCATTGTGAGGCCAGCCCTTTTTCATGAGGCAGTCCGCGGTGTTGCATTTCCCGAGGATAGCTAGCCACCCGTAGATGCGGCACTTCAGCGGTGCTTCGCTGCTCCAGATGATCTCCCTAAAGTTAAATGTCAGTGAACCCTCGAACTGCATTTGGTATGCAGAAGTGGCCGAGTAAAGCCCATTTGTGGTCCATCTCCATGACACCTCGTCTGCTACGTCAGTTTGCAGGTTGATTTCTGCTAAGCTTTCACAGATGTTGAGGTATTGTGTTAGAGCTGCTGTTGTCAAGTTCTGCTTGAAGTGCCTTAACCATTTTCCATCAGTGATTGCTTGCGCGACCGTCAGGTTGCGCATGGTGCATTGCTTGTACAAATCTGGCGCCAATGTAGCCAGACATTGCCCATCCAGCCATGGGTCACGCCAGAAGCTGAAGCGCTCCCCGTTTCCTAGCTTGAATTTGGCTGCGGCGTTGAACAACGCCTTTGCTCGGTCATCAACTCCCAAAGGTAGACCGAGCCAAGCTTTGTCAGGGTCTGTCCATGATTGCCACAGCCACCGAATTCTGAGGGAGGAGGCCTTGGGCTGCAAGTCTGTGATTCCCAGTCCTCCATATTCAAGCGGCCGACAAATTGACTGCCAGCGTACAAGGCATTTACCTCCCGTGGCGATCTCATCATTAGCCCATAGGAATCCTCTCCGGAGCTTGTCTACAGCCTTTAGCAGCCATATCGGAGGGTCGATGACGAGCAAGTGGTATATGTGCATAGCAGAGAGCACGTGTTTTACAAGTAGCAGTCTTGCATCGAAGCTGAAATTCCCCCTGTTCCAACCTTTGACCTTGGCAGCAAGCTTATCCAGGATTGGTTGTAGATCCCCCTTACGGAGCCGCTGGTCTGACAGTGGTAGGCCTAGGTAGGTGCACGGGAATGCCTTTACAGGACAACTAAGCTCGGCTGCGAGGGCTTGGACATTGAGCTGGGCACACTGAATTGGGATGATCACACTTTTCTGGTAGTTAGTGTGCAGGCCAGACGCGTCACCGAAGCTTTGGAGCAGTTTCTTGATTGCTTTCAGCTCAGTCTGTTCAGGTAGACTGAAATTACCAGGTCGTCTGCATACATCGACAAGCGGTTCTTTGGGAGCAAGAATCTGTTGGTTTTCAGAGCGCCAACGTGGTCTGCCATGGCGAACATGGCAGCTAAAACATCAGAGGCGATAACGTACAACAATGGGGATAGAGGGTCACCCTGCCGTAAGCCCCTCCTATGCTTGATTGAGTTGGTGAGCTCTCCATTGACTATGATTCTTGTGGAGGCAGTGAGGAGCAGGCAAGCTATCCAATTTCTCCATTTTCTGCTGAAACCTTTTGCTTCTAGCACTTCGAGAAGAAACTCCCATGACAGAGAATCAAATGCTTTAGTTAGGTCAAGTTTGAGCAGCATTGCCGATGATTTTTTCTGTCTTAGCAGCCTTGCTTGGGCACGGACTAGCATGAAGTTGTCGTGAATCGTGCGCTTCTTTATGAAGGCGCTTTGGCATGGATGTACTAGCTCATGCATTCTCGGTCGCAGCCTGAGTGCTAGTATCTTTGTGAACAACTTCGCGAAGAAGTGGACCAAGCTGATGGGTCTGAACTCACGCGGTTGGGCAGCGTCAGGTGTTTTTGGCAGCAATATCATGTGGGCTGAGTTTAGCAGGTGTAGATTGCGTGAAGTACAGTGCTCGAGTGCCTCAATTGCACGCATGATGTCGAAGCTGAGGATCGGCCAACACTTCTTGAAGAACAAAGCAGTGTAGCCATCTGCTCCAGGGGCTCTGTCAGAAGGCAGTTCCATTATTGCAGCTCGCACTTCCTCTGATGTGACTTGGGTATCTTGATCAGCAAGGTCAACTGGATTGATGCCTAGCATAGGCTGAACCGTCTAGTTTCACCAAGAAGGTCTTGGAAATAGCGCCAAATGGCATCCTCCTTGCCTTGCTGGTCCGTGTGCACCATGCCGTCTGTAAACGCGTAGAACTAGGCTGGTTGTGAGAAAAAATGAGTCGATCGAAAAGAAACATTTGGGGTCAAGATGCACTCTGGTTGTAGCTTTCCATTGCTTCCATTGACCAGAATACCTGGATTCCCAACAGTTTGCACCTTAATAAGCTAATTAAGGTCTGAACCTGAGGCTGCGCATTCTAGTCTTCATACTACGTATCGGGATGTACTCGTCGTGGTCTTCATGTTTGTTCAGAACAGTTCCAAAATGCCTTTTCAAAATGACAACCCAATGTTTGTCCTTCTTTTTTACATAAAGCTTGGTTCGTACTTGCACTGTGTGATGGCACGATGGCAATAAATGATGTTTTCAATTCGTTCAATTTCTTATCCATTATTTCATTAATAAAAATATATTTTTTTGTAAAAGTAACAGGGTTTTCTTAGTAACATTCTGTTTTTTTTTCGTCGTAGGGTTACAAATTCGGCCCCATTCCATTGTATTGCTACCATTGTGCAGTCCATTCCCATGGGCGAGCAGGCCGCGTGCGTGGGAAGCAATAGCATGCGTTTTAAAACTGGGCCAACAAAGGCATTATCAGAGAAAGTGGCTCAGGTCCTTTTTTTTTGTGAAACACAATATAAACGTAGACGCTCATATACACGTGCGCACACTCATCCCTATGAACACACACACGCACACCCTACAAATGCAGGCTGAGTTGGCGGGTCTGTCTTGAGATTGACGAAGTCACCACAGTCATCTCGCTGTCGACAGGAACGTCGTCTCCCACTGAAGAATATTTCGCCTAAATGAGAAACACCAGTGTCAAACCTGGGTTTAAACTCTTCTGAGCTGAGGATATAACCATCCTCCTAACCATGCTATCACAGACAGATTCTCGTGGCTCGGGTCTTCTAGTAAGGAAAAGTGGCACGAATCGATGTGACCGAAATTTCAGACGTGTTGACATTTTAGGGTACAAACTACCGCCTCTTCATGCGAAAGGGTCACCTTGTAGTACTACTGGCGGATACATTCACAGCTTCAATCAAGCCCACCAAACTAGAATTAACGCTAAACTCTTCTGAAAACTTCAGATCAGCTGTTCATTCATTAACTGCAGGTGTGACTCATATATACATTGAAATTGACTGAAGTTTACCAAAATACAGATACAGCTTCAAGCCCACTAATGTATAATGAGCGCTAACTTTTTTCATAACTGCAGATTAACAGCTCATCAAGTGCGGGTCAAACTCACTGTTTACATTGAATTTGGCTGAATGAGGAGATGCAGAACAATGCCAACGATTTTTTTCTATAAATGACACCAATTCTACAATCTTCAGATTCTTATTTGGCCGGTCCTCCTCACATTCTGTTTGATTAATTGATTGTGGTTTACGAAATGTAAATGTCGGTGTTTTTATATAGCAATCATTTTCAGAGAAGAGAATTGCTAAAAGGAAAGTGCATTGCACTCGCGATGTATGGAAAACTGAATCTCGTCGAACACAACTTTCCCTATCGAAGAAATAAAAGGCAGAGACACAAGTACAATTCCTCAGCTATGGGGTCAGATTTTACCAATCGCCGGCCGGCCACCTTGCTTCCTCCCCCCGCGGAACCAATCTCTCTCAGAATGGATCACACAAACACATCACTACACGGAGAAGCATAAAAAGAAAGATTGGACAGCGGTTGTGCAGCTGGTGTGGTAGTCGACCTGGAAGGAGAGAAACGCTCGCATTTTCAACAGGCAGGCTAGGAACATGACAGAGTTGAAGATGGACATCCTCCAAGAAGCAAGCCTATGGAGATCGGCTGGCAGGTCAAGGGCTGCAAGCATGGTAATTTTTTGTTGCAGTAGGGTACAAAGACCGAGAGAACCTGACTAGAAACTCTTGTTATTTATTTGTTGCAGTAGGGTAATTTTTTCCTTTTTTGTACATCTCTTTTGTACAACTTTTCTCCTATCTACTATATCAATGAAACAGCAGGCTGGACTGCTCTTTCCGTAAAAAAAAGTACAATTCTTTTTTGCGGGGAAAGATCAAGTGATATTACACCAGGGTCCTTACAGAACGGTGCATAAGAAAAAAGAAATTACAATCCAGTCCTGCAGGACAACGAAGACGCCGTCGTCGAAGAAGACGTGCCACTGGCGCGCCGCCGCCGCTCCTCCACTGCAACCTTGGATCGGAAGGAGTCCCATGGCGGACGGGAAGTCGATGGACCTCCGCTCCGAAGAGCCTCCACCCTGCATCGCCGTCGTCGCCGTCGATCTGGTTCACATCACCGTCACCTTTAGAAGCTTCAACAACCGGAGCCGCCGCACCACGGCCTCCGGCACGGGAAACAGGCGCACCACAACTCCACCGAGTTGCGAGCGCGGGGAAGGAGGCAGATCCATGGCCGCGCTCCGTAGAGCACCACCACCGGAGAGGATCTCCGCCTCCACCAAAACGCCGGACCAGCCGCGCCATCCTCTCCACGACGCCGCCAGCAGGCCACCCCCTCGAACCTAGACAATGTACAGACGAGATCCGGGGTTTCCCCACCCTCCCGCCGCCGAGGCGGCCGGCGGAGAAGGGGGAAACCAGTGAATCAACGCCGGCGAGCTGGATCGAACGGGAAGGGGAAAAAAGTCGCCTCTCCTTACTGTAGCGGGGGAGAGAGCAGGGTCCAAGGTGTCTTATTTGTTGTTGTTGTTGTGCATTAAACAAGTACAATTCGAAGGCAGGGAATCCCTAAATTCACCGTATCGAGTGAAGAATCAGTCGCTTACATTGAAGAACTAAACTGCATACAATGAAATGCTTGCTGATAGTACCTTTTTTGAATTTAATGCTTGCTGATATCTAATTACAAACCAGACATAATTTGGAACCGAAAGTACAAGAAGTCTGGCTATCTGACAAGCTAGCTATCTGACAATTGTAAACGCAATGGAGTAAGCAATCTAGGTTCCTGCTTAGGGATGGCAATGGGTACAAGAACTTCTTTTTATAACCATCTCAATCCATCTCCCCTTGTTTTATAGGTGTCCATTTCTCTATTTGGGCCTCAGCGCGACTGCGCGAGCAAGGAGTTCTTCGAAATCCACAGATGATCAGCCCGCCGTCTCCGGCTATGGTGGGCCTCCAACGACCTAGGAACCTGCACCTGGTCTGATGGGTCTTCTTCGTCAGCCCGACAACGAGAGGCGTCTTTTTTTTCGTGCAGTCTGGACACTCACATGCTTCCTTCCTTTCACACGGGAAAATAATTTTGTACTTCTTCTGCGCGTTCCACTTGTACTTCTTCTGCGCGTTCCACTTCTCGACGGTATCGGCGCGGCCAGGGTTCACGCTGTTGTCGGAGGACGATGATGTCGATGCCGTGCTGCAGGGCATCTTGTACGCGTCCCACCTCTGGACGAAGTCCGCGCGGCCGGGCATGGTGGAAAACACCAACAGCAGTGCGTGGCCGGACGGCGTCGGCAGCAGCGGAAGCATCATGCTCCTGGGCGGCGTCGGGAGGATCGGCAGCATCTGGGTCTTCGATGGCGACGGGAGCAGAAGCGGCGGGTGAAGAGAAGATGCCACCAACGCCATGGATGCTTGCAGATCAGCCCAGGCCCGGAGCTGGCCCTAGGCTACCTTGTGCGCTGCACAAGGGCCCATCTTTGGAGAGGGCCCATCTCTACATATTCCTGCCTGTATATATTAGGTGTATTGGGCTAACAAAAAAGTTAAAATGATAAAGGCCCAACTGCTAGCGGTCCATCGGGGAGAGGAATAGACACGCTAGCTCGCATGTTCATGTTCTGCCTTTCTTATGCTAAATATTGGATACTAAATAGCAATTTAGGCGTTGTCCGGCTGAGAAAAGTAATAAAGAGAAAACGAGAGAATCAAGTCATTAAATCACAAAAAGGTGCTTCAAATAGCTATTTCCGGCAGCTAGTAGCGTTGAAAATCAAAGGCAAGAATCCGAACCTGGACAAGATGATGATCATAATTCAAATGATGATGAACATGAAGTCAACAAACAATCCGACCACAGCCAGTAATTAACTAGCGTCATTTTTTTGTAGAAATAAGTAAGTAACTAATTGCAAATTGTTGTATTTAAATACATATCTTCTGTCGTAATATGATATTGCTTAATCACTTATATAAATTAGTTATAAACATCTCGGAATAAAAATGTGTGGTTGGATGTAGATTTTTAACATTTTACGTCATATGCGGATATATAATACTTGGAGGGGGCCAATTTTTCAACCTTGCACTAGGGCCCAGAAAAATATAGAGCCGGCCCTGGATCAGCCGTCTAGAGCGAAATCAAGGAACGCCGGCCGCAAAGCAATGCTAGGGCAAGCGCACGGTCAGAGACGAGTGAAACCAAGGAGAATAGATGACTACTGGGACGCCGTCGAGGGCATATTTATAGGACACAGATCTCGCTGGCTTGTGCGTGTATAGTCGGAGTCGATCTTGAGTCGAAGTCGGAGTGAGCAGAGCGAGGGACACGGAAATTGGAAATCGATCAAGTACCGCCTGGAGCTTTTTTTTTTTGAAAGCCCTACGTAATCAACATAGTACCACATACAACGTACGCAGTACAAATACAGAAAGAAAAGTACAATACGAAGGGGCTACAGATCCAGAACGGAGCCCAGCAGCTCCACCGGCGTCGGCGACGAAGACCGTCTTCAACCTCCACACCACAGCCTGAGAGCGTCCAGTACCTTGACAGATGCCGCATGATCCGTCCGCCGCACCGCGACGGAGCCTCTGTCGATGAACGACCACGGCGACCGCCCTCTCTCTCCAGCTTCTCCACATTGCCATAGACGACCTCGATCCCGACGCAGGCAGGAGCCGCCGCTCGCGCCCGGTCCGGAAAACCAGCCCCCAGATCCGCCGCCACCACGGATCCGAGCGCCAGCAAGTCGCGCGCGAAGACGACGAGCTCCGCAGAGCTCCACCGCCGGAGAAGGCCGCGCCGACACCAAACAGCTCACCACCAGCACCACCTCCTCCAAGGCACCGCCGGCGAGGACACCATCCTATCCTACCGTATGTACAGGCCGGAGACGGGGATCCCCCACCCTCCCGCTGCCGAGGCAGCCGGCGGAGGAGGGGAATCCCACGCCTCGGCGGCGCGGACGCGGTGGATCGACGGGGATCGCCCAAAAAATTGCCTTCGCTCTCCTGCTACAGTGACGGGGAGGAGAGGATAAGGTCAGCAGCTGCCCTTTTAGTACCGCCTGGAGCTTGGACTCGGTTTTGGATCAAGGAGACGCGCTGACCCAGACAAGCAGTTGGGGATACGGCCCGAAATGGAGTAAAGGCCCAATGCAAATCCCGCTACTACTCCCTGGACCGGCCCAAGACTATCATTATTCTCTCTATTTTCTCGTAACGGAGTGAGAAGGGGAGAGCGAGTGAGGTATTTTTTTTAGCGAGCGAGGTATTTTTTTTGCCAAATATGGCCATTTTAAGGAACTAAATATAAGTATGGCCTCTCTTGAAAACTATTCTCAAAACTGACTCCCTCGCCTCTCTGGAGCCGACCTTCAGTTCAATATTACAAAACTAAATCAGGTGTTTGGCGTCAAAAGAGGATGACGTCGAACCGCACAAGTTCGACTTCAATCTCTTTGGCACCGATCTCATGGGCCATATTTAAAATAGGGGCCATACACTTGTTTAGTTTTAAAAAGGGGCATTTTTTTTTTGGGAGAACAAGCAACCAATGGTTTGCATGTCTTTTCGTTAAGGTTTAGCAATAGAGTTTGTACAGGCTGCCCACCGGCCCACAAGAACATACTCACCCATGTACTATGTTCTACTCCTCCGTACTGCCTACTGCTCCGCGGCGTACATACTGCTTCGCCAAGTCCCACAACAAAAGTCTCTCTTTCGTCAAGGATACAAGTTGGTTAAGAGTCATACTTGTCTGCTGCGAAAGTGAGGATTGCGCTCTAGCCAGGTTCGTCTCATGCCTGCAACTACCTGCGTCACGATCTCCTTGCGCTTCTTTGTTGGCTGTCGATTGGTGAGGGAAAGCCACAACCCTCTAACAGTTTCCCACGACTGACGAACGATATCCACAACTCCCAGGCCATGGCACAAATTAAGAGTAAATGGCACTGGCGGTCACACAACTCGTCTGCTATGTGCACTTAAGTCACACAACTGGAAAACGGGATTTTTTGGTCACACAACTGGATTTTTGGTGCACGCAGGTCACAAACCCCACATGTCAGTCCGTTTTCTGTTGTAGGAGTGCTGACGTGGACACGTAATTTTGTAGAAAACCCCCTGTATTTTGGGATATTTCGCAAAAAAACCCAAATTTGGATCCAATTACAGGGAGTTTTTTGCAAAATGTCCAAAAATACAGGGTTTTTTTTTTGCAAAATTACCAACGAAAAACGGACTGACATGTGGAGTTTGTGACCTGCATGCACCAAAAATCCAGTTGTGTGACCAAAAAATCCCGTTTTCCAGTTGTGTGATTTAAGTGCACATAGCGGACGAGTTGTGTGACCGCGAGTGTCGTTTACTCACAAATTAAACAAGAAACACCGGGATAAAGGGCAATGGACGAGCAGGTGGTAAGTGTCTTCTAGAACTTGATCGGAAAGTGTGCACTTGTCCAGATCACCACCTCAGCCCAGGAAAACACAGCAGCTGCCAATCGCCACCTCAGCACTTCGCGGCTTTGCCGAGCCGCCGCTGGCGATCCAGCTCGTCATTGTACGGTGTGCCTCCTCAACACCAACCCAACCATTAGGCTCCCGTCTCGGGTTGGGGCAAACGTGTGCGGTGTGCCTCCTCAACACCAACCCGAGCTCCACCTCGGTCGTGCTCCTTATCGTTTCCTAGGTACCCGCCTCAAGCATTTCTGTTCATCTGTGCGAGTATGTCTCTAGAAATCTGTGGTCCGTGAAAGCCTACCAGTGAATCTGGTATCATGGTTAAAGATAAAGGTTCCCATTCTACTGCTCGATGCTCCCTTTTTTTTTAGTGAAGGAGGAAGCTGCACTAATTCCTCGCTCATACAGAGAGATCCAGCACAAAAGCAAAATTACAAGAAATACCACAGGATCCCGGCGTCGGTGACGAAGCCGATGCCGTCGATGGCGCGCCGCTGCGAAACTCCTCAACCTTGGATCGCCAGGAGCCACCACACGCAGACGGGAAGTCGTCGATCGTCGGCTCCGGAGAGCCTACACCAGAGCTCGTCGCCGTTGCCGCGAAGAACCACCACAGCAACCTCCAGATCTTGAACATCCAGGTCCGCCGCTGACCCAGCCTGGCCGTGGTGAAGCGAACTCGACGGATCCGCGAATCCTCGAGCTCGGAGAAGTCGGCCGCGAGGCAGAGAAGCTCTAGAGAGCACCGCCGCCAGAGGGGATCACCGCCGACACCAAAAACCGCACCTGTAGCACCATCTCCTCCCGAGCGCCGCCGGCCGGTGAACTACCAGGCCCTACACTATGTACACGCCGTGGGACGGGCTTCCCCCACCCTCCCGCCGCCGGAGCAGCCGACGGAGGGGGGAGAACCCACGTCTCACCGGCGAGCGAGGTGGATCTGGAGTTGACTCTCAAAAAATCGCCCCTCGGGCACTGTAGCGGAGTGAGGGGATGAGGACGACCACCTGCTCGATGCTCCCTAATCTGCCGCAGTCTGTTTGTTTAATTTTGTGCGTATGTTACTGGTCATTGATCTGATTGGTTTCTTGCCTGAACATGTATGGATCGTGTCCAACTTGTTGTCGCTGAATCCAATTTCTGTTAACCTCTTTTGCGTGTGCTGCGCAGTGATTTGTTACATGCTCGTGTCAACATTTAATTTCCCACTATTGCCACTTCGTATCCTTAAATCCACGGTAGCTACTCCCTCTGTTTTTAAATGTAAGAGGTTTCAGGTGTTTAACATGATGTCTAGATACATAATAAAATAAGTGAACATGCACACTAAAATATGTCAAGATACATTTATATACATGTGAATGAGGACAAACTCTAAAACATATTATATTTATAAACGGAGGGAGTATATTTGTAACTTGGTATACATTCCCCACTTTGAACATTACTAGTGCCCGATTCCATGATTTATTTTAACCACTGAGACTGTTTTGCTATTTTTCACTGCACTAGTTACGTGTCGGTCGTACCATGCCAAGCAAGTGCTTATGCCTCTAAATAGTTTTGACTCTGTATAGAGGAGGCATGTCTTGTTTATCTCAACTGCCTGTCGTGCTAGTGCATTTGTTGATTCAGGGGTATTGTTGGGTAACTCGGTTCTTTAGCCAATTTTTTATTACCGTGGTGAAGCAAATTACGCACGCACTTCATAGGCAAGAATACGCGGCTCGCTGGCTTGCATTGTGTACCCGACTATCGATCCCATGGTCCCCATGTTCCAACACTTCTCACAACATACTTTTATGCTGTGTTTGGATTTGGAAAGATGTCTTGGAATTGAATTGGTATGTGAATTCCAAATTCAAGATGGAAAGGAATTGGGTTGCAATTCAAATTATGTTGTTTGGTTGCGCATGGAATTTACGATTGGAATCAAGGGGTAGCACCCAATTCCAATTCCTGTTTGGATGTACAAACCATATAATTGAATATTTTGTTGAGTTTGGACAATATAAACTTATATACATGTATGAAAAATAGTATGTGTATATTTGACTATGTATATATTATTTTGCTCCCAACATTAAAATATTCCGAATAATCAAGGGGTAGTACTCTTTACTTGGATTAGACTACGAGTGATTAACAACATCATCCCAAACTACTTCTGATCCACTTTACAAAACACCAGATTAAACATCCTACCACAATCACAAAAAAAGAAACTCCATCCCACGATGGCATCTCGGGTCATACATCCATGATGATTTGCAAAATCATCATCTATCGAAACAGAAAAAGAAATACCAAGTACCAACCACTGCCGGAAATCAGGCAGGATTGAATTGTTCCACAGTGGAGCGAGCGGTTGTTGAGCTAGCCTTGAACGACCAGGAATCATGGTTCATGCAGCTAGCACAAGAGCTACTAATCCCCAGATCATTCCCCAGCTCACCAACGTCGGGAAGCAGACACAGCGGCCGGCGCGCTCATCATCGCCTCCAGCTCCTGCATCAGCAACAGAGACGAGTCGTCCGCTCCAGCATCCGCGGTCATCACAGTGGAGCACGAACGCGAGCGGGTCCGGCCGGCGCGGCGCCGCTGGGGCGGAGGAGCAGGGAAGAACATGGGGTTATTCCCCTTCCGCCATGGCCTGCATAAGATGGATTGGGAAGGAAAAAAACAAAGAAGTTGGCCAGAGAGAGAGAGAGGACCGCTATGGGGCTCGCGTGGCCTGAACAAGTCCGCCACGGACGAGCCACTCCCGCCGCCGCCCCTACCGCCGTCGTTGACTCGGCCGATTTAGGGGTTCGGTGGCTCACGGGAGGGGGTCGCGCAGGTGCCAGAGAGAGAGGAGTAAGACACACAGGGAGAGAGTACGGCGGGATAGGCAGAGAGATCGAGGGGAAAGGAGAGGGAATCCTACCGGCGGCGGCGGCGGCGGCGCCGGTTTCCGTCCAAGTCGAGGTCGCGAGTGGTCAGGTGAGGGAGCGGGCGAGGAACGGGTATGGCTGGGCGAAACTTTCCGAGCCTTTCCGAGCGAACGACGTCGGAATCTTTCTTCCAACCGGTACGTGGGGCGCGGGGCTCGCGCGGAATTGGAGACAGTTTCCACAGCCCAATATCAAAGACCACCCCAAACAGTGGAATTGGGCCAGCAATTCCAAGCCGTCTTTCCAACATCCAAACACAGCATTAGCGTATGTTAATGAACCATTCACTACAAAAAAGATTGGTGGAAGCAATGCCTTTTATATCTAGTTACTAGGAAGATTTGCGCGGCGGCACGCCGCGCCTGTTGGGTTATTTTGTTTAGTAGTATTAGGTGTAACAATGTAAATCTTTCTTATAATTGGTTTCATTAGTATATAGTGTTTTCAATATTGGGAGTAATATGTAGAGTGAACGAATTTATCTATAGGATTACATAAAAGTTCATACATAGTGGACACTATATTATAGGAAAATAAAAGACAAAGACATAGCACTGGATGTTAAAACTACTACAGATTATCTGCCGGAAAAACATAAGGAGGACCAATGGTTGTGGCACTAAGAGGAGTATTAATTATAATGAGTAAAGTGTTACATACAAATTAAATGATACCTTGTGCTTAAAAAAATTGAAGATCAAAACTGTCACCCATTTTGGTAACTCACAGTAACTAAAACACAGTGTACAATTGTTGAAATCTTCTCTCAGATCCTTCTTCAAGCACTACATAGACTGGACAATATTAGAAAAACATCCATCGGTCTTAATATATCTGTACAACACAATAGCAGGAATACCATTGATTTGTCATCCAAAATTGACAGGTTATAATAAAACATACACTGACAGAAAATTTAGATGTACTTGAGCAAATATAGACTGTGTATTTGGAAGTCGTCATAGGGATCCCTTACTTTTTCTAGAAGAAACTAAACCAAAGTAAGCATTGTATAATTCATCGTTACACAGTTTAATGACGCCTATAGTTATATACATGCCGCCGCACCCGTGGGGTTATATTTGTTGTTTTAAGAGTCATGTAGTCATTTTTTGCTTATTCTTTTTTTTTGGCAATTGGGTGGCTGATCATTGTTATGGAGGTCGCTACCGCTAGGTGGACACTTTAGCCTGGACGTAGGAGATGTCTGAGCAAACGTGGTGTATAGTGAACGAAATTGTATTGCTTGTGTGGACTTCTTGTCGTGTGCGTTTGGTTGCATGCTAAGTGTTGGAAGGTTATTTTATTTGGCGAATTTATGCATCCAAATTGAATTAATGTAGACCGTTAAAAAATAGTTTAAAAAATATACGGGAAGTAAAAGTAAAGAAAACAGTGGAAATCTGAATATAGAGAAGTGGGGAATTAAGATAATAGGAATTGCAAATAAACAAGTAATTTTAAAGTCGATATTCATGCGCAATGTTCGTAAAAAGAAATGTGGAAAAAATAAACAATAGGGGAAAACTAAAACGGTGCAAAGGCGACGTGGTAATTTTAAAGTCGATATTCATGCGCAATGTTCGTAAAAAGAAATGTGGAAAAAATAAACAATAGGGGAAAACTAAAACGGGGAGAAATCTATTAGAAGCCAAAAAAAAAAAAATCTATTCATAAGGGACCGGTACTATTTACGCGTGGACGGAAAAATAAATAAGTAATTTTAAAGTCGCTATTCGTGCGCAATGTTCGTAAAAAGAAATGCGGGGGAAAAAATAGGGGTAAACTAAAAGGGGGAGAAATCGGTTAGAAGCAAAAAAAAAAATCAATTGTACCGGAGGACCGATCCGCAATTTTTGAAAAATGCGAGGACTTTTTTACAAAAAGGTCATGCACTGTAGATGTGCACTGTAGATGCACAGTGGAACGGTGACGTGGGCAACCCGAGCGCTCGCTGAAACGCATGTCTTTTATATATAGAATTGATATTCTATATGTCTCTCTAACCCTACTATCTCTGAAGTTTCGTTTGATCACTTGTCACCGTGTTTTAAGATTGACCTAATTAGCATTCCTGGCTTATTCATTTGATGCATATAACTCATGGCTATTTTTTTGAACTTCAATCATTGCCTTGTTGTCGTGCATCATTAGTTTATTTTTAAAGTTATTATTGGATGATTCGTATTGACACCATAAATCCCTTTTGTATGGCACCTCATTGGGGTTATATTATTAACATTTCACCCATTTTCGCTGCATAAGTTTATAAAATTAACATAAGTGGTGTACATCCACATATAGCAGGTGCTCTTAAATTAATAATAAATGGAAACAAATACTAAATTACAGTAGGCCGTAGCTGCTTTCACATCTTTGTGCCTGCGTGCAGCATTTGCAGTGTGTTGCATCTGTGGGTGCGAACCGTTAAGGGGTGAAGCTAGGGTACAAAGCCACTGCAGCTTCATTGCATAATGCTATTTGTTGAACTGGTTTTTTTAGGGGAGGCCATCATGGCTAGCTTTATTAATTTCAAATCACAATTACATCATTCAACGGTTTTGTCTGCCAGAAAATCAGGTGGATCATCTACCCAATTACAATCCTTATTTATGGCAAAGCAATAAGCTGCTAGCTCATGAGCGACACCATTAGCGTCACGTAAACAATGCAAAAAATCAACCTTCCCTATCATTGCTGCTTCATCTATGCAAGAGGCGAAGATAGGTGCCCAGATCTCACCATTGCTCCTGGCCAACACAAAAATTGATAACTTCTAATTAATGTACATTAGCGCTATCTAATGAAGCTTTTGAAAAATTTCACCCCAACGGTGTTACAGCAGCTCCACCGCCCGTTATGGTTGTTGTTCGATCGTGGAGCGTAGTCTCCTGGCCATGCGATGAGTAGAGCCAATCCTGCCACGTATTCGCCAAACCATCGCTGTAGGCGTTGTATATTTTTCTGTACCTTTTTGTAAACTGTTGAAAGCTTTCAATATAAAGCCGATCCCAATAGGGGTCTCCCAAGTCCAACATTTTGTGTACTTTCTCCGTCCAAATTAGATTACTTGTATTTGTCCAAAAGTGGATGTATTTAGACATGTTACAAATTTAGATGTATCTACTTTTGGACAAATAGAAGTCATCTACTCCCTCTGTTTTTTAATATAAGATATTTTAGCATTTGTTCACATTCACATATATCTAAATGTATGTAGACATATTTTAGTGTGCATGTATGTGCACTCATATTAGTATGCATGTAGATAACATGTTGGATAGCTAAAATTTCTTATATTTATGAATGGAGGGAGTAATTTGGAACAAGGAGTAGTTGTTTTTCTCAAGATACGTGTGCATGGTTCGAAAAACATGCGCATGTTGCTAAAAAAAGCGAATGCATGTCCAAGAAAAAAGCTAATGTACGTCTGTTTTGATTAAAGCTGAGATGGTTACGTTTTTGGTAAAATACTTCTGATACTCGTGTAATTGTTTTGTGTATCCTCTCCTTGACTGAACTCCGGGTGAAAACCTTAGCCCGATTGCGGGTTCGACGGCGGCGGCGTGTCACGTCGTTACCCTCTTGGGGGCGTCGCCGGGGAGCTCAGGTTCCATCTGGGTGTAGCACGTTGGAGTCATCTTCTTGGCGTGAAGCGCCTTTGATGTCGGCTTGTTCGGTAGTCTAGGTCGCCTCACATTAGGGTTTGGCGGTTCCTATTTTCATGTTCGACTTTGGGTTGGGGGCTCACCACCATCTCGGTTGTCGTTTTTCTTGTTGACCTGCTTGTATGAGGATTTCCTCTCCACCTTGTATCGGTTCGGCCGTGTGGCTTTATTTATAAAGCGGGGCGAAAGCCTATTTCGAGAGACAACAAATCCAGTGTCCCATGCAAAAAAAAAAAATCCATTGTCGTCTAGCACGGTTAGGATATCTGGCTTTCACCCAGACGATCCGGGTTCAAATCCCGGCAATGGAACTTTTTTTTTTGAGAATCGGAACTTCTTTTTATAACCATCTCAATCCATCTCCCCTTGTTTTATAGGTGTCCATTTCTCTATTTGGGCCTCAGCGCGACTGCGCGAGCAAGGAGTTCTTCGAAATCCACAGATGATCAGCCCGCCGTCTCCGGCTATGGTGGGCCTCCAATGACCTAGGAACCTGCACCTGGTCTGATGGGTCTTCTTCGTCAGCCCGACAACGAGAGGCGTCTTTTTTTTCGTGCAGTCTGGACACTCACATGCTTCCTTCCTTTCACACGGGAAAATAATTTTACGAGACCTGGTCCATAAATTTACCCCCGTGGACCAGCTAGTAGTTGACACGTGGCATGCGTGGCAGTTTAGATCTAAAAATAGACAACCAGATTTTGTATTTTCTCTCTCTCCTGAACACGTGTCAATTGCAAGAGTTGATCCACATGGATAAATTTGTAGACCAAGTCACTACCGCCGGTTCAGGGGAGAGGACGAGGAGTTAAGTTGGGCGTTGATCCCCACTGGCGACACTCTTGGGCTGGTAATCGATTTGGAGTCGTCGTTTTGTTGTCATGAAGCTAACTCCTTTCTTCTGTTTCCATAATGTAATCTACCGACTCCTGCGATGTTCCGTGTGATTGAGGAGAAAGGAGGACGAACACGTCAATTTGTCATCATTGTTGGAGGCTATAATATATCGTGAAATTATCTGTATTGTATGGACAATATACTATGGTGGACTCACTGGGTCGCGAGCCGATTCCCTACATCGCTTTATAATATTATTTTCTATCACCACTGATAGGTGAGATAGGGCTGCACTACGGTTACACGTGCGAGAAAAAAATATCTGTATGGGTTTTTTTGTAAAATAAATGTGGTGACTTGTCATCTCTAGAATTATTTGGATAAATTTTGCACGAGGTTGCAAGTTTTAGGACTAGTCAGCCTCATTTTTTAAGCTGCTGTACCATTTTACGTGCACCATAAAAGGTGTTACAGGCTAGTGTTAGTACCTCTGTTGTTATTCCCTCTTGCTTCTCCACGCCTAAATCGGCCATCGTCCGACTCCTTCTGAAACCGGTTAAAACTAAGAGTGTTAGCCTAGTTTTTTGTCGCCTGCAAGTCTCCTATCCCGAACTGGCTACCTGCCAAAAAGCGTGCTAACAACATAAAATCTATAATCAATGATGATATTAGATATTACTAAAGCACCTACAATCTAGCTGCCTGAACCGGTAAAAATATGGTAATTTAGTATATAGAAACCCTCGTTGGGGCGTAACCCTCTTAGCGACGCGCCATATCGGAACCCGGGTGTGGTGTCAAATGGGCAAGGGCCGGGCCGCCACCCCCTTGGTGGCGCGCCGTATCTTGATCTGGATACGGTGATAAGTGAGCAAGGATCGGGTCGTCGCATCCTTAGTGGCGCGCTGCATCGACGCCCGGGTGTAGTGAAAAATGAGCAAGGGTCTTCGCATTTGACTCGACGAGTGCGGAGGGTAAGGAAGTTAGCCGAGCCTAGGAGGATCCGCTTAGGTAGCTGGAACGTAGGGTCCCTGACGGGCAAGTTACGGGAGTTAGTTGATACGGCGATAAGGAGGCGTGTTGATGTCCTATGCGTCCAAGAGACCAAATGGAAGGGACAGAAGGCGAAGGAGGTGGAGGATACCGGCTTTAAGCTGTGGTACACGGGGACAACCTCAAACAAAAATGGGGTAGGCATCTTGATCAACAAGAGCCTCAAGGATGGAGTAGTGGACGTCAAGAGGCAAGGAGACCGGATTATCCTAGTCAAGCTGGTTGTTGGGGACTTAGTTCTCAATGTTATCAGCGCGTATGCCCCGCAAGTAGGCCACAACGAGAGCACCAAGAGAGAGTTCTGGGAAGGTCTCGAGGACTTGGTTAGGAGAGTACCTACTGGTGAGAAGCTCTTCATAGGAGGAGACCTCAATGGCCATGTGGGTACATCTAACACAGGTTTTGAAGGGGTGCATGGGGGCTTTGGCTATGGCATCAGGAACCAAGAAGGGGAGGATGTCTTAAGCTTCGCCCTAGCCTACGACATGGTCGTAGCTAACACCCTCTTTAGAAAGAGAGAATCCCACCTAGTGACTTTCAGTAGTGGCCAACACTCTAGCCAGATTGATTTTGTCCTCTCTCGAAGAGAAGATAGACGCGCTTGCCTTGATTGTAAGGCGATACCTGGAGAGAGTGTTGTCCATCAACATAAGCTGGTGGTGGCTGACTTCCGTTTTTGGATTCGTGTCCAGCGGGATAAGCGCCCAAAAGTTGCTAGAACAAAGTGGTGGAAGTTAAAGGGAGAGGCAGCTCAAGCTTTTAAGGAGAGGGTTTTTAAGGAGGGCCCTTGGGAGGAAGGAGGCGATGCAAACAGTATGTGGATGAGGATGGCGACTTGCATTCGGAAGATTGCATCAGAGGAGTTTGGGGTGACCAGGGGAAGTAGAAGGGATGCTAAGGATACCTGGTGGTGGAACGTTGAGGTCCAGAAGGCTATTAAGGAGAAGAAGGACTGTTTCAGACGCCTATACCTGGACAGGAGCGCAACCAACATGGAGATATACAAGGGGGCAAAGAAGGCCGCAAAGCGAGCGGTGAGCGAGGCAAGGGGTCGGGCGTATGAGGACCTCTACCAGCGTCTAAACACGAAGGAAGGCGAAAGAGACATCTATAAGATGGCGAAGACGAGAGAAAGGAAGACGAGGGATGTCAACCAAGTCAAATGCATAAAGGACGGAGCGGATCAACTCCTCGTGAAGGACGAAGAGATCAAGCGTAGATGGCGAGAGTACTTCGACGACCTGTTCAATGGAGAGAATGAGAGCTCTACCATTGAGCTAGACGATTCCTCCGATGATACCAGCCGACGCTTTGTGCGGCGTATCCAGGAGGCTGAGGTTAGGGAGACTTTGAAGAGGATGAAAGGAGGCAAGGCAATGGGCCCTGATGGTATCCCCATCGAGGTGTGGAGAGGCCTTGGAGACATAGCGATAGTATGGCTAACTAAACTTTTCAACCTCATTTTTCGGTCAAACAAGATGCCCGAAGAATGGAGGCGGAGTACATTAGTGCCAATCTTCAAGAACAAGGGGGATGTTCAAAGTTGCACTAATTACCGTGGAATCAAGTTGATGAGCCATACAATGAAGCTATGGGAGAGAGTCATTGAGCACCGTTTAAGAAGATTGACAAGCGTGACCAAAAATCAATTTGGTTTCATGCCTGGGAGGTCTACCATGGAAGCCATCTTCTTGGTACGACAACTTATGGAGAGATACAGGGAGAAGAAGAAGGATCTTCATATGGTGTTCATTGACTTGGAGAAGGCGTATGATAAGATACCACGGAATGTCATGTGGTGGGCCTTGGAGAAACACAAAGTCCCAACAAAGTACATTACCCTCATTAAGGATATGTATGATAATGTTGTGACAAGTGTTCGAACAAGTGATGGCGACACCGATGACTTTCCAATTAAAATAGGACTGCACCAGGGGTCAGCTTTGAGCCCTTATCTCTTTACTTTGGTGATGGATGAGGTCACAGGGGATATACAAGGAGATATCCCATGGTGTATGCTCTTTGCGGATGATGTGGTGCTAATTGACGATAGTCGGGCGGGGGTTAATAGAAAGTTAGAGCTGTGGAGGCGGACTCTAGAATCGAAAGGTTTTAGGCTTAGTAGAACCAAAACTGAGTACATGAGGTGCAGTTTCAGTACTACTAGGCACGAGGAGGAAGAGGTTAGGCTTGATGGACAGGTGGTACCTGAGAAAGACACCTTCCGATATTTGGGGTCTATGCTCCAGAAGGATGGTGATATCGATGAAGATGTGAGTCATCGAATCAAAGCTGGTTGGATGAAGTGGCGCCAAGCTTCTGGCGTCCTCTGTGATAGGAAAGTGCCACAAAAGCTAAAAGGCAAGTTCTATAGGACGGCGATTCGACCTGCGATGTTGTATGGCGCAGAATGTTGGCCGACCAAGAGACGACATATCCAACAGTTAGGTGTAGCGGAGATGCGCATGTTGAGATGGATATGTGGCCACACAAGAAAGGACCGGGTTAGGAATGATGATATACGTGAGAGAGTTGGGGTAGCACCAATTGAAGAGAAGGTTGTCCAACACCGTCTAAGATGGTTTGGTCATATAGAACGTAGGCCTCCGGAAGCGCCATTGCATACCGGACGGATAAAGCGGGATGAGAATGTTAAGAGGGGTCGTGGTAGGCCAAACTTGACATGGGAGGAGTCTGTTAAGAGAGATCTGAAGGATTGGAATATCACCAAAGAACTAGCCATGGATAGGGCTGCGTGGAAGTTAGCTATCCATGTGCCAGAACCATGACCTGGTTTCGAGATCTTATGGGTTTCAACTCTAGCCTACCCCAACTTGTTTGGGAAAAAAGGCTTTGTTGTTGTTGTTGTTTGTAGTATATAGAAAATGCTAGTGGTGCAAAAAATATATGGCAATTTTATAGAACCGAGAAAACCTGATGATTGTGCATAAATAACATGATACTCCTACTTAACTTACCATCTTATTTGCTAATGGCTACCATGTTATTTCCTCGTAATAATTATGTTCTTCATTATTATTAGGTATCATGTTACTTTCTACCGGTTAGCATGTTCTTTGCTTATGATTATTAGGTTCTTGACTGCTAAGCTCCACTTCTTTTTTAAGCTGGTTCACATGTTATTTACTCCTAATTTCCATTTACCTTGACACATCAAGGGATACACAAACTCACGACATGCTTCTTCCTTGTGCCATTCCCCTTGACACCACCACCGGCTTTATTTCGAGTATCCTTACTTCTAGCCATGACACTAAACCTGGTTGAAAAAAAGAAATCAAAACCATCCTATATACAAATAGTAAAAACACACAAAAAGTGCAAACTGGTCATCCTTCAACCATATCGGTCAAAAATGTGTTACGTCAATAATTACAACACAATATAAAAAGCACATTGCTCGACTATGAATCTTGGAAGAAAAACAATCATCACCCTTCAAAATTGTGCACACCCCACATGCCTTGACGATTACAAATAAAATGAGTAATATCCATTGCGGTGTGTGGCATAAAAATAGCACACATAATTTCGGGTGCATCCTTCGCGCACACTTGTTCGTAACCCACAAAATTCGCACAAAAAACCTCGTGCACATTTAGCTGACCCCCCACCACCACCACACTAGCACCCCTATCACCAGCACCAACTCCACCGGGCCACCCTGTCACCAACACCATCACACCAAGCCTCACTTGCACAAAAATCCAGCACACACCAAGACCACCCTCACCAGCGCAAAACAACGTGGACACCACAGTCGGGATCGCCGTAAAAAACCCAAATCCTAGTTCCAGCGACATCAAAACCCGCACCAGCGACTAACCAATTAAAAATACCAACAACAACACCGGTGGGAAACCCCCTATCCCGTGGACGCCGACGGCAACAGTTGCTGATTTATGGAATCCCAGTAAAATCTTGGTGATGACAGACTCACCATCGACCGAAGCTGCGACGGTGAGACGCATCTGAAATCGCCTCCGAGCGGAGGAGAGCCGCAAATGAGCGATTGCGGCACCTAGATTAATGTTTTTTACCTTAAATCTGGATTAATTCCCCACCCTTGCACGTTTCCTCAAATTTGAAAAGTGTCCAAAGCCAGGCGGCGTGGTGCGGCTGACATGTGGGCCAGAAAAAGTAATCTATCGGCTACGGTGTCGGAGGAGCAGATGCTAAACACGAATCGCAAAGCGCTGCCGCACCAGTAGCTTGCTCGTGCGGCGCTTAGACATAGAATTTCCCTCTACTCTCTGCTCTATTTCAATCCCCTCCTCCAAATTTCCACTTCCATCGCGCCCGCACACGCCACCGTCACCGCCGCGAGACACAGAGAGCCCGAGGTGTCCAGCGCTCGCACCGGCGGCAATGGAGGCGGGGAGTGACGGCGAGGACGGCGCCAGAGAGAGGAAGCCCCCGCCTCGCTCGGCCGCGCTTGCGCTGGGTGGGCCTGGCGCTGGTGCGGGTGGGGGCGGCGGCGTCGAGAAGGTCGTCCTCGAGAGTTCGCGCCGGCCTGCCTCCACCGGGTCCGCGATTGGTGCGCCCGCCTCGTCCAGTGGAAGCGGAGGCGGTGGCCCCGGGGGAAGGCTACGCGACGTCGGCACCGAGGCGTTCGAGCAGCTCGTCGGGGCCACGTGGAGGAAACTGCGGCGGGGTCCTCACCGGAGTTCCGCGCCAGGCTCGAGGCCCGCTTCGGCCGGCTTCCTGCGAGGTGAGCTGCTCCCTCTGCCCGCTCCTAGCTTCAGTTTATGTACCGCGGCAGAAGCCTGAAATGATGTGTCATGTGACTATGTGAGTCGTTGGAGGCTTAGGAACGTCATCCCAAATTCCGAATAGGTGATGGACTGCTCGCTTTTTCAGCGTTTGATTCGTCAAATTTTAGCATGCCCGATTCCCGAGCTCGCCTTACGCCTTACGAGATGATTGTTTCACAGGTCGGGGACGCTATATACGCAGATCTATGAGACAATTTCCTTCGTTATTGACAATCCAAGCCATCTTGGGCAGGTACACTCCTAGGCGCTAAAGTAGGCGCTTAAGTAAAGAAAATAAAGGAAATTAATCCTAGGCTCCTAGCGTCGGCAGCACGAGTCCTGGTCTCCAACGCATGTCTCAAATTTGAGGCGCTTATCGTCAGAATCCTAAGCAATTGATCCCGAGTTTCATGCAGCAGCCTAAATTCTAGCGAAGCGCCAGACGCAAAACGTAGCGTCGACGCATCAAATTAAGCGCTCCTGGCCGGGATTGAATAACGTAACTGTCCGATCGGCCGGGAAATACATCCTGGCGTCCGTGGTTAGCGCCTCCCGTTGTACCTGCCCGAGGTCAAGTGCTAATTGACAACTGTTTCAATGTTTGCTTCTTGGGAACCGCCTAGCACCTGACTGTATAATTTCTTCTGACAGTTGCCTGATTTGCTTTCTGAAATTGGAGTGAACATCATAGACGCACATGCTTTCTCAAGAAAAGATCGCTCCATTAATGATTTTATTGTCGAGGTTTGGCCAATCGAGGTAAAGTTCTGATACGATCATCGTGTTCCTTATCTTTTGTTGAACATATTCTCTTTTGGACTTCTTATGTGTGATGATTTGATCAGGATGAGAAGGGCTTGCATAAGGTGCTAGTGGCATTGCTTTTGATAAACAAGGCATCATACAGAGGTTATAACGTTATCAATCAACTTATGTAATGATGGTAACTTGATCCTACCAGATGCAGGGTTTATGGTCTGGCTTTGGTTCCTCAAGTACACACCTATTATTGCCGTTCCATACAGATGATTGTGAGTCAGATATCAACACAACACTTCTGAACATAGGAGAGCAAGTCACTTCTGGATCGTGTGGGGTATTGTGAGTCTCCATACAATTCTTAACTTCATTCTCAACTTGTCATGTCTCGTAGGGCTTTCTTCATACAATTTCTGTTGTTCTTATGTGAAAGTTTCATGGGACTCACGCTGGTGCAAAGATTGCCTTCGGAATTAAAGTCTTGCTTATTTAGATCAGAATGCGTGGAGCAAATTTACCAAAGAAATCTGCACTTCAAGGTATTTCAGTCTTGTACGGTCTTGTTGAAGTTATTATCGCTGTATGCTTTTGTTGAAGTTTGTATCGTCCTGCTTTATTATGGTTAGAGTAACTACTCCCCCAAAAATAGATAGAGGTGAACACATCACCAATAAGATCATGTTTACCTGGACCTGCATGTCTATTTCAAGTACCAGCAAATGAAATATGCATCTCGCCTTCAGCTTCCCACTTCTTTTCAGGGATGCTTACCATGCCAACATTGCTCGACTGCTTGGCCCATGCACAAAGCCACGTCATTTTTGCACAACAGCAGGTGAGCGTCACGCTGACACCATCCATATAATAGTAAAAGAAAATATATATTATTATATAAATAATCTAACTTCCAGGAGAAAAGATTATACCATTTTCCTATCGATTTGTAAAATTGACCAAAAATGACTTAAAGCTACTACTAAATTACCAAATCCTCTCTAGCATCCAGGAAAGTGTTTGTCCTATAATGAAGATTGTGTTGTTGATTGCTGCATAGAAATATACATGTGTAAGAGCAGTTTTCCTCCAATAGTAATTTCATATTTGTATAATTTTCGTGCAGAATACATGTCTGAAGGAAGCCTATTTTGTTTCTTGCGCAATGAACATGTTGTCTTGGACCTACGAACGCTTCTGAAGTTAGCACAAGATGGATGGAGAAGGATGGGTTACTTGTGTCATAAGGGCACTGTCCACTGGAATTTCAATCCTGCCGACCTGGTAAAAGATAAAGATCATGTATGGACATTAACATTTAATTTCATTAGTACATAACAATATTTTGCAAGCAATGAAACTAAAGGATATTTGTTGGTTCACACTACGTTTTCTTTCTAATTCCTGATGTTGGAATCATGGCTGCACATCTAGAAGTACCAAATATTACAATTTGTGAAACATTTTATTGCTCATTTGTGGGGCTAGGAAAATTTGGTCTACCTCGTTCCAAGGATCAAGAGAAGGCGAGGACTGCTAAAACTGAGACACATAATTCGATGGTGCCTGAGGTATTACGGTAGTCATCAGCACAATGTGATATGCTAATAAATTGTACTGCTCATTTCCATTGACATCTAGGTTTAGCTTGGGCACCAGCATGATTGATTTCTGATGATAATGCTACTATTTTTTGGGGGAAAAACTAAAATAGCTTGTTCTTTTTTAGGTTCAGAGTTGTGGTCATTGTGAAACCACTCTAGCAACGATTCAGTCTTTGGACCGTCTGGTTCCTATTCTAGAGAAAATATTGGAACAATTATCAAAGCAGTCTACTTTGCCGCAAGATTCTCTTGGTATAGAATCAGTAGAAAGTTTGGCCACAGAGGTTTGTTATGCAATATTGGTTGCTTATCTGCATGTATTGTTTCTTAACAAAGTGCTAACAGAACTTCTGTATCTAATTGTGCTTTAGGAGGAAGGGAAGAAATTGATGGAAATGTTCAACAAAATGCTTGTGGACTGTGTTCTTTTTGCTCTGCCACAAGTGCTTATATTTTTCCCTCATTATGAAGTGAAGTCTAAAGAGGAGTCTAACCAAAGACTTCGTTTGCTTAAAATAACTCAGGATGCAGGTGGCTCAAGCTTTGAGAAGTCTGTTGTGATATCGTTCTTCGTCATATTTGTCACTGTCTGGTTTCTAGGCTTGTTGCTATCTCAGTTTGGACGTGGGCACCATTGCACCAGTTTGGCTTCTGTATTCACTGCTTGTGCTGCCATTTGCACAATAGCCTTCGTTGATTACAGCCTATGCAAATGCTTACCAGAGGACACTCTATGCCTGGTGTTGTTTGCTCTACACTTTGCAGTAATGGTTGTTGGGATAGGCAATGTGTGGTGTACATACATAAAAGTACCTCAGCTTCCTACCATCAAGGTAATGTTTAATCATACCATCGCTACATATTTTCATTATTTTTGTTACATGAGTAGTATATTCAGTTAATAGATTGTTTGTTATTATGTACAGTGGCCGCTGCATGTACATGTTGAGCCTAAGGACGAGACGCAAGAGCATCTACTAACACATGAGAATGAGATAGTCTGATGATTTTTCTGGTATGTCTCAGTATATGTCTTGGAACCAGACAGTGACAAATATGATTGCTTAGTGAAAAATAGTTAGCTGTTGTCATCATGTGCTGGTGCAAATGATGTCAGTTGAAATAATACAAGGCCATTGCACATTACCAAATCCATGACAAGATTCAGTCATACAGCATGGTTCATGTTGATATGCGCTACCTTTTACTGTGTAGATTACTGCCAATTTTACCGAACTACTCCGTATTGAGCAATTTTGTACTGGAACCGGGAATGCCTATCTCAATCCTGAACAGGAGATGCCTACCTCCATGGTTAATCAAGTTCACTTCACTTGGAACCTCTCCATTGAGTACACATGATATAGTTTTCTTCACTCAACCAAACGCCCGTTCACCATTTTGTCACTTGGTAGAGATGAAAGATTCTCTTGCAAATGAGCACTGAGCAGTTATATACTTATATGCATAGTTTGAAAAATGATCAGAATCTTGGTGCATATGATTTTCAGCTACATTTTGCCTTCTGCGTTTTGTTCTGGTCAAGTACAGGTTGAGGAAGCAAATAATTTGTCAAACACCATAAAACAAATAATTAAAGCTTTTATTTGGTATATCATCTCTGAAATAGTGAGATATCGCCATCTTGGCAAACTTGTCTTCTCTGAAGAAATATTGAGCACTACCATGTTATGTTACTGAATTTTTGCTTGCCCAGCTGATTAAATCTGTCATTTCAACTCTGAAATAGTGAGATGTTGCCATCTTGGGCTCTTGGCAATCTTGTCTTCCTTAAGCAATATTCAGAAGCACCATGTTATCTGTCTCTCTTTTGCTTGCCCATTTTGAATCTTTAATTGTGCAGAATAGCTGTTTCACTGAATTTGTTCATAACACTGACTGGAAGCTGTAAATTTGTACAAGTCTTACTGACCATATAGTGTTATGGGAGTTGCAGGTATTCAGAGTTACTGTAAATGATACAGGAAATGTAGGAAGGAGCTCGTGGATCTTACAAGTATACTGGTGTTGCATCGAGAGGAAAGTTTTCCCGGGGAGCAAGCTGGAAAAGCAGCTAGTTTTGTTCATGCGTCCCACTGTACAAATGCAAACGAGAACAAACTATTGACGGACAACCACCTCAGTAGTTCATTTCGTTGGCTCTGTGAAGTGCAAGTGAAAAATTACTATATTTCCCACTGGTTTGTGCGTGTTCTTTTCGTCAGATCATTAGGATTCCGAAATATAGGTTGCTTGCGACAGAAGTTCGCATGCAGAAGTGACAGTTGCATCTGATCTTAATTTGGGTGTGAACTGAAGCATAATTTTTTGGAAAGCTCGCGAACCGTACTCTATGTATGGAGACCACGAACTTGATAAAAAGAAGCATTGAAGCAACAAAGTGTTTCTACGTGTCAGACTTATTCTAATGATCATTCCTGTACACAATAGCACGTATGGTTATAGCGCCTAAATAAGGGAGGAGCGCCTGAACCACTTTTAAATGAATGAAGCTGTACTGAAATAAATAAAGTTGTGCTGAAACCTCTATGAAACTTGTCTTGCCTCGATTCAGTTATAGAAAGAACAAAGTTACAAATGTACTCCCTCCGTTCGGAAAAGGATGACTTCTATTTGTCCAAATATAGATGTATCTAGGCATGTTACAAGTATAGATACATCCATATTTGGACAAATGGAAGTCGTCCTTTTCCAAACGGAGGGAGTATAAGTCTGAGAAGTATAGGTAGCAACCGACACTGATGGCCACCAGCAGTGGCGAATCTACGAAAAAGTTGGATGTCGACTGACAGCATTGCTCCCACAGCCTTGCCGCCGCCGTGGAGCTTATCGTGCAGGCTCCTGTTAGCGTGGCTCAACAACGGTTGATGGCATGCAGCGTGGCACTGTCACATGTCTTAGTTGGAGCAGAATCTCTCGATAGTTTATTGATACAGTAGATGATATCGTTTACAACTAGGGCTCTCGATATATAGAGGTTTTAGGAAAAGGAAAGCTTGAACCAATCTCAAGAATTTGGCAAGCAATTAGGAAAAATATAGTTGCAGCCATTTTGCAACTGTACAAATTACAATTGCAACCCCTATGCAACTGAAAAATAATTACCATGTAAAATTGACTTGCTACAACCGGTGAAAAAAATACTTGAAAAGAGAGCCTAAGAAAATAATTATCATGCCATATTTACTAGGGCGGGTATACACCATGCCCCACATGACATGCACATAACAAAGTACATCCACCAACCATGTACACATTGTTTTGCACTCCAAGTCCCTCTCTTCTCACTTCTCCGTCGTACTTTATATATACCCCGTGGGGGGCTTATATTATTTCTACAAGCCTAAGGCTGAACAAGGGAATGTTCACATCCATGTAAAGAAATCTCGTAGCGTAGCTCTCCGAGTCTTAATATTACAGTTGGGGTCACCATACTCAACCAACAACCGAAGGGAAGAACCAGAATGCGTTTGATTACGAGTAATGCATCCGGTCCGGTTGGCGAACCTAAGGCCAAAGTCGGCGAAATATATTTGACCTCCTCTCCCTTGCCGCCATGGCTAGATGAGCTAATGGCCTTGGAGCAGTGCGTGCTAATGAAGAGTGCCTCGTCGTCCAAGCTCTCCACATCTACCCACCGGCCCATCTCCAAATCTGCCTCGAACACCTTGAACGCCATGGCAGGCCTGACCCAGTGGTGCTCGCAGGGAATGATCCATCGAACCATGAGCAACTTATCTCCGCGTGAAGATACAACGAGGTAGGATTTTCTGGCGGCGCACGTGAGATTGGTGGAAGGCTCGTCCGGCGGTGCCATGACGATCTGCTCAACCGGCGGCTCGACGCACGGTTCCCCGGTCCTCTTCACCTGCTCGTGCGAGAAAAGGCTGCCCCTCTTACACACGGTGTATACCTTGCCCTTGTAGAGGGCCATGTCCTCGTACCACGTGCCGTTGCACGGGCCAGTGGACCACGCGTGCGCACCCGGCCGGCAGCAGGCCACGACGTCCGGGAGGTGGTCGTAGCTGATCTTGGCAGCGACCACGTCGCTCGTTCTCGTGCACACGATCACCTTTCGGATGCTGAACTTTTCCGAGTCGGAGGAAGAAGAAGGTATATTGCTGCTGTCGTGGTGACTGTCTGCATAGCGCATAGTAGGCGCCTTGCAGTGGCCCGGGAGCCTTATGACGGCGCCGGAGAGAGGGTTCTTGAGGTAGTGGCGGTGCGCGGGTCCCGACAGCCCTTCCTCGAACAGCACCCAGCCCTTGTTGGCGGAACTGCGGAACAACTGCACGAGAGGCCTGTCGCACTACACCACATCATACATTTTGGGGCATTTTGGTTGGGGCACATTTCAAAATGCCCCAAAAAGTTTCAATTAGGGGCACTTCAAAGTGCCCCAATAGATATGATCTTTTGTGGCACTTTAACAAATTGCCTAAATAGATATGATCTTTTGAGACATTTTTGCAAAGTGCCCCAAAAGTTATAAGCTATTGGGACACTTTGGCAAAATGCCCAAAATGTCATATCTATTGGGGCACTTTGACAAAGTGCCTCTAAAAGTATCTATATCTATACTATTATTAAAAAATCAAACTTGTTTTATTTTTATTTTCAATGGGCTTTTAGATTAACCATGCACAGCAATATCGCTGGCTAAAAGAGTAGCAATACAATTGGGAGCATCAGCATCCGAGTACAAGTCTGGAGACTCAGAAATTGTGCCCAGCTTTGCAAGCTCATGGGCGACATTGTTACAAGCGCGACGGCTGAAAGAAAACTGAAAAGAATCGAAATTCAGAATACAAAGCCTTCTAGCTTCTTTCACCAGCACACCGATTTCAGACTTGTCGTAGTCACTGCTAGTGAGCGCTAGCACCAGGTTGGAAGCATCAGACTCAAAAATGACTCGATTCGCTCCAATCCTGTCTGCTCCCTCGATCGCAGCCAGACAAGCAACACTTTCAAAATGCAGAGGATCCCTCAAGTGCACCGAGTTACCCGCTCCAGCAGCAATAAAATTGCCTGCCTGATCTCGGATAACATAACCCCAACCTCCCAGCCCCAACTTCGCATCAAAGGGACCATCGAAGTTATTCTTCACATAGTTGTCAGGAGGCTTTGTCCACTGATGAATGTCCGGAGGTTTTGCAGGCTTATCAGGCTTGCGAAAGCAAGAATAATCCGCCAGCAGCTTCTCGACACGATGGCACACTTCCTGAGGGCTGGAGGAACCATCTCCAGCATTAGCTTTGTTCCTTACATTCCACCATTCCCACATGAGGGTGACAACTTTGGTTTGGATCTCAACCGGAGAGTTCCAGAGCTTCAATAAGAGGTTCTTTGCCGAATCGCAGAGAGAAAGAGATTCACGCAGCTCAGCCAGACCCAGCCTACTCCAACATTCTCGAACTTTTTTGCATTTGAGGAAGACATGTCCACCATCTTCATTAAATCTGTTGCAAACTGGGCATCTAGTATCCAGCTCAACACCAAGCTTATGAATTTTCATTCGGTTCGCGAGGCTGTTATGAGCCAGCCTCCAAACAAACATCTTCACCTTAGAAGTGACTTTCAATTGCCAAATGAGATTCCAGTCAAAGGTAGATGAGGGCACGTCCGAGGAAGAGTTGGAGCTGGAAGCTTCCAAACCCAACTTCCTATCTCTCAGCATCACCCCCACTTTGTAGGCAGACTTGACAGAAAAAAGTCCCCTAGGATCGAAATGCCAAGCACAATTGTCCTCCATTCCTTCGCAGATGCTAATAGCGAGGATGGCCTTTGCATCTTCAGGTTGAAAAAGATTCCCGACAAGAACAGAATCCCAACCACCAGTCAAAGGATCCAAAAGATCAGCCACCATGATGGCAGGGCAATTTCCTTGCAAAGACCTGGGTCTTCGAGTATCGCCCGCCGGGAGCCAAGGATCTTCCCAAATCTTAATATTTGTACCATCCCCAACACGCCAGATTAGACCCTCCTTAAGTAGAACCATGATGGCGTGTTAACGGTAGAGTGTTTTATTACATCCCAGCAACAGCACCAGAAGATCTGCTTGTTGACCATGACAACACACGTTCGTTGGGAGACCCCAAGAGGAAGGTATGATGTAGTGCAACAGCAGTTTTCCCTTAAAACATGACAAAGGTTTATCGAACCAGGAGGACACGGAGGTTCTTCAGAAGGTTGTCAGCGGCGCAACTGACGTGGAACCTGCACACAACACAAGCAAACTACTTTGCCCCAACGAAACAGAGAGGTTGTCAATCTCTCCGGCTTGCTGAAAACAAAGGATTAAACATATTGTGTGGAAAACAGTAATGAGTGCAGAAAGTAACAGAGAACAAATGATTGCAGTTGGTGGTTTTATCAGTATGAGGAAATGGACCGGGGTCCACAGTTCACTAGTGGTGTCTCTCCATAAAAGATAACTAACATGTTGGGTAAACAAATTACAGCTGGGCAATTGACAAATAATGAGCGCATGACAATGCAATATATGACAAGATGATTATTATGAGATTTAATTGGGCATTACAACAAAGTACATAGACTTGCTATCCAACGCATCTATGCATAAATAATCCACCTTCCGGTTAGCATCCACACCCCTTTCGGTATTGAGTTGCAACAACAGATTATTGCATGAAGTAAAGTGTGTAATGTAAACAATGCAAATGACACGTAGACAATGCATCATTGTTTTATCCCTAGTGGCAACAGCACATCCACAACCTTAGTCGTTTCTGTCATCTCGAGCCCATATTACTGGAGGCATGAACCCACTATCTAGCATAAATACTCCCTCTTGGAGTTACAAGCATCTACTTGGCCAAAGCATCTACTAGAACGGAGAGCATGCAAGATCATAAACAACATAAATAGATAGATTGATAAACAACTTGCTCATAGTATCAATATTCATCGGATCCCAGCAAACACAACATGTCACATTACAATAAGATGATCTTGATCATGTTAGACAGCTCACAAGATCTAAACATGGAGGTACAAGGTGGAGAGACAACCATCTAGCTACTGCTATGGACCCGTAGTCCAAGGATGAACTACTCACGCATCACTCCGGAGGCAGGCATGGCGGTGTAGAGGCCTTCGGTGAGGATCTCCCCTCCGGCAGGGTGCCAGGAAGAGCTTCAGAACCCTCCCGATCTAGGGTTGACGACGGCGGCGGCGACGAAACTTTTCGTGAAATATGATCGGTGTTTTTAGGATTTTCGAGACATCGGGAATATATAGGCGAAAGGGCGGCGTGGAGAGGCAACCGAGGCGGCCACGCCAGGGGTGGGCGCCACCCCCTCCTAGGCCACGCCGAGGCTTAGCGAGGCTGCCTTGTGGCCCCACTCCGTCTCCCCTTCTGGCTTCTGTAGTCTTCCGATGAGATATTTGCACACGTTGATTTTCGTCCAATTTCGAGAATATTTTGCGACTAGCCTTTCTGAAGGAGAAAAACAGCAGAAAACAGGAACTGACACTTCACCATCTTGTTAATAGGTTAGTCCAGGAAAATGCATAAAAATGCTATGAAGTGTAAATAAAACATGTAGCAATTGGTATAATAACAGCATGGAACATAAAAAATTATAGATACATTTGAGACGTATCAAACCATACCCTTAAGAATGCTGCGCCAAGTGTAGGATATGCCCGGCGAGGCCAACGCTTCCAAAATGTTGCCATTGGGGAAATACTTCGCCCTTAGAACCTTGCCACAAAGGGATTCAGGATCTTGCAGCAATCTCCAGCCTTGGCGGGCTAGCATAGCAAGGTTGAAAATATGGAGATCCCTAAAATCGAGCCCACCCTCAGCTTTCGGCTTGGAGAGGCATTGCCAGCTTAACCAGTGATGGCGATCTTCTTCCTGATTATTCCACCAGTACTTGCAGACCATAGAGCTGATATCAACGCAAAAGGATTTTGTAATATCAAAACAAGACATGGAATAAAGAGGAATAGCCTGAGCAACTGCCTTGATGAGAATTTCATTTCCAGCTCTAGATAAAATTTCTCCTTCCAGCCCTGAATTCTCTTCCAGATTCTTTCCTTCAAAAAACCAAAAGCCTTGGTTTTTGATATACCAAGATTAATCGGCAAGCCCAAATAGCGATCAGTGAAAGCTTCATCTTGAATATGAAGAATGGACATAAACTTCCTCTTGGCCACCTTTGAAGTACCTTTGCTAAACATAATTGCAGACTTTTCTTTATTAAGCATTTGCCCCGAGGCATCCTCGTAAAGGGCAAGAATATCAAGGAGCTTCCTAGCACTGGAATCATTTGCCTTGAGAAAAATCAGAGAGTCATCTGCAAAAAAGATATGATTAATGCGAGGAGCCGAAGGGCAAACCTGCACCCCTTGCAAAGAACCCTCCTCCTCAGCTTTCCGAAACAGCGCCGAGAGCCCCTCAGCACAGAGGATAAACAGATAAGGAGATAGAGGGCAGCCCTGGCGCAGGACACGCTGAGGGACAATCACCTCGGTGAGAGAGTTGTTTACTTTCACTCTATAAGTAACCGAAGAAATGCAGTTCATAATCAACTGCACAAAACTCGAGTTGAAACCCATTTTGAACATTAAGTTATTCAAGAAAGACCATTCAACACGATCAAAAGCCTTGGTCATGTCAAGTTTGACAGCAGCCAGACCATCTTTGCCACCTTTCCGCTGATGCATGAAATGGGTTGTCTCATAAGCAATGATAATGTTGTCAGTGATCAGTCTCCCAGCAACGAAGGCACTATTATTCTAGGAAATAATATCATCAAGAACAACTTTCAGCCGGCAAGCAACCACCTTCGAGACAATTTTGAAAACCGAGTTGCAGAGGCTAATAGGTCTGAGATCTTTAAGCCGGTCCGGATTTTTTACTTTTGGAATCAAGACAATGACAGTCTCATTCCAACCAGCGGGGATAGGGCCATCATTGAGCACCTGCAAAACTTCTTGCTGAACTTTCTCACCAACAAGGAGCCAAAATCGCTTGAAGAAAATAGCCGGCATTCCGTCAGGCCCAGGAGCTTTAAGATCTCCCATAAAATTTAGTGCCAGATTTATTTCTTCAGCAGTAAAGGGTTTCCCCAGGAAGGAAACCATATCCGGGGTAACCACATTGGGAACAGCTGAGAGAAGCTCATCCTCTCTAGTACCCGCGCTGGAAGAGAAGAGATCCTTGTAGAAGTTGGAGATGAAAGAGCTCAACTGTTCTTCTCCCTGCACCACAGCGCCATCATCGGGCGGGAGGTGGTGCGGCTCGCCGTCGGGGAGGCTCCGGTAAGTACCGTCGAGGAAGTTGAGCCACGGGAGCGGCTGCTGGGACGGCGGCAGTGCCGCCTGTTGCAGCAGCTTCGCTGCGTAGCGCCAGTGGCGGCACACGGAGCCGAAGAGGGCGCGGTCGGCGTAGGAGGGCAGCCGTTGGTTGACGAGGGCCGCGAGCTCCACCGGGAGGTCCGACTAGAGCAAGTATGCCAGTCCCGCAGGCGTCGTCGCCGCTTCTTCACCTTTGCTTGCGCTGGCGCCCATATCGATGGAAGATTGGTCGAGTAGGGCAGATCTACGAGCGTAGGTTTTACCAACCGCGAACAAGTCCGTTACACTTTGCCTATTCGAACCCAATTTGGATTTCCATCGCCCTTTGCCAAGTCTTGTTTTCGACCATGTGCATCTTGTTACACACATGCCGGTCTAATCCCTCAGTCCCAAATTATAAGGCACGCTATTTTTGTGTTGGATACTCGACTTTGACCAAGAATATATACTAAGTTATAGGGATTGAGGATGTAAAAATGGTATTGTTGGATTCATCTTGCAAAATTCTTTCATTTCATATATCATTATACAAATTTTATGGACATATTATAAATACAAATCATGGTCAAAGTTATACGTCGTTGACCAATGAAATTTAAGGGCGCCTTATATTTTGGAAGGGAGGGAGTATGCAGTTTTTCTAAATATTGCATGATTGAATACTTTAATGTGTTTGGGTCCACTAAATATAATGGTTTATATACTTCAGTATTTCAAGAAACATCACTAAGGTTGCAGCATGAAAAAAAGACGTCCGGACCTCTTTTTTCAAAAACTAAAGTATTTATTGCCGAGACATGTAAATACTATAGTCTTGCAATACTTCGGTTTTACAATAACTTTGTTGCCGTAAATACTATAGTCTTGCAATACTTCGGTTTTACTAGAGTCCTTTTATCAAAAACAAATATTATTTATTATTAATTTGGAATAGATGATGATCGGTGATGGAGTAACCTCACGATCAGATCGGTCGGTCATCCTTAAAAGAAACCAGCAACGACTACCGATATTCCTATTGATTTGTAAAAAAAAAGCCTCCTGATATGTCCATCAGTTCGGTTAAGCTCCGCGCCTTCTCCACGTAAGAGCATCAGGTGAGATAAAATACATCGCACCTTAGCCGATATCTGTCAATGATAAACAATCAGACTCGGGTCTACATGTCGTCGTTTTGTTGACGGCATATGTGATACGTCTCAAACGTATCTATAATTTTTGATGTTCCATGCTTGTTTTATAACAATATCACATGTTTTATTTGCATTATATATCACTATTATGCATTTTCTGGAACTAACCTATTAACAAGATGCCACAGTGCCAGTTCCTGTTTTCTGCTATTTTTCTGTTGCAGAAAAGCTAGTCGGGAAATATTCTCGGAATTGGACAAAAATCAACGTACATCAATATTTCACCGACACGTCCACGGATTCCAAAGGGGGAACGGAGAAGCGCCAGGGAGGCGCCACACCACCCTAGGGCGCAACCCACATGTCTGGCGCGCCGAGGGGTGGTGTGGGCCCCTCGGTTGCCGCCTTACGCCGCCCTTTGGACCATATATTGCCTCCGCGGAGAAAACCCTAAAAACAAGAAGGATTTTACGAGAAACACTACAGATCTCCGCCGCCATCGAAACCTAGTTTCGGGGGTCAGAAGATCTCGTTCCGGCGCCCTGCCGGAACAGGGATTGACCCCCGGAGCCATCTCCATCGACCACGCCGCCTCCACTTCGACTCCATGATGGTTTGTGAGTAGTTTCCCTATGGACTACGGGTTCTTGGCTGTAGCTAGTTGGTACTTCTCTCCCATGTTGTTCAATACAATAGTCTCATGAGCTGCCGTACATGATTGAGATTCATCTGATGTAATTGATGTTGTGTTTGTTGGGATCTGATAAATTGGGGAATTATGATCAGTGGTTCATCATGTTATCATACTTATGTTTTATTTAATATCTTGCATGCTCTCCGGTACTTGTGGTTACCCTGACCAAATAGTTGCCTGTATCTCCAAGAGGGAGTATTTATGCTCGATAGTGGGTTCATGTCTCCAGTAATCTGGGCGAGTGACAGCAACGTCTAAGGTTGTGGATGTGCTGTTGCCACTAGGGATAAAACAACAATGCTATGTCTACGGTCATTTGTGTTGTTTATATTACACACTTTGCTTAATGCAATTATCTGTTGCTTGCAACTTAATACCAACAGGGGACACGGATGTCAACCTGGCGGTGAATTATTAGTCATAGATGCAGTTGGATAACGGTCTATGTATTATGTTGTAATACCCGATTACATACTACAGTGAACTTTATCTTATCATAATATGCATTGTCATGCCCTCACAATTTTATCAATTGCCCAACTATAATTTGTTTACCCAACACATGTTATTCGTTTGGAGAGTTACCTCTAGTGTAGATAGCTGGGAACCCCGGTCCATCTGTAATCATCATTGCTTTCCCGTCAACTCCACGCAAGCAACTATTTTCTGGTGCCATTGCCTCTGTGTTACTGCTACTGTTGCTCTCATATTACTGCTGCTTTCACATCACATTTGTTACTAGTGCTTTCCCAGGTGTGGTGGAATTGACAACTCCGCTGCTAAGGCTTATAAGTATTCTTTGTCTCCCTTGTGTCGAATCAATAAATTTGAGTTTTACTTCCCTCGAAGACTGTTGCGATCCCCTATACTTGTGGGTCATCAAGACTATTTTCTGGCGTCGTTGCCGGGGAGCATAGCTCTACTCATAAGTTCACCTGGGGAGTACACTCTACCTCTCTCTCTGTTTTTTATTTTATTTTATTTTGTCTAGTTTAGTTTTGTCTAGTTTTATTTTGCTTAGTTTAGTTTTGTTTAGTTGTGTTTTGTTTAGTTTACTTTAGTTTACTTTTGTTTTTCTTATATACCCGAAAATCCATAAAAAAATTAAAAACTGAAAAATCTAAAAAACTGTTGCTATGGAAGAACATGCTAGAACCTCTATGTTTATGGAAGCTAAAGAATTATATATAAAGTATAGAGAATCAAGAGAGGGTAAAATCATGAGAGGCATGTTAAAAAAGTTAAATCAAATTGCTGAAATTTTGCTTGAACGCCATGATATGAATTGTTGCTCTGAACAGGATACTAAACATCTTAAATTCCAATGTGGCTTTAGGGAAGAAGTTTTAATTATGAACTATCATTGGAATAACTATATTCATCTTGGAGTTGAAGAAGTAGAAGAATTTGTTTTATTTATGAGAGCTTCTGAAATAGATTCCTTCATGGCTAAAAACTATGAAACTTGTGTTGCTTGTAATAAACTTAAAGATACGGTCTCTTTTATCCTTGATTATTGCCTAGAAAATTTCAGCAATAATTGTTATATCATTGATTATAAAGTGAGACTCATTCATGCACAAGAATGTACTCACAATTTGCAGGAACCCGTGGAAGAGGAAAATGCTGAATCTGAAATCTCATTGGATGAAAAAGAGGAAGAGAGTGATGAACAAAAGGAGGAAGAATGGATTAGCTACCCATGCCTACCTTCTAATGAGAGTAACTCTTTAACTCTTACATTATTTGATCACCCTCCATGCTTATCAAAGGAGGATGAATGTTATGTTCCTGTGGATTCTCTTGAAGTATTCCCTATGAATGAAACTTGTGGAAATGATTATGCTACTGTTATTTATGATAATCCATGCTATTTTGATAAATCTTATGATAATCCTTTATTTGTGCCTGATATCGAAATGCATGGTAATAAGGAGGTTTGTTTAGAAAATGTTTATGATAAAGCTCTAGATGATGGTCCTATATTGCTTGATAACATTATGTATTCTACTATTGAAAATGGGATTGGAGAGGTCTTGACTTTATCTAGATGGAGTCCCATACCTCTTGAGAGTGATCAATTATCTTGTTATAAAATTGTTAAAAGTGGGTTTGAAAGTTTTAATCCCACTATTTTGGAGCTTTATAAAAATTATGTGTTTGCAGATCATGAAAAGCATGCTTTATGTGATAGTTATATTGTTGAGTTTGTTCATGATGCTACTGAAAATTATTATGAGAGAGGAAAATATGGTTGTATAAATTTTCATGGTACTAAAACACCTCTCATGTTGAAAGTTCTGAAGTTATTTTTGTTTTATCTTCCTATGCTTGTCACTTTGCTCTCTATGAATTTATTTGTGTACAAGATTCCTATGCATAGGAAGTGGGTTAGACTTAAATGTGTTTCGAATTTGCTTCTTCATGCTTCATTTTCTATTTTTATGTGAGCATCATTAAAACAATCAAGCCTAGCTAAAAGGCATTAAAGAAAAGCGCTTATGGGAGGCAACCCATTTTATTTTCTGTTATTTTCTTTTGTTGAGTCAAGGATGTTGTTACCTCTGTAACATATCCTTTGTATCTTTTAATTTTTGTTTTTGTTGTTGAGCAATGGAAGTGCCTCGAAACAATTCATCTTTCCTGGTTGTTCTGTTGGACAAATTATGTCTCTGTTTTTTGCATTGTCTCTTGTGAGCTTTAAGCAAGGCTCTCCAGACATGGAGGGCTGTAGCTATTTTTTTATTGAGTTCTTGCAATGTGTCTCTACAGAACCAAAGTGGATTAAAGTTTTTGAGTACTAACCCCTCTAATGAAGTTTATGAGAAGTTGTGCGTGAAGGAAGTTTTCAAGTGTCAAGAGGGAGGATGATGAAAGAAGATTAAGAAGGGATAAAAGCTTAAGCTTGGGGATGCCCCTGCACCCCAAGGAAATATTCAAGAAGTCACAAGCATCTAAGCTTGGGGATGCCCAAGGCATCCCCTTCTTCATCGACAATTATCAGGTCATCTCTAGTGAAACTATATTTTAATTTCTTCACATATTATGTGCTATTCTTGGAGCGTCTTGTGTGTTTTATTTTTTGTTTTGTTTTTGTTTTGTTCTCTGATCATATCAATGTTGGATCCTGGTTACTTACGTTAAAATCATTAGTGGATCGTTGTCTTTAAGCTTGTACCGTACTACAAACACTGCTAAAATTGTTGAAGGTGTAGTTGGGCTTGATAGCTTTCCATGTCTAAAGGTAATTCGTAATAACGTAGTTGTGTGAAGGTCGAGGGATCTAACGGGGTACTTGTGCCGCCGTGAACGGCCCTTCTTGGAGTAAATTTCAATCATGCTCTTAATGTTGAACCTGCTAGTTGTTTGCAATAAGCTTGTGAGTTCTTTTTTACTAATGTTAAGCTACGGTTTTTGGCACTTCCACCATCCAAATTTGCTAGCCTCTTCGGTGCTGTGCATTTCCCTTTTCTCACAATGAGAGTTGGTGCATACTTCGTCAGTACATCCAAAACCCGTGGGAGGACTTCCTCTTGTTCTCCTACACATAAGCCCATACATCTTACTCAAAACAGCCACCATACCTACCTACCACAGCATTTCCATAGCTGTTTCGAGATATATTGCCATACAACTTCCATTTTACATTACATGACTTGTTGTCATTTATCATTTATATATTGCTTTGCATGATTCTATACAGCTGATGTGTGGTTTACCCATGTTACGCTAGATCATTGCACATCCTGCTACACTGGCAGAGGCATACAGTTTTATACATCATGTTTTGTTCATTATGAGTTATTTGTACCAAAAAGTGTGTCATCATATTAGAATGTTTCCCCTACAGTGAGGGAGAGAAAAGTGAAAAGAGCCATGGAGGCCATCGAAAAGTGAAACAGAAAAATAAAAAATAAAAAAAAGAGAAAAAGAAAAAAATAGAAAGAAAGAAATAAAGAGAGAGGGGGCAACATTACTATCTTTTATCCACGCTTGTGCTCATGTTTAGTACCTATACTCCATGTGAGAGAGTTTTCATGTTTTACTAGTATACCTATGTGGGGAATATTACGTTATAGAACTTGGGTTGTATATTCCAATGATGAGCTTCCTCAAAAGTGCTCTAGGTCTTCGTGAGCAACCGAGTTGGATGCACCCCCACTAGTTCCATTGGAGAGTTTTCATACACATATAGCTCTATGTGCATCCGTTGCGCGGCAATCGCTACTCCTTGCATAGCTTCGATTATAAGACTTCCTCTTGTCTAATGATCACTTATAGCTTTGTGAGACTTTCTTCCATTGGCCTTCCAAACCCCCATTAACGTTCTCTTTGCCATAACATCCTGGTGCCAATACCGAATGCTCACGCTCACCGGTTGAGTAGGCTTCAAAACAGTTGATTCATGACGTTCATGTTTATTTTTACTTGACTGGATCCTTTTTCTATGTTGTGAAAATTTACTTAATGCTTGGAATTGAAGGATAGAACTCCTACACTGAATACTAAAAACATCTATAATGAACGTTGTACGGTTTCATGTCTTTAAAGCCATCATTCATGAAAAGTTTTAACTTGTTTAACTATCTTGCTTTATTATCTCTTATTTAATATCAATTATAGACATTTGCTTTGAATGATTTGATCTCAGCTCACTTGCCATTACATCACTATTAGATCAAGATTGTGTTGGAAGCATGTCACTACAAAAAATTATATTGTTTTATCGTTTACCTACTCGAGGACGAGTAGGAACTAAGCTTGGGGATGCTGATACGTCTCAAACGTATCTATAATTTTTGATGTTCCATGCTTGTTTTATAACAATATCACATGTTTTATTTGCATTATATATCACTATTATGCATTTTCTGGAACTAACCTATTAACAAGATGCCACAGTGTCAGTTCCTGTTTTCTGCTGTTTTTCCGTTTCAGAAAAGCTAGTCGGAAAATATTCTCGGAATTGGACGAAAATCAACGTACATCAATATTTCACCGACACGTCCACGGAGTCCAAAGGGGGAACGGAGAAGCGCCAGGGAGGCGCCACACCACCCTAGGGCGCGGCCCAGATGTCTGGCGCGCCGAGGGGTGGTGTGGGCCCCTCGGTTGCCGCCTTACGCCGCCCTTTGGACCATATATTGCCTCCGCAGAGAAAACCCTAAAAACAAGAAGGATTTTACGAGAAACACTCCAGAGCTCCGCCGCCATCGCAACCTAGTTTCGGGGGTCAGAAGATCTCGTTCCGGCGCCCTGCCGGAATGGGGATTGCCCCCCGAAGCCATCTCCATCGGCCACGCCGCCTCCACTTCAACTTCATGATGGTTTGTGAGTAGTTTCCTTATGGACTACGGGTTCTTGGCTGTAGCTAGTTGGTACTCTCTCTCCCATGTTGTTCAATACAATAGTCTCATGAGCTGCCGTACATGATTGAGATTCATCTGATGTAATTGGTGTTGTGTTTGTTGGGATCCGATAAATTGTGGAATTATGATCAGTGGTTCATCATGTTATCATACTTATGTTTTATTTAATATCTTGCATGCTCTCCGGTACTTGTGGTTACCCTGATCAAGTAGTTGCATGTATCTCCAAGAGGGAGTATTTATATGCTCGATAGTGGGTTCATGCCTCCAGTAATCTGGGCGAGTGACTGCAACGTCTAAGGTTATGGATGTGCTGTTGCCACTAGGGATAAAACAACAATGCTATGTCTACGGTCATTTGTGTTGTTTACATTACACACTTTGCTTAATGCGATTATCTGTTGCTTGCAATTTAATACCAACGGGGGACACGGATGTTAACCTGGCGGTGGATTATTAGTCATAGATGCAGTTGGATAACGGTCTATGTATTATGTTGTAATGCCCGATTAAATACTACAGTGAACTTTATCTTATCATAATATGCATTGTCATGCCATCACAATTTTATCAATTGCCCAACTGTAATTTGTTTACCCAACACATGTTATTCGTTTGGAGAGTTACCTCTAGTGTAGATAGCTGCGAACCCCGGTCCATCTGTAATCATCATTGCTTTCCTGTCAACTCCACGCAAGCAACTATTTTCTGGTGCCATTGCCTCTGTGTTACTGCTACTGTTGCTCTCATATTACTGCTGCTTTGATATCACGTTTGTTACTAGTGCTTTCCCAGGTGTGGTGGAATTGACAACTCCGCTGCTAAGGCTTATAAGTATTCTTTGTCTCCCCTTGTGTCGAATCAATAAATTTGGGTTTTACTTCACTCGAAGACTGTTGCGATCCCCTATACTTGTGGGTCATCAATATGCCACGGGGTGGCTTGATTAGTGGTAGCGACGACGCGAGCGACGGCGTTCCGGCGAAAGTGAGAGACTATTGGGGATATGCCCTAGAGACAATAATAATTTAGTTATTATTTATCTTCAAGTTTATTATTAATGTTTATATCTTTATGCTATAACTGTATTGGGTACTTGAATAGCAAATACAAAGTATTCAAGAGGAAAACCTCCAATGCACGTGTAGAGATATGAACAAAGTAAAAGTGTTCCTAGTCTTGTCTCTGAGACTGGCCTATCTTGTTGTTAGATGATCATGTTTACCCGCTTCTTCGCCTTTGCTTGCGCTGGCGCCCATATCGATGGAAGATTGGTTGAGTAGGGCAGATCTACGAGCGTAGGTTTTACCGACCGCGAACAAGTCCGTTACACTTTGCCTATTCGACTCCAATTTGGATTTCCATCGCCCTTTGCTAGGTCGTGTTTTCGACCGTGTGCATATTTTTTTTAGAACTTCACCCCTTATTATTCAGATGCAGAACCATAGCTTGTACACACACCCTCGGGTCGACTATACTTGGGTAGCTACAGTACGTTTTTACGAAGTATATTGACAATACTTCAGTTTTTTTTTTTTTTAGATAAAGGGCTTTATTACTTAAAGTTTAAGCATTACACCCGGCCTCTGCATCACAAAAATGCACACAGCCGCAATCCAAGTGAAAAATAAAAGAAAGAGTAAAGCACTAGGCGTATTACAATCATGAATGAATAAAGTAAAACGCAAGCACTGTGGTTGACCGCGAGCGCCTATGGAGCACCAATCTGGCGATCAAGCGACCATCCATGATGGGTAAAAATATCCATCGCCACCTTTTCCAAACGTGCACATGCATCCGTAAAGAGGCCTCGATGTCCCTCCCGTTGTAAGGTGGACCACGAACGGAAAATACTTGTGCACCTCTAGATTACCTGTAAGCGAGAAACATCTTTATCATTAAAAACCTTGTCATTTCTACTTAGCCACATCGACCATATTACGGCTATCGCTCCCACCCTAATAACGGTTTTGTACTTTCTATCAATCCCATGTAGCCAATTGCCAAAAACATTAGCAACAGACTTTGGTTGATATAAGTTTGAGGCTATCTGGATGGTTGACCATATAGAACATGCAAAACTACTCTCGAAGAATAAGTGTTTTATTGTCTCATGTTGTGTACAAAACATACACTTCGTACTTCCATGCCAATTTCGTTTAACAAGGTTATCGTTAGTTAGAATGACACCCCTACGAAGATACCACATAAATACTTTATTTTAAGTGGGATCTTCATTGTCCATATTTTTTTATTATCATCGACTGGCACATCGGAATGTACAAGCGCCCTATACATAGAATCCACGGAGAATTTTCCATTCGTACATAGATTCCAACGAAACTCATCAGGACCTTGTGTGAGTTGCACCGAACTCAGCCGTACCAACAAGGAGTTCCAAGACGTGAGTCTTGGCCCAATGAGATCTCGTCTGAACGTCACGTTCGGAGGAGAGGACTGCATAACGGTGGCAATAGTATCTCCTTTATGACGCACAATATTGTATAGGGTTGGATATTGATCCCGCAGGGTGGTATGACCTAACCATTTGTCCTCCCAGAATCTAATCTCCGTACCATCCTTAATATTAAATACTCCGAAGCGAAAGAAGTGTTTCTTTGTCGCCATCAGTCCGGCCCAAAAGTGGGAATCACCAGGTTTCCAGTACACCTGTGAAACCGCCTTTGTTCCAATGTATTTTCTCTTAAGGAGCGTTTGCCATATCCCATCTCGGTAAGCAGCTTAAAAAGCCATTTACCTAGAAGGGCTGAGTTCTTAACGTTAAGGTCATGAATACCCAGCCCTCCCTGATCCTTAGGCCGACAAACAACATTCCATTTAGCCAATCTATATTTCTTTTTCTCGCCATCTCCTTGCCAAAAGAATCTTGATCGGAAGTAATCCAATTTATGCAAGACTCCTTTTGGTATTTGGAAGAAGGATATCATATACAGTACCATGTTTGTTAGTACTGAATTAATGAGAACCAACCTCCCACCAAGAGAAAGCAACTTTCCTTTCCAACTAGACAGTCTAGCTTGAAGACGTTCCTCGACGTGGCGCCATTCCGCATTAGTCAATTTCCGATAATGTATTGGTATTCCAAGATACATTATTGGAAATTGACCTTGCTCACAGCCAAATATGTCGGCATACTGAGCAGCTGCTTCTTGAGCCTCACCGAAGCAAAAAATTCACTCTTGTGGAAATTGATTTTAATCCCGATAATTGCTCGAATGCTGATAATATCAATTTCAGATTCGCAGCTTTATCTAGATCATGTTCCATAATAGAATTGTATCGTCTGCATATTGAAGGATAGATAATCCACCATCGACTAGATGTGGAATCACTCCTTCAATTTGGCCATCCGTCTTTGCACGTTCAATCATGATCGTTAACATATCCGCCACTATATTAAATAGTATGGCGATAGAGGATCACCTTGCCTTAATCATTTTTTGTTTGGAAGTAGCGGCCAACGTCATCATTGACTTTTATCGCCACACTACCCCCAGAAACAAAATTCTGATCAAAGCACACCACTCATCCGAGAAACCTTTCATTCTCAGAGTCTGTAGTAGGAACGGCCATTTCACCTTATCATAAGCCTTTTCAAAATCGATTTTGAATATCACCCCATTTAGTTTTTTCGTATGCATCTCATGAACGGTCTCGTGTAGAACCACGACCCCGTCTAGGATATTCCTCCCTTGCATAAAAGCAGTTTGGGTAGGTTTTACCACATGATCAGCCACGGAGTTTAACCTAATGGTTGCTACTTTAGTAAAGATTTTGAAGCTAACATTCAGAAGACATATAGGCCGATACTGTTGTATCCTTTCGGTGTTCTGAATCTTAGGCTGCAAAATGATTTCCCCGAAGTTAAGGCGAAATAGCTCCAGTTGTCCGGCGTGTAAACACCAAACAACTCGAGCAAATCAGACTTAATGGTTTCCCAAAATGCTGGTAGAACTCAGCCGGAAAACCATCAGGTCCAGGCGCCTTGTTATGCTCCATCTGGAAAACCGCCTTACTTATCTCCTCTTCAGAGAAAGGAGCAGTAAGAAAGTTGTTTTCCTCAGGAGTAACTTGGGTAATATCATTCGTTCGAGACTCATCAAGAGAAAAGTTTCCTTCCTCGGGAGCCCCGAACAAACCTTTATAGTAGTTTGTGATATATTCCTTGAACTGATCCTGTCCACCTATCAAGCCCTCATCCTGATGAAGAGAGTGAATACATTTCTTCCTATGTCTGCCATTAGCAACATTATGGAAGTATTTTGTATTCGAATCCCCTTGCAGAATAAATTGAGACTTAGATCTTTGGTACCATTTAAGCTCTTCTTCCCACAGCATACGACCCACTTGCTCATTTGAGTGCCGTTTTAGGTCACTCTCAGCTGCTGATAGGGGTCGTACTTTTGCTAGTTTATCAAGCTCATCGATAATGGAACACATGCGCTCTTTTTCTTTTTTAAGCATGCCAGTTGTGTGTCTCGCCCATCCACGAAGGAATTTACGCAAATTGCGCATCTTATTATTCCAGCGTTGGATTGCACTGTCACCCACAACCGGTTGAGCCCATATTCTTTTAACCAAATCATCAAAGCCATCCCGCAGCAGCCATCCTAATTCGAATTTGAATTGAGACTTAACAGGCGGCTTCAATGTTCCAGTAGAAAGTAGTATGGGGACATGATCCAAGAAAGCCTTAATACGTTCCAAAGCACGGACCGTCACCAATGGATATTTATCCTCCCAACGGGAGTCCATGAGCACACGGTCTAGCTTCTCGTATGTCGGCTCGGGGAGACTATTAGCCCAAGTAAATTGTCTCCCCGTCATATGAACCTCTCTTAAAGACAAGCTATCAATCACATCATTGAATAAGTGAGGCCAATGACCGTCGGATCTACCCTTGCTTTTCTCGTAACGGTACCTCAACATATTGAAATCCCCTCCTATAAGAATAGGGTATAGATTATCCTTAACTAGATTAACCAGTTCTCGAAGAAAAGCAGCCTTATATCTTCTTGGGCAGCGCCGTACACAGGAACCAAACTCCATATAAAATTGTCGGATTTGTTGCGGATATGAAACTTAATATGAAATTCACCATCTGAACGGTCCAACAACTCCATGGTATCAGTTTTAATGCCAAGTAGCATGCCACCCGATCTCCCTCGAGGGGGACAAGAATGCCAAGCAAAATCCACCCCACCTGAAAGTCGGTCTAGAAGGGTGCTTGGAAAATCTCATCTACCCGTCTCGGAAATAGCCAGAAAATCCAACTTATGATCCCTCACATGATGCGCAATATTCAAATGTTTAGCCAAGTCGCCTAGAACTCTGCTATTTTCAAATATGCCATTCATCGGGAAACTCTTGGAGATTTTGACTTATTCACGTTTTTACGCGAAGATTGATTCTTTTTATTTTTAGCGGATTTAGATCTCCGGCTGAAAGCATACAGGTCATCAAAAGATCCCAGCTGAGCCTCGTCCAAATCCACTTCAGTAACCTCTCCTACAATATGTGATAGAAGTTGTCCATCTATTGTGTCATTCGCATCATCATCATCTACAGGTGAGGTTACCGGCCTACGCGAAACACTAGTTAACACCTTACGGCGATCATACTCTACATGTTTCAGAACATTAGCCAAAAGTACCACCTCTTTTTCATTTCTCCCTAAACTGACGCCTACCGCTGATAACTTAGCAGATAAAGTAGACGAAGGAAAAGACAAAAATGATTTGGTGATTTGGGACGTATCAGCAACAGGGGTGGAGTAGGACTCACCTTTGTGACGCATCGCCTTCGCCATAGTATCCTCGTCCGTCGCTGAAGCCCCATCCCTCCCAGTGAGGTGACGACCGCTGCGCCTAGGAGTCACCATAGGCGGCGGCTGTAACCCCACTGGTGCAGTCACAATGGGAGAGGGCGAAGACGATGTAGCAGCCCTCTCAACCAATGTGGTAGGTGTCGAAGACGCTGGGGTAGTCGCCGCTACCATGGGGGAAGACAATGTTGACGTAGGGTCCTCCTCCAAAGTAGTACGACATGGCGAGTCGAGACCCTCGCCGTTGCTCCTCAACGGACAGGCCAGCGAGCCGACGAGCAGCTCCGTCGCAGCTCCCGTGCTATCCGTTGCGCTGGAGGCATGTAACGGCCCAGAAGTCGTCGCGCAGACCATCTGCTGCACCCCAGCGGGCGTCAAGCACGCGTCCTGGCCCCAGCCGCGCGGGCAGCAGGCATCTCTGCTGCAGTCGCCCGTGGCCCATCGGGGATCACCGCGCCCGGACCAGCAGGCGAAGTGCTGGAGCCGACGCGACCCGCGCGAGCGGTAGATAGCGGCCCTAAAGCCGTCGTCTCACCCGCGCGATGGGCGACCCCGTCACAGCCCACATCCGGCTGGGCCAGTTTGCTGGGGCGATCCGTACTCCGCGCAAGCACCTGCCTGTGAGCGCCCTCCCGATGTTCCTCGCCCAGCACCTCCAAATCCGGCCCAGGAGATGCCGAACACTGTTTTCCCCCCAGCTGCTTACTACCAGACCCGAGACAACCATCTGTAGCCGGAGCGGCAGCAGTGCTAAGCCCAGCAGATTTCCTCCATTGCTTCACCAGTTCAATTGCCCTTGGAGTCTTAGGATTAGGATTAAAAGGAGTGACAGCTAGCCCCTTCAAAGCATGAGCCGTTGGTGCACCATGTTGTCTCCCCTGCATTCGGACTAGGATCAATGGCCATGTTGGAGGCTGACCCTCCACCGGTGGAAGCATCACCTTGAGTAGAATGATCACCAAGGCCGTCCTCCTCCATCCCATTATCATCTGAGTCGTCTTTTCCTTTGCGCTGCCAGACAAATGGCACAAAGTCTGCCTCCAGAATGAAATCATCTTTTTCTGGCCGGAAAGTGAAGTCAAACCCTTTGAGACGCAACACCGCATCCGTAGCAATGAAAGGAACGATATCATCAACCTTGTTGAATAAGTCGAAAGTCATCATCCCCACTAAGATACGGACCACCCCCCGACGGTGGAGGGCAAGCATATCCACATCAATTGTTGACCCAATGAGAGTGCCCACAGCCCACAAACCCCAAAAATGTCTCAGCGGATTCGGCACCCCTGTAACATGGAACCATTGCTGATGCAGCTCCAATTTGTGCGCCACATCCACCGGCTTCTACTGGCTGAACACTAGTTTGGTGCCCTGAGAAGGAACTCCAAGTTCAATGCCGTCAAATCTCAGCAAGTCCTCCTTGGTCGGGAAGTTAACCGTGAAAGAATTGGTGCCATTAGGAATTGCCTCCCACCTCCAAGACGGAACTGGACACAGTCGAGCCACCTGGGCTTCCACCTGTTTCGCAGTGGTGGCCGTACCCTGAACTGTAACGAGAGCAACCGGACTGTGACTAGGAGCCAAACCCGCCTTGTACAAATGGTCTGGGAACTGCAAGAACATCGTATCTTTGTGACCCTGACCCACAACAAGCATCTGAGGTCTTGGGAGTTTCAGCGTCGGGCACATCGGAGTCGGATGTTTCGCATTATCACAAATGAAGCAGTAGTGTTTAGCTGGGCAGTCTTTAGTAGCATGCGTATTAACCGCACACTTCCAACACCACGCCTTCAGTTTCTTAGGACCTTGCACATGAGCCTCTGAATGCACGACGTCCTATACCTCAGCCTGTGGCGGAACTACGGCCGGCTGCCCCGCAGCCGGAGCCAATTGATGTCCGACCGTCACATGATGCTGTGCCACCGCACCTTGGATCACTGGCTGCTGCACCGACCCGGCCAGAACTCCTTGCTGCTGCCCCTGACCCTGGGTCCCGGTCGTCTTCTTCTTTTTCTTCCGTGAGGGTGCCTGTGCCATGGCCCTGAAGGCGAACCCCGCCGGTGGCTGAAGCCCTGCAGGGACCGGCGCTGCTTGCTGCACCACTCCTGGCTGACGAGGTGCGAAGGTGGGGGGGTGCAGCGGAATTGCCGAGCGCCCCGCCAGCCCCACGACCACCCGCGGCTAGAGCCGCCGCTGGAGCCCAGGCTGGAGGGCCACCATGGCCCGGAGGCGTGGCCATCAGGCGCGGCGCCGCAGCTACTTCCGCAAAGGACCTCAGCAGCGGCCTCGAGAGGCTCGGGCTCAGCACAGCAGACGACGGCAAGGCGGCTGATGGAGCGCGGCGATGAAGGGGATCGTCGGGAACTGGATGCGATGGAGGCGAGATAGAGCTGGAAGACCTAGCCTTCACGACTCCCCTCCATAATCCCTCGTACCAATGGCCAAGATGAGCCCAGGGAGATCGACGGTTCTCGATCGCATGCGCCTGGGTCCCACCCGTCAGCCGCTGTGGAGTTTGAATTTTCGGGTTAGCCTCCGAGACCACCATTGTCGCCTTGATCCTCGCTGATCCGCCTTCCCCGGCCGCCGCCGACGTAGTCCTCCCATCTTGCACCACCGGGGTGGGACTGAGCTCCGGGAGGAAGTCCCCCAAGCACGGTGGCGGCGTGATCTGAGGTCGTGGTACAGGACCACGCCAGTCCATCCGTACTTGGGGCATCTGCAGAGGATGCGCCTGAGCCGGCCTTCCCCTCCCATCACCGGCGCTGGCGTGGATACTTTAATTTGTTGGCAGTGGGAATCTCCCACGTCTCTTGTACCATGTCACCGTGTGCGTTGTTTTTGTCATGGAAACCCGACATTGAGAAGCTTACGTAATCGGATGCCTCCACCCCTCTACAAAATTTGGCCAAGGAAATGTTGTGCCACACCCTCAACTAGGGATGTAAACGGATCGGATCGGACTTTGCCTCTACCATATCCTTTACCACATTTTTGTCAGATCTAATAATAACCGGATGCGGATTCGTAGACGGATATATGTGGTCGCGGATTCGGGAACAGAAACAACCGGATTTGGAGCGGAAACGAAATTAACCGGATATATACGCGCATAAGTACATTGTCAAACCATACAATCAAAAATAATTGTTCAATAATCTAGTAACTAACAAAGTTTGTACTCCATAGTATTTACAATGACTATTTAAGTGAGTTGTTGCTCAACGGACGAACGCGACAACTCACTAACTACAAATTATGTTGTATTAGGTTAAACATTTCGGTAAGAAATCATATAGTTTGAATTAAAACCATCAGATAATCCTATTTAATTTTTGGATAATCCATATTATGGGCTATTTAATGTGCCATATCCGGGTGTCAAGTTCGGAATCGAATATCCTTATCTATCGGATTCCTAAAAAATGGATTTGGATTTTTCAAAACGGTTTCGAAATCGAATACGGTGCGGAATTATCCTATCCTTTTACACCCTGCCCCAACCATGCAATGCGCCAGTACCAGTGATTGATATTTTGCGAAGCAATTTTCCAGCTTTTGATTAGAGGTATGATCTATGGAATCTATTTTAAACACGAGAAGAAGTGTATGGCTGCTCCTACGGCCTGTGGGTGCGTCGGTTGCTCCTAAGGCACCGCCTGTGGGTGCGCCGGTTGGTCCTACAGCCCCACCTCTGGCTGACACCGGTGAGGCGTCCCCTCCTCGATAGCAGAATCAAGGGAAATGGCCAGCCTCGGCAGCAGAATCCACGGTATCCGCAGAATCATCCTAGGTATCCCAAGTACTTCCCTGTGCAACAACCGATTCCTCCACATGTGTTTCAGCCAACAGCGAGTCAGCAGAAACCGATAGTGGCGCAAGTTCAAGTTCGTCCTCAGATCTCTGAGAAGCAGCATAGCACAAAGGTAACTCTGATCAGACGGGATCCTCTCAATCTGCTAGTTATGAGGTTTTTCTAGTGGTTGTTGCACCAACGGTGGAATTAGATCTCCGGTACAACAAGCTAATTTGCTTCAATTGTGCAGATCCGGTCCACTTTGTTGGCAACTGTGTAAAGCACAAGCTCTGTTTCATTTGCAATATGCCCGGACATCCTATTCACACTTGCCCTGATTGGAGCACCCATCCACTGCTTACTTTGGTAGTGCTAGATCAGGGTTACGATTCTACCATATTGATGTTCCAGATGTGACTGAAATAAGGTGGCTGGACTGATCAATGTCAAGAAGGTAATATCTCTTTGTCAGAATTGGAGAAGAATTTCCCTGCAAATTAAATTCTATAAAAATAAGAACTGGATTCCAATACCTTCCTAGTGAGATTCCCTCCATGGAAGAATGTATTGGATCTGTGTGAGCTCCCAACCTTTGATTTGGAAAAAGGAGTGACAGTGAAGATGTTACGTGGAATGGAGAAGTCAAAGCTCTTGGTACTTTAAAACAAGTGTGGGTGACTGTTCATGGTATTCCACCAAAATGGTGTGCCCGGAAAACCTTTGGTCAAGTGGCTTCTATCTTTGGAATTATGATGGATGTTGATTGGACCGTGATATTCAAGAGTTTCTACGTTGAGGTTAAGTTAATGTTGGTCTCCTGCAAGGATAAATCAAAGATTCCTCCTCAGAGCATTGTGGAGATGAATCAAGATTGATATAGGTTACACTTGTCTGTGGAAAACATGTGCTCTAGAAATAATGGAAATGGACCTGGAAATGACCCGAGAGGTGATGACACTAATCAAGTGTAGCCAGCTGCCAACATGGATACTAATACACAAGGAGGCGACTCTGGTCCTACACTAATCAGTCTCCAGCTCCTGCTACTGGTTCTTTCACATCCTTGCATGGGATGCATACTGCTACACTGTTCCCTATGGTGAGAGTGGTAGTTGGAATGGGGGTGATCTTAAAAATCAAGCTTGTATGCTTAGCCTACCAAATCCATGCCTGATAAGTTAGACTACAATTCTCTGGGTGATAGTGTGTGGGATTGGGAAGGCCCTTTCATGAAACCCTTTCATGTTGATGTGGATGATGTTCAAGAGGTAACCTTTTCTCAACTTACGGATAAATTTGGTCGTATGGATTACAGTGTTCAAGTGTTGCAAAAGTCCCAAGATTCACGTGAGGAAGTTCAGGAAGATGAGGACAGATGCATGGAACTGCTTGATCAAGAGACCTGCAACAAGTTAAGTGGTTTGAAAGATTCCTCTAAATCCATGGCTACCCCAAGGTGCCTATTCATGTGCCAATGAAAAGATCTAAGTGTGGTCTTATGGTTGCTACAAGAAGAAGCTCAAGGAACCATGGGACCACCAACATAATTGAAAAGTCAAAAGAGTACCCGAAGAAGAGAAATCTGGAGGTTCCTCTTTATTTCAAAGGTAAATCCTTTGCAGTTCTAGATTCTACTATCCTTATTGATATGCTAGACTCTGTTGATATAGTTTGTGAAGATTCTGAAATTGAAAATCGAACTATTGTTTGACACTTATTTGATAGAGATTGTACTCAAACATGAATTTGTTGTACAAAACCCTAAGGTAGTTATACCTGCTGATATTGATATAGAATGTTTAAACAGTTGCCTATTCAATATGGTCTTAATAACCATGTTGGGAGTCCAATACTCAGATTAGTTTCCTGATTATGAGTGTAGCTTTGGAAAAACCCCCATGGACTTTGGTTAATCATAGAAAAAATAAAACCATCTCTCATGATAGGAGGAATTTGGAACATTAGAGGTACAAAGAAACCTGGCCGCAAACAAGCGTTTGCTGACCTAATTTCCAAATATAAACTTGAGTTTATTAGTATACAAGAAATTAAGAAAATGTCTTTTACCACATATTTTCTCAACTTTTATTTTTGGACCTTGGACCTTAATTTCATGGTTCTTTTCACCAGCCAATAATACGGTTGGTGGTATTCTGGTTGGCTGAGAGAAGATATGTTTGTTGTACTTAGCCACACATGTTTGAAATATTGTGTTTATGTGGTGGTTCAAGATAAAATGGTTGTGTTCATAAGGCAACTAATTTTCATTTATGGGACACCTTATTATGAGTTTAAGATGGAGTTCATTGCTGAACTTCATAATGTAATGGAGAAAAGCTCCATCCCCACCCTGTTGGGGGGTGGTGGTGATTTGAATTTAGTTAGAGCTGCTGCTGACAAGATCAATTGTTCCATTAATGCTAACAAGTTCTCTACTTTATTAATGATTGGATTATTATATGGTCCTTAATTGATTTTAAGTTAGCTAACCGAAGTTTTACTTGATCTAACAACCAAAACATTCCCATTGTCGACACCCTGCCAACTGGGGGTATCACGATGACATGTGGTGTGGGCCACCGCAAACTCTCCAAGGAGATAAGGTATGTATGAAACCACCATTCCGTCCCATCCATGGCAGGTTGTCTTCCCGGAGGGAAAGGTGATGAACAGCTCCACGGTGCTATGGGTATTTATACTCCAAGCGGAGCGTGGAAACCTACAAGATCTACATCTTCAAGGAGCACCAACTAGCACTACAGCATCACGGCGATGAGGAGCGGCACGGGAAGCAACTACGGCGAGCTTCTCGAAGATGTCTGATGGCTTCGCCCTCAGACATCTTTAGGAAGCTCGTCCCAGAACCCTTCCCAAGAGACATGGGGAATCACGCCCCACTGGCAGAAAGGTATGTACACCGGTGGGGCTGGCCGGGTGCCTTTGTCTCTCTTGCAGATGGCCCACAACACAGGCGAGTGCCCGCCCGGGATCGCCGAAGCCATCGAGGGAGGTTCACGACCCCTCCCGGCCGCACGCGCCACCTACCACCCTGGGAGAGCAGGTAGACACCCAGCGGACACTTGGCGCGCCCCGTCTGAGGCGCGGAAGGAGCGCTGGCTTGCTGACCGGCGCGGCGGGCTTGACAAGACAACACGCTCCGCCCAGTCCGCGCTAGGGCGCGGAGCGGCGCGTGGACGGCTTGGTAGCGAGTTGTCGCCACCTCCCTCCACGACCAATGCCACCTGTCTACCGCGGTGGAACGTGATGACGTGGAACAACATGTTCGCTGGGAGACCCCAAGTGTAAGGTTTGATGTAATTTAGTAGCAAGTTTTCACTTGATTACAAAACCAAGGTTATCAATCCAGTAGGATTTGGAGAAGGCTTCGGAAAGGTGTCAACGGCGCCGTTTACGATAATTGACGTGGACCTGCGCACAGCCGAACAAACTACTTTGCCCCTACAAAACAGAGAGGTTGTCAATCTCTCCGCCTTGTTGAACACAAAGAATTAAATGTATGTGTGTAAAATAATATGAGAGCAAAAATGACCAGCGAGCAAAATGACTTAGAAAGTCTATTAGAACGGTTGTAAACAATATAGAAAAATAGGACCGGGGTCCACAGTTCACTAGTGGCGTCTCTCCAAAAGATAAACATGTTGGGTAAACAAATTAAATCGAGGCAATTGACAAACATTGGCGCAACACAATACTATCATGACACAAAGTTCACCGTTTCATTTAATATGGGCATTACGACAAAATACATAGACCGTTATCCAGCTGCATCTATGACTAATAATCCACCCCAAGATTGCTATCCAGCTTGTCACCTGGAAGTATTAAGTTGCAAGCAACAAATAATTGCAATAAGCATGGTGCGTAATGTAAGCAATGGTTACAACATATAGCAATAAACACCGCTATTTTATCCCTAGTAGCAACAACACATCTCAAGTCTTAATCGTTTATGTCAACTCGAGCTCAGACAAGAGAGGCATGAACCCACTATCTAGCATAAATACACTCTCTAAGATACTAGCAATTACTTCGGCCAAAGCATCCACAAGCATCGGAGAGCATGCAAGATCATAAATAAAACATATGATAAACAATCTGAAAAATAATGTCATGACTCCATAATTCATTGGATCCCCGCAAACACAACATGTAGCATTACATAAAGATGATCTTAATCATGTAGGCAGCTCATTCTACTATATACAATAGACAGAAGAATCGCTGCCTCCTCATTCGTCCACGTCGCCCTTTAATCGAGAGCCGTCCGATCGCGACGTCAGACGGCCCAGATGCGCCCCTCCAACACGTGCTACTGTAGCACTCGATTTTTGTCCAATCCGGAGTCGCCACGTCACCCCGGTCACCATCCGGTCGATCCGGTCGCAGCCGGTCACTCCACGCGCACGAACTTTGGCGCAGTTTTTTTTGCACACACACCCCCGCAAAGGACCAAAACATAATTTGCAAAAAAACCGAGGACTTCTCTGCAAAATTGCGACGAGCTCATCCCCGTCCTCTTTCCCTCTCCCGCGACGGCGGAAGACCCCGGCGGCACCGACGCGCCGCGCCGCCGTCACGCTCCTCCCCGCACGCACCGGGGCACACGGCGAGGTGCCACGCCTCCTCCGCTATCTCCTGCCCTGCGCAGGCTTGCCGGGACGGCTTCTTAGCGCCGGGATGGTCGCCGCCGCGCCCGCCGGCTCCGCCGCGTCCGCGCACCTTCGCGGCCGCTCCGACGACCACAAGCAGGCGGCACCACCCCCTTCGGCCTCCACGCGGTCCCGCGCGTCGAACGCGCGCACCCGCGCGACCCAGGACGCGGCGGTGCGCCGCCGGCAGCCTGGGCGCCGCCGCGGACGGCGCGGCTAGGGTTTGCCCCCTGTGACGTCAGCACGACGTCACAGTGGGGCCGCCCTGTCAGATTTTTTAAATTTTTTTCCCTTTCGAATTTTTTTAAAAAAAAAACCCCCAAACAAACTTAAAAAAATAGCCAAAACTAAAAAAAATATCCACAATTTTTTTCCAAGCAATTCTACATAAATAATGCAAACCAAAAAAATAACAAATGTCCATATTTGTTTCTCGAAGCAAAATTCAAATTTCAATTATCCATGTGTTTTACAAATTTGTATTCCCATATATGTCAAAAAAAAAATCAAATGTGCTAAACTATTCAAAGAATGAGTGATTTCCGAATTTGAACAGTTTTCAAAATTTTACACTCACAAAGACTTAACGGTTGAACGAGTTTAAAATTGAAACTCCCGGGCGCGGCAGAGCAAATAGCCGAAACAAACTTTAAAAAAAAGCCAAAACTAAAATAATGTCCACAATTTTTTTTCAAGCAATTCTACATAATTCTAACTATGATTTTGACATAATTCTAAATAATGCAAACCAAAAAATTAACAAATGTCCATATTTGTTTCTCGAAGCAAAATTCAAATTTCAAGTATCCATGTGTTCCATGTGTTTTACAAATTTGTATTCCCCACATATGTCAAAAATAATTCAAATGCGTCAAACTATTCAAACAATGGGTGATTTCCGAATTTGAACAGTTTTTAAAATTTTTGATTCACAAAAACTTAACGACTGAACGATTTAAAATTTGAACCCACGGGCAATTCAAAATTTGTTTTTTTCCTTTTATTTTTGCTGCAAAAAAACAAACTATGCATACAACTTTGTGAATAAAAAAACCATAAATAATTTAGACCAACCATTTTACTACGTACACAACAAAAAATGACAAATATATCAAAGTGACGACAAAAAAAAAATGCACGCTCAAATTTCAAAATTCAAATATCCCTGTGTCTTCGAAATTTCTTTTTTTTCATATACGTCAAAGGCAATTCGAAACGGAAAAATATAAATAATTTGAACCAACAATTTAATATGTCCGCAGCAGAATTTTTTTTTTGCTACAAAAAAACAAACTATGCATACAACTTTGTGAATAAAAAAACCATAAATAATTTAGACCAACAATTTTACTACGTCCACAACAAAAAATGACAAATATATCAAAGTGACGGAAAAAAAAATGCACGCTCAAATTTAAAAATTCAAATATCCCTGTGTCTTCGAAATTTCTTTTTTTTTCATATACGTCAAAGGCAATTCGAAGCGAAAAAAACTAAATAATTTGAACCAACAATTTTAATATGTCCGCAGCAGAAAAAAAAATATGTCAACGTGGTAACATGCACGATCAAAATTCAAAATTTAAATTTCCCTTCGTCTTAGCAATTTCTTTTTTTATTTACTTCAAAAAGAAATCAAATGCGTTAAACTATTCAGCAACTGGATGGCTTCTAAATTTGAACGATTTCCGAAATGCGGCCAATCTTAAAACGGAGGCCTCCGTTAAAACGGAAGGCTTCCAAATCTGCGCAATTTTCACATACGAACACTTTCGAGATTAAATTTAATGGGCCGACAAAATATACCAAATATTCAAAATGAATTTAAAAGTGCTAAACTATTCCAAAACTTGATGACTTCCGAATTTAAGCAATTTCCAAAATGTTACCGATTTTCCTATTTCCGCAATTTTACGACCGAATAATTCAAAAAAATAAGCCCACGGGCGCGGCGGAGCCCGCGCTTAATCCCCTAGTAAGATCTAAACAATGGAACACAAAGGAGAAGAGACAACCATCTAGCTACTGCCATGGACCCGTAGACCCGTGGTGGACTACTCACCCATCACTCCGGAGGCAGGCATGGTGGTGTAGATGCCTCCGGTGATGATCTCCCCCTCCGGCAGGGTGCCGGGAAGAGCTTCAAGACCCTCCCGATCTAGGGTTGGCGACGGCGGCGGCCTCGGAACTTTTCTGGAAAATATGATCGGGTATCGAGGGTTTTTGGGACGAAGGTAATTTATAGGCGAAAGGGCAACTCGGGGAGATGCCCGAGGGTGCCAGGTGGGCCCCTGGCGTGGTCAACCCTTTAACTGCGCCTGGGTGGCGTCTGGGGGCTGTGGGCCCCCCTGCAGCTCCCCTCCTGACTCCGTCTTCATTTCTTCGTAAAAATAATTGTATTAAATTTTTAGCCAATTGCGAGAAAATTCCCCGACTAGCTTTTCTGAAACAAAAAGATAGCAGAAAACAAGAACTGGCATTGGGCATCTTGTCAATAGGTTAGTTCCATAAAATATGCCAAAATAATATAAAAAATAATAAAAACCGGTGGCAATGTTATATAACAAGCATGGAACAATAAAAAATTATAGATACGTTTGAGACGTATCAGCACACACCGGCGAGGTGTCACGCATGCACATCATCGAATGTCTGTGTATCCCCTTGGAATATAAAAGAAGGACCTTGTCTACTTAGTAGGGGATGGATACTTTGTTGTCGGCCACGCACCAGAAGATTCACACAAAGAGAAGGAGCCCAGTAAGAGAGAGAGACCCCGGGAAGAGCTGACCCTGACGGAAGAGAGATCCCACACTTGTAATCCATATCCACCTTCAATCCAAGATCAGACAAGGAGAACGTAGGGTTTTACATCTCCGGATGGCCTGAACTTGGGTAAAAAACTGTGTGGGCTTCCTAATCATGACCATCTTCATCTCTCATGACGACGCAGAAACTCCTCGTGCCCCACTTCCGGACAAATCTGTAGGGGAATGATCTGGTTTCCCCGGTGACCGCATTTCGACACGCGACACCCATCATGGCCACTTTTAGAGTTGTTACTAGTACTGATTGGGAAGCTAAATTCTCTCTCACTATTGTTAAAGCATTGCCTAAATCTATTAGTGACTACACCCTGCTGCTTATTGACACATGCTCAAGGGTTGCTCCCCCACCTAGGCTTTTTTCATTTTGAAAAGTGGTGGCTAGAATATCAAGATTTTCATGACTTGGTTGTGACAACCTGGTCCTCTGAGTGTAGGCTTACCTCTGCTATTGAAAGATGGCAGTATAAGTTAAGACTTTTAAGGAAAAATAATAAAGGTTGGAGTATCAACATTGATGTTGCTAACAAAAATACTAAAGTTGATTTGACACAAGAATATGATATCCTAGATAAGTTTGTTGAAGCCTGCTTACACACTGGTGAGAAGGAAGAAACACTTCCTATTTCAATATTATTGCTAGCCAGAGGAGAAGGAAGAACAAATAGCTATTTTAGATGACCCTCTTGGACCAGTTGAAACTACTGGTGAGATGCTGGGAGTGGCATCGAAAATTTACAATAAAAATTTGCTGGTGAGGAGAGAGTTAACATATCACTTGGTCCCGGAGGATATGGTGTCTAAGGAGAAAATGTTTTGCTTCAAAAACCCTTCCTTGAGGATGAAATTAGGGAAGTTATTTTTTTACTTCAAATGCTTGTGGTGCACTAGGCCCTGATGGCTTCTCTTTTTTATTTTATCAAAAAAAAAAAGAATGTGATTAAAAGTGAGCTTATGGCCTAGCTAGAGATTTTGAGTCTGGGGATCTTAATGTTTCTAGACTTAAGTATGCCATTGTATCCTTATCTCTAAAGTCTGATGCAAGAGATATGAAGAAGTTTAGACCCATTAGCTTGGGTAACTGTAGTCTAAAAATAATTTCAAAAGCTATTACCAATAGAATTTCTTCTGTTGGGATTAGAATTGTTGCAAAAAGACATATTGCATTTATTAAGGGGAGGTTTATTCTTGAGAGTGTGGTGTCAGCTGAAGAACTTATTCATGCTGCCCACACTAGAGGGGAATCTTCCTTGGTCTTCAAGTTGGATTTAAAAAAAAGCCTATGACAGGGTTGACTGGAATTTCCTACTACCTCCAGTCTGATATAAGTGTCGGGGAAACAACGCTTGGCTAGTACAAATTCCTTCGTACCTCACAACAATAATTGTGGATCGGAGGGAGTAGATGAAATGATTCAATTTGTAGGTTTTGGTCCTGTCATTAGGGGTTGGATAAAAAGTATGTTAGTGGGTGGATCCTTTTGATTCAGAATTGATGATGAAAATAGTTCATATCTTAGAGCTGGTAAAGGGCTGAAACAAGGGAATCCTAATTCGCCAAATTTATTTAACTTGGTGGAGATGTGTTCATGATGCGGCTACAACCGCCCGTTGGAAACCCCAAGAGGAAGGTATGAAGCAGCACAGTAGCAAATTTACCTTGATTGCAAAACCAAGGTTATCGAACTAGTAGGAGTTGGAAGAGCTGCAACACGGTGTCAAACAGGCGCCAGCAAGTTGACTTGGACCTGCGCACACACAATCAAAATACTTTGTCCCAATGTAACAGGAAGGTTGTCAATCTCCTTGGCTTGATGAATACAAAGAGTTAAACGTATGGTGTGGAGAATAAAAGTAAATGCAAAAATGAACAGCGAGGAAATGTGTGTAGAACGTGGTGGAAACGGTGTTTGTATCAGTGTAAAATAAAGGACCGGGGTCCACAGTCTCTCCATAAAACAGATAAACTAACATGTTGGGTAAACTAATAACAGCTGGGCAATTGACAAAGTGCAAAGGGCATGACAATGCATATTATGACAAGAACATGTTCAATGTGATATATATTGGGCATTACAACAAGATACCTATACCGCTTTGCTAGCTGCATCTATGACTAATAATCCACCTATAGAATAACATCCGTGTATCCCACAAGTATTAAGTTGCAAGCAACAAATAATTGCAATAAGCAAAGTGTGTAATGTAAACAATGCAAATGACATATAGACATAGCAAAGTTGTTTTCTCCCTAGTGGCAATAACACATCCAACACCTTAGTCGTTTCTGTCATCTCGAGCCTAGGCATTGGAGACATGAACCCACTATCTAGCATAAATACCCCCTCTTGGAGTCACTAGCATCTACTTGGCCAAAGCATCTACTAACAACGAAGAGCATGCAAGAACATAGATAACACATATGGATAGATAGATGAACAAACTTGATCATAACTTCACAATTTATCGGATCTCAGCAAACACAACATATAGCATTACATAAAGATGATCTTGATCATGTAGGCAGCAACCAAAATCTAAACATGATAGCACAAGAGTGGAGAGACAACCATCTAGCTACGCTATGGACCCGTAGTACCGTGGGAAACTACTCACGCATCAGTCCGGAGGCAGGCATGGCGATGTAGAGCCCTCCGGTGATGATCTCCCCTCCGGCAGGGTGCCGGGAAGAGCTTCAGAACCCTCCCGAACTAGGGTTGACGATGACGGCGGCGACAGAACTTTTCGTGAAATTTTGATCGGGTACTTAGGCTTTTTGGGACGAGGGGAATATATAGGCAAAGAGGCGGCTCGGGGGGCACCCGAGGGCACCAGACGACCCCCCGACACGGCCCCACCTTCTGCCGCGCCGGGGTGGCGTGTGGGCGCCCTGGGTCGCCTCCTCGGCTACCCTTTGTACTTCGTCTTCGTGTCGGTGAAAAACTCGTCCTTGTAAAATTTCGTCCAATTCCGAGAATATTTCCTTACTAGCTTTTCTGAAACAAAAAGACAGCAGAAAACAGGAACCGGCACTGCGACATCTTGTTAATAGGTTAGTCCCAGAAAATGCATAAAAATGATATATAATGCAAATAAAACATGTATCATTTGTTATAAAACAAGCATGGAACATCAAAAATTATTGATACATTTGAGATGTATCAGTTCACTAAGATGCTGGGCTTGGTTTCATTAGGGGGCTTTTGCCTCATGTGGAGACTCGAGGTATCATTTTTTTGACGCCTTTACCGTAGGGGGAACCCCCTATGGTGTAGATTTTCTATTTATGAGAAAAACCAGATGTTTTCCCCTGCACGTTTACAACCAATACAAGCTCCACAAACTCGAGGTGTCATTAGTCTCCTACGCTGATGATACTATCATTTTTCTTGAATCAGATGAGAATTATGATACAAATATGAAGTGGTTGCGGCCATGTTTTGAGAATATGTCAGGCATGCACATTAATTATCATAAATCTGAACTCATTGAAAGGATACGGATGTCGCCTAGGGGGGGGGGGGGTGAATAGGCGGATTAAAACTTTTCCGGTTTAGGCTTGATAATTGCGGAATAAAACTAAGTGTTTAAATTAACAAGCCAACAACCTAAATATACTAGGCTCACCTATGTGCACCAACAACTTATGCTAAGCAAGACAAGCAACAAAGTGATAGCAAGATATAATACTTCAAGCACGAAGGCTATCACAATGTAAAGTGCATAAGTAAGGAGCTCAGGTATAGAAATAACCGAGGCACGCGGAGACGAGGATGTATTCCCGAGTTCCTCCTTTTTAGGGGAGTACGTCTCGTTGGAGGGGTGTGAGTATCAAACTCAAGACGCCACAAATGGCCTCACCCTATTCTTCGATGAACCTTGCCCAAAAGATCGGTTCACCTTCCACTATTGATTTCCTTTTGGGCGGAAATCGAATCCCTTACAACAATCTTGAGGCACAACCCACAAAAGGATTGGGGGCTCCCAAGTGGCCACAAAAGGCATCCACCGCCACAAAAGACGTCTAGGGTCCAAAGACCCAAGAGTAACAAGCTCATGAACTTTTACTTCCACGAATCCTCGTGGAGAGCAGAAACCGATGCACAAAAGCAATGGCAAGAACACAAGAAGTGCTCAAGTCCTTCACTCTCAAATCCCACCAAAAGCAACTAATGCTTATGGGGGAGAAGAGAGGAAGAACAAAGAAGAGAACCACACAAGAACTCCAAGATCTAGATCCACTAGGTTCCCCTCACTTATAGGAGAGATGGATTGGTGGAAATATATATCTAGATCTCCTCTCTCAAATCCCTCAAAGATATGCAAGAATCATGGGAGGAATTAGGAGAGGGGCAAGCTTTCCAAGGTCAACAATGGAGGTGAGAGAAGAGGAAAAACGTGCTTGGAAGAAGCTTATCCTTTGGGGAAGAAGGGGGGCCTTTTAATAGGGCCCCCAGAAAAAGAGCCGTTGCAGGAAAACTTAGTCCGGAGTTTCCGGTCTGGGAGGCCAGAAATTCCGGCCTGGGCGGAAACTCCGGACCCCCTGAGGGCGGAAACTCCGGCCGCAGTCCGGAAACTCCGGACTAACTCCGGGGTCACTCCGGCCTCAAGACAGTGCCGTCCATGGAGGCACGAATGCCAAACCGGCAGGCCGGAGACTCCGGTCCCCCGAGTGCGGAGACTCCGGTGTGATACACCGGAGACTCCGGTCTAGGGTCACCGGAAACTCCGGCCTGGATTTCCTGCAGCAACTCCGAAAACCTGAAATGCAATAACTTTCTCGTTCGAACTCCAAATCAGGTGAAACCAATTTTGTTGGAAAGGTAACGACAAGAGCTTTCCTCCCGGATAAACCGATAATATTTCCAACATGAAAACACAACAAGTTTTCCATCCGGACTCCGATTTCTATGGTCTTGGGATTGTTGGATTCGCAACGAGGAGCTCAACAAGATCATGCATAGAAACATCATAGTCCATCATGTGAGGAGGAGACCATAAGGAGAGAGTTTGACCTCTCTTAGAAAAGACGCACCGGTAAAACCTCCAACATAAAAAACGCAACAAGATATTCATGACTTCCGTTTTTGATGAACTAGAGCTTGGTATGGAGATGAACACAAGCTCTAAATCCTCACATGGATAAAAGCCAAATAAGAACCAAGAAAGATGATAATGCCAAGTATGCAAAGGTTTGAGCTCTCCACAAAGATGCGATCAAGTTACTCACTTGAGAGCCCCTCTTGATAGTACGCCGTCTATCCTATAACCCGGTCTCCCACTAACAACATGAGATCGGTAAAATAGAAACCCTATCAAGATCATACCTTTGCCTTGCGCATTCCACTTGGGCTAGATGATGACGATCTTGATCTCTTCAAGTGGACCACCTTTCTTGATTGCGCTTTGCTAGCACATGCTTGATGAAGACTTCTCCAAATACTCCCCCATACACCATTATAGGAGAGCCTCGCTTAGCTCCGTCTTCAAGTATCCACTTGCACTTTGTCTTCTTATCTTGATATAGATGATGGCTTGGAGATAAACATGAATGTTCACTCAATCTTCTTTTCCATGCCATGCTTGCAATAAGCTCAACTCTAGGCGACCATTCTTTATATAAACCCTTGGATAGAATCTTGGTCAACATATAATCTTCTAGAGTCCAACACATGAACTCCAATCTTCTTCATGGACAAGATCTATAAAGATAGCTCAATGCAAACATTAGTCCATAGGGATTGTCATTAATTACCAAAACCACACATGGGGCAACACATGCCCTTTCACTCATGACCATAAATGTAGTGTGTAGACCATGCTTCCACTGATAATTGTTGTCAAATTGTTTGTCGCAATCTTGCTGACTTCCCTGGTAAGTACCTTGGAGTACTTTAATAAGCTTAGGTAAGAGGATCTACAACATGTGGTCGATAAAACCTTTAAACGTTTTGTTTGATGGAGAGATAAACTACTTAATTATAAAAGTAGATTGGTCCTTGTTAAGTCTTGCATTACTGGCATTCATATGTACTTGCTATCTGTCATCAAATTTCCTAAATGGGAAATAAAACCTAAAAATTCCCATATGTCTCACTTCTTGTGGTTTTGGAGTGACACTAAAGATAAAACGAAATACCACATAGCTAAGTGGGAGTTGGTATGCGTTGAGCAGGAGCTTGGTGGGCTAGGATCCAAAATCCTAGAGATTTTAACTCTGTCTGTTGGCCTCATGGATCAAAATATATCATCTAGACTCTGAAAATATCTGGAGGAACATAGTTGACCACAAATACAACCTAGACCCCAATTTTTTTTGTTGTAATCTTACCTCTCTTGTTCTCCTTTTTGGAAAGGAGTAATTTGGGCAGCTAGAGCAGCATAGATGGGTTACGGATGGAAAATTGGTAATCGTTGTAGTATTATTTTGGAGCGATGTTTGGATAGGCACCTGTAGTCTGGCTATTATGTTTTTGGATCTGTTCATTATTCCTAATGAATATGATATTAGTGTCGCTCATGCTTGGCAAGGGAGTGAGTTTAGGCTGACTTTTAGGAGAAATGTCTCTTCTTCCATGTTCCAACGTTGGCTTGAACTTGAATAACTAGTTAGCCTTACCACTTTAAATAATGAACTGATATGCATATTTGGATGTTTCACTCATCCGGGTTTACAATGTGAGATCTTTCTATGCTATTGTTAACGATAGAGGTGTGGTTCCTGTGCACACACCTACTGTATGGATGTTGGAAATAAACCTAGAGGCAATAATAAAATGTTATTATCATATTTCCGTGTTCATGATATATGTTTATTTTCCATGCTATAATTATATTAACCGGAAACATAATGCATGTGTGGTTGCATAAACAACACCGCATCCCTAGTAAACCTCTACTAGACTAGCTCGTTAATTAGTGATGGTTATGGTTTCCTAACCATTAACATGAGTTGTTAATTAATTAGCATGATCATGTCATTAGAAGAATGACGTGATGGACAGACCCAGCTAAGCATAACAATATTGATCGTTTCATTAAGTTTATATTGTGATGCCTTTTATTGTCAAGTATCATGTTTGTTGGACCAGGAGATTGTGTTATTTCCAGGCACCGGGAGATTACTTTGGGGACATCAACCGTCGCTTCATGACAGGGTGATCATAAAGGTGTCTTACGGGTATCTCGGAAAGTACTTGTTGAATTACATGAATCAAGACTAGGATTTGTCCCTCTGTGTTTCGGAGAGAGATACTCTGGGCCCACTCGGTAGTGCACATTCGGTAACGCTTGCAAGCACGTGGCTGATGATTTCGTCACAGAGAATGTTGTATTACGGAACAAGTAAAGAGTACTTAATGGTAACGAGTTTGAACTAGGTATAGTGAAACGACGATCGAATCTCGGGTAAGTAAAATATCGCGTGGCAAAGCAAATTGTATACGGATTATAGTAGTCCACGACATAGTGGTTCAACCAGTAAAGATCTTCGTTGAATGTGTGGGAGTCATTATGGATATCCTGTTCCCTCTAATGTTTATTGATCGGAGAAGTGTCTCGATCATGTCTGCAACGTCCTCGAACCTGTAGGATCACACACTTAACGTTCGGTAACGATAGAGTAGCTGTGAGATAATTTAATTAATGGTGTCTGAATATTGTTCGGAGTCTCGGATGAGATCCTAGACATCACGAGGAGCTCCGGAAGAGTCCGGAGGTAAAGTTTTATATATGGCAAGTTGATTTCAGGGTTCCAGAAAAGTTCAGGATTATTTTGGCAGAGTGTCGGAATGTTCTAGAAGGTTCGGGAGGGTCCCACTCTGGGGCCCACCTGTACCGGACGACCAAGGGTGGCCCACTGGTTCATGTGATCAGCCCTCCTTGGTCCATGCAGCTATTCAATGGGTACCCCTTTAAAACGGGGTTACCACTCTTGAAAGAGGGGGTTACCACTCTTGAAAGAGGGGTTTACCACCTTGGGAAATAAAGTGGATGCAGCCCCTTGCCTATAAAAATAGAGGGAGAGGCGCACCAGCAGGTAAAAGGCTTGGCCGCACCACTTTGCTTGCTGCTCCTCCACCTCCCGCGCACCGTTTGGCGAAGCCCAGCCGCGGGAACTCTCCAACATATCCATCACCATGTTGTCATGCTGCTGGAATCGATCCCATCTACTTCTCTCTCTCGCTTGCTAGATCAATAAGGGAGAGACGTCATCGAGTTGTACCTGTGCAAGCCTTCGGAGGTGTTGCTCGTTTGTGGTGCTGATCGGATCGAACCTCACCAACAACTTCACCGAGCTGCATTGAAAGAAACGTTCAACACGCGTGTTATTCGAGGGTATGATGATCTACTATCCCTGTTACTAGCATCTTATAGATTGGATCTTGAGTGTTGCTTTTGCATGTGAGAGAATTTTTTGTTTTCTATCCCGCAAACTCCTACAGCCTTCATGTTACACCTAGGGTACATATCTTTTGGTGGCTTTTGGCTAACAATAGATTATTAACCAGAGACAATCTTGCTAAGCATTGAACAATCATAGATCGATCATGTCTTTTTTGTTGTGAACCTGAAACCTTCAATCACTCGTTCTTCGATTGTTTTGTTTACTAGTTGGTGTGGCCGGTTATTTGTGACATGTTAGGGGCTCAAGTTGGAGCTTCTTTTGAATCTGTTGCCAGATGGTGGATTAGTTAAAAGAAATATTCTATTATTAATACTAGTCGTGTTGCAGTGATGTGGGCAATTTGGAAACTACGTAGCGATCTTTATTTTCAGGGAAAAGTGTGGCCAGGGGTACAAGATATCTAGAGGCGAGTGCCTATGGACCTAGAGCAATGGAAAATTCTCTCAAGCAATGCCATCTCCGACATGCTGTCAAGGAATGCTCAACTTCTGAACTAGAAAAGAGAGGAGCTGCTACGCATAGCTTGGATCACCCCTGGATGATGGAAGGTGGGAGTCACTCCGTGGAGCTTGCCGGAGTTGATATCAACCAGGTAGAGACTTACAAGATGCTCCTTCTCAAGTTCAACGTGGCGATCTAGGCAAAGTTGGAGGTTTGTTACTCTGCCTTGGTAGTTGTAGTCATGTAGTGATCCTTCCTGATGTTGTCAGATGTTAGCTTTTGCCGTGTTGGCACTATCGTTTTAAAAACCTAGACCACATGGATGTGTGTGGTTCGGGCTGGTGGCGATTTCAATGAAATCTGGTGTGTGACTGCCGGGAGGGGGGGGGGGGGGGGGATTGTCTAACAAAAATTATCACGGAAAGTTTTTTAATTAACAATATTCTCTCCATTCACTAATGTAAGATACTTTAGCTAGTATTTCAATATTGACCATATACATACTAAATTGAGGGAATATATGTACAAAATGTGTCTAGATACATCTGAATCAAGGAAAAACTAAAAAAATGCCTTACATTATTGAAATGGTTAGATCAATGTACACGACCTACAAGGTTGCATTTGGAGAGGCAAGTGTTACTTCCTGCATCTATACACCTCAAACTAAAAGAAGTGCTCTGCATTCAGAGCTAGCTTAGCCTGATGATGAGCTCTAAAGTTGTATCTTCTGTTTATATGTTGGATCCTACATGCTTCAAAGGTTAGGGATCATGCAATTTGAGCAAGTTGTGGTATGATGGATCGTTGGCCTAGGGCCACTAGTAGAAAACAGGACACCAGTCCCGGTTCGTAAGGGGTTTTAGTACCGGTTGGCCAACTGGGACTGGCCAACTGGGACTAAAGCCCCCCCCCCCCCCCCCTTTAGTCTCGGTTTGTTACGAACCGGGACTAAAGGCCCTCACACGTGGCCGTGGCAGAGCCCACGGGGTGGGAGACCTTTAGACACGGTTCGTAACACGAACCGGGACTAAAGGTTTATGCTTTTTTTTCTTTTCGATTATTTTTCAGGGTGGGGTTAGGGTTTAGGAGGGGTTTAGGGTTTCTGATTTTGTGTTTAGGAGGGGTTTACGGAGATCACGTCGATGCGCCAAAAACAAGTTTTCGTATACATAAAGTACTACATGAAGATCACGTTGATGCACATACATAACACATACAATTTGGTATATATATCTACTTAATTACACATGGAGATCACTAGTACATTGAGGCATATTATTCGCTATAGTGGTATTCTCCGGTTTCAGGTATGACCTCCGTAAGGAGAAATCCCGTCAATTCCTCCGCAATTGCTTTTACACGGAGCTCTGGTAGGAGCGCGTTCCGCTTCCTCCGCAACTATAAAAGAAGGAGATCAAAACAATTATGAATGGAACTCAACACAATTGATGGTAACAAAATAAAATTGTGAATAATGTTTACATACATCTTTATTTCTTTGATTATTGACTCTCTCATTGGTCCTGATGTCAATGTACTAGCAAACGTAGTATGCACATAAATTAGTCCCCCGTGGCTGTTCGAGGCACCACTATACGAGAATAGAATTCAGTCAAATAATAATCAAGCATGATAATGGTATTGAAACTAGAATTAAAAAGATGCGCGGACCTAGGTAGTACTATACCTTGTTCAGACAAAAATTCAGCTTCTCTTTCCATACACCGGCTTCTTTCTTGATGAACCGTTTCCAAACCTTGCCCGGCAAAGAAAATGAATAAATGAGTTATTAATTACTTGATATCAAGAAATGAACGAAAGAGGCCGATATAGTGAGATTGAAATTACTTCTGGATCATATAATACACGCTCGCGAATTCTTTAGGCTCTTTCCTTAATGAGTTCAGGACTTCAACTTCTCCCGCGTCAATTTTAATGATTAGCAGAATCCAGTGGAAACTGCGCACGTTTATATACGCAGTCATGCATAACTCATCAATCACGAACCGGGACTAATGATCTCGTTCGAACCGGGACCTGTGCCGTGCGGCGTCGTGTCCGTTCGAACGGGGACTAATGCTCACATTAGTCCCGGTTCTAAATGTCGCGGGGACTAATGCGCAGGATGGATGACCCGTTTTCTACTAGTTCTAGAATCATGCCTTGAGATGCTACAACATTTGCCAAAGTCTAGCTATCTGTTAGGAATGTTGGCTGCTGCTAATGAAGAGTACGCGCTATGTGATATGGTAACATGAGGCTGAGTGCCTCGGTCTGGATTGCAGATGGCATTGGCTCGAAAATGGCAGAGATGCCCAACCTGGAACAACGCCAACCTATACTCATCTGCACTACAACGCCTAATTCTGCATTTGTTGTTTGATTATCTTAACCTGGAGTCCAAAGTCTCCAAGATGCATGTGAGAAAACAATGGGACCTGATATGTCTTCAATATTGGCAATAGTTCTTCCAGGGCTGGCAGAGTCTGCTTGGGCCGAGAGATTATGTGCTTGCACTTACTCACTGCGGTTCGTGTGAAACTAATGATTGCATTGCTTTGGAAGGGGTTGTAACCTCCAATTTGATGCCCTGCATGATTGCAGACGCTGTTTCAAAGACTTAAAAAAGGATACCTAACCGCTTTCCAAAGCGGGCATCATTTCGGGATTTCCAAATGCACCACTAGGATGTATAGAAAGAGTTGATATTTATTTGTGGGTGGTTTGAGGTAAGGAGCGCTTGAATCATTTGAGGAATTGAATTATTGTGATGAGCAACAAATTTCAGTTTTAATAAACCAGGGAAAGTTGTACCAAGCTGATGCATGATTTCGAAGGCTTGGGTCTCTGATGCGCGCAGTGGAATCAATTCATCATATCGTGCTACACTGTCGGAATTCTCACTGGGTTTGGGAACAGCTTGGTCTATGAGATATGGCTGCTAGATCAAGCACAATTATGCAGTTCACTCAAGACACTCGGACTAGAAGATAACCACTCACCTGGCCAATCTGCATGGCAGCTTGCCTACTGTCGCGCTTTGGCAGGCAAGGAATAATAGGGTGTTCAACAGTATCACCACTTCACAACAGATCATTCTAAACGGAATTGCTGTGGATCTAAGACTAGTCCTGCCATGACGGCAACGCCCGGGCAAAGACGATAAACTCGGCGAACCTGCTATCGCCTTAATGCTAGATGACCATTGCTGGTTCCCCTGTTTTCTCGTTTTTGCTCTCCCCCTACCAGCTTGCAAGCTGGGTGTAAATTCCCCTTCTGTTCTCTTTTTTTCTCTCTCTCTTTTTGACACGCCTACGGGCATCCTGTAAACATAAGGTAGAGCCATCTCTACCATCTATCAATAAAAAAAAAATCTCCAGGTTTGACCTCATCCCTTGGGGCCCAGTGCAAAATGATTTGGAAACTATAGAATTCTCCACGTGATGGCGAATGCAGAAACCCTGACATCTGTGTCTACCTGTTAACGAATCCTACCAAAATTCGCGTTGTAGTATTTGCTAGCCACTTTTGAAACATGAATTTCGTATCTTTCTGAAACTTGTGATAAATCGTTCAGTAGCCATTCAATAATAACAGTACCGTTCATGCTGCAAACCAATGGCAAAGAAGTAGCAATAACTGGTGAAGTTCCCATAGTTAGGTGCTTCAGTATGCCAAGCGAATGCAATCACCCACCATTCATCAGACCATCATCGGTTTGAAATGTCAGGTGTGCATTGCAGCATTGGCACAAATCGGTCAACTTTGTGGAGGAAAGAGAAAACTAAATTATCTGCTCTAGAAAGAAAATCCGAATCTCTGTGCCGCTGTTAGTTCCAGCAAACAATCTAGCGACTTGATTTCATCATCGCTATGTACACAACCTACACGATTCAGGTCTTCAGCATGCGCAAAAGACTTGCGGCGGCATCGTTATTGGTCCTCGTTGAACAACATTACCTGCAACGCGGCAGTCCAATAGTCAAAATGTTAGACATGGGTTTTGCCAGATTCAAGCAAATGCTAGCTATTAATGCTTCCCTTTCTCAGGTGATAGAATTTCTGGTCAAAAAGCTAAATACCTTGGCGCATAGAGGGCAAGATTGGCTTCTTTCCATCCACTCGTAAATGCAACCAAGATGGAAATTGTGGTCGCACTGCAACTCTATCTTTGGATTCTCGTAATCATACTCTGTAAGTAAGAAAAAATCAGAAGACGAGAAGCACCAACACGATATGAAAGTAAATTCAGACTGATGGACTGCTACATATGTCTTTCCTTGCCAGAATATAGATAAATTGTATAGCAAATTTTGTAGAAATGTAGCAAAGTGGCATATCCATCAGAACTGATTACTTAGGAAATGTTCATTATCCATAATGGTTAGAATGAATAAGTGTGTGTCCTCTTCTGCAACTGACACATGGTGAAGATCTGTACATTATAAAGCTCATTCGAACGGAAAGACAAGCTTCCAGATATGTTAATAGGACTGGAGTGGTACTTGTGTTCACTGACCTTCTAGGCAAATTGGACAGTCATCCTGACAATCAGAAGGAACATCGACTTGTGTTCCCCCAATCTTTTGACCTTTTGATTGAGCTATAAGGGATGACCCGTCACCCTTCTCAGCGGTGCCAGCTGAGCTGATATTAGAATTGTTGCTTTGTTCAAGTTGAATAGATTTCTGGAACTGCGTTGTAGCTTTGTCATGTCCTGCCACTAGAGGGTGCTGCTCTGTCTGATGGATGAATTGAGGATCATCATAAGGTAAAGGCCTTGGAGGGAAGCGGAAAGTATTCATTGAATCCTCCTGCCCTGAACCAGTGGAACCAGCAAGAGTGACCCTTCCCTGAACAGGTGCAACCCGTGTATCCACTCTTTGACGAGCAGTGGCGCCCTGTGGAGAAAGCAGTGATGAAACTGAGTGGCAGCTGATTGAAAAATAAGGCCGAGAGAAATCATGCAAGTGTGAACAAAGGTGAGAAGATGAAGTATACTTTATAATATTCAGCTTACAACATGTCTGGCCATTTTTAATTCTGTATTAGTATGTTGCTTTTTCATACCAAGTTGTCCAGTTCCAGTTTCTAAAAAAAGCAGCTCTGAACTGCGTTTTTTTTTTTTGAAAGATCCAGCACGAAGCAGATAGAAGGAGTTTACAAATCACCGTTAGGTAAAGGTGATTGATACAAAATAAAATAAAAAGGCGTGTTGAACAGTTGGCCAGTTAAACGACTCCTTGCAAAGGTTCCCCGACAGGAGCAGCTAACCCTTTTGCACCTGCAAGGCGTCATACTTCTAATGATCGACAAATGGCTGACACGATATCTTTGACCGCCATGATCTCTTGCAGAAAGGTTCATCTGTTTCGTTCAAGCCATATCTGCCATGAGATGAGGATGACAATGCAGGCAATGCCCCTGCGGTAGTGATCATCCTGCCTCGAGGAGAGTGCCAAACAGAGATCAGAGATGCTTTGATGTGGCTCCCAGGAGGCAGGGTTTAGGGCTGCACAACCTTCCCATCGAGAAATCCTGAGGCAAACCTAACGGGAGACAGGGCAACTGCTGAACAGGTGAATCGACAATTCCAACTCTCGCGTACACATTGCACAGAAGTAGTTGAGCGTGAGGTGATCAGCACACCAAACCCTGTCCAGGAGGAGCAGCCAGTAATGTAACAAGTCCCAGAATTAAAGTGAGCCACCATCACTCCCTTCCCTGGAACATGACTAACGCCATCATCCCGGTAGCGCCCAGTTACAGCAATTTGATCCTGGAACATGACTAACGCATGTGTAGATCAGAAAATACAGAAAATTCAATCACCACCAGCCGTGACCTGAATTGATCACATATCTATCTCATCACCGCAACTCCACTAATGGCATTGGAATATCGCCAAACCCAAACGGTCAAACAGGACTGGTAAAACAAACAGATGGGTAGAATCATACGTACCGAGTCGTGATTGTTGTTCAAGAAAGGCCATGGGAGACACGAGCAACAGCCCCCCATCTAAACTCGTCTTCTCCCCTGCAAACCAAACGGAGGAACGAGTTGCAGTGCCAGCCTTCTAGTTCCCCGGCCGCCGCACCCACGCTTGCAAGAAAGAAAGAAGCCGATCGATCGGTGGCAATTTATTATCCAATAAGGGTGGAATCCGATTCGGCCGCTTCGAATCCCGGCAGGTTTCTTTCCTTCTTTCCTTCCTTCCGCCGTCGTATCTGCGAAACAACCCGCAAAATTAGGCTCTCCGCCGCCGCGGGTCAATAAGAAAGATGTTGGAAACTTCGGCGACGGCCGGCGTGCGGCGTCAGTGAAACACTGCTACTGCCCCCGGTAAGCAAGATGGAGTCGGGAAAAGGCGGACCTTGGGAAGGAGCGGAGCTGTTAAACCGTACGCAGATTGACGATGGTGGGTACAAGTAGCAGAGGTGGTAGTAACTGAACTCGGAAGAATCGGGGTAGATTATTATCGCGGGGTGGGATTGCTGTTGGAGATGGAGCCGGATTGGAGAGGAGGGAGGGGCGGCTAGGAGATTGGAGCTAGTAGCACGCAAGGCATTGCGATCGATTTGCCGTTGCACCGAAACAGAAAAAAAAAAATACTACTGTAGTAGAATCCTACGGTGGATGGCTTTGTTAGATTAGCACTGCCGGCTGCTAAAGGAAGGTGGAAGCTGACGATGATTTGCCTCATTGCCTGGCCACCTTTGCTACCTTTTGCAAACCAAAAAACTGCTTTTTTATTCTCGTAGTACAATGTAAGGGCAGCTCCAACGGCAAGACACCGATATTGTCCACGTTTTGTCTATTTGGGTCGCCGGTCGTACATCAAACATCCGCACGTGTTAGCCGTTCCAGGCAACTGCGGCAGGCCCAGGAGATTTTCATTGGGTATTCAAGATAAAAAAATTTAACACAAACAGTAGAAAAAAGTGCAAGAAAGGGTGTTCAGTTCCATAACCAGCTGATATGGGCTAACTTATACTCCCTTAAAGCACATATTGGTGGTTGTATCATAAGATTTGATACGTTCGCCAAAAAAATTGGGTATTCAGTTGCATACCCATGAATACATATGTTCCCGCCACAGCCAGGCACTGCACCAACGCGGCAACACATTTCTGTTTTTTTCTTTCATTTATAGATAAGAGAGCCACAAACGGCGGTTTTTACAATAAAAATTAAAACATAGATAAATATATCGCCGCCGCCTGCAGCTCGCCGGAGCCTACTCCTTTCGGCGTTTGGGAACCAGGGGTACCCAGAACGCCCGGCGCGTGGGTCCGGCACCGGCAAGGAAGGAAAACATGCGCCTGGAAACCGTATTCCGCCCCAGGAAGTAAAACCCCGGGCAATGGGCGAGAAAGACTCAGAAACCGGAAACGCCGGAAGGCATGAGACCCCGAAGAGGCCGTTCGTGGCGGGCACATCCTGCGCCTCAGCCGCGGCAGGGATTGCTTCGCACGCACGGCAAGCCCGGCTGGTGTCACAGACAAGACAACACGCGCCGACTGTCCGGCGCAGGCAAGACATCGACGGAAGTTTACACGCCGTCCACCCGGCGCAGGCGAGGAGCTCGGCGCGACGCCCGGGCTCTTGACAAGACAAGAATCGTCGTCCCCTCCGCTCCGGCGGGGCAGACGACATGGAGAATAGCCCGGCGCTGCGCTGCCATGAAGGTAGCCGACGGGAGCCACATCCAATCGGGCACGACGGTGCCATGTCTCGGCGGCATGCATGCAGCTTGACCACCTGTGGTAACCCCTTGATCTATAAAAGGAGGTCCATGGTCATTCTGGCTGACAAGTCGGAGACAGAAGGCAAAACCTTAGCTCATTTTCCACCTACCATCCATCTAGGCTCGGGGGCTTGGAGGACGAGCACCCAAGAACCCCTCGGGCTCGTTCCTTCACCGCCTGTGAGAGTAGGCTAGGCATTCCACCTCCGCATTGTAAACCACCACCACCACAATATAACCAGACAAGCAGGACGCGGCCTGAACCTGGGTAAAATCTTTGTGTGCTTGTGCTTAAGCTCGGGGACCGATCTCGGAGCAACTCGTGCCACCTTACCGAACTACGAAGAGGGAGCCCAGCATCCTCGGTGTCCGTGTTCCGATACGCGACAACTCCTCCTAACGGATTTGATACGTAGGCTATCACAGCCCAAAATTTGGTAAGTCTCTCTTAGCAATATTCTAAATAGCTAAAAATTGGAACCAACAAAAACTTTTCCTAAAATGGTTGTTTTGCTTGTTGTTGTGACTTATGTCTTGATTAATTTTGATGATCTTGTGAATTAGAGGCTAAGGTGTGACTTATTTGCTTGTTTGAAAAATTATACAAAACAAAATTCAACTCAGCACCTAAGCAAAAATTCTCAAAATTCAAAACCCTAGACTAAAACCCTAGAAAACCCCTTTCTAGAGTACTGTTTTTGGAGTCTTAATTAATGGACTATTGATGTTCTTTAATTTTGATTTTTGCCATGGTATTGAAGTATTGTGTTTGTACTTCATGTAAAGCCAAGATGTTTCATGTTGGGATTGCTTAAGATATTTATATCATGCTCTGAACTTGCTATGAAATATCAGGACAGAAAAACAGTTAAAACATACCTTTTCTCTCTATTTAATTTTTCCATCTAGATTTCCTTTCTGGATAAATTTCTTGTTTGCCATCCATGTTTGTGGTGAGTACTGATTCATAAAAATCATTTCACCCAAATTGGAACTTCCTAAGACCTTGTTTCCATCTGGACAACATGGCTACCTGTTAACATAATTCAGTGACTTAGAAAATTTCACCAAGTCTAAAAACTGAATTTTCTGATACTGTCAATTTCGGCCGATTTCAAATTGGTTCAATTTTGTGGTTCAAACCTCTTCCAAAACCCCACCCTAGCCTACACACATGCCAACCTATCTACCCTAGTGCTTTGTGTGCACTGATGTCGTGCCAGGAGGCCGTGCACGGCCGTGTCGAGCACGGCGACCACCTGGTGCACACTCCTCACCACACACGCACACGCACCGTCACGGCCACGTCGACGGTGTCACGCAGCACCGCACCACATCTGCACCGCACCCCCTAAATCCCGGGCACGCGAGGAGGAAGAAATCGCGCTCGTATCCACCGTTGCCAACCGGCGGCCGAGCCGCGAAATGATGCCCTCCTGGACCCCTCTCTCTCTCTCTCTCTCTCTCTCTCTCTGCACCCCTCTCTCGCCGTCACTCGCGCCTCGGGCACGCAGAGACGCAGACCGCCTCGATACCGTCCACGCCAGCTAACCGGAGCGTGCGGATGCCACTCGGTCGGCACCGCCATCTCCCACCCGTTGCAAACACGGGATAAACCCCTCTCCCGAGCTCTCCACCTTGCCATTCCACACCACCCCACCTACCTCCCGAGGGCGGTTCACTCTTCTCGCGCTCGGAGAGCAAGAAAATGGAGTAAAACCGCCGCCGACCACCGAGAGCTTGCCGCGACGGTTGCCGCCACATCTCTCTCTTTCTCCGCCATTATTGCTCCGGCCGCAGGCCCTGCTCAAGGAACACCTCGCTGACACCACCTTATCTTCTCTCGCATCCCAGATCGACGGAACCGTGCTGGACCCGAGGACGGCGCACTCGAGTTCGTCGTCGACTGGAGCTGTTGCGTGGGATTCTTCAAGCCGAGCACGTCCCCGACGCCTGCATCGCCAACGCGCCCACGTCATCGCTGTTCACCGCCCCTAGGTGAGCCGTCCGTGCTCGCCGCCGTAGCTAGGGTTCGGACTCGCTCCGGCGTGTCGCGAGGGAGACGATGGACAACGGCCGTCCATCGCCAAATCAACGGCTCCCGTTGAATCTCGCCTTTTCCCGCGCGCACAGCCGCATGGGCTGAATCCTGCTGCTGGGCCGTGCGCCGTGGCAGATCTGGCCCAGTTCCTGTTTTTTCAGTAGATTTATTCTTTTCTGTTAGTAGCTGTTTTTGCTCTGCCAGTTTAATTCGAAATGAAATTGTTAAACTTAAAATTTGTAAAAACCAAAAATCACAGTGGTAGAGCAATAAGTTTAGAAACATGTCCAACTTGCAGATCTGGAAAATATCAATTTGTGTAACTTTGAAAAATGCTGTTCTGCCACTGGTCAGAAACAATGATCTAATTTTAACTTGAGGTTTAGCTGTCCAAAAATTGTGAATCAAATTGCTCTGGAAAGCTCTTTGCAGTAGATTTCACTAGGATTTTACCTCATGTGTTTTGGATGCCTAGAACAAAAGTTACATGCATGACTAGATTATACCAGTGAGCACTTTGTGCATTTTTAATACATTCTGTGAAGTAAATTTTGGAGCAAACTCAATTGTGTTAGTTTCTAATAATAGCAGAGAACTAAATCCTAAGTTTGCAGGTTTGTTTGATTAACAGAACTCTCTAGGTGTACTTTATAGTGAATGTGCTGTTTCTGTCTCTAAGAAAAAGAAGAAGAATTTAATTGCCTTGTTAATAAAAATGTGTTTTATGCTTGTTAAATATTATATTGGTACTGTTGCTTGCATGTTCTTGATGTTTAGCATGTTAGTGTATGTTAGTACGGTTAGTGGCTTGTGTTAGCCTTGTTTGAGTTTAGCAAGTGTTGTTAAAAGGTTGTAAGAAAATAATCCACTTAAGGACTTTAACCATGCTTGTGTTGCTTGATAATTAAGTTAAGCTAAATAATCTTTTTAGCTAAGTTTTAGCTACTGGTTGTTTAGGTTCGTTCTTAGTGCTTAGCCTTGCATGTTGATGGTAAACCCTAAAATTGGCTTAATCACTACTATAATCCCTAATGGTATAAAAATGAATAGTGTTCTGGTGATCAAAACTTGCTTGTTAAATTGTAGCATTGTAACTTGATGGTTGCTTGTTAGCTTTGCTTGATAATTCCTTTTTGTGAACATTGTTGTTTGTTGATTGTATTCTTTCCATTTTTGCGACGCTAGAAAATCGCGAGGAGGAATTATCAGCTGAGGGTTTCTGTGGAGATTGTGTTGATCACCATAACCAGGGACAAACCACTGAGTAAGGCAAGCCATCTCAAAAGCTTGCAACTACTTTACCTGTTTTGTTTTACCTACTGCTAAAATATTTTATTGCATTATATATATACCTACTTATAGATACCAAATATCCTGGATATATAATCCAGATCCGTAGCAACATTATAGGTTACCCTACCACACACCTATCTGCTAGCTTAAGAAAGATGAAAATTCTAGGTTGGGCACCCTTGTGTTGTTTTTGGAAAAACAAGATGTTTTATGAGACACCATTGGGAAGGTGGGACCTTGCCCAAGTGGTAGTCTGTATACAGAGGAATGGTGAAAAAGTGTTTTTCTAAAAACGACACATAACCTAGTCTTCGCTGGACAGCCTTACAGTACAACCACATTACTCCAAAATGGGCACGGGGCTTAATGGAATCTTGTCTGTATTAGTATGTGATTATACCTCAACTAGCCCAAGGGTTAGAGTCCCTTCATCCGAAGTGTCGTTAGGAGAGCGAAACGGGACATACAAAGAGGGGATTAAGTTTACCCCCGGTGGCAACAGTTGGGTCTCTTGCTGTAATACCCCAGGGTTTAGAGAGTCGAAAGGGTAGAAATAGAATATGTGCATTTGCATAGCATGCATCTGAAAATGCGGGTAATTTTGGCGCAAACGAGAAAAGAGATAAAGGGATCGATGTTTCTCTCGACACGATGAATTAGGGTTTAGATCATCTGGTGGAGTGCGATAAACTTGGACATGATCTTTTTAACAACTAAATTGAGACGAGAATATTTAGTCGAGGCAATCCAGAATTGGACATGACCTTTCCTAATTCTCGACATTTCTAGTCACAATTCAATAACATGACATGTTCATAGTTTAAACACTCATAGAAACAATAAATTCGAATCCCCATATCTAGGATCATCTCATTACATCATTCATCCAAACATCATCTCACAAGAATGAGTTTAACACCTCAATTCATCATCTTATCTCACACACCGAAATAACTCATTTTACATCCATCCCAAATACAATGTGATATTCAAATGTCCAAAGTCTATTTAAGTTACATCATATGGAATTTAAATACAAGATCAAAATGAAAGAATCAATATTACATCTTTAATTGAATAAGTACATATCTCATCTAAATAAAAAGAAGATTACAAAAATTATAAGAAAAGCCTAAACTAAATCTTGATCTTCTTATCTTCCAAATCTTCCAATTCATCTTCAATTCATTACCTGCAAAATAAACAAAGACAAAAGAAAAGGGGGTTGTGATTAAAATGTTTGCCTTCACCACAAGGGTGAGGCAATTTAATATTGGAACTTAACTAATGAATATTAGGAACTTGTCCTAATATCCAAATATTGACTAGAGGGATCAATATTGAATCGAAGGCAACAATGGATCATATTTTGGATCATCCTGAGGCAACTAGGCAACAAGGGACAAGAGGCAACAATAATCCAATTGAGAGAAGGGACAAAAGGCAACACTGATTCAATGAGGCATATTCATCTGATCCATATCTATTTATCATAGGCAACATATTAATCCCTCTAATCTAGTCAAGCTCCTAAACAAGAAAGCCCACCTTAAAATATTTCTCCAATGGTATTAATTACCAAGGAAGAAACTTGGGAAATTATAAATTTCCAATTGGTCATCACCACCCATAATTGGTACGGCCCACAAATCTGAAATTATTAAGACACATGATCACCACTATAATTGGCAAGGGCCACATAAGAGAGAAGCCACACAAGCCCATCTAGTGACAAATGCCACTTGGCTTGATCAAAAATTAATCCTACAAGGAGATAAGAACAATGACCATTCATATCTATCCACAAGAAAATATCTAAGTTTACTTGAACCCCAAGTAATGAAAAGCTTGAGTGGATGAGCATGCCACATAGGAGAGTTATCCACAAACCAAAATATCTACTTCAACTTGAACCCCAAGTAAGGCCCATGTATGAGAGCTTGACACCAAGTACCTTACTCATCTTTGCACTTGATGAGTCACCTAGTTGTGTGTCACTCCCACAACAACCAGCCAGCAGCTTATAAACAGCCCAACACCCATCCTAGCAATTTCATTTGCTCTCAAACACATTTCCAACAAGCAGCCAGCCGCAATATATCTTTCTTACATCATGCAAATCATACCAGCAGCCCATCTAGGACTAAAACATATTCTAGATCAGCTAGAACAACTTAAGAACACCAAGAACACTACCAAATCTTGGTACTTCCTTAGATCAACTAGGAATAGGTCAAGAAGCGAAGAGGAGCAGGCTGCCCACAAGAGGAGGAGCAGGCTAACCGCAAGAGGAGGAGCAGGCTAACCACAAGAGGAGGAGTAGGCCATTAGCAAGAGGAGGAACAAGCAAGCAAGCCACAAAACACAAGTTTTCATCATTTTCCACAAGACACATGCTTCTCTTCAACAGCAGGTTGAACACTATAACCAAATCGTGTGCATCATATGTTCTTATCATTAGATGAGAGGGAAAGAGAGGAGAGGGGTGCAGTATTCTGTTCTTATCAGAAGATGTGAGAAAAAAAAATATCTCTCAGTTATGCATAGAAGTGCTATGCACAACTCATCACAGAGATGAAAAGCAACTAATGGTATCTTCTCTTATCGAAATACATGCCTCAGCCTTTACATCACAGGCCAGGGCTAAGAAATCAAGTGCAAGATCTGTTCTTATCAGATAAATAGCCCAATCTGTCCAGAAACATATTTCCTAAATCGTTCCAACAACATTAGCATCACCAGATCATGCTTAGCGTGGATCTGAGCACTGTGCACACTCAGAGGAGGCATCACAGTGAACAAAACATGCATGAATAACAATTTAGCAAGCTACAAATGCATTACAGGAAGCAAACATGCTAAGCCATCAAGCAATTTAATGTAACACCCCAGAATTTTAATCAGTAAAATTATTCCAAAAATGTGGGCCAACAAAAACTTTTGTTGATTATTATGTGTTGTTTGCAAATTTTTGCTTGTGGTAATTATTTCTTGTTGCTTGTGTTGTTGTTTGCTTGAATTAACAATTTGAAATGCAAACACAAAAGTGCAAACAGGAAAGAAATAAAATGACAAGTGACACACAATTCTCCAAGTAAGAAGAAATTTTTGTTCAAACAAAATTTCAGAGGAATGGTATATGAAACCCCTCATTTGTATTCTTACTACTTATCTCTCCCAAATAATATTTTACACCTATTTTAAAATTCAAAAGTAAAAACAATTGAAATAAAACAAAATGCCATAATTAAAACCCTATGAAAGAAAATGATTCAAAACAATTTATTTTGCAAAGCCAAATTTTGTGGAGCTTCTACATGTTATGGGGAGGCCCACAATTATTTGCAAATTTTTCTAAAATGTTTAAGTGCCCCAAATAAATCCTAGAAAAGCTACTGGACTAAAAAGAAATAAAGAAAAACAGGAAAGAAAAGGAGGCAGGGGGTTTTGGCAAAATTGCCATCGTCTACCTCACCCCCTCGCCCCGACGCACACCGCCGTGTCGCCGTGGCGCTCCTCGCCGTTTTCCTGGCCGCCCAGGCCCCCCCAGCCGCGCTCCTCGTGCCTCTGCGGCCTCTGCAGCCTCTGCACGCAGAGGAGAAGCTCTAGAGCACGCCCCCTTGCCCCAACGCCGCCCCTGTCCCCTCTGCATCGCCGTGGCAAGCTCACCGTCGCCGACCCAAATTAGCGCTCCTCCCTGCACCTCGACACGCAGGGCTCGAGCCAAAGCTTCTAGAACGCGTCCGGACCCCGGTAGACACCACGTCGCCATGATCCCTGCACCTCCGCCGCGGAATCGAGTAAAAGGTCGCCTCGGGCGCGCCATGGACGTCGCCGTGAACCGCGACCATCGTGGACCGCTCCCGCGCTATAAAAACCACCCCAAGCCCCTCTGGAAACTCCACACCACCCCCACTCCCTCTCCCTCGCTCCAATTTCATCAGGGCACCTCCAGGAGGACGTGCACGATGCCGCCACTGTCGCCGTCGAGGTCGGACATGGCCGTGACGCCACACCCTCCCATTCTCTTCTTTCTGGCCCCTACTCTCTTCCTTATGAACACCGCACTCACCCGCCGTCTTTCCTCGTTGTTTCATGCACCAGAGCCCCCGCAGGAGCTCGCCGGAGTCCGTTGCCGTGACCGTGGAAGTCCGACGCGTCGCCGTCGCCGCTACATGCCGTCCCAGCAAGTGCAACTCGCGCCACGACCTTCCCCGAGCCTCCGCCGTCGATTCGCATCATCACCACGACCTCCCGAGCCCCCTAGGTGAGCCAATCATCCACCTCGCCGTCGCCGGACACGTACCCCTTCGTTTAGATGTTAGGCTGACGCGCTGGCCCCACCCGTCAGCGTTTTATTAATTTCCACGTGTACACTGTGTCGCTGACGCGTAGGCCCCACATGTCATACTTTTGAACATTATCTAGAATAGTAAACTTTTCGAATTTAAATTCTCTGTGAAATCAGTACTGGACCTAACTTCAAAATTCAATATCTCGAGATTTAGAATCCAAATAAATCAAACTCAATTGTTCTGGAAAGCTTATGAAATTTTTAACCAACCCAGTGGTCTCATGCATTTAAATAAATAGTTAAAAAGTATTATTAAAAATACTACAGAAGGTTTAAATTCTAAACTTGTTTGTTTCTGATACTCTGTTAGTCCAAATAATTCCAAACCAATTTTGCTAGCTTAGTACTGCCATGTATTAGCTTCCCTAATTTTGGTAGAATTATTTGTGCAGTAGTATTTGTTTAGTATAAAGTTGAAGTTTAAACACCCTTCTGCACTCAAACATTTAAATATGTTTAATGGTTAACCCAAATGAATTAGGACCAATTTTGTTAGATCACATTTAGTCATGTTTAGTTACCCCTAAAAGGATATAATTTTAGGATCAACAGAACTTAATTGGTAGCTAAAACTTGATTATTAAGTTACTGGATTCAAACAATTGTGTAGGGAGTTTGGTAACTCCAAATGATCCAAATCAAATTGGGTTGTCTTCTACACATCAGTAGCTTTCTGTAGAAATTTAGTTTGTATTTTTGTGACCAACAGAACTCAAGTTGTGCAATTAAACATGTTCCACAAGTTTCTGCCATAATTTTGGACATAAATAAATATTGTTTAGTTCAATTAATTTGAAACCAAATTGTATTGTTTGATGTGTGCAGTAGCTATTTGTGATGTTTATGGTTGTTATGTTGAGATGATTGCTTGAGTAGTTTAGTGATTGGTTGTATTTGTTTGTTTATTAATTAGACGAGAACGCTGTCGGATTTATCGAGGAAGGAGAGTTTGTTGAATCTGAAGATCAAGACCAAGTCCACTTTGCCGAGCAAGGCAAGCTACTCTCTGAGCTTGCACCTAAATACATATGCATCTACTTTGATCAAATGATTTACTCTTAAGGCAATGGTTTACAAAACCTTTTCAAAAGTATATGGATATTATTTTGCCACCCTATGTAGAAATATAAGGTAGTTTATATAAAACTGTAGGATGGGAAACAATGTTGTTTATTCAAAACTCCTTTGAAAATACTTGAGTGATTATGGAATACCGAGATGTCGGTGTTGAATGGAGAAATGGAGAATGGTGATGTTTATGAAAAATGCACAGTGTCCTAGTACTATGACGACCAATCTTACCCTGTGCGACCACATTTACCCCATATGGGAACAGGGCTTAGTCATGTAGTTTGCTCTTATTAGTATGGGATACCTCATCGACGGAGATCACTCCGTTATGCATGAGGGGATGGTCCGAGGACCTACCCCCTGACCCGGGTCCTCACACAAGTTGGTGGAGGATAGAAGGTTCCACCATAAACCGCCGGACAAAACTATGAGTCCTCACACTTAGGGTTTCTGACGGGAAACTGGACTGAGTGTCGATGGAAAGTGTCATATGGGAAGGATCCTATACTAGCATGAGCAAATAAGAGGCTATGGTCGGTGGCTCAACTTCGCATACACCTGGTATGGCGGACGTGGCTGACACGATGAGTTACCGGATGAATGTGGGCTAAAAGCGTGCTACCTCTGCAGAGGGTTAAAACTATTCGAATAGCCGAGTCCTCGGATATGGACAGTTGGGAGGCTGTCCTAAGACCATGTGCAAGTTTTTGAAAGACTTTGAGTTTTAAAAAGAAAATGAAGTGGAGAATGTTCCTTACACCTATACCAACGGATCGGTATGAGGTTTGGAGGAAGTGGACCATGACGGGCTATGGTCGGAAAAAGGAGGAGTTTTGGAGAAACAGATAAAATGGTGATTTCTTTAAAGATAGTTATAAAACTCTTCTTACCTTTTTCAATAAAGATATAGAGATGTTTTAAATAAATAAAAGTTGTAAATTAAAATAAAACTAGTGCATACTCATGTTGGGGTAGTTTGCGAGTACATTCAAATGTACTCATATTGGTTTCGTCCCTGGCTATTGACCTAGCCAGACTACGAGGAGGAGCACTACGCCGAGCAGGAGTATGGCGACTTCTACGCGAACTAAGGATCTCCACAAGTCAGCTGCCTGTCGGGTTGTCATCGTTAGAATATGATGTCTACTACGCCGTAGCTTCCGCTGATATTTTGGTTTGGCCCATGAAGGCACCTATGTAAGACTTGGTCTAAATGACCATTTATGTAAGACTTTTAATTCGGTATTGTAATGGATGTAAACTTTGGTATCCAATTCGGATTATGTGCAACGACAGACTGATCACGGGATCGTTGTGTTAAGCATAATCGGGTATTTCGGACAGCTAGTCCGGGGTCCCCACAGACTTGGTATCAGAGCCATCCTGACTTTAGGAAACCTTAGTTAGCATGGTCGTTAGACAAATGTTACAAAAGATTAATTTCTAAAAAAAAGGAGTGAAGTATTTTCGAAAACTGCTTATCTCCAATCCTCTTACTTATGCAAAATTTTACTCTCATTAAATATACATTTTCCCTTATCCTTAAAATTTTGCACACTTCTCATTAAGCTTAAAATTCGACTCACTTGTTGCCCTACTACATTTAAAATTTTGATACACTTGTCACCTACTAACTTAAAATTTTGTTAAAAATTGTAGATGGCACTCCATTGGACCGAGTTCGTTCAGCTTGAGAAGGACAGCAAGCTGACGTTCGAGAGGGACTTGTTCGAGTTGAGCAAGCTGTTAGGTCGCCCCGCTCCAGAGTTCAAAGGAGCTCAGGTTGACGTTCACGGAGTCGGGAGACTGAGTTGGCTCATCGAGTCATCAGTTCGCAGGAACATCAAGTCCCCAGTTCCAGGACGATCATCTTCACCACCAAGGCCTCTATCTGGGTTGACGGTCTCTGTACTGCCGCACAGAGGTTGCTAGCCCGACTTTGTGAGGAGCACAAGACGGAGTTGGCAAACTCCCGTTTCCGGTTCTACGGGAGGCGCAACAGCGACGGACACCCTACTCCTACCCTTTACCACCCGATGTTTGGGAGCTACATCCTGGACATGGAGCTCTTACTTCACTACACCCAGGATGATCTGATGCGCACTAAGGTTCAGCTTCACTTTGATCGCATCTCGCTTGTTGAGATTCGCGAGAATGAGGAGAAGCTGCTGGAGGAGAAGGTCGCTCTTCTCACGAAGAGGGCCCAGCTGAGGAGGACCATCGTGAAGCTCCGCAAGAAGGTGGCAGAGCAGGACCAGCTGATCGAGGAGCTAGAGCACCATACTGACGAGATGGAGGAGGAGGGCGAGGATCTCCGCAAGGAGAACAACGCTTTCCTCAGTGACGATGATGACTTCGTGGAGGAGATGGATTATGATCAGGAGGAGACGATGAGGAGTTAGTTGACGAGGAGGAGGAGCCACTCGAGGCAGTACTCGAGGACGAGGAGGAGGAGCCACTCGAGGCAGTTCTCGAGGACGAGGAGGAGGATCCCGAGGAGCCACCCTACCAGTCAGATGCTGACGTGTTAGAGCTGGAGGTTCCACCTCAGTAGGCGAGTGACTTGATCACTACCGCAGGATTAGGTTGACCCCCTATCGCTAGTCGAGTCGAAGTAGTGGTTCTTTTGGAAACCAGATGTTATGTATCTTAGATGTAGGGTGATGTTGTAAGCTTGATGTTGTAAGCTTGATGTTGTTGTGAACTCCTTGATGTGATGTTGGTAATATATAAGTATGTTTGTCTTGTTTGATCTGTGTGAAATATTTTTATAATCCTTAAATTAATCAACCACTTGCGAAATCGTCTTTTCCCTTAGTCGAACTTTTCTTTGCCTTGCCTCTTATACCCGGTGTGCTTCAGGATGCCGCCCCGTCGTGCGGAAGGAGGAGCACCACCACCACCGGACCCAACCCCCGCCCAACTTCTCGCGCTTATCATGGAGGAACGTGAAAATGCCCGGCAAGAGCGCCAAGCTCATCTCGCTGCCCTACAGCAACTCGCAGCCGCTTATAACAACAACAACAACAACAACAACAACAATGGTGGCAATGGCAATGGTGATGGAAACCAGCGATCCACCTTAGGCGATTTCCAGAAGACCAACCCACCCACCTATCCAAGGGACTTCACCCCTGGAAGCCGATGATTGGCTTCGCACCATCGACAACAATCTGGAAGTTGCTGCTGTGGGAGAAAATGAGAAAGTGTTGTATGCAACCCACTATCTCGCTGGACCTGCACGAGCTTGGTGGGAAACTACCAAGGCTCTCCAGCAAGCTGGTCATGTTATCAACTGGGCTGAGTTCCAGGAGAAGTTCCGCAAGAAGCATATTCCCAGCGGACTTATTGAGAGGAAGAAGGATGAGTTCCGCAGCTGAGGCAGGGAAGTAAAGATGTGGTCGGTTATCTGATGAGTTTACCGACTTATCTCGGTATGCTCCTGATGACACCGACAAGAAGAAGAAGATGGAGCGTTTCATGAGTGGACTTCATGATGAACTGCAGTGTGCTCTGGTTATCCATGACTTCTATGATCTGGAGTCACTTGTGGACAAAGCCATCCAGCTGGAGACCAAGCGCAAGTCTATGTATGAAGGTCGCAAGAGGAGGATGAATGCTCAGGAAGGTTCGAGCAGCCAGAAGCCTCGTATCTTTCAGCAAAACCCCAGGCCTGCTTATCGTCCACCCCAAGCTCCACGCCCCAATTTCCCTAACCGCCCAAACAACTTCAACCGCCCCAATGACAATAACCGTCCCGGAGGAAACTTCAACAACTTCACCCGCAATCCAATGTTGTCTGCTTTGAATGCGGCAACAAGGGTCACTACTCCAGAGAATGCCCCAATCCCAAGAGGAATGTTCAGCGCCCCAATGCGCCGGCACCGAACAATGGTCAAGGCCGCAATGGAAATGGCAAGAATGCCGCACCCCGCGGAAATGCTGCTGTTGCCAAGGGTCGTCTGCACCACATCAATGCTGAAGAAGCTCAGGATGCGCCATGTTGTGCTGGGTACGTTCCTTGTCAACTCAGTACCTGCAACTGTTCTGTTTGATTCTGGTGCTACCCATTCATTTGTTACCCAAGAATTTGTTGCTAAGGGAGGTTTAGTCGAGAGCCTCTTACCCAAACCCATGGTCATCCAAATCCCAGAATCCACCGTAGAGACCAAGATGTTTTGCTCCGATGTACCCCTTGAGATCAAAGGAGAAAAGTTTCCAGTTAACTTAATTGTTCTGGGAACCCAAGGCATCGATGTTATACTCGGTATGAATTGGTTAGCCAAGTACCATGGTCGAATTGACTGTGCCAGAAGAGCTGTATCCATCACCACCGACAAAGAAGTAGAAGTGGAGTATGTGTCTGAAACCAGTCATTCTCACCCAGGCTGCCATGAGAGCATAGCTCGACCCCCCTAGATGAGATCCGTGTTGTTCACCTATTCAGATGTTTTCCCTGAAGAATTGCCTGGTATGCCGCCAGACCGGGAAATTGAGTTCATAATTGAGCTTATCCCAGGAACAGCCCCTATATCCCAAAGACCTTATCGGATGAATCCGGAAGAACTGGTTGAGTTGAAGAAGCAGTTGGCAGATATGCTCAGCAAAGGACTTGTTCGCCAAGCGCTTCACCTTGGGGATCACCCATTATTTTTGTGGACAAGAGAGACGGTACCACACGCCTGTGTGTGGATTATCGCAAGCTGAATGACGTGACCATTAAAAACAAGTACCCTCTTCCCAAGATCGAGGATCTGTTCGATCAAATGAACGGAGCCCGAGTCTTTTCCAAGATCGATCTTCGGACAGGTTACCATCAGTTGAAGATCAGAGAGACAGACATTCCCAAGACCGCCTTCACCACTCGTTACGGTTTGTTTGAATACACCGTGATGTCTTTGGTCTGACCAATGCCCCAGCCTATTTCATGAATCTCATGAACAAGATTTTCATGGAGTACCTCGACAAGTTCGTGGTAGTTTTCCTTGATGACATCCTTATTTATTCCAAGACCGAAGAAGAGCATGCTGAACACCTGCGTCTAGTTTTGGAGACCTCCGAGAGCACCAGCTGTATGCCAAGCTTAGCAAGTGTGAGTTTTGGCTCAGTGAAGTGGCATTTCTCGGACATGTTGTATCTGCCGGAGGAATTTCTGTGACCCGAGAAGATCCAAGCCATTGTTGACTGGTTAGCCCCAACCAGTGTGACTGAAATCCGAAGCTTTCTCGGACTCGCCGGTTATTACCGCAAGTTCGTTGAAGGATTTTCCAGTATAGCCAAACCCATGACCCAACTGTTGAAGAAGGACAAGAAATTTGAATGGACTCAGAAGTGTGAGATAGTTTCCAAGAATGAAGAAGAGACTAACCTCAGCCCCAATTGATTATGCCAGACGTCACCAAGAGTTTCGACGTGTATTGCGATGCATCACGCCTCGGACTTGGTTGCGTTCTGATGCAAGAAGGCAAAGTTGTGTCGTACCTGTCCCGGCAGTTGCGACCGCATGAAGAGAATTACCCAACCCATGACCTGGAGTTAGCTGCTGTTGTTCTTGCTCTTAAAACGTGGCGTCCCTATCTTGCGGGACATCGCTGTGAGATCTATACGGATCATAAGCTTGAAGTATATTTTCACCCAGAAGATTGAACCTGCGACAGAGGAGATGGATGGAATTAATCAAGGATTATGATATTGGAATCCATTATCACCCCGGAAAGGCTAATGTAGTTGCCGATGCCCTTAGTCGCAAACCTGCACCCTGAATGCCTTGATCCAAGCCGAACAGCCAGCCTTGTTCAAAGAGTTCAAGATTTTGGACTAGAACTTGTTAGCCATGGTTATCTCGCCAATTTAGAGTTAACCCCAACCCTGATGGATCAAATCAAAGAAGCCCAAAAAGGTCATGAAAGCATTGAAGGAATTAGGAAGAAGATTTCCCTCGGCAAAGCACCCGGTTTTACCGAAGATGCTGAAGGAGTGCTGAAATTCAATGACCGTATCTGTGTGCCCAATGTCACGGAACTTAAGGAGTTAATCCTGAAGGAGGCCCATGAGACCCCTTATTCAATCCACCCCGGCGGAACCAAAATGTACCAAGACCTTCGAGAAAGATTTTGGTGGCATGGAATGAAGCGAGAGATTGGTTCTTCGTAGCCAATGTGATATCTGTCAGCGAGTCAAGGCTGAACATCAGCGACCCGCTGGATTGCTTCAACCTTTGAAAATTCCCGAGTGGAAGTGGGATGAGATTGGAATGGATTTTATTACCGGACTTCCAAGATCCAACCGAGGCCATGATTCAATCTGGGTCATCGTTGATCGACTGACCAAGGTTGCCCATTTTATCCTGTCAAGACCACCATACCGGAGCTCAGTTAGCAGACCTGTATATTTCCAGAATAGTGAGCCTGCATGGTGTGCCTAAGAAGATTGTATCTGATAGAGGCACGCAATTCACCTCAAGATTCTGGAAATCCCTTCATGAAGCCCTCGGAACCAAGTTAGCATTTAGCACAGCTTATCATCCCCAGACCGATGGCCAAACTGAGCGAGTGAACCAGATATTGGAGGACATGCTTCGCGCATGTGTTCTATCCTATGGTTCCAAGTGGGAAGATTGTCTTCCGTTTGCAGAGTTCTCGTACAACAACAGTTATCAGTCCAGTCTGCAAATGGCCCCTTTTGAAGCCCTTTACGGCAAGAAGTGTCGTACACCCCTGAATTGGTCCGATACCGGAGAAAGCAAATTGTTCGGACCAGATACCCTCCGTGAAGCTGAAGAGCAAGTTCAGCTTATTCGTGAACGCCTCAAAACTGCCCAATCCCGTCAGAAGAGTTACGCTGACACCAAGCGCCGTGACCTCACCTTCAACGTCGGAGATTATGTTATCTCCGAGTGACACCCCTTAAAGGAATGCAGCGTTTCCATGTCAAAGGAAAATTAGCGCCAAGGTATATTGGACCCTTCAAGATCATTGCTCGTCGAGGAGAAGTATCCTATCAGCTGGAATTGCCCCGGAGTTAGGAGATTATCATGATGTCTTCCACATTTCCTTGCTCCGGAAGTGTCTTGAAGTTCCTGACCAGCCTGATGTTTTCAAAAACATCGACCACCTCTCCATCGACCTGAACCAAGACCTGACTTATCGTGAGAGACCCCTCAAGATTCTCGAAGAAGATGTTCGTGTTACCCGAAGACGCGATCAAGTTCTACAAAGTCCAGTGGACTAACCACTCTGAAGAAGAAGCAACTTGGGAACGCGAAGATTATCTTAGGAATTCCCAACTCTTTAGTACCCAGCCTAGCAAATCTCGGGACGAGATTTATTTTAAGGGGGGAAGGATCTGTAACATCCCAAATTTAATCAGTAATTATTCCAAAAATGTGGGCCAACAAAAACTTTTGTTGATTATTATGTGTTGTTTGCAAATTGTTGCTTGTGGTAATTATTTCTTGTTGCTTGTGTTGTTGTTTGCTTGAATTAACAATTAAATGCAAAAACAAAAGTGGAAACAAGAAAGAAAAAAATGACAAGTGACACACAATTCTCCAAGTAAGAAGAAATTTTGTTCAAACAAAATTCAGAGGAATGGTATATGAAACCCCTCATTTGTATTCTTACTACTTATCTCTCCAAATAATATTTTACACCTATTTTAAAATTCAAAAGTAAAAACAATTGAAATAAAACAAAATGCCATAATTAAAACCCTATGAAAGAAAATGATTCAAAACATTTTATTTTGCAAAGCCAAATTTTGTGGAGCTTCTACATGTTATGGGGAGGCCCCACAATTATTTGCAAATTTTTCTAAAATGTTTAAGTGCCCAAATAAATCCTAGAAAAGCTACTGGACTAAAAAAAATAAAGAAAAACAGGAAAGAAAAGGAGGCAGGGGGTTTTGGCAAAATTGCCATCGTCTACCTCACCCCCTCGCCCCGACGCACACCGCCGTGTCGCCGTGGCGCTCCTCGCCATTTTCCTGGCCGCCCAGGCCCCCCCCCCCCCAGCCGCGCTCCTCGTGCCTCTGCGCCTCTGCAGCCTTGCACGCAGAGGAGAAGCCCTAGAGCACGCCCCCTTGCCCCAACGCCGCCCCTGTCCCCTCTGCGTCGCCGTGGCAAGCTCACCGTCGCCGACCCAAATTAGCGCTCCTCCCTGCACCTCGACACGCAAGGCTCGAGCCAAAGCTTCTAGAACGCGTCCGGACCCCGGTAGACACCACGTCGCCACGATTCCCTGAAAGGTCGCCTCGGGCGCGCCATGGACGTCGCCGTGAACCGTGACCATCGTGGACCGCTCCCGCGCTATAAAAACCACCCCGAGCCCCTCTGGAAACTCCACACCACCCCACTCCCACTCCCTCGCTCCAATTTCATCAGGGCACCGCTAGGAGGGCGTGCACGCTGCCGCCACTGTCGCCGTCGAGGTCGGACATGGCCGCGATGCCACACCCTCCCATTCTCTTCTCTCTGGCCCTACTCTCTTCCTTATGAACACCGCACTCACCCGCCGTCTTTTCCTCGTTGTTTCGTGCACCAGAGCCCCCGCAGGAGCTCGCCGGAGTCCGTTGCCGTGACCGTGGAAGTCCGACGCGTCGCCGTCACCGCTACACGCCGTCCCAGCAAGTGCAACTCGCGCCACGACCTTCCCCGAGCCTCCGCCGTCGATTTGCATCAGCGCCACGACCAATCATCCACCTCGCCGTCGCCGGAGCCTCGGCGCCGCTCGTTTTAGGTCGCCGGAGTTCGTCGACGACGTGGGCTAACGTGGGCCGTTGGATCTAAATCCAACGGCAACGTACCCCTTCGTTTAGATGTTAGGCTGACGCGCTGGCCCCACCCGTCAGCGTTTTATTAATTTCCACGCGTACACTGTGTCGCTGACGCGTAGGCCCCACATGTCATACTTTTGAACATTATCTAGAATAGTAAACTTTTCGAATTTAAATTCTCTGTGAAATCAGTACTGGACCTAACTTCAAAATTCAATATCTCGAGATTTATGAATCCAAATAAATCAAACTCAATTGTTCTGGAAAGCTTATGAAATTTTTTAACCAACCCAAGTGGTCTCATGCATTTAAATAAATAGTTAAAAAGTATTATTAAAAATACTACAGAAGGTTTAAATTCTAAACTTGTTTGTTTCTGATACTCTGTTAGTCCAATTAATTCCAAACCAATTTTTAGCTTAGTACTGCCATGTATTAGCTTCACTAATTTTGGTAGAATTATGTGTGCAGCAGTATTTGTTTAGTATAAAGTTGAAGTTTAAACACCCTTCTGCACTCAAACATTTAAATATGTTTAATGGTTAACACAAATGAATTGGGACCAATTTTTTTAGATCACATTCAGTCATGTTTAGTTAACCCTAAAAGGATATAATTTTAGGATCAACAGAACTTAATTGGTAGCTAAAACTTGATTATTAAGTTACTGGATTCAAACAATTGTGTACGGAGTTTGGTAACTCCAAATGATCCAAATCAAATTGGGTTGTCTTCTACACATCAGTAGCTTTCTGTAGAAATTTAGTTTATATTTTTTTAGCCAACAGAACTCAAGTTATGCAATTAAACATGTTCCACAAGTTTCTGCCATAATTTTGGACATAAATAAATATTGTTTTGTTCAATTAATTTGAAACCAAATTGTATTGTTTGATGTGTGCAGTAGCTATTTGTGATGTTTATGGTTGTTATGTTGAGATGATTGCTTGAGTAGTTTAGTGATTGGTTGTACTGGTTTGTTTATTAATTAGACGAGAACGCTGTCGGATTTATCGAGGAAGGAGAGTTTGTTGAATCTGAAGATCAAGACCAAGTCCACTTTGCCGAGCAAGGCAAGCTACTCTCTGAGCTTGCACCTAAATACATATGCATCTACTTTGATCAAATGATTTACTCTTAAGGCAATGGTTTACAAAACCTTTTCAAAAATATGGATATTATTTTGCCACCCTATGTAGAAATATAAGGTAGTTTATATAAAACTGTAGGATGGGAAACAATGTTGTTTATTCAAAACTCCTTTGAAAATACTTGAGTGATTATGGAATACCGAGATGTCGGTGTTGAAGTAGAGAAGTGGAGAATGGTGATGTTTTATGAAAAATGCACAGTGTCCTAGTACTATGACGACCAATCTTACCCTGTGCGACCACATTTACCCCCATATGGGAACAGGGCTTAGTCATGTAGTTTGCTCTTATTAGTATGGGATACCTCATCGACGGAGATCACTCCGTTATGCATGAGGGGATGGTCCGAGGACCTACCCCCTGACCCGGGTCCTCACACAAGTTGGTGGGGAGGATAGAAGGTTCCACCATAAACCGCCGGACAAAACTATGAGTCCTCACACTTAGGGTTTCTGACGGGAAACTGGACTGAGTGTCGATGGAAAGTGTCATATGGGAAGGATCCTATACTAGCATGAGCAAATAAGAGGCTATGGTCGGTGGCTCAACTTCGCATACACCTGGTATGGCGGGACGTGGCTGACACGATGAGTTACCGGATGAATGTGGGCTAAAAGCGTGCTACCTCTGCAGAGGGTTAAAACTATTCGAATAGCCGAGTCCTCGGATATGGACAGTTGGGAGGCTGTCCTAAGACCATGTGCAAGTTTTTGAAAGACTTTGAGTTTTAAAAAGAAAATGAAGAGGAGATGTTCCTTACACCTATACCAACGGATCGGTATGAGGTTATTGGAGGAAGTAGACCATGACGGGCTATGGTCGGAAAAAGGAGGAGTTTTGGAGAAACAGATAAAACTGGTGATTTCCCTAAAGATAGTTATAAAACTCTTCTTATCTTTTTCAAAAAAGATATAGAGATGTTTTAAGTAAATAAAAGTTGTAAATTAAAAATAAAAATAGTGCATACTCATGTTGGGGTAGTTGCGAGTACATTCAAATGTACTCATATTGGTTTCGTCCCTGGTTATTGACCTAGCCAGACTACGAGGAGGAGCACTACGCCGAGCAGGAGTATGGCGACTTCTACGCGAACTAAGGATCTCCACAAGTCAGCTACCTGTCGGGTTGTCGTCGTTAGAATATGATGTCTACTACGCAGTAGCTTCCGCTGATATTTTGGTTTGGCCCATGAAGGCACCTATGTAAGACTTGGTCTAAATGACCATTTATGTAAGACTTTTAATTCGGTATTGTAATGGATGTAAACTTTGGTATTCAATTCGGATTATGTGCAACGACAGACTGATCACGGGATCGTTGTGTTAAGCATAATCGGGTATTTCGGACAGCTAGTCCGGGGTCCCCACATTTAAGCCATAAGCTCACAAGATAAAATACATATCCTAGTATCAGTGGAAATCATCCACAAATCCATCTGCATGAGTAAAACATTCAGATTGCTCTCTGAAGTTAACTGACAGAAACAACTAAGGCCAAACTGAAGATTATCTTCAGTTAACACACTGACAGTGAGAGAGCACAGCACAATCACACAATTTCTCATCACCTGGTTAAACTAATCAACAACACATTTCACACAAACTGGAGCACCACACGAGCACCTCGAACCAGTAGATCATCGGCTCGAAGGCCGGTCACAGGAGAGGACAGTGAGGGCACAGAGAGGAGAGAGGACGCATACCAACGCTCGGGTACGAACACCGTGGCGTGGGGAGGCAGGGCTCCCGCTACCACGGCGGAAGCTACCGCGAGGACGACCTTGACGAGCACCGCGGCGACGGCGGCACAAGGAGCATCACCTCAGCAGCGGCGCATCGACCTGCGCCGAGCCACACCAGCAGCAGCGTGTCGAGGAGGTTCTCGAGCACCAGAGGGACGCCGGGTGGCATCCATCTGGGAGCCATCCCGCCGACATCGGGGATGTAGTTGATAGCAACAGAGAGTGATGGTGGCCGAGTTGGAAATCGAGCAGGAAGAAGAGGGAGCCCAGGAGCAGCGCCGGTGAGCCTTGCTCGTGGAGGAGAAGGAGCAGGAGGCGCAGCCGGAGGCGCAGCGGCGCGGCATCGTGCCGGCGACCGAGCCATGGCGGCTAGGGTTCGCAAGCAAGTACGAGCGGGGGCGGTGTGATCCGAATCAGAGGAGAGGAATCGAAGGAGATGGAAGCGGCGGAGCAGCGCCGAGGCGTGGCGGCGCTGGAGCTGGTCCGCAGCGGCCAGGGTCAGCCGGAGCAGGGCGCGGCGGCCGCGGTGACATCGCCAGAAGGGGATCGAGGCAGAGAACGAGCTCGGGAGAGAGAGAGAGAGAGAGAGAGAGAGGTGGGCCGGTCGGTTGACCGAGCCAGGCCTTGACCCAAGGCTAATGGGTTGAGCCCAACCCATTGGACCCAGGGGCATTTTAGAAATTTACCAAATTAAAATTACTCAAACTCAAAAGAATTTTCACACAAATCGAAAGGCCCTAAAAATCAAATAAAAATAGGATTAAGTATTTATATTTCATCTACTCTTTAAAAAGGATTTTTAATAGAATTTTTGATGATTTTACCTCATGGTAAAAATTGGAGTGGTTATTATTTCAAAATAAGGGAAGTTAGATTCCCAGTTAAAATAATATTTAGTAATCAAATAAGTTCTTAAAAACAAAGATTTGGTTTTAACATCTATTAAGTTACTAATAGAAAACTCATTCTTAAAAATTATATGGACATGATAGTTTAAAATAAACAAGTATCCAAAATATATTTTTCTAAGAATAAATGATATTTTTATAAGAGTTTTCTTCAAGGAAAATTCCAAATTATTATAAGTGGTAAAATAAAATTCCTTAGATGATAAATTGCTCACTCATTTTAATATTCTTAACTATCATTATTATTTGAACAAGTTAATACTGGGGTTAATCAATTTTACTTAAGTATCATTTCTAAAAATCATGATATTTTACAAACTTAATAAAAGTGAACAACACTTGATTTTGGAAATTATAACACATCAAAATGATGTAACAATTCAAAATTATAAATCCTAAATAGTCTTTAAATTCTAAGTCAAATAAGTTATGGAAGTATCGCGTAAGACGAAGCTTACACTTGTGAGCATGGGGTATTTTTGAGGTAATTACGATGCATCTCATATATATGCATAATAGCATCTTGCCAGAATTTTCTGTAATCCTTATTGGGATTACTTTGCTATTTTCAGATCTCGGGGTTTTACCGCAGACACTAGGACCCCGAATTACTGAATTGCCATTTCTACCACAGGCAAGTTCATTCTTGCATATCCTTATTGAAATATTTTATAAAAACTATTTTCAAAAACCTATTATTATCATTGCATTGAAAAAGAAAAACTATTTTCGAATGATGTGAATTGCTATATATATATTGTTTGGCTGGCAATGGAACCACGGATTGATGTTGTGGTGGAGGTTCCATTGTACGGGAAAGTATATACCTAGGATTAATTACCAATGTCACAGTGATCCTTGCGCCGTATTGAAGCGTTTACCATGAGATCTGCTATGGACGGTAAAAGTCAGCCGTATCTTCTCTCATTCACATATCCTCGGCAGGCTATTACCTGGTTGTGTCCGTTGCGGTGGCCAACAGCATGGAAGCGCGTGACCTTCCCACCTGACGGGGTGATTGGAATAGAAGCTCGGGAGGGGTGGCGGGATAGCGGTCTTTGTTACCGACCGCGCCACAATTGGGAGGATATGTGTTGTGCGGAGAGGGCGGTGATTGGCTTTGGACTCACACCTGGCCCCATACCATGGAAGTATGGACGGGAAAGATCGCCCGGAAAGGCAACAAGGCTGGGTTTCTCTCATGGGTAAAGTTACCCAGCTCTGCAAAGTCAACAACAAGAAATTGTGGCTGTCACATCCGTGTTCCCGGAAGGAACTACACAACGCCGTGGGAAAGGCATCCCAAGTGATGACTAAAGACCCGTGGAGACTGTGAGCATAGTTTTCTGAAATAAAACTTGACCTTTTGAAGAAATCTTTTCCAAAACTTGCATTATGCCTATGACCGTTGGTCGTGGCAGTAGCCAGTGCATTCAAAACAAGAAAAACTCTTTCCTAAATTATTTGAACTTGCTAAGTAACGCTCGAGTTGCTTACCTTTCCTCGTTGACCCCCTGCTTAGACCTTTGGAGCCATCCAAGGAGATGATGAATATCCATGACGACAATGAGGAGGTCTTTAACAAGGAGTCAAGTCTACATGGTGGAGCTTGGAAGAGTCAACGGCTACATCGACAATGAAGGAACATCAACAAAAGTGCAATGGCATACATGACGATCACATTGCTAATGGAGGAGACACCATCATTTTGGAAGGAGTACAACCTGGATGAAGATATTCCGGATGGATTAGAATAGGGCTGTGACAACAGCACTAGTGGAATAGGAATTAGAGATAGAGCTGATATCCAGCTTAGAGTTACGATTTGGATCTTTCTATATTTCATTTGCAAGAGACTTCTTCCATGTAAAAGAGGTTCTCGAGATTTTGTATTGAATAGAGTTGTAATCCTATAGTGTTACCTTCGACCAGCTATGTTTCTGTTGTACTACTCTGAGGGATGTAATATTTGCGGATAGGTCCTTCCGTGAGTATTATATCAGCGACTTGTGCACTACAACATGTAGTGATGTGCTGGGTCATCGCAGATGGTATCAGAGCAAAACGATCTTAGGATTAAAACCCTTTAAGGAGACTTGTAGGTTGGTAAGACTATAGGAAGTTATCATATTTATCTAAATTCTATATTACTACAACTATGATGGTTATTCACTTGAGAATAATACAGTCATACTTGTATATACATTTTCTTACTCAACAAGAGTAAATCTTCTTATCTATTCTTTTATAGGTATCATACTTATCTATCTCATGTGTTTCCAACTTGGTATGACAAGTTTGAAATTAGTTTCTACCAGCTGGTATTCCAATAGAGTTATACTCAAGTCAGTGTATCTATGTGGTATCATTGATAACACCATCCTATGTAGACATATGATGAAGTAGAACCCTATCGTAAGTTTGTGAAGGAAGGAAGACAGGAGAAGTCGGATGATGGTGAAGGATCATCGACACTCAAGTATGGTAACTATGGAGAGGATGCCAATACCCTAAAGTTTCATTTCAAAGGAGATTCACCTTAGTATAGTATAGAGTCGTAAGGATATTAGGAGACGACATAAGCAATGAAGGAAGCTACAGTACTACTTATGGTGTATAATCAACAACTACATGAATGATCCAAAGATGTCAAGAGATGTTTCTTCAAGCTAGACGGAGGATTCAATTTACAGGCACTTTAGTTCTGTACGTAACCAAACTAGACCACAACTACTCTTTGAGTACTTTGTCTTAGCATTATCCTGTTGCAAATGGGCAGTTGGGGTAACTACTGAGTCAAAGAGTTGTTAGAATAGGACTATAAGGTGATATAAACCTATCTTGTAGTGTATAGCATCTAAGCCTGGTTACTTTTGAGATGTTTTTACTCAAAGTACTATTTACTTTACGGGCTTATGTTGCATGTTTGCTATATAACTGCATTCGGATTTATTGGATCTTATTGGATTTTTGATTGACTAGGTTGGTACATGAAGTTAGGATTTGATGTACAATGGCATGATTGTCACATTAAGTTCTTTTCTTAATGTTACTGATCTAGAGGTAGATAATATTCATGTGAGGGAGAAGCGTATTCCCAGAAGTATGAGACAACAATGAGTCAGCAAAGCAAGCTCATGAAGAGAAGGAAGTCGAGAAGACAGAAGTCAATGAAGCCACTGATGGTGATGGACAACATTCTATACCATATTTAGTTCTTGGAGACATATTTCACCAGTCCATGGAAGGGAGGAGGAACGAAGTAAGTTCAGTAAAGATTATCACCACAAGTTGGACAAAGATATATCAAGGATGATGCCAGAAAAATCACATGAGGAAATATGTCCAAGGAGGAAAGTTATGAAGTTTTTGCATATTAAGTCATGAAGTCATTCAACGGAAGTCCAAAACCAAGGGATGAAGAAGGACAATATGCAGAATACATATGGATTCGTCGTAACTCGGTGGAAGAGGTTATTGTTGGAGCAATAAAGAGGTATTGATACTAGTTAAATGGAGTTTGAGAATGAGTTTAGCAGAACTTAGGAGTCTAAGAGTATTATAAGGTTGATGATAAAGGAGTATGAAGACTGGAAGAACAGGGATATTCCCAATTTTAATGGAATAAAGGAGAAGTTGATTGTCTATTGAGAGGCATTACTAGAGATGGAAGCGGTAAAATTAACTGCCAAACAAGAGTTTGTGATTAGAACTTGGATATATATATATAAGGAGAATTTGTGTTGGATACACAAACAGATTACTTGAAGGAGTGGATGAGAAAGTCATCAGACAAATGATGATAAGTTAGAAAGGGATGACGGAAGTGAAGTAGTTGGATTGAAGCACGTTGATATTCAGAAATGACATATCAACCATGTCAAGAAGTACAATTACATAGTCCAATGTTCAAGAGAGCATCATAACCATGGGAGAAGAGTTCAATTTTGTCGTGGATTGATGACAAGTTTAGAAGGTGGACCAATTTGGATGAAGGCACCTCATCACATATGATGTCGAGGTACCAAAGTCAGAGTTTATATCTAGAGCAATTGTGGAGAAAGATGTATTACTAAGAGAATTAACATCTTAGAGTTGACCACTCGGATGATGGAAGACGCAATCAAGGCGAGTTACATGGTCAAACAAGTCGCAACTGTTTGGAATTAGTCTGAAGTATCAGAAAGGAAGGAATAATATGTCAGCTGAACTTTACCTTGATGACCAACATCCTATTCAAGTTTGAAGTTAAGATAGCATCCAATGCACAAATTTAGGTGTGCAATTCTTTTCTTGAGACAATCGGATGAGCCAACTAGAATTCTAGCTGTAGTAGGAATCCAATTTATCGGAGGATTATTTTGGTTGTTCACAATATGGTGGATATACCACGTATTCTTCGGGAAACTGTTGGAAACCTCGTAATAGTCAGTATCTATTTCTGGAGGATGATACTAGGGATTCACAACCTGGTGAATATACCACGTGTTCTTTGTGAGACCATGAGGCACATATACTGAAAGTTTAAGCACAAAGAAGGATTATGAAGCTTGACTGAATGGAGCCGACAGAATGAAGCTCAGCTGATAGAGGGTCAGAACGGAGGAAGTCTTAGAGAATTCCAAGGGGGAGAGTGAACAAGTGTATTGACTAGTACTTGGCAGAAGATGACGCGGAACTCAAAAGGAAGACTTTGACTGAGACAAGACTGAATTGGTTATTAATGCTCTAAAAGTTCTTCAAGAAAGACGAGCATTGTCGAAAATCCTTGGTAAATTATAAAGCCAAGGAAGAAGTTAAGAGTCGAAGGATGAAAATTTTAAGGGATTTAGTGGTCATAGAAGCTATGACTAAATGATCTAAAGTAGAGTGAACAAAAGGGACCAGAGTTCATGGATGGGGAAGTCTAGATACTTACTCCCATTGAATCTGATTGAGACCAGGATCCGAGGGGATTGATGACAGAAGGTTTGTACCCCTGATTACAATTGATTGAAGAGAAGATAGAGTAATCAAAGTTGGATAGACAAAGGTGTCTACTACATTTGGAGGAAGCAAATTACAAAGAGCAAATTATGTTCTATAAGACATGTTAAGAATAGTTACCTCATATTCTCGAGCAAAAGGAGATGAGCTTTACCATTAGAAGTGAGGTCTTATTAGGCTCATGATTATAAGGAAGGGTACCACCTGAAGATCATATAAGGATGTAGAAAGGATCTTCGACAGAGGGGTATAAAGCCAGAGTAACCTGAAATGGATAATCCAAGAGACATGAAAAGGTAGTAAAATCATTGGAATCCAGTGGAGAAGCGATGAAAGTCAACAAATGGATAGTATGGATCCATGGAGGATGGACATAAGGATTTTGGACAAGGGATCACCTAAATCTACGTCCACGTCAGGAAGGAATTTGAGAGAATCAATATCTGCAGAAGTTCTTTCTACCTTACTCTACGCGAGAGAATCGAAACTTCGGGATGAAGTTTAGTTTAAGGGGGAGAGGATATAATACCCCAGGGTTTAGAGAGTCAAAAGGGTAGAAATAGAATATGTGCATTTGCATAGCATGCATCTGAAATGCGGGTAATTTTGGCGCAAACGAGAAAAGAGATAAAGGGATCGATGTTTCTCTCGACACGATGAATTAGGATTTAGATCATCTGGTGGAGTGCAATAAACTTCGACATGATCTTTTTAACAACTAAATTGAGACGAGAATATTTAGTCGAGGCAATCCAGAATTGGACATGACCTTTCCTAATTCTCGACATTTCTAGTCACAATTCAATAACATGACATGTTCATAGTTTAAACACTCATAGAAACAATAAATTCGAATCCCCATATCTAGGATCATCTCATTACATCATTCATCCAAACATCATCTCAAAGAATGAGTTTAACACCTCAATTCATCATCTTATCTCACACACTGAAATAACTCATTTTACATCCATCCCAAATACAATGTGATGTTCAAATGTCCAAAGTCTATTTAAGTTACATCATATGGAATTTAAATACAAGATCAAAATGAAAGAATCAATATTACATCTTTAATTGAATAAGTACATATCTCATCTAAATAAAAAGAAGATTACAAAAATTATAAGAAAAGCCTAAACTAATTCTTGATCTTCTTATCTTCCAAATCTTCCAATTCATCTTCAATTCATTACCTGCAAAATAAACAAAGACAAAAGAAAAGGGGGTTGTGATTAAAATGTTTGCCTTCACCACAAGGGTGAGGCAATTTAATATTGGAACTTAACTAATGAATATTAGGAACTTGTCCTAATATCCAAATATTGACTAGAGGGATCAATATTGAATCGAAGGCAACAATGGATCATATTTTGGATCATCCTGAGGCAACTAGGCAACAAGGGACAAGAGGCAACAATAATCCAATTGAGAGAAGGGACAAAAGGCAACACTGATTCAATGAGGCATATTCATCTGATCCATATCTATTTATCATAGGCAACATATTAATCCCTCTAATCTAGTCAAGCTCCTAAACAAGAAAGCCCACCTTAAAATATTTCTCCAATGGTATTAATTACCAAGGAAGAAACTTGGGAAATTATAAATTTCCAATTGGTCATCACCACCCATAATTGGTACAGCCCACAAATCTGAAATTATTAAGACACATGATCACCACCTATAATTGGCAAGGGCCACATAAGAGAGAAGCCACACAAGCCCATCTAGTGACAAATGCCACTTGGCTTGATCAAAAATTAATCCTACAAGGAGATAAGAACAATGACCATTCACATCTATCCACAAGAAAATATCTAAGTTTACTTGAACCCCAAGTAATGAAAAGCTTGAGTGGATGAGCATGCCACATAGGAGAGTTATCCACAAACCAAAATATCTACTTCAACTTGAACCCCAAGTAAGGCCCATGTATGAGAGCTTGACACCAAGTACCTTACTCATCTTTGCACTTGATGAGTCACCTAGTTGTGTGTCACTCCCACAACAACCAGCCAGCAGCTTATAAACAGCCCAACACCCATCCTAGCAATTTCATTTGCTCTCAAACACATTTCCAACAAGCAGCCAGCCGCAATATATCTTTCTTACATCATGCAAATCATACCAGCAGTCCATCTAGGACTAAAACATATTCCAGATCAGCTAGAACAACTTAAGAACACCAAGAACACTACCAAATCTTGGTACTTCCTTAGATCAACTAGGAATAGGTCAAGAAGTGAAGAGGAGCAGGCTGTCCACAGGAGGAGGAGCAGGCTAACCACAAGAGGAGGAGCAGGCCATTAGCAAGAGGAGGAACAAGCAAGCAAGCCACAAAACACAAGTTTTCATCATTTTCCACAAGACACACGCTTCTCTTCAACAGCAGGTTGAACACTATAACCAAATCGTGTGCATCATCTGTTCTTATCATTAGATGAGAGGGAAAGAGAGGAGAGGGGTGCAGTATTCTGTTCTTATCAGAAGATGTGAGAAAAATATATATATCTCTCAGTTATGCATAGAAGTGCTATGCATAGCTCATCACAGAGATGAAAAGCAACTAATGGTATCTTCTCTTATCGAAATACATGCCTCAGCCTTTGCATCACAGGCCAGGGCTAAGAAATCAAGTGCAAGATCTGTTCTTATCTGATAAACAGCCCAATCTGTCCAGAAACATATTTCCTAAATCGTTCCAACAACATTAGCATCACCATATCATGCTTAGCATGGATCTGAGCACTGTGCACACTCAGAGGAGGCATCACAGTGAACAAAACATGCATGAATAACAATTTAGCAAGCTACAAATGCATTACAGGAAGCAAACATGCTAAGCCATCAAGCAATTTAAGCCATAAGCTCACAAGATAAAATACATATCCTAGTATCAGTGGAAATCATCCACAAATCCATCTGCATGAGTAAAACATTCAGATTGCTCTCTGAAGTTAACTGATAGAAACAACTAAGGCCAAACTGAAGATTATCTTCAGTTAACACACTGACAGTGAGAGAGCACAGCACAATCACACAATTTCTCATCACCTGGTTGAACTAATCAACAACACATTTCACACAAACTGGAGCACCACACGAGCACCTCGAACCAGTAGATCATCGGCTCGAAGGCCGGTCACAGGAGAGGACAGTGAGGGCACAGAGAGGAGAAAGGACGCATACAACGCTCGAGTACGAACACCGTGGCGTGGGGAGGCAGGGCTCCCGCTACCACGGCGGAAGCTACCACGAGGACGACCTTGACGAGCACCGTGGCGACGGCGGCACAAGGAGCATCACCTCAGCAGTGGCGCATCGACCTGCGCCGAGCCACACCAGCAGCAGCGTGTCGAGGAGGTTCTCGAGCACCAGAGGGACGCCGGGTTGCATCCATCTGGGAGCCATCCCGCCGACGTTGGGGATGTAGTTGATAGCAACAGAGAGTGATGGTGGCCGAGTTGGAAATCGAGCAGGAAGAAGAGGGAGCCCGGGAGCAGCGCCGGTGAGCCTTGCTCATGGAGGAGAAGGAGCAGGAGGCGCAGCCGGAGGCGCAGCAGCGCGGCATTGTGCTGGCGACCGAGCCATGGCGGCTAGGGTTCGCAAGCAAGTACGAGCGGGGACGGTGTGATCCGAATCAGAGGAGAGGAATCGGAGGAGATGGAAGCGGCGGAGCAGCGCCGAGGCGTGGCGGCGCTGGAGCTGGTCCGCAGCGACCGGAGTCAGCCGGAGCAGGGCGTGGCGGCCGTGGTGACATCGCCAGAAGGGGATCGAGGCAGAGAACGAGCTCGGGAGAGAGAGAGAGAGAGAGAGAGAGAGAGAGAGAGAGAGAGAGAGAGAGAGAGAGAGAGAGGTGGGCCGGTCGGTTGACCGAGCCAGGCCTTGACCCAAGGCTAATGGGTTGAGCCCAACCCATTGGACCCAGGGGCATTTTAGCAATTTACCAAATTAAAATTACTCAAACTCAAATGAATTTTCACACAAATCGAAAGGCCCTAAAAATCAAATAAAAATAGGATTAAGTATTTATATTTCATTACTCTTTAAAAAGGATTTTCAATAGAATTTTTGATGATTTTACCTCATGGTAAAAATTGGAGTGGTTATTATTTCAAAATAAGGGAAGTTTGATTCCCAATTAAAATAATATTTAGTAATCAAATAAGTTCTTAAAAACAAAGATTTGGTTTTAACATCTATTAAGTTACTAATAGAAAACTCATTCTTAAAAATTATATGGACATGACAGTTTTAAAATAAACAAGTATCCAAAATATATTTTTCTAAGAATAAAAGATATTTTTATAAGAGTTTTCTTCAAGGAAAATTCCAAATTATTATAAGTGGTAAAATAAAATTCCTTAGATGATAAATTGCTCACTCATTTTAATATTCTTAACTATCATTATTATTTGAACAAGTTAATACTGGGGTTAATCAATTTTACTTAAGTATCATTTCTAAAAATGATGATATTTTACAAACTTAATAAAAGTGAACAACACTTGATTTTGGAAATTATAACACATCAAAATGATGTAACAAATCAAAATTATAAATCCTAAATAGTCTTTAAACTCTAAGTCAAATAAGTTATGGAAGTATCGCGTAAGACGAAGCTTACACTTGTGAGCATGGGGTATTTTTGAGGTAATTACGATGCATCTCATATATATGCATAATAGCATCTTGCCAGAATTTTCTGTAATCCTTATTGGGATTACTTTGCTATTTTCAGATCTCGGGGTTTTACCGCAGAAACTAGGACCCCGAATAACTGAATTGCCATTTCTACCACAGGCAAGTTCATTCTTGCATATCCTTATTGAAATATTTTATAAAAACTATTTTCAAAAACCTATTATTATCATTGCATTGAAAAAGAAAAACTATTTTCGAATGATGTGAATTGCTATATATATATTGTTTGGCTGGCAATGGAACCACGGATTGATGTTGTGGTGGAGGTTCCATTGTACGGGAAAGTATATACCTAGGATTAATTACCAATGTCACAGTGATCCTTGCGCCGTATTGAAGCGTTTACCATGAGATCTGCTATGGACGGTAAAAGTCAGCCGTATCTTCTCTCGTTCACATATCCTCGGCAGGCTATTACCTGGTTGTGTCCGTTGCGGCGGCCAACAGCGTGGAAGCGCGTGACCTTCCCACCTGACGGGGTGATTGGAATAGAAGCTCGGGAGGGGTGGCGGGATAGCGGTCTTTGTTACCGGCCGCGCCACAATTGGGCGGATATGTGTTGTGCGGAGAGGGCGGTGATTGGCTTTGGACTCACAACTGGCCCCATACGATGGAAGTATGGACGGGAAAGATCGCCCGGAAAGGCAACAAGGCTGGGTTTCTCTCATGGGTAAAGTTACGCTGCTCTGCAGAGTCAACAACAAGAAATTGTGGCTGTCACATCCGTGTTCCCGGAAGGAACTACAGAACGCCGCGGGAAAGGCATCCCAAGTGATGACTAAAGACCCGTGGAGACTGTGAGCATAGTTTTCTGAAATAAAACTTGACCTTTTGAAGAAATCTTTTCCAAAACTAGCATTATGCCTATGACCGTTGGTCGTGGCAGTAGCCAGTGCATTCAAAACAAGAAAAACTCTTTCCTATATTATTTGAACTTGCTAAGTAACGCTCGAGTTGCTTACCCTTTCCTCGTTGACCCCCTGCTTAGACCTTTGGAGCCATCCAAGGAGATGATGGATATCCATGACGACGACGAGGAGGTCTTTAACAAGGAGTCAAGTCTACATGGTGGAGCTTGGAAGAGTCAATGGCTACATCGACAATGAAGGAACATCAACAAAAGTGCAATGGCAAACATGACGATCACATTACTAATGGAGGAGACACCATCATTTTGGAAGAAGGAGTACAACCTGGATGAAGATATTCCGGATGGATTAGAATAGGGCTGTGACAACGGCAGTAGTGGAATAGGAATTAGAGATAGAGCTGATATCCAGCTTAGAGTTACGATTTGGATCTTTCTATATTTCATTTGCAAGAGACTTCTTCCATGTAAAAGAGGTTCTCGAGATTTTGTATTGAATAGAGTTGTAATCCTATAGTGTTACCTTGGACCAGCTATGTTTCTGTTGTACTACTCTGAGAGATGTAATATTTGCGGATAGGTCCTTCCATGTGTATTATATCAACGACTTGTGCACTACAACATGCAGTGGTGTGCTGGGTCACCGCACCTGCCATGGCGGTGTGATGCCTAGGGATAACCGGATCGATACGGCTAGCTCACTCGGTGCCGGGGAGAACAAACCCACTGAAGAGGTAGTCACATACTAGCATAGACACAGTGAAAGTTAGGATTAGTCATCTGATGTGTGCATGCTGTCCAGGACAGTCCGTGGTTAATTCACGGTAGATGTGCTAGATCTTGTGGTGAAAGTGTACAAACTCTGCAGAGTCAAAACTATTTGAATAGTCGCGTCCACGGTCAGGGACAGTTGAAAGGCCATGTAGCTAGCATTGTATCGGTTGTTTTCAAAAATGGTGTTGTGTTGGAAGTAAAGTGAGTACTTGGAAGTACTGGAATGATCGGGAATAATCGTACCTTGGAGGTACAGTGGTTGAAAGGAGGGAAACTTCGGAGGGGCCTTAGTCCCAAGAAGTTCTACAAAGAAAACTATTTCTAGAAGAGTTTTACTAAAACCTCGATGATACTTGTTATCTACGAGAGATAAACTACTTTACATATCTTTTGAAGTATCTTTTTCAATAAATATATAGAGATGTTAAGCAACCATGGTGAATCTTCCATCCACCATGGGTAGTGAACCCTATTTATAGCCTACCTACCTCAGCCTCAAAAGCATTCGTGCATCTATTAGCTTGTTTTTGGGTAGTGCTTGCGAGTACATTCAAACGTACTCATATTGGTTTCGTCCTGGTTATTGTCTTGGCCAGACTACTACCCTGAGGAGTATCCGGAGGAGGTTGCCGAGGACGAAGGCTTCGTCGACGACTATTCAAAATAGGACGTCTCCCGGTCAGCTGCCTGTAGGTTCTAAGGCGTTGACATGGGCTCTATCGCGTTTTGCTTAGTCTTCCGCTGTGTTGTGTTGCTCCTGCCCTGCGTGGCAGTGATTTGAGGACTTGGTCATGTGACCCTCTATGTAAGACTTGTTTAAATTCGTGTAATGGATGATGTATCTGTAATACCAACTCGAGTATGTTGTTCACGACGACTAATCATGGGATCGTGAATGTATGCAAGCTGGCGTTCCTGGACAGCTAGTCTGGGGGCCCACATAGGCTCCTAACGTTTCTTGCTCAGCCCTCATAGACCGGAGCTGCCCATTAGCAGCCCATTCCACCAAACAACAAAGCTAAAATACAAAGAGTAAATATGGGTACTCGGCCGGTCATAGTTGATTCTTATTCATCTAGTTCGGGTAACTGAGCTGGATTAAGATTCGCTGACTTTGTGCTGGCTAACTTTGAGTCGCTGACATGTGGACCCCACGCATGGTGTGTCTCACGTGTCAGTGAGTCAAAGTCACCTGACTTGGTGGTTTCCAAAGTCAACGAATCTCTATGGTTGTTTGTAATAGTTGCTAAGTTGTTTTAAATGTTGCTAATTGCCTACTATTGTTTGTGAAGTCGCTTGTTACTGAGAAAGTTGCCTACAAGTACCATCGTTATGAAGTCGCTTGCTTATTGCCTATTGTTGTTTGTGAAGTCTCACTTTTTTTAGATAAAGGTGTGAAGTCTCACTTGTCGCTTCTCCGTTAGAGGCTAGTTCTGTCCTAGGTAATCTAGTTTTTCTATATATAACTATTATTCCGTTGTGCTCTGGTCCTTGTTACTGAGAGAGTTGCCTACCATCTTGAACAAAGCAAACCGTGACGGAGTAGATCAGCTCTTTGATGCCTTGAATCGCCGATCCGCGCAGCGAGCAATCCTTGTCAAAAGATGTTCTATCCCATGCCATAACTGAGATTGGTAGCTCTGACTTGTGGCGAGGTATAATGGGTTAATCATACCTTCCAGCACTTTGCTAAAGGAGCCACAAATAATAGAGTGAAACCATTTTTGGGAAGATATGTTGTGCAGCTGAATGATGAGCCTGGCATTATACAGTGAAAGATTGGAAGCTCTAGTTGAGAGGTCTGTATTTGCATTTGAGATCAAATGGATTCTTCCCTCATAAATTTCTCTAGAAGATTAAAGTACTGCTACATGTAAAAATCTTCATCTCGCTAATGTTGAGTAATAGCGTTCTTACCAAACATAATTGGGTGAAGAGAGGTTGAACTTGAAATGAACAATGTCACTTCTGTGGACCGAAGGAGAGTGTTCATCATGTTTCAGTGTACGGCCAACGTGATTTGGCAAGTGGCCTTGTGTACATTTGATTTGGTGAGCCACCACCAGATAGTGCATTAGAACTGATCTGGCTTGGATTTATTCTTTCCCAATGTCCCAACGCTAATGGGTGCTTAGTGGAGGGGCGGCAGTTTGCTAAACAATCAGGAGAACACGAAATGAAGCCCCTTTTAAACACAAATGCAAGATGATCAATCGAAGTTTTGTTTATAGGCTCTGTAACATGATTAACTCGTCAACGATACGATATTGCAGACCAAGACTAACTTTTGATCGGTATTACAGAAAGGCAAGAGCGAAAATATCTTGACGAAGGCGTGGAGATGTTTATGCGCATCTTTAAACTTTGTATGCTCGTGGTTCTACTGCAAGACGGATTGGTTGATTGTGTTTATGCGCATCTTTAAATTTTGTATGCTCGCGGTTCTACTGCTTGTATTGGCTTGATTTAGATATGTGTTCAGTCTATGTGAAGCTGGTGGTGCCGTTTACAAGTGCCTGTAATAAGTAGCTGGGAGTAGGTTACCATGAAAACCCCGTTCTCTTTCTCAATTTCTTTTTGCTTTTTCCTATACAAAACTAAGCCCTTTTTTAATAGAAAAACGAAACGAGACTTGTTTAGTAAAACAAAATTGCCAAAAGGCACAAGTACATATATTCATTCCCGTTGATTTATTGTTGAAGCTGTAAATAACTGCCACTAGCTAGTACACAAAGAATCGTTACATTGCACACAACTCGGGTGCTATACATCATCGGACCACCAGCTGTTTCTCTGGCTACAGGTTGCACTGAAGAATCTCAAAACCGAACATATTTCTTCAGATTAAAATGCAAAACCTACGCACCTAAACGAAGGGATAGAAACATAGAAAAAAATGGCAGGAACTGTACTAATATCAGTATTGCTTGCCTCCAAGAAACCAATCGTCATCATTAGCTCATCACCAATGGCCTGTCAGTGACTCAGCGGCAGTAGTGCCATGCATGCGTCCTCTCCTCCTAGTAATCACCAGCAGATTAACTACCAGTGCTCGCCGACGCCATGGCGGCTGCCGGCGTGCATCTGCTTCAGCTTAGTCAGCTCCTTCCTCCTCTTCCTCGCCTCCGCCGCCGTGGCCGCCTTCTCCGTGCCGCTCAGCGCGACCTGCAGGCCCACTGCCCCCACCACGGAGCTGCTGCTCTGGTGGGGAGCGTTCGCTACGGCGACGCTGCTCCTCTTGTCTGCAGCGTCGATGGCAAGGGTGAGAGAGCACGGGTCTTCTTCGTCGGTGCACTCCCCGGCACCACCCGGGCTGCCCGCCAGCTCCTGGAACGGCTGCACGTAGGAGGGCGGCGACCCGCGGGGGTCGGCGGCGGCGGCGGCTACGACCGGGTAGTACCAAGCGCAGGCCGGCGGAAGGCAGAGGGGCGGCGGGGCGTGTCCAGCCTGGCTGCCGCCGTGCTCGTACGGTCCCGGCCCGCACGGTGGCCAGGAGCCCCAGACGTAGGGCACCGGCATTGTCGGCGGCGGCCCGCTGTACAGGAAGCTTGGCGGCTGCGGTGGCGTGGGCGGCGGAGACGCTTCCGCGTGCTGCGCCGACGTCGAGATGTCCATGGGCGTGGTCGCCGGTGTTGACGACGGCTTCTTCTTGGTCGTCTTGGCCACCTGCAAACACGACTCGGTCAGCATGTAGTACATGTCTTTGGGTCTGACATGGTTCAGTCACGATCAAATCTTGCATGTATTGACGCAAAAAACGGTGAACGACCAGTGTCAATAAGCTTCGTGCGTGTTCCGTAATTTTTTTTGACTTCCTGCATGTGGCACGTAGAAAAAACCGAATATTTACTGTCGGTGCAACTCGTCTTCAGATCTGGGTCAGACTGGCCGCGCCAGCAACATTTTGGTTGTATCATTGTATGGGCGTGTGGCTCAGCGACCCATGCCACCACCGACATGGCGCATGCCTGGCTTCTGACTAATCTTATTTGGCTCCATGGGAGCTGCAAAGGGTTGGATTTCAAATAAAGTGGATTGCTTTCAGTTTTCTTGGTTTTTGAATCCGCGGCTAGTTTTGCATATCAAGCACATCTAGGCATCGCCCGGCGTCAGCGCATCCATGAAAATTTCGCGCCAGGTGCCCCGTCTCGGATCGAGTTTATCCGAACCGAAAATACTACAGTAGTCGCCCCAAGCTCTGGACAAACAATGAAAAATTTCCGTCACCTGTCCATGAATGATCGACACACCAAGCTACACGTACAGGCGCAAATGCGTGACGCAATCTTCTACTCGTCGATCCGGCCGGCCTGCAGAACCGACTAGATCGACCACCCGGCAGGCCACATAGGCGCATCAGCACGTTCGCTTGCATGTGTAGAAAGGCAGCACACATATCCAAAGAAGCAAAGACAAATGTAAAAAGAAACAGCAGACATATATTATTATCCAAACATCACTATCAGAGCAAGTGTGATATTAATATACAAAAATCAGCAACAGGTTCCCGATTTGACCATAATTAGTAGGTGTACGGCAGCAGCGATGACTGGTAAAGCGACCTCCTCTCGTGGGGGAACAACAGCTGGATTGGAACTTACTAGGTTCTCTCTTCTGGCCGGTTTTCTTTTTGCCTATAAACCGGTACTCATACTAATAATGGACGAAAATAAATAAAAGGGACTCTGAGAGTGAGAGATGAAGAATTAAAGGTAGGCAAGCGATAGATGGTGTGCCTGTTGTTTCAGCTGCTTGTTCGTTTCCTTGAGCGACAGGTACTGCTCCAGAACCATGTCCTTCTCCTGCACCAAAATGAACATTCAAAATTTCGAATTTTGACATATGAACATCACTGAGAACCAAAGATTGAGCCTTGATCATCAAAGTACCTTCTTCATGTTCTCGTTCTGCGACGCCAAATCCGCGACTTTTCTCGCCAATTCGTCACGGATCGCCTGGACGACACGTACACCCACAGCGAGAATCAGATCAGATATTCAGATACTACGGTTCAAATGGCAGCAGAGCAGAGGGGGATTAATTAGTTAAAGGCACGAGCAATCACCTGGCGGCGGAGGATGGTCTGCCGGGCGGACTCCCGGTTGGCGAGCACGCGCCGCAGCCGCTTCGCCTCCTTCTCCGCCTGCAAAATGTTGCGGCGGATCAGGCGATGCCGGTTTAATTCATTTGATGAAGCAAGCGAGCGAGACAGTTACCTCGGTGAGCATGCTCCGCGGCCTGCTGGGACCGTACCCCGGCACGGCCGCCGTGGGCGCGTGCGGCGGTTGCTGCCCCGCGCCGCTGGAGCTGCTGGAGCAAGGGGAGGAATGGATGGCGACGTTGCCCAGCTCGAGGCTCAGCCTCGTGCTCGCCAGCTCCTCGTCCTCCTCGTGCTCCGTCGCCGCCTGCTGGTGCTGCACCATCGTCGAGAAGTCAATTCCTTTCTTGGATAAACCTAAGGCTGGCTGGATCGAGATGCAGGGCGTACGTAGAGCAAGAAATTCGATTACCTGAGGTGCGGCGGCGGGCGCAGGGATCGGGTGCTCGACTCCGGCCATGTCGGCCAGCGCCATGGCAGCGTGGAGCTCGACGTCGGCGCTGGCGCCCCGCCGACATTGCCTCTGCTGGCCGTCGTCTCGATCAGTGGTGGTAGGCATGGGATGAGAATGAGATCTCGCATCCGCCGGTCGAGCTAGCGGGGTGCGGTGCCAAGCTAGCGAGAGAGTACGGCGGGGCCCCTGCTTCCTCTTTAAATATCCTCTCCGGGGAGGCGGCGCGAGGACGTCGGACAGGTGGTACCCTTCACCGGCGCCTCTGCGGCTGGATGGTGAGCATCTGGCCCGTCCGCGGAGGCCACGTCGCGCGACCACACAGGGTTGCGCCTCTATTCACTCCACGCAGAGGAGACACGTGGAGGCCGCGGCGTGCGCTGCCCAGCATGCAGCGCAACGGCTCGTGGAACGAGGTGCGCGGGCCCGGGACGCCAGTGGGAGCCCTCCGGTGTCGACGTGGATTCTGCGGCGGTACACGTGGGCAGGGTGGCCGTCCGGTGACTCCTCGCCGGGATGGGGGAGCCCGCAGGTCAGCACGCCGGAGATAGCGCCGCGTGTGGAACCAACGCCGGTGAGCTAGTGGCCGGAAACGCGCCTAGAAGACCACGCAACGCAACTGGGGCGTTGCATGCACGGGCGCAGCCAAATAGCCTGTCAGTTCCATCGAAATGGCCAATACGTTCCATCGGGCGGGTGCAAACAAAACAAATGTGTCTTGCAGTGGAGGATTTACCTAGCTCGTCTACGTACTATCCATGATGATGAATCCGGTTTTGTTAGCTCGTCCGAATCTGTTTCCTGCGCCGGTGCGAAGCTTCCTAATTAAGCAAGAACAGATGTGTTTCGTTTCCTAGACCGGTTGAAATGTCACTGACGGCTTACGCGTCAAACACGAGTTGGACCTCCCCTTTTCCCCATCTACAGTGAAAAGGCGATTTCTTGGGCGACACCGCGCGCGTCAGCTCGCCGCCGGCGATTCGTCGGATCCCTCGTCCTCCGGCGGCCGCTTCGGCGGCGGGAGGACGGGGAATCCACGGATCCCGGTGTGTACATAGACTAGGTGTGCGCGGTGGTGTGCTAGCCGGCGGCGCTGTGGAGGTAGCGGTGGTGCCGGAGTGGCGTTTGTTGGCGATGGTCTTCTCCTCCGTTGGTGCGGCTCAGGTGAAGCTTCGCCACGGATCTGCCGTCGTGCCCTCGTTCGCGGCTCTACGGAGTGCTCGAGAGGGTTTCCCCTTCGCCGGAGTCCGAGAGGTGGCGGATCTGGCGGTTGACGATCTGGAAGATGCGGTTGCTGCAGGCCAAGGTGGTGTCGCCGTCCGTTGCGCAGGGTGGAGGTGCTCAGGTACCGAGGAGCGTCGACTTCCTGTCCGCGATGGGGAGCCTCCCAGTCCAAGCTTTCGGAGGTGGTGCGGCGGGTTTCGCCGGCGTAGCGTCTTGCTCGACGAAGACGATGCCAGAGCTCAGAGGGACCTACTTGTAATTTCTTTGTTTTCTGGGTTTTTTTGTAAGAATCTTGGCTGGATGTAATTGCGACTTCACTCGCAAAAAAAATGTCACCGACGGCTTAGGTAGTACGGAGTACGTAGTCGGCTACTCGGCTCAAGCAACTGTCGATGGGGTGTGTAGTTTTTGGTGCCTGTTGTTGCTTTCGTTTGTACTTCCTTCATTCGTTGTGATGTGGGTGCGTGAGCTCATGCTTGCTTGTCTGCTGTTTAATAATCTACCCTAGTTACACCTCCATGTGTTTGTCTCTCAGCCTCAAGTTAGAGCTTTCGAGTCACTAGACACCTAAAAAAATGTAGCGTATATAATGTATTTTTTTTAGATAGAGGCCTTTTATTACTTAAGAGTATCAAGATGCACACAGCTCTAACCACATTGTCACAAAAAGATAAAGCAACAGGCGAATTACAAGTAAACTGTAAAACACCTATGTCGTTGGTGGACCAATCCGAAAATAACGCGGCCATCCATTTGGATAAAAATATTTCTCGCCGTTTGCTCCATTAGTGCAAACACCTCCATAAAAAGTTTCGATTTTCACACATTATAATGTGGACCACGAACAGTTAAAACTTGTTCATTGTTAGACTACCGCATAAGAAGATAATTTTTATCATTAAAAATCTTGTCATTTCTACAAAGTTCTAGCGACCATATGACGGCTAGCGCTCCCACCCTAACAATAGTTCTAAACTTGTGGTCAATCTCATATATATAACCAATTGCCAAAAACATTTACAATGGATCGTGGTGGATACAAGTTCGAAACTATTTGGATGGCTGACCAAATAGAATGGGCAAACCTGCACTCGAAGAATAAGTCTTTGACCATCTCATCATGTGAACAGAAAACACACTTTGTACATCCATGTCAGTTGCGTTTAACAAGGTTATTTTCGGTAACACCTTCACGTAAATATTATAATTTTTAGTGGTATTTTCAGCTTGCAAATTTTGTGGACTAGTGCTCTATACATGGAGTCCACTGAGAACTTTCCATTCCAAGTAGATTCCATTGAATATAGGCTCATATTTAGATAATTAGAGACATTACTCATGGGGCTTGAAAGATTGATGAAATTAAACACCTCACACATCTCGATATTGATGGTAATACCAGCTCCTATTAAAAAATAATCCACATTGATATGAGAATCCTTGGATTCAAAGGATTTTCATAAAAAAATTGGAGGGTTGTATTCCTTAGAAATTCTTCCATGTTGATTGTTTGATTCGTAGGATAAAATAACATATGATTTTTTTCTTTGGATTCCTTTGTACTACTCAAACCTCTTTATAGGAATTATAACATCCACTTAAACCACTTTGTAAGAATCATTTGCTTTTCTTGTGATGTAATCAAGCAAACTTGACTACATAAGAAATTCTATAGGATTGGAATGGACATAACATGACAATCATGCGTATTTCATGTTCGGAACGGGCTCCTCTCACTTTGAGTACCCTGACTTTGGGTCGCTGACATGAGGGTCCTGCATATGGGTGGGCCCTACATGCCAGTGACCCAAATTCAGGGAAAGTTAGGGTACTCAAAGTCAGAGGATCCGTGTCCTTCATGTTCCTGCGATTTTCTATCCCGCGAATCAAAAAGACCCGGAGTTTGTTGAACTTGTGTAAGTTACAACCACCCTGTTTTACAATCCAAGCAGTGGTTGGCTCTTGAGGACTATACTTGTCTAATTTATTTATTGAGCACTTTGTATTAGTTTAAATAAAACTATTGGCAATATGTTATTTGGGCAAAATCTTTGAAACACGATACATATTGAATACTCCATTCTCGTATATAACAACATAAAGAGTTAGGTATCACAATTTTATTTTGAACCAGTCGCAAACTCAAAATCATATATAACACTTATTGGATAAACGTTACTAGTATACCGCTTTTGAAAGGACAAGGATGTCGCCTAGCGCGGGAGGGGGGGGGGTGAATAGGCGATTAAAACTTTTCCGGTTTAAGCTTGATAATTGTGGAATAAAAGTAGGTGTTTAAATTAACAAGCCAACAACCTAAATATACTAGGCTCACCTATGTGCACCAAAAAATTATGCTAAGTAAGACAAGCAACAAAGTGATAGCAATATAGAATACTTCAAGCACGAAGGCTATCACAATGTAAAGTGCATAAGTAAAGAGCTCGGGTATAGAAATAACCGAGGCACGTGGAGACGAGGATGTATTCCCGCGTTCCTCCCTTTTAGGGGAGTACGTCTCATTGGAGAGGTGTGACATACCACAAAGGTCAACTCAACAGCCACAAAGGATTCACCTTCTTCTCCGATGAACCGCACCACAAAGGTTTGGTTCACCTTCCACTATCGGAGTCCTTCCAAGGCGGAATCCGGAGCCTTTACAGCAACAATCCGAGACACAACCAACAACTGGATTGGGGTCTCTCGAACGGCCACAAGTGACCACAAAGGTCTCAACCACCACAAAAGGCGTCTAGGGTCCAAAGACCCAAGAGTAACAAGCTCACAAACTTTTAACTTCCACGAATCCTCGTGGAGAGCACAAACCGATGCACAAAGCAATGGCAAGAGCACAAGTGATCAAATCCTTCACTTTCAAATCCCACCAAAAGCAACTAATGCTTCTGGTGGGAGAAGAGATGAAGAACAAAGAAGAGAACCACACAAGAACTCCAAGATCTAGATCCACTAGGTTCCCCTCACATAGAGGAGAGATGGATTGGTGAAAATGTAGATCTAGATCTCCTCTCACTTTTCCCTCAAAGATATGCAAAAATCATGGGAGAAATTGAGAGGGGGCAAGTTTTTCAAGGTCAACAATGGTGAGAGAGAGAGAGAGAAAACCAGCAGCTCAAGGTTGAAGAAGGGGAGGGGTATTTATAGCCCCTCCCACGAAAATAGTCGTTGCAGGCTTGCAGCCACACTTAGGTCGGAACTTCCGTCTCAGAACATCCGGACCCCAGAAAAAGGCTAAAAAGCAGTACTGAACTTGGGGCGGAACTTTTGCCGGAACTTCCGGGGGGCCGGAATTTCCGGCCTAAAATCCGGAACTTTCGCCCCTCAGAAATCTACAGAAACACCAATATGAAAACGGCAATATCTTGGGCATCCGAACTCCGTTTTCGATGATCTTGGCCTCGTTGGAATCACCACAACGAGCACGAAAAGATTATGCAGAGAAACATCATAGTCCAAAGATGGAGGATAAAACCAAATATAGAAAGGTAAACCTCTCTAGAAAAGAACGACCGGTAAAACCTCCAACATAAAAAACGCAACAAGATATTCATGTGAAATCCGTTTTTTATGAACTCACTACTAGGAAAACCCTTATAGGTAGGTTACATTCTGTGGCGCACCAGGCTTGGTGCGCCACAGAAAGTCATATTTCTGTGGCGCACCTAGCCATGTGCGCCACAGAAAGTCAGATTTCTGTGGCGCACATGGCCAGGTGCGCCACAGAAAGTTACCCGGGGGGCGGGTTAAAATTTGAAAAAAATAATTCTGTGGCGCACCTGGCACGTGCGCCACAAAAAGTTGACATTCTGTGGCGCACCTGCCAGCTGCGCCACAGAATGTTACAGGTGCGCCACATAAAGGTGACATTCTGTGGCGCACCAAGCTTGGTGCGCCACAGAATTATTTTTTTCAAATCCCACCCCCCCCCCCCCCCCTCCGTGGATCGCCTTTTTAGTCTTGCAGGAATTAAAGGAAAATGATAAAAATTTCAATAAATAAAATCTTTTGACATGTAGTTAGGTTTGAGTGTCTAGTAGGTATAGAAATTTTGAAATATGAATTTTGACCTTTTCTGCAAGAAACAGGAAAAAAAACTTGTAACGGCCATAACTTTTGCATACGACGTCGAAATGACGCAACTTCCGAGTCAAAAAAATCGTGAGAAAAATCCGAGTTCGAATCCACCCGGGTTTACCCGGTCAGCAATTCACAGATTACTCAAATTCCAAAAGAAAAAAAGTTATTTCAAACAGACGATTTTTCGCAGCAAAATCAAAAAGAAAGAAAAAAATAAAAAAATAAAAAATTCAAAAAGTGCAAAAAAGACACAGAAATGTATAACAAAGAAGATTGTTGAATTTTTTGGAATTTTTTTGAAGTGTTTTGACTTTTTTGAATTTTTTGGATTTTTTTGGATTTTTTGGATTTTTTGAATTTTTTTAAGTTTTTTGAATTTTTTTGGATCTATTGAAACTTTTGAATCTCCTTTTGAAACTTTAGAAGTTTTTGAAAAATCTGAAATTTAAAAACACAAATTTATAACACATACCACACATATACACATACAAGACTTAAGAGGGTTCATATGATATATATCATTAAAAACTTGAGAAGCACAAGGGTAGGTGGAGTGGGTGGAACTTAGAAGTTAAGCGTGCTAGGGTTGGAGCAATTTGAGGATGGGTGACCTAGCGGGAAGTTATCAGTTCAAATAATTCAAATAAATAGGATTTTTATATTATTTCTTTTTTTGATTTTTCTGAATTTTTTTGAAACTTTTTTATTTTTTTTGCAATTTTTGAATTTTTAAGAATTCTGTGGCGCACCAGGCTTGGTGCGCCACAGAAAGGTGACATTTCTGTGGCGCACCATTTGTGGCGAGAATTCTGTGGCGCACCCAGCAATTTGGCGGGTGCGCCACAGAAATCCAATTTGGTGCGCCACTGATAGCCTTTTCTGTAGTAGTGACTAGAGCTTGGTATGGAGATGAACACAGGCTCTAAATTCTCACATGGATAAAAGCCAAATAAGAACCAAGAAAGATGATGATGCCAAGTATGCAAAGGTTTAAACTCTCCACAAAGATGCGATCAAGTTACTCACTTGAGAGCCCCTCTTGATAGTACGCCGTCTATCCCTATAACCCGGTCTCCCACTAACAACATGAGTCCGGTAAAATAGGAACCCTATCAAGATCATACATTTGCCTTGCGCATTCCAGTTGAGCTAGATGATGACGATCTTGATCTCTTCAAGTGGACCACCTTTTTTATTGCGCTTGGTAGCACATGCTTGATGAAAACTTCCAAATACTCCCCCATACACCATTATGGGAGAGACTCGCTTAGCTCCGTCTTCATGTATCCACTTGCACTTCATCTTCTTCTCTTGATACAGATGATGCCTTGGAGATAAACATGAATGTTCACTCAATCTTCTTTTCCAAGCCATGCTTGCAATAAGCTCAACTCTAGATGACCATTCTTCATATAAACCCATTGGATAGAACCTTGGTCATCATATAATCTTCTAGAGTCCAACACATGATGTCCAATCTTCTTCATGGACAAGATCTATAAAGATATCTCAATGCAAACATTAGTCTATAGAGATTGTCATTAATTACCAAAACCACATATGAGGGCAAATGCACTTTCAGCTTTCTACTTACGTTTGGTACTATTATCCTCATTACTGCAGTTACTATCCGGCCACGCTCAGGGGCGTTAGCCGAAGGTCACGTGTGAGTTTGCTGAGTGTATCTGGCGTTGGGCAAAGTTGTCGTGCCGTCAAATGACCCGTCTTCCTCATTTTTCTAGGTTCCTAAAAAAGCACTTGGCGTATGACTGTTCGTCGGTGTCACCAATCGAACACTTGGCAGACATGAAGATCCCGACTGGCTTTGTGTTGGGTGCTTGATGCGGGGCACGTGACATCCTATCTACTACCTCCACCTCCGAGTCATAATGTGTCATAATTTCGAACAAAGCCCAATTCAAAAAAAAATCAGACACTTAGTTTGGGTCGGAGCGAGTAGAAAACTGATGAACAAGTTTTGTATGTAATCGCATGTCGTAAACGCGCGGTACGCAGAAACGAATAACTGTCGGTAGGTACATACATACACTGAATCAGAGCGTGTGGGTACGTTGTGCTGTATGGTGATGGGTATATACGTACACCGATCTGATGGATTATGATCCGGGAAGCGGAGGCGTGTGCTGACCGTTGATTAGCGATTTTGTTCCCTGGCGCTGGGTGCACACGACGAACCAAACCTCGTGCTTGGTGACGCTGTCAGTCAGTGCAGCAGCTGCTACTCAGCTACGGCGCGTTCGTGTGGTCTGGGATGTCGATCCGGCGGGAGCAGGATGAGAGGATTGGGTGGTCCGGGTGGGCCCGACCTATGTCGACTGACGCATAGTATGGGCGACACGTGGTTCGTGGCCAGAGCCAGAGTTGGCGGTCGGCGAGTTGGTCCCTGCTGGGTGGGACCACGAAGCAAAGGGCATGCCGCGAGTTGACGTCACTGATTTTTTTAAATCTAGTATATCCATTTGATGAATAATGCACCACTTGCTCCTTTTGGATACTTTACGGCTGCGGCGTTTTATAGATTATTGTACTGCCGCGAGTAGTAGCCCTTCGTCACAGCATGGCTCAATCGTGAATTTTTCTACTACAAAGGAATCTAATCACCAGGTCGAGCAAGTACACGCACTCTGCTTCTCGAGACAACGATTGATCCATGCGGCCATCTGGGGACTACTATACTACTGCCAGATGCAGATTCACGCAACTTCACACTGCTCCTGATCCTTTTTGCACATCGAACATTGAAGACCCGCATATTCTCCCTCCCGTGCCGCTCCCAGGCGGTACCGGAGGCCAAATCCCGCCTCGTCGCCAGGCTCCTACTCCTCTGCCCCCTCGCCACTGCTGCCGCCGGCCTCCGCGCCGCGGTAGCGGCGGCCTCCCCGCCGCCAAACAGCTGGCTGGCGGGGGTGGTTCCCCTTTCGTTGCGACGGGCGGACGCCAGGCCCGCCTGGGATGGCGATGGCGGGTCGCCGGCGCAGGCACGCCGGAGCGGCGGCTCCGGGGCTGGTGGGGCGCGCCGTCCTGGCCTCGTGGGTGGCAGGTCGGCGGCGTAGCTGCTCGGTGCGGGCGCGGGAGCGATGGGCCCGTGTGGGCCGGATCTGGGCTTTGGCGGGCCCGTCAGTTCTGGGACGGGTCGGCGGCCAAGAGGGGTCGCCGCGTGCGCGCAGGGCGCGGCGTGGGCGTGTGGGTCTCCGAGCTTTGGCTCTTGATGCCCATGGAAGGCGCGTGGAGGTGGCATGCGAGCTGGTCTTCTGTCTCCCGTCGCCGGCGGCCGTGCGGCGCGCGTGGCGCGCGTCGTTGCGTCTGATGCAACTACGGCTAGGATCCATCGTGGCTCTTGGCCACGAGCGGCGCTCCTCCTTGCCTTGCCGGCGTGGTGCTCGGGATGGTGCGGCGGCACGGCTGCGTCCGGTGGTTGCTCCTGGTTGTCGGTGTTGGACCTGCTGGCCTGCCTGGCGGATTGGTTGTCGTTCGTCTCTGCAAGGTGCGGGTGATTGCGGCGATCTGTGTTGCGCTTCCTCGTCGTCGGGCTTGTTGGTGGTGGTGGTGGTTGGTGAGGCTTGCCAGCGCGGGCTGGTTGTTGTGCGCGGAGGTGTGCTTGGAGCTTGGGTGAAAACCCTGTCTCGGTTTATACCATGACTGGTGATGGCGGCGGCTGTGGCCGTCGTTTACCTCCTTGGAGGCATCGCTGCTTTGCTGCGGCACCCCTCATGCACCGATCCGATCGGTGGTGCAGCTCCGGGGAAAACCCTTGATCGTGTGATCGGACGTTGACGGCGTCTTGGTGTCGTTTCCCTCTTGGGGGCTTCGTCTTTGGAGCTGGACATAGGCAAGAGGGACCGGTGGGAGGCCGAGGTGTTCGCGTTGAGGCTTCTGTGGCGGCGATGACGAAGATGAGCGATGTCGAAGACGTGGCTGTGGCTGCGGTAGTCGGCTCTTCTCTGGCGTGTCTGTGGGTTTGCCTCGGCGTGTTTTGTTGCTGTGAAGTCGAAGCTGCTGCGGTGGGTTCCCGGTGGTGTACGATGACTAGCGACAGGTGTTCCGTTCGGCGAGCTTCCACGGCGCCAGCCTGCCTGGTTCTCTCTTCTTAGCTCTTCACCAGACTCGAAGCTGCGCTGTCTTTCGCTTGTGGCTGAGTTTCTGGCACGGATCTTCATTTGGCTCCACACGGCCGCGACGGTGTGGGTTGGCTCGACGACTTTTGCGGCGAAGTCGGAGTCGCATGCTCGGAGTTTCGGGTTGGCGACGTGGCCCCCAGGGGAGATGTGATGACGATGACGCCTCCGTGATGTCTCGATGAGGCCCTCTCTTGAGTGGCGTGTGGGGTTTTTCTTTTGGTGTCGCTCAGCGGTTTGTGTTGGTTTTTGCCGGGTTTGGCCGGCAAGCGGTGCGTCGTGTTGTTCGATTTTTGGCCGATTTTTCTTATAAACTGTCCAACTCTTTTCGACTTAATTAATCAAGAATTGAAAGTTTCGAAAAAAACACTGCTCCTGATCAGCTAGGCATATATTCGTCGGTACAAACTACAAATAATAGACATATATACGTACGATTCAAGTATTGCTTGTGCTGTCGTGCATTCTGTTCCAGCCAACCAATTCGTTTCGGACTTTGCCCAGTTCTCTTCCAGATTAAAAAATAAGCCACCCCTCCATTGTTTCTCTCCTAAGTAAAGGTCTCGACGTCTCGTAGTAAATAGAGGTTTTACCCGAGACCCCTCACTGCAAACAAACAGATACGTGTTTCCGTTACCAATGTCAATAGCGCATTGGTGAAAGATAACTCTGAAAAACGTTTTTTTTTTTCATGTTGTGACCATATTAGCAATGGAAAACTAGCAATGCAGAAACGTTTCTGTTACCCGAACTACGTGCGCAGAGCTCCTACATGACGCATTTTGCGTCAAATAGCCACGCGATGCAAACGAGAGGCCAGGCCACCACTGGGCCGGCCCATTGTATGCTAGTGACATTTATGCAAGTGACATGAACTTGTGTACAACATTTCTTTTCGCTGATTTATTGTTATGTGGGTCTTCTCTTTTTTTTTTCCTTTTTTTCTTTCTTGCTTTTAGCTTCTTTTTTTTTGCTTTTCTGAACTTCGTTTTATGTGTATATTATCGTTGAGTTTTTTATACTCTTGAAATTATTTTTTCCTTTTTTCAACAATACTATTATTATGAAAAAAATATTTTAACGTAACATGAACATTTTCCAACCATGCATAATTTTTGAACCGGTATAAGAATTCCAAATAAATGATTTTTTTCAAAACCATGAACATTTTTTGAACCTCATGACATTTTTTGAATTAATGGACATGTTTACTAAATTCATGAATACTTTTTGAACCTTGTTACTGTTTTTTTCCAATCCATGAATCATCTTATGGAATTCATGAATATTTTTAAATTCCATGAACGTATATGTTTGAACCGATGAACAATTTTTTGAACCCCGTGAACATTTTTTCAAACTACATAAACTATTTTAAATGTCAAATAAACCTACTTTTTTGAACCTCGTGAACATTTTTCTAATCAAACTACATAAACAAAGATTTTTTTAACCCATGAACAATTTTTTGAACTCAGATTTTTTTTTGAATTCGTGGTCTTATGCTTCGAATCCACAAATTTTAAAAAAACCATGTGAATACTTTTTAAAACTAAGTGAATAATCTTGAATGTGAGAAAGAAACATAAGAATTAAATAAATTCAAATGAAAGAAAAAGAAACGGAACATACAAATAAAAAGGGAATATACATAAAAATAGATAAGAAAAATAAAAACGAAATAAAATGAAGAATGAAACGGAGGAGATAAAGTAAAAAAAGTAAGAAAAACAAATAAAGAAAGCGAAATAAAACAAGACAGAGAAAAATATAAAAACCGTTGTATGGGTCAGCCCCATAAGAGCTAACCTTTCAGGCGTTGCCCCACCCCTATAGGATTTGTGCTTTTAGGCAATCCTAATCTACGCCCATTGTGATGGTTAGCGTCAAAACGCGTACCCCTCTGCTCTTTGTCTTGTTGTTCTGGGCCTGACCGCTGTTTGCATCGATGGCGGTTGCCTTGAGGAGGAAGACGACCGAAGAGGCGACGCAGCACTCGCCGCCGACGGGGATGGCGCGGCTGGCCGCAACGTCGCCGGCTAGGCGAGGGATGGACCTCATCATAGCCGGCGGTGCAGGTCGAGGTGAGGAAGAAGCTGAAAGGATAAGGATGTCGCCTAGAGTGGGGGTGAATAGGCGATTAAAACTTTTCCGGTTTAGGTTTGATAATTGTGGAATAAAACTAGGTGTTTAAATTAACAAGTCAACAATCTAAATATACTAGGCTCACCTATGTGCACCAACAACTTATGCTAAGCAAGACAACCAACAAGGTGATAGTAATAGAATACTTCAAGCATGAAGGCTATCACAATGTAAAGTGCATAAGAAAAGAGATCGGGTATAGAAATAACCGAGGCACGCGAACACGAGGATGTATTCCCGAGTTCCTCCTTTTTAGGGGAGTACGTCTTGTTGGAGAGGTGTAAGACCACCACAATAGGTTGGTCTCAACGCCACAACAGGCTCACCTTCTTCTCCAATGAACCGCACCACAAAGGATTGGTTCACCTTCAACTATCGGAATCTTTCGAGGCGGAATTAGGAGCCTTTACAACAACAACCCGGGCACAACCCACAACTGGATTGGGGGCTCCCAGATGGCTACAAGTAACCAGAAAAGGTCTCAACCACCACAATGTTGTCTAGGGTCCAAAGACCCAAGAGTAACAAGCCCACAAACTTTCACTTCCACGAATCTTCGTGGAGAGCACAAACCGATGCACAAATGCAATGGTAAGAGCACAAGTGCTCAAATCCTTCACTCTCAAATCCCACCAAAAGCAACTAATGCTTATGGAGGTAGAAAAGAGGAAGAACAAAGAAGAACTCAACAAATGGAACTCCAAGATCAAGATCTACTAGGTTCCCCTCACTTAGAGGAGGGATGGATTGGTGGAATTTTAGATCTAGATCTGCTCTCACTTTTCCCTCAAAGATATGCAAGAATCGTAGGAGGGATTGAGAGTAAGGCAAGATTTTCCAAGATCAACAATGGAGGAGAGAGAGGGAAAAAACGTGCTTAAAAATTCAACCAAACCGTTGGGGAAGAAGACCTATAAATAGGTGGGGCTAGAATCTGCCCGTTGGACAATTTTTGCGACGGCCGGCCTTGGAGCCCGGCCAGGCCGGCCTAAAAGGCTGGAGGCCCAGCCTTGGGCCCGGCCAGGCCGGCCTAAAAGGCTGGAGGCCCAGCCTTGGGCCCGGCCTTGGACCCGGCCTAGGCCGGCTGAACACCAGAGAGGCCCGGCCAGGCCGGCCTAAAAAAGCTGCAGAAACACCCAACACGAAAATGAACATATCTTGATCATCCGGACTCCATTTTCGATGATCTTGGGCTTGTTGGAATCGCAACGAAGAGCTTTACAAGATCATGTGGAGAAACATCATAGTCCAACAAGGAAGGATAAAGCCAAATATAGAAAGGTAAACCTTCTCTAAAAAAGAACAACCGGTAAATACTCCAACATCAAAAACTCAACAAGATATTCAAATGAAGTCCGTTTTTGATGAACTAGAGCTTGGTATGGAGATGAACACAAGCTCAAATTGCACACATGGATAAAAGCCAAATAAGAACCAAGAAAGATGATATGCCAATAATGCAAAGGTTTGAGCTCTCCACAAAGGTGCGATCAACTTACTCATATGAGAGCCCCTCTTGATAGTACGCCGTCTATCCTATAACCCGGTCTCCCACTAACACCATGAGACCGGTAAAATAGAAAACCTATCAAGATCATACCTTTGCCTTGCGCATTCCACTTGAGCTAGATGAATACGATCTTGACTCCCTCAAGTTGGACCACCTTTCTTGATTGTGCTTGCTAGCGCATGCTTGATGAAAACTTCTTCAAATACTCCCCCATACTCCATTATGAGAAAGCCTTGCTAAGCTCCGTCTTCATGTATCCACTTGCACTCTTGATGTAAATGATGGCTTGGAGATAAACATGAATGTTCACCAAATCTTCTTTCCAAGCCATGCTTGCAATAAGCTCAACTCTAGATGACCATTCTTCATATAACCCCTTGGATAGAATCTTGGTCAGCATATACTCTTCTAGAGTCTGACACATGAACCCCCAATCTTTTCCCATGGACAAGATCTATAAAGATATCTCAATGCAAACATTAGTCCATAGAGATTGTCATTAATTACCAAAATCACACATGAGCGCACATGCACTTTCAGAAGCTTATCTTGGCGGGGTGGGGGTCGGGTGCGTGGACGGTTTGTCGGCGGCGAAGGCTTTAGGTTCGGTGCGGGGAGGGTTCGTCGGCGTCGGGGACGGGAGGATTTAGGCCCCGTTCGGTTTGGAGGAATTATGCAGTAATTTCAAAGGAATTTCAAAGGAACACTATTCCTACAGGAATATTTTCCTAAGCAGCGTTCGGGGCGGAGGAATTGCTGACTACCAATCCTTTGGAAAGTTTCTTTCTCCCGTACTTTCAAAGGAAACAAAACATTAGGAGAGAGGCGTTTTGGTTCCTGGGTGCATATTGCTCCTGATGTATGTTTCAAAATCAATAAAATTAGAAGGACACCCTGCGCGTTGCAGCGGGTATCTCTTAAGAAATTTAATAAGAAGCATGAAACATGAAGTTGACTAAAGAAATATGCAAGATTTAGTTAATCATAGCAGTCAATAGGCTAAAATTTTAGACATCGAATGTACACTACAAGAATCCCGGTCTTCTACCACGGAATGAGTTCGTGGTTGAAAGTCAAAAATCCGTCGTAAATGCTCACCTACGACGGATCTGTCGATCGTGGCCGAAAGTGCGTCATAGATGAACTCCGAGACGGTTTTCCCGAACCATCTTGGATCCGTGACGGACAGACCCAGCCCGAGGCCCGCCCGGCCCAATTGACCGTGACGGGAAAAACGTCACCGCTGGCTGTCCCCTTGCCCAATTTCTGGTTTGCAGCTTCATCCCACATATTGCCAATGATCTGTGCCAGGCTTGATTCTGATGGACCGTGGAAGAGCACTTGCGCGAAGGATTTGGCCCAAACTTCCTTATTCCGAATCTGTAGCCCACTTACCCACACTGATATGGGCCAAGCAACCTTAGGATAAACACGTGGAAGTTTTCACGTGCACTAAAAATCTGGCCCAAACTCGCCGGACCGCATGTGAGTCACGTGATCTTAACAAACATGTGCAGAATCTGGGCCAAATCTGCTTATTTTGCAGCTTCAGCCCACTGATCCCCAGTGATCTGGCCCAAACTCTGCCTATGTTGGACACGTGGAGGCGCACGTGCGCGAATATGATGGGCCTAAAGCTGACACACGGGTCCCAGATTTGGTGAAATATTTTATTTTTAAAATTCGTATTATTTTAGATATTATGTTAGGTCCCGTTTGAAATAATTATTATTTCTGTTACATTTGTAATAAATAAAATTATTTTTCCGTTATTTAAATATATATACTTAATGAATTAATATGTGGGTACCATACTCACATGCGGATCCCCCAGCTGCGCGACGTGATGGCCAGTAGACACGTGTAAGGGCGCGTGTGCAAATTATTGGTTTCCCTGCTAACAGGTGGTTTCCACTGGTACTGTTCCACTACATGTACGGCAGAGAGGTTGTGTCGGCCTGACATGTGGGTCCGTCTGCAACATCTCTTGGACTGGCGTGGGAAAAGTGTGGGTCCAGGTTTGACAGCGAGGCGTCGGACAGAGATGTGGGTGGGGTCCATGTGTGTCGGCTGCCGAAGCCCAGTGGCCTGTGACGGTTTGTGTGCGGGTTCGTCCTGTTCAGCCCGCAAAATAGCTTGTGACGGAAGGCCCCTTGAGATTCATGACGGTTAAGGCCATTTCGTCTGACTTTTCCGGGCCGGGCGGACCGCCCATGGATCCGTGACAAGAAATACCGAGGGCGTCAAAAATAGTTGAGATCCGCCACGGATAGCATAACCGTGGCGACAAATCCGTCACAGAGTAGAGGGATTCTTGTAGTGGTATGCGTGGTTTATAATTTAAAGATCACTATGGTTTACGGGTGTATATGATTGATATAGATATAATTATATCAACGGGTTGAAGAAATAGATGTTGTGGATGGCTTGCATGAAGATGACATGCATGCACATTGCCGCATAATATTTCTAGATTTTTTTTTAGTAAATACATATAGAAGAGCCCATAATTTTTAATAACAGCTATATGATTTTCATCATTGAAAATAATTGACAAAAAGTTCACGGGCGAAACTGATTCCGGTATTCTACTTGCACATGATTTACTTGTGTAACTACATAACGACATTGTGTGATCTTATCATTCGAACATAAAAAAATGATGTGGAAATTTGATGGACATGAAAAAAATGATGTGGATGCTTGCATGTAGAGATAGAAAACAATTAATGGATGTTAGTGGGATGACATGGACAATTGATTGTCTAAAAGAGCAAGTGATGCAGATAGCTTGCATGTGAAGATAGAAAAATATTAACTACACTTAGTGGGGTTTTGCTTTATAAGAAGTATATATATGAAATAACTTCAAAAACATCTGAAAAAATTGGGCACAAAGATATACAAGTCTTCAACATTCGTGAAAAATTTCGGAAGGAAATAACATTTTCTATGCTATGTGCAAAAAAGACAAAATCTGTGATTTGAAAAATATATTTTTAAATCTCATTTGGGCCACAGATTTTGTGTTTTTTGAACAGACCACATAAAGTGTTATTTCCTTCCGAAATTTTGCACGGATGTTGAAAACTTGCATAAGTTTGTTCCCAAAAGAATTCAGATTTTTTTGAAGTGTTTTCATATTTTTTTAATTCTAAAAACTATAACGAAAGCATAAGCACCCGGGCGCCAAAGTGAATTTCTGAATTAGCTCAAACCTCTTGTTTTCCCTTAGGCCCGAGGCACCGGAAGTATAACACCTGGGACCCACATCAAGTTCAGATGGGTGGAATGTGCATGCCGGACCCATATAATAATCAATTTAAAGAACCAACTTGTCCGTTTAGCATATAAAAATTAGAAGGTGGGACCAACTTCTAGAGATTTCTCCTGCTATTTTTCCTGTGTTCCGAACAACGATTTGGGTGTTCTTGTAGCGTATTCTTATTCCTAAGTTTTGCATCTTATTTCTTTTCCCTTTCCTATGTTTTACACAAATCTGACATTTTTCTTTCCTCTGATCCGAACAGGGCCTTAGAAGGAGGTGGGATAGGTGGCATGCCCATCCCACTTGCAATCTTACCTTCCCCGATATCCATTTGATATGATAATAAACCTGTAAACAAGACTGAGATGTATGGATTAAAGTTTGTCCGCCCATATCACAGCTGTATATACTTCGCGTACCACACATCGCATGGGCATGTATATCCTCGCTCAAAAAAGGCCCAACCCATGGGCCCCGTCTACCTCCTCCATAGTCCATAGGTCCAGCCACGTCCCATCCGAGGTGTACACGGAACAGTGAATTGCGGCGACTCTTCCAGAAATTTTAGTCTGCCTGCTCCAAACTCCCAAGCTCCCCTACTCGATTAGCTGCAGCCCGCAGCTCTCCTCAGATCCACCGCCGCCCGCCCACCTGGAGCTCGATCGATGCCGCCACCTCCCATGCCGCCGCCGTCCAACGGGGGAAGGTCACCCCGAACCTGGCCATGGACGCCGAGGGCACGCGCCTGCTCAACCTCACCGTCCTCCAGCGCCTCGACCCCGCCGTCGAGGACATCCTCATCACCGCCGCACACGTCACCCTCTACGACTTCAACATCGACCTCAACCAATGGGTCAGCCTCCATCCCCCACCTTCCGTGTTCCTCCCCCCCCGTGCCGTGATTCACCGGAAACTGATCCGATCCGATTTGCTTGCTTTGTGTTGCGCAGAGCCGCAAGGACGTGGAGGGGTCGCTGTTCGTCGTCAAGAGGTGAGCGAGGGCTGGTAAAAGTGGCGGTTTTGCTCTTGGGTCAGGCTGCGGTTGGGATCTGAATATCTGATTGGTTTCTGTTGTTGTAGGAACACGCAACCCAGGTTCCAGTTTATTGTCATGAACAGGCGGAACACGGGTATGTCAATCTGTGATCTATTTGCACCAGCTCATCCGCGTTTCTTGGGCATTGGGGGCGGTACGGTAGAGTAGAGATGATCATGATTAGAACAAAGTACTCGTTTCCATGTCTTCTAAAACGTGAAGCCTCATTATTTCAAAAAAAAACGTGAAGCCTCATACATGGTAAATCGTCAGTAAGATTAGCCTATGCTGTTTTGAAGTAAAACAATTCCAGTTCGGTCACACTGCAATGGGCAGCCCCGGTGCAGTAGCTCCCGCTTGCGCAGGGTCCGGGGAAGCCTCATACATGGTCACACTGCAATGGGGGCTGCTCATAAAGTCCTGACTGAACACTGAAACAATACTAATACCATTGTCTAAATTCATGTAAATTGGACTGAGTATCGCTATCTGCGTGAACAATCGGAGAAATTGACCAGGTCCGCCCACTTCCCCTTTTATGGTATGCAAGGCTGCCAAACCTATTACAATCCCTATTCTTTTGGCTACTCGTTTTGATCCTGAGCGATGTGGGCAGAGCATTTTCTCTTTGCGCGCAACTCATCTATTTAGCTAGTCATTTTCCATAATCTGGTCAATTATTTTATTGATTACCAATTCAACGAGCTTCTTGAACACTACGATCTTTCAACTCTGAAAATAAACAAGCTTTCAACAATTCAACTAGAACACTACTTGGACAATAGGTGCTTGCAACTACGATACCAGAATTTTTTACTCTAACGACATGAGCTTTTGTTAAGCTTTCTACTCGTATAATTTTTTTACTCTAACGACATGAAATTGTCCAGCATTGAGCATTCCAAGCGACTGTTCCAACCGTCCGCTCACTTCCCCCTTTATGGATGCCAAACCTATTACAATTCCTAATCTTTTGGCTACTCGTTACATCCTGAGCGATGTGAGCAGAGTATTTCCTTTTTGCGCCGCAAGTCATCTATTTATCTAGTCATTTCCCCATAACCTGGTCAATTATTTTATTGAGTACCAATTCAAATCTTTCAACTCGAACACTGCAAGCTTTCTACTCTGAAAATAAACAAGCTTTCAACTAGAACACTAGTGGCAAAATAAGTGCTTGCAACTACGATACCAATTTTTTTTACTCTAATGACATGAGTTTTTGATAAGCTTTCTACTCGTATAATACAAGTATTCAGCAAGTACACTCCAATCTTTCTACCTGAATACCCTAATCTTTCTATTAGAAAACCACATGCTTTCCACTCAGCTGACGCTAATGGAGGACACTGCCATGTCAACTGGCAACATGTCTGTCGGCCTAAATCACTTGGTGGCCTCGGCGTGCGTGACCTGGAGCGAACAGGATTGGCCTTGAGGCTAAGATGGCTTTGGCTGTCCAAGACGGACATGAATCGTGCATGGGCAGGGCTCGATCTTCAGTTCTCCGCCGCAGAACATGCACTGTTCTTTGCCTCCACCTACATGGTGCTGGGCAACGGCCTGACAGCGCGCTTCTGGGAGGATAGATGGATACAGGGACGCTCGGTCAGGGAGCTCGCACCCAACCTCTATGCCTGCATACCTAAGTGCAGCAGAAAACGGAGGACAGTCGCGGACGGCCTGCAAGACAACAGATGGGCTCGAGACATACAAGGCGTCTTGGGCATTCATGAAATTGGGCAATATCTGCAGCTCTGGCAGACGATCATGGACACTACCACCACCGACGACCCCGACCGACTGGTATGGAAGTGGACGGCTTCAGGCACCTACTCTGTGCAGTCTGGATACCTCGCCTCCTTCCAAGGGTCCACGACTTGCCGCGCTTGGAAGCTCATATGGAAGCCTTGGGCACCGCCAAAAATCAAGTTCTTTCATTGGTTCGCGCAGCAGGATCGGTGCTGGACTGCGGACAGGCTTGCACGCCGTGGCCTTCAGCACCACCCACGGTGCCCTCTTTGCGACCAAGCTGCCGAGACCATCCATCACCTCTTCATCGACTGCCCTTTCACGCGTCAGGTTTGGCATGAAACCCTAACCTGGCTACACTTGCCGATTGCGGCCCCGGATCATGAGGCATCGCTGCTAGACTGGTGGCAGAACGCCAAGTCCATCACCCCCAAGCCTCAGAGAAAAGGGTTGGCTTCCATCACCCTGCTCCTCCCCTGGATGGTCTGGAAGCAGCGCACGATTGCATCTTTGAAGGTGCGAGGCCATCGACAGCTTCAGTCCTTTCAAGGATCAAAGAGGAGGCTGCACTATGGGTTCGAGCTGGTGCAGCTGGGCTGAGAGTTTTGCTACCGCAGACCTGGGATGTCCACTGAATTTCTTTAGCTTGTAATTCGCCTCCTAGGAGGATTGTAACAAACCCTATCTTTTCAATGAAATAAAAGGCAAAGGTCCTCTGCGTTTTCTCTAAAAAAAAACACTGATGTAAAAAAAAGTACCGGCGAAACCACCTTTAGATTTCCACAGCAAGAATTCAACATTCTAACTGAGAATACGGACGATCTACTAATGGTGTCCCGGCCTTCTTTTTCAGGCATTTACCACGTCAAATAGGCTTAGCTTCAGTCAGCTTGATGCTTTGTGTGATTAAAACCAACAAATGTTAAGAGTTCTAGGGATCTGAGGATAGCAGTGGAGCAACAATTTTGAATCCAAATAGTCAATTTTTTTAATCCATGGATTTATTTGAGGACTTGAGGTAGTCTATCCAGACAGTAGTGCAGTAATCACCTTTATATATTAGGAGTTGTATGCAAATTGTGTGAGCTGTTGCAAAATTCTAGCTGTTCAGGTGAGCCAGTGGGGGTGGGAACGTGGATACAACGTAAAACAGTATGACTAGCAGATCATTTTACATTTTTTGCACTTTCTTTGTTATTTATGACTTACAGCTGGAAAAAGAACGCGCTCCTTGTATAGCAATGACATAAGTTTGTTAGGACTAACAGCCAAGTTTTTGTTCGTTGATGATTTGTGAATGTCAATTGTGTAATTGGCTCATGAAACGTTCAAAATTTTTTTTCTTATCAGATAATCTGGTGGAGGATTTATTAAGTGATTTTGAATACGAACTTCAGCCTCCATATTTGTTGTACCGGAATGCTGCACAAGAAGTAAATGGTATTTGGTTTTACAATCAGCAGGACTGCGATGCCGTAGCAAATCTTTTTGGAAGGTAAGTCTTTTCATGTATCCTGTTCTCTTGGTTGATGCCTCCTTTTCACTAGCTGGGATGTGTATTCAAAATCGTATGAATGTTACTGGAGGCAATATTATAAATGGTACTCCCTGCGTTCACTTTTATAAGGCAGTCTACCTAACATTTCAATTTTGGCCACATACATACTAAAATGAGTGAATCTAGACTTTTTTTGTACACAGATTCACTCATTTTAATGTGTATGTGGCCAAAATTGAAATGATAAGTAGTGTGCCTTATAAAAGTGAACGGAGGGAGTAAAAGAAGTAAACTATCTGATCCTTCAAGCTGTGTAAATTGGATTCTAACTAGAAGTTTATATCGACATATCCTGAAAGATAAAATTATCAATGACAGTCTGACCAAACGGAGCAATGTTGTGGCCAGACTCCAGATCCGTTTTGTAGAGGGCACTGATGGAAACACTCGTAGATGGCAGGGACATGTGTTTCCATCAGTGTTTAGAAAGTTTCGTATTTTGTTTTGAACAACTCGTCCTTTGTTTGCAAATCATGCTTTTCATTATTTTGCTTAACCAAAAGCAATAGCGTGTATAGTTTTGTTAGCAGATTATATGTGCATGATTATTATTGCTTTAGCACCTTGTTGTGTTAAGGGCAACTATCTTGGAGTTTTGACTATTATATCTTCGCATACCGGCTAAAATTCTTTGTGAAAATTTATGGACACCTTTCCTCAAGTTGTGTTACTTCCATTTTTCTTTGCAGGATACTGAATGCTTATGCCAGAGTGCCTCCAAAAGCAAAGGTGTCTTCCACCAAAAGGTATTTTCCCCCTCAACTATACATGTGTGATGTTTTCCTTGACTGCTGCTGAATTCTTCTAATGTGCACAGCGAATTTGAGGAATTGGAGGCTGTTCCTACATCTGCTGCTATAGATGGCCCCCTTGAACCTCCACCAGCATCCACTCTTATTTCTGATTCTCCTGATGAATCACTTGCCAATTACTTCGGCGTACGTTCTCTCTAAATTTTCTTCCATTCCTTTCTAAACAATTTTCTAGTTTCACACTTTTCAGCAAATAGTTTTGCGATTTCTGAGGCTGTCATCTATAATAAAATAAATAATTATTGGTCTGGACCTGAGCTCAGGGGCCGTGGTTGCATTTTGGTTCTATATATGTGATATTTCTACTGACATTTTCTTATATACAAATATACAGGGTGCTGCGAGCATTGGGGGTGTATCAAGTGCACCAATGGTTGGAAGAGCTCATCCATCCACTGAGAGCACTGCATCTTCCCACATGATTATTCAGTCTGCTGCTCCATCGCATCAAATACCCCTCCTTTAGGGGGTTCATCAGCTCCACCACTGCCCCTTCAGGACACCCATGCTAGCCATTCAACAAATCTTTTAACACCGGCATTCTTTGCACCCCCATCGTCCTCTTCTGCATCACTGGCTCCGCCAGTTTCCTCAATGATGCCCACAGCACCGCCTCTTCATCCAACTTCAACAGCTGCTCAACATCATCAGTATGGGCATGGCACCCCTCTACTCCAACCTTTTCCACCACCTGCACCGCCTCCCTCCTTTGCCCCTTCCTACAATGAAGGTCCAATGATTTCACGGGATAAAGTTAAGGACGCCCTCCTTAGACTTGTTCAGGTATGTTTCACATCGAAAATCATAATAATCAGTGCATGTTCGCTAGAGATACTTTATATATATATTTAACTCTCTTGTTATTTTCCCAACAGAGCGACCAGTTTATCGATTTAGTTTACCGGGAGTTGCAGAATGCACATATGTAGACTGCTTCCTAGGTCGTCTTGTCGCTTGCTGCGACAAGAGTGCTTCTGTTCTTTGTGAGTTTTGTATGCTGCTGGTCCTGAAACTTCTGTATAGCATTGTATTGATGTGTGGATGTAGATTCCTTATAGCAATGGTTGGTAATGTTTATGATCTTCCTTATTTCCAAATAACTCTATTGTCAATGTCATTACACTTATGTAATTGAGAAAAAAAAACAGGACTTTGTAAGGATGTTACAGTATCATTGTTTTCACGTCTTACTGAGCACTTACCTCAGGATCAGTAACTGGGGCTCATGAGATACGAATATTTCGTTGTGATTTACCAAGTACTTACGTTAACACCAAATTCTTTTTTTTTTGAAACTGTGGGGCAAAAGCTTTGCCCCATATATTAATTAAGCAGAAGGTGCCCGGTTTATTATGGAAGAAACCGGGCGAAAACCATACAACAACACGACACAACCCACGGGCGAAGCCTCACAACCACGAGAAACCACGACGCCGCACGACACGGCCACCCACAGCCCAAGCTGCACCAGGAAAGCCGCTCGCAGACCACGGCCGCCAAACCAACATCCGGGGCCGCCGCCCCGGCCTAAAAGGCAACCGCCGCTGCCCAAGCAGCCCGACAGCCTCGCCGCCAGCACCCCCTTTTGAGACCGCCGTCCCGACATAGAACCACTCGCAACCGAGCCACGACGCCGCACGAACCAGCCACCCGCAGCCCAAACTGCTCAGGGAGAGCTGCTCGCAGAGCACGGACGTCGTACCAACTTCCGGGGCCGCTGCCCCGGCCTAAAAGACAGCCGCAGCTGCCGCCGCCACAACCCTACCACAGGTCCCTCTTGCCGAAATCCAGCTCCAAAGACGAAGCCCTCAAGAGGGAAACGACGCCAAGGCGCCGTCATCGTCCGATCACAAGATCAAGAGTTTCCCCCGGAGCTGGACCACCGATCGGAACGGTGCAAGAGGGGGCAGCAGCATAGCAGCAATGCCTCCAGGGAGGTAAACGACGGCCACAGCCGCCGCCATCACTGGTCACGGAACAAACCGAGACGGGGTTTTCACCCCCAGCTCCAAGCACACCCTCCGTCGCACCACCACCAGCACCGGCGCCGGCAAGCCTCACCAACCACCACCACCACCGATCAAGCCCGACGACGAGAAGGCGGAACGCAGATCGCCGCAGCCACCCGCACCTTGCGGAGACTACCGGCAGCCATCCCTCCACGCAGGCCAGCAGGACCAACACCGGCAACCAGGAGCAGAACCACCGGACGCAGCACGAGCCGCCGTACCATCCCGAGCACCACGTCGGCAAGGTAAGGAGGAGCGCCGCCCGTGGCCAGGAGCCACCACGGAGCCTGACCGTAGCTGCAACAGACGCGACGCCGCGCTCCACGCGCGCCGCACAACCGCCGGCGACCGGAGATAAGGACCAGCTCGCACGCCACCACCGCACGTCTTCCCTGGGCATCCAGGAACGAAGCCTGGAGATCCACACGCCCACGCCGCGCCCTGCGCGCGCGCGACGACCTCGCCTGGCCGCCGACCCGCTCCAAAACGACGGGCCCGTCAGAGCCCAGATGCGGCCCGGCCGAGCCCATCGTACCAAGGCACAGCGCCACCGCGCCGCACCCGCGCATCCCGGCCGCACCTCGCGCCGCAGACCGCACCACACCCGGCCGGGCACCAGCACCCGCACCCCCCGGCCCCGCCCCGCGCCGCCGCAGGAACCACGCCGACGACCTCGACCCGCTGCCCACGCGGCCAGGACGGAGGTCGCCCCCATCACCCGCTGGACCACGGGCTCCGGAGCCGCCGCTCCGGCCTTCCTTGCCGGCGAGAGACCGGCGCCGCCCCGCCGGGACCGGCCCTCACAGACGCGCCGCCAGCCACCAGGGCCCCTCCCGAACCGCCCTCGCTGGAGAACGGCCGGCCCGCCGCCACCGTAGCAAGACGCCAGCGGCAGCGGCGGCGAGAGCAGGCGAGGGGGAGGGCGGTTGGCGGCGGAGTTGGGGGCGCCCCGGCGTCGCCGCGGGAGGCGACGAGGGAGCGAGAGGATGGAGTCCTTCTTTGGGCTAACATTGTAACACCAAATTCTGAATATCATTTGTTTACATTATGAACCCTGGCATACCAACAGTATTTTACTGAGGCTTGCAGTAAAATTTAGCTCCAGATTTCCGTCAAACACAAGGTACTTTGTGCACCCAAGTGGTAAAATCGAAAGGTGTAACATGGGTTAATCTGCATATATGTGGCATGCAATTGCCAAAAGAATAACCTAAAGATCAGCAAGAAACTGAGCCTGAAGCTTGATTGACCAAGGAAAACCTATCAGTATCTGCTACATGTCTCAACTTTTTCTCAGGTTCACTATCTGAAAATTAATAGCAAAAAGGAAAATCTTCGTTCTAAGCTATACACATTTACATTGTGGCAGCGACTTACAACGAACCTATTCACATTGCTCGCACGCACGAGTAAAACCTGTACTGTACTGCTACCTCACGGTCACCGCGCGCCTCACCGGCACGTGAGCATCACCAAGAACCCGACGAACGCCGCAGCGCCGACGCTGGAGCAGCAGAGGTCAACGAGGCCCTCGCGTCTGGCCTTCCACTCCTTGCGCGCGCTCTTCACCTTTACGAACTCCGTGTACCGCCGCGCCGCCTGTGCCTCCGCCTCGGCGCCCCGGCCCTGCCTCGGAGCGGCCATGGCCGCGGCGAGCGCGGCCAGCCCATCCTGTCCGCTGACGCCGCCGCTGTCGCAGTCCTCCATACACAGGCTGACCTCCCGGATGTGTCCGTACCGGTCGTCGCACGTGACGGCCGCGTCCAGGGCCACGCCGCCGAGCACCACGGTGAACCGCGCCACCGTCTCGCCCGTGAGCCAGCTGCGGTCAACGGACACCGGGCGCCGGCTGGAGGCGTTGACGGCGCGGCCGGACGCCGGGTCGAGCAGCACCCAGCTCAGCGTGAGCTCCGCCGGCGCGATCGGCGACGGCGCCGTGAAGCCCTCCTGCACGACCGCGTCGACGCGGAACGGCGAGCCCAGGAACCACGCCGAAGAGGCGTCCGTCTCCACCACGCGCGACATGATGCAGACCTCCTTGTGGTGCAGGTCCACGGCCGAGACGAGCCGGCTGGGCAAGGGGGGCGCCACCGTCGCTGTTGCCGTCGTCGTCGCTGGGAACGGGAACGCGTCGGCGAAGAGCGCCCGGTGGAAGCCGCCGCCGCCGCGGCAGTATGCAGGGTCTGGGACGTTGGCGACCGACGGCCACAGGGCGAGGCAGAGCCTTCGCCATGTGTCAGGGTCGGTGGCGAGGTCGTGGAAGCTGGAGCTCGCACACCCGAGCGCGGCCAGGGACGCGCCGTCGAGGCGGCGGAGCACGAGGGACAGAACGTCCGCGGGGATGTCGTCGATAACTGTCTCCGCCACGCCGCCGCACGCCGGAGAATGGCACTCCATCATGCTCTCCTCCTCAAGACGAGTACGACTTGGTCTTGCCGCCATGGTCGACAGAAGCTCGCACCGGTGCAATTCCTTTTCGTGCTGCGCCCGCCCCGCGAATTGGTTATGATGATGATGTACTTGTGTGTGTATGTTTATAACTTTATTTATATATAGTGATGAAGGTGAGTGATCGCGGTCTGAAAGCGAGAGGCTCCTCGACTGATCAACTCTGAACTTGCTTGCTTGCGTTGCCCAAAAGCAAAGCCCCGACCAAATAAACAAACAGATAAATACTGGAGTATAAAGAAATGCGCAGTGATGTTTCTGTGTTAAGTGTGTCACTGACAGGTGGGCTGTGCCGTGCCGTGATAGCTCCTTCGACTGACGTGTCGGCCAATGGATTCCACCTGCTAAATAATAATAAAAAGGCAACGGAGTTTCTAGTCTTCGGGGTGATGATGTGGGATAGAGTCGACACGTCACGGATGCATCTTCTTCTCTTGGCCGCGTGCGTGCACAAGAAGACATGGCCGCGTGCGTGCACAAAGATTTGGCATTGCGGCTCAAAATTAAAAGTATGAGAGAATCTTTGTTGGTATTTACAGGTCTGTGGTTTGGTGTATTCTTTGTTGTTCTACGACTGCCTTCAGAAAAGTACAAGATTGTGTCACGGAAGAAGAAAGGGTTTGAAGATCTCAAAGATTTACTCGTCTCTTTTAGTATTGTTTTTGTAATCGATATAATCATGTACTATTTGCTGGTTTAATATATATGGTATTTGCTATAAAAAAATGGCAGCTTAGGCTGGGTGCTGCCGTTAACAGAACTTGTCGTCCACGCCTGCTGTGTAGTAGGCCTGTAGCTCAACCTGTTGAAACCGACACGAATCGACGGCTGTACCGTAGCGGCGTTCTGCTGAAACGTGCATGTTCTTGTATACAGCAGAAACTTCGCCTTCTCACATTCTGGAAGCCGGCTCTCTTTATTTTGTTTTTTCTAAGAGTCAAAAGCTTTACCATTTCAAGAAGAACAATGAAAAATCAAAGCCCAAAAGACAAAACAAAATATTACTCTTTCGATATAATGCTACTTAAAGCATCTTCACAGGCACTTTCAATAGAAGGTCCGGCAAGTGTGTCGGACAAACGCTATTGTGAGGGCCGACACAAGTTGCCGCTCTATTTAGTTCCGGTGTCCCTAGCGACAATCTCATTAGGGTTTTTTCAAATGAAACTTATATGGAAACAAAACGAACCATAAAATATCATTCGAACGATAATTTAAAACGAACCATAGTTCACGGGCGCGTACTTAACATGAAATAAATCTAACTAAAACTAAACGTAAATAAATAAATAACTAGGGTTTCTAAACCCTAATCTTCGCCGGAGTAGATGTCGATCACCGGCGCAGCCGAAATGGTGGGTGCCTGCCGCCTGGTGGTTGAGTAAGAGTCGAGGCAGGAGGATTCCACTTTCGCTTTGTCATCTGTCTTTACTTTAAGCATGTATTCAAATGAGAATTACTACAGTTGAGCCGAAATAGTCATTGCGAGGAAGACGAAAATTAGCAGTCGTTAGGCCTATTCAAGCCAGAACCCTAATACTGTAAGCAGTAAGAAGGCATCTGAAGAAAAAATAACTTTCCTTTCTAGCTTGAGAGCAATACGAGCACGGCGTTTTGGAGACCGAGCTATATGTAGCTCGGTTTCCAAAACAAATTGAATCCACATTTTTCTGTTTCGAAAAAATGTAGAAAAAATCCTAGATGTAGATAAAGTCGAGATCTACCACCACGTAAAGTTTCAAATCAAGATTCGTAAGATTCTGGGCTACACAAAAATGACAAATATGGCAAAAATTCGAATTTTTCAGACTGTACTGTTCCAGATCTAGATCTGCGTATTTGTCTTTTTTGCCCAGACCAAAATACAAAGAATCTTTCACTAAAAATTTGCACAGCTGTAGATCTCAATATTATCTACACGCACAAATTCTTTCAGAATTGTTAGAAACAGAAAAATGCAGATTCAATTTTTTTAGAAAACGAGCTACATATAGCTCGGCCTCCATTTGGAGTTTCCAAGAGCAATACTACCTATGTTAACTCAATGAACTTATCCTACTTAGGGAACATGCTATCATAATGGCATTCAACCATGGAACCGAAAGAAGATTAGTGCAAGTGGCGGTGGCGGTGCCAGGGAATTTTCGATGGCCGCCTGCATGCAGGGCAACTGGGTCTCCTACCACTCATCCTCCTTCTCTGAAGCCTCCAGCGGCATACCGTCCAGATCGCCTGGCTGTCGCTGCTACATCTCGTCGGAGTTCTGTTTATCGTCGGAGGTGGCGTCAGAGAATAGGTCGCCTCTAGATCTGGTTGCCTCGGGTGTGCGGGCCGATGGGACTTCATTTAGCTAGGTGGTTTGCCATTGGTGGAGGACATGTGTCGGTTCTTGAGTGGTAGTGGCATTGCTGCATCTCTCGAGGTGCACGGGTCAGTGGTTCTATGTGCCGTCGGTGTTTCGTCGGCTATGTGGGGTCATGATTCTTGTCGAGGCTCTAGGTAAAGGCCTTCTTGTCTTGCCAGCCTATGGCGATGACATCCATGGACATCACAGTCTTTCGTGAAGGCACCATTGTGGATTTCTTCCACACCCCAAAATCTATGGTTCGTGTTCTTTGGAGGACATGTGTCGGTTCTTCGGGCGGCGGCGTCCACCACACCGTTCCCCTCTTTAGGGCACCGCCTCGCCTTCAAGACATCAACCCCACTCATGCTTTTCCGGAGATGGACGTGCATGACATCGCACTTAGCAAGTGCCCGATTGACGGTGTGCGTTCACATAGCGGCCTCACGTGTGATGGTTTCATCGTGTTAAGACCTTGGTAGTCGGCTTCTTGTTATGACCTGTCAGTCGAGTTTTCATATTGGACTTCCTATACCACGAAGTTGGAGATGTTACCGCGTCGTTTGAGCGGTGATGATGACCTGCAAGGGGTGTTCTGGTCATGAGAATCTTCTTTGGTGCTAGTCTTGCATATCTCCTCTTCGGAGGTGTCAAACTTCTGTGCAAAGGGTCAACTGTTTGGCACATGTCAATATGGGCTTCATGATGCCGCTATGGCGAGGTCTTTCTAGCTGGCGGTTCTTTGGTGAAATCGGAGTCGCTGGCTCATGAGAATTAAATGGCGACGAGTACTTACTTTGCTTCAGTAGTGTGTAGTTTTTTTTTTGGTAGACATGTTAGTCGTGTGTGCCTTCGAGCGGTTGTGTTCCATGAGGGTCAACGAGAGTGTTTGTATCGATCTTTGCCCAGTTTCTCAACTAATTAACTAGCCAACTCTCTTCATCTTAAAAATCAAGTATTTAGCTTTTTTTTCCGAATGGCATGTCTTAACACTTGTTTTAAAAAAATCATGTGAAATCCAACCACCATCCAAATGGCAGTTGTGGTTCATGTTGGCGAGTGACTCAGTCTACATGCAAAATCATATCTAATTGGTCAATCGGAAGCTCTTCGTTCTTTGAAAGTCCTTTCAGAACCGGGGTGTTAGGGAGTCCTTTATTTAATTTTAAAAACCTTCATTTAAAAATCTCAAAAATTCAAAAAATAAAATATACGGGTAAAATTAGTTGCTTAGTATCTTTTTGGATGTGACCTAGACATACCCTCTGTCCCCAAATAGGTGGCTTATAAATTGAATAAAAAAGTCAACAATTTCTAAGTTTCACTAAATATATAGAAGAAAATATCAACGACAACCACATTTCAGAACTACGTTATGAAAATATATCTAATGGTGAATCTATTGATATTGGTATTGTATTATATTATAAATATTTATATTTTTGTGTATATTCCGTCAAACTTAAAATGTGTCTAGATACATGTGAATCAAAAAAGTTAAAACATCTTGTTATTTAAAAATGGAGGAAGTACGCGTGTTCTACAATGTGGCTAAGATACAAGGAAGCTCTTGTAATTCGAAATTTCCTTAATATCTTCCACTCGATGTAGAAAGGTGCTTAACTAAACACGATTCCTAATAATAGAGTAGACAAAAAAGGTAATTAAGGGGCCACGTTGTCGTGACTTCATGGTCCCATCGACAGGGACAATTGTGGGATACAACAAACTTTTTCCTGTCCTTTGACAGGTGCAGTACACATTAGGGGAAACATTCACACACTGTTAAAGCAATAATGGTGATCGGTGCTGCTGCTTGATATATGCATTGCACTCGACGATTTGACCATGTAACCCTTTCATGGCTGCTCAGTTTTGAAGCCCTAACAGTTCTCCATCTCTGAATATGTATAGTCTCACACTAAAATTTCCACAGTCATTAAGCCTACCTACGTACTCTGCAGGCTACCTAAAAGCCGTTTGTCGCCGTCGATCCCTTTTCCTCATCAAAACCTCGCTTTTGCACACATACGTAAGAGTTGGACGTGGAGCTGTAGATCGTGCCGTGAACCTGCTCCAAAAACGATGACAATTAATCATACAGATGCCGACGGCTACGTAGGTCCTGTCAATTAATGTATTCACCCAGGACACTCACTGCTCCCGTATATGTTAATTCGATCAGTGGAATATTATCGCAGCTGATGCAGCAAGTTGATGATTGAGGACGAAAAAAAAATAGTCAAGGTCATCAGTCACCAGTGACGTGACATGTAGGTTCTTGCCAATTTGCGATTGTCCTCTTTCCATTATCTCTTTGAGACTAGTACAAACTTAAGATCCCTATCCAGAGGTTTGTAAGAAAATTTGACCGGAAGTACGCATGAGAGCATGAATGTACTGAACAAAATCAGAGGGAATGAGCTGCTCCTGATTAAGAATCATTAGAAAAAACTGATTAAATAAACATGGAATACTTCTAGAAGGTCAGCATATACGCGTCCCGATCCTAAAACTCTTTGGCAAACATGCAACAAAACCGGCCGTATGAGAGAGTGTTTTGTCCATCGAGTACGTAATCAACCTTTTTTTTATTCTGTCCCTAACGACGAGACAACCAAATCACATAAGCACGAACATAGAGTATACTATTAGCTAGGTTTCGGGACAGGGAAATACCAATCAATAAGAGACATGACAACATCTGTAAATAACAAGTTGCAGCATTAGCCGCCGATCCAAATGGTTGATTGGTATTTCTTTGTCCTGAAACGTGTTAGTCATCCATATGACTGAAATTATCCTTGGAGTTGGTGGAGTGGTCGTTAGGCCGTCAGTTTGGCGTGCGGTCTCTTCCAGCCAGATGCATGCACCGCCGCTTTTGTTATCCGTAGCAATTCCGCAGGCGTGTGCGCCTGTTTCATGCGGCGTGGACTGTTGACGAGTCTGTACCGAGCATATTCGCGTGCACATACCATACAAATTCGTTTTTTCTGGAAAACACCGGACTGGGATCCACTGACTGCACTATGTCAAGTCACGCTGCACCTTTACCCATCTAATCTTCGTCCGTTTCACATCCAACGGCCCACACGAGACGAAGGCAAAGTCTTCAGTACTTAGCAGTTTGGGCAATGGCGGGCATGAAATTGCGGATTTCGCGGGCTTGGGTGTCACATCCGGAACTCTCCCGCGGCGCCGGCGTGTCGGAGAGGGAGGGGGACCACGCACGCGTTAGAGGAGAGGAGGGCCGGCCACCGTCTGAGAGGAAGACGAACCGCGCGGCCACGAAGTACAGGGAGCTGGCCGCGCCATCGTTGGAGGAGAGGAGGAGAGATTCAGGCAGCGCCGTTGCTGGAGGACAGGAGGGCCGGCCGCCGTCAGAGGAGAGGAAGGAGGCCACGCTGCCACCAGTGGCGGAGCCAGCACCCGGCTAGCCTGGGCAGCTGCCCGGGCTACCACAGTTCGTCTCCCTGAAGCATTAGTATAGAAAGCTGGCTTAAGTAGGACTTTTCTTGGGCAAAAATAAATTGGTTAGGTTAGAAGCAACCACATCTTGCCCAGGCTCCTTTCGTGAGCTAGCTCCGTCACTGGCTGCCACTGCGGGATCGTTCCAGCAAGGAGAAGGTCTGTCGCTGCCGCTACTGCGGCATCGTTCCGTCCGGAAATCGCCTCAAAGTCACACATGCTAGGTAATTTTACACGTCCTTGTGGCTGTGCGTACAGGTTTAGTATGTCATATTAGATCATCGAATCTAGAACTAAAACTGATTATTGTTAGGCATATTTTCACTGTACTAAACTGAACTGATTTCTTTCAGTCATATGTAATTAAAACTAGATCTCCAGCGTTCTAACTGAACTCTTTAGCATACTAATATTGTCACCAACTGAATTTTTTCAGGAATGAGTAATTGAAATCTTTGTGGCTATTGCCAGTGTTGTTTGATGGCAGAAAATTGTAAGGGGACACCTCAAGTTAGTAAGAGGTTCAGAAATTTAGATGAGGCTTGGACATTTTGGCATGCATATGGGGGTCACATAGGCTTTGATGTGAGAAGGAGATATGCAAACAAAAGCAGACTTGATGGTCAGGTTGGCTCATGTCGATTTGTTTGTCCCAACGAGGATCATCGAAGAAAAGGGCAAACTGATCATGCACCAAAGCGTTTTAGAGCTGAAACAAGAACCAATTGCCAAGCTCATATGTGTTTCCAATTGGATCGAGTGGCCAGAAATTATGAAGTAACCAAGGTTGTGCTTGAACACAACCACTTGTTTCAATTGCCACAAACCCGCTACTTGATTGTTGGAGAATGAGCAACTATCATTCACAGGGGCCAAAGGCCATTACATGTACAAGTGTGCAATATGCAGAGAACCCCTTATACAATGGAGATATACAGGAAACTAGACTGTACATGTCTAACACCCCCCCTCAAACTCATGGTGGATCAACAACACTGAGTTTGTAGAGTAAGAAATCATGCTGCGCTCGAGTCTGTGCCTTCGTGAAGAAATATGCCAACTGTAACTCAGAGGGCACATACTGAAGAGCGAGAACCTGATCCTGCACAGCAGCACGCACAAAGGAGGCATCCACACCAATGTGCTTGGTGAGCTCATACTTCACCGGGTCACGGGCAATACTGATAGCACCTGTACTGTCTGACAATAGGGGAGTCGGTGCAGAAGCAAAACACCAAAATCCTGTAGTAACCATCGTAACCAGGTCACCTCAGCCGTCAACATAGCCATCGCTCGCAACTCAGCCTCGGCACTCGAGCGGGAAACTGCAGTCTGTTTCTTCGTCTTCCATGCAATGAGGGAACCTCCAAGAAAGACACAGTAAGCAGACAGCGAGCGGCGATCAGAAGGATCACTAGCCCACGTAGCATCAGAGTAGGCCTGGAGCTGGAGAGAGCTGGAGCGGGGAAAGAAAAAGAGGTGAGAGATGGTGCCACGAAGATATCGTAGAACACGAAGTAGGTGACTATAGTAGACAGAGGTGGGAGCTGAAACAAACTGACTCAGAATGTGGACATGATATGTAATATCAGGACGAGTGACAGCTAGATAGACAAAAAAGCCAACAAGGTGGCGATAGCGTGTGGGATCAGTGAGAGGGTCACCGTCAGTAGCACGAAGCTGATGTTGAGCTCCATAGGAGTCACAGCAGTGCGCTCATCACCAAGAGCAGCACGAGCAAGAAGATCCTGAATATATTTTTCTTGGGAGATAAAGAAGCCATGAGAGGAAGAAACCTCAATCCCAAGAAAATAGCGAAGTGGACCAAGATCAGACATCAGGAACTGCTCGCGTAGGCGGGCGTTAACAAAGGCAATGTACTCTGAGTCGTCGCCAGTGATGATCATGTCATCAACATATAGGAGGAGAAGAGTCCGACCACGAGGTGAGGTGTGGACAAACAACGCCGAGTCATGGTCGGTAGCACGAAACCAGCGGCAGTCACCACAGAGGCAAAACGCTCAAACCAGGCGCGAGGGGCTTGTTTAAGGCCATAGAGGGAGCGCTGAAGGCGGCAGACCATACCATCAGGAACAGAGTACCCCGGTGGTGGCTGCATGTAAACCTCCTCACGCAACTTACCATTGAGAAAGGTGTTCTGAACATCAAGCTGAGACACAGGCCAATGACGAACAGAAGCCACATCTAGAAGAGTGCGGACAGTGGTCATGTGGGCCACAGGAGCGAATGTCTTATCATAATCGTGAACCTGCTCCTGCTAGAAGCCACGAGCCACAAGACGAGCTTTGTAACGCTCAAGAGAACCATCAGAACGAGTCTTAATCTTATAGACCCACTTGCACATGATGGGAAGAACACCAGGAGGAGGAGAAACAAGATCCCATGTGTCAGTGCGCTCGAGCGCAGCAATCTCCTCAGCCATCGCAAGCTGCCAGTCAGGGTGAGCCATGGCATCCCGATAGGAAGTGGGCTCAGCAACAGCAGAAAGACCGTACTGGGAAGGAGAATAGCGATCAGGAGGTCGTAACGAAGGTTGAGTACGGAGGTTATGAGCTGGTGTACACGGGGAAGGGGGTGCTCCGGAAGTGGAAGGCTCGTCACAAGGATCATCGATGGCACGAGAGCGACGAGTGTAGTGGAGAGGAAAGGTAGAAAGGGGAGGACGCACCGGAGCAGTAGGGGACGAAGGAGGAGGGGAGAAAGGTGAGGAGGGTGGCGTCGGTGGTGTATCAGGAACAGTGGGACTCACCGGAGATGGAGGTGGATATGGAGGAGGAGGAACATGAGGCACAGAGGGAGATGTGTCGGGAAGTATAAGGAAGGAGATATCATCAACTGAAAAAGTCGAGGAGGTAGGACGCGGGAAGTATGGACGAGACTCGTCAAAAGTCACATCACGGGAAATCCGTAGCCGACGACTAACAGGATCCCAACATCGATAACCCTTGTGCTCATCATTGTAGCCAAGAAAGACACACTCAACCGACTGAGCGGTCAATTTGGTGCGTTCGCGTGGAGCAAGGAGAACATAGCACACACACCCAAACATGCGAAGAGCAGAGTAGATACCACCCTGCAAGGCAACCGAAGGCTGGATGTTGATAAGATAGGTGGATGCAGAAACAGCCTCAGCCCAAAAGTGGGGAGGAAGAGAGGCGGCGATTATTATCGCACGAGCCGTCTCTAGGAGGTGGCGATGCTTGCGCTCAGCAACGCCATTCTGAGCGTGTGCACCAGGAAAAGAGAACTAGGAAGAGTACCCTGGTCGGCAAGAAAACCACGCAACATATGGGAGATATACTCACCAGCCGAGTCAGCACGAAAAACACGAATGGGCGTGGAAAACTGGGTGTGAACCATGGCAGCAAATCGCTTGTATATAGAGAGAACCTCGCTGCGAGATTTCATAAAATAGAGCCAAGTGTAGCGAGAGAAATCATCAATAAATAGAACATAGTAGCGATGACCCCTTTCAAATCGAAGGGAGCAGGACCCATACATCAGAATGAACTAAGTCGAAAGGACGCTGAGAGACTGACTCACTCGTAGGATAAGGTAACTGAGTCTGTTTGCCAAGTCTACAACCATTACAATGTAAAGAAACATCGCCAGAGACAGGCCCTAAGACACCTTGATGAACTAACGATGACAAGCGAGAGCCACAGATATGACCAAGTCGATGATGCCACTGCTGGAAGGACGCAGAAGAGGAGGCAGTAAGAGCATGTGAACTGGCGGGTGTGGTGGCAGCGGAAGGAACACGAAGCCAGTCGACCTCCCAAAGGCCCTGAGCCTCACGGCGCCGAGGGCCAGCTCCAACTAGAGCCTTGGTGCGACGATCCTGAACAGAGCAAGAGTCTGTATCAAGAATGACACGACAACCAGAATCAGTAAGTTGAGCAGCGGAAAAGAGATTCATGGTAAGACGGGGAACATGATAAACACTAGGAACAGAGAAAGACGGAGTAGAAAGGGTGCCACGACTAGCAACAGGAAGAGGTGTGCCATCAGCAGTGAGAACATTGCCAGGAGAATCAAGAGGTCGAAGAGAAGACAGGGCAGAAGAATCAGAAGACATGTGAAAGGAAGCTCCAGAATCCAAAACCCACGGAGATGTACCTGACTGTGTAGGTGGCGGTGGCGGAGTAGCAGTAGTGGAAGCAGTCAGCGAGGCAACGGTGCCAGTAGAGGAAGTGTAGCGTACCTGCACTTAGAATTTGGCAAGGTACCTGTGTATAGTGCAAACCCCTGGATCGATTCATTTGCACACACAGTCTAAGATGAAATATCACAACATTGTATCAATTATTACACGTGGATCCAGTACTTGGAAAAAATATTCGTTACAATTTGCATAGCTCGAAGCTAGCTTTAAAAGAGTAAAGCAGCGGAAAATTATTCTTCATGGAGTCTCCATCATCTTCATGTGCCACAGGCGAAACATGTTGGTTGCAGACTCGAAACCTTAACGAAACTCACTCGTCGTCAGAACAATCTGCAACAAAATAAAATTTTGTAACAGAGTGGGTCAGATACCATTAAAAATGGATCTGGCAAGTGACACTATGTGGACACTTAGTGGAATAACTCTAATAACCTATATGCATATTTGGCTGGTGGAGTTCAAGGCTATTTTGCATAAAGCCAATTTTTCCTGTCTCTTTATAAACACTTTTCTTTTGTCAAAACAGGTATGGCATGAAAACCACCCTCTTGTCTACCTTTATTCAACCTTCAATATTTTAACTTAAGAAATTGGAATGTCGGGAGCCTCCGTTGTCGTCCTTGTTCAGCTGCTCAAATTGTCCGTAACCGGGGACACGGCTAAGTACTTAGTTTTAACTCTGCAGAGGTTGTGCACTTTCACCACGAGACCCAACAAACCCAAACTATCCTCAAGCACTCAATTTGTGCTAAGGAAAAGGAGAGAGTTGAGACGAGACCTTTGGGAAACAGTCCCCTGTTCCTCTGGGCAGACCCATACAAACATTCATCCGCTGAGACCTGCCGGAATCAGGTTCCTATAACTTAGTCAAGGCAGAGCCATAATACCAAGTGGCTGCACTGGAAGCATCTTCACTTAGAGAAACATTGGTCCCTTAATACCCTGGGTGGCAACCACAAGTGACCATCCCTTAGAGGTCACCCCTAAGAGATGACACTCAACCTTTCCATCATCTTTTCAAAACCAAGTCCACCCAGATGATAAATTACTTAGTAGAATTAAACTTTAAAGAAAACACATTTGCATAGCATCAAACAATCTACTAAGTTATCACAGGGGTTCTAGACACAACTAGTGTAAAGGTATGGTGGGTTTAGCATCTAGCAATAATACTATCCAACACATGCATATAAAGAAATACACTAAATAATGCATATAAAAATACTTAGGAAATTTCATGAGGGGTGTGCCACTTGCCTTGGCAACAGGGAGTGTAGTAGTAGCAGTTGCAACCACCTTCGTATCTCTCCGAAATTTCTAACACATCAAACAAACCACAAATAAACATACAATCATAAATGCAACACTTAGAAAAATATGACATGCATGGAATGCAAAATGATACACAGAATTATGATGAGAGAGACATACAAAACAAATTAAGGAAAAGAACATAAAATAACTTAATCCCATTGGCTAAGGCAAGGTCAAGGTTGAGCAAAATAACTTTGATAAAACCACAACTTGAAAAGTTGCAAGGCTACTCTAAGTCTTCACCAGTTTGGTCTTCAAATGATCTTCAACTCCTTTGTAGTTTCATTGATCTTCAATGGTCTTCAATTAGCACTCTAGAAACTTAGTCTTAAACACAAAGGACTTGGTCTATGTCCAAAGTGAGACAAAATAGAAAGAAAGAAGATAGAAAGAAAATAAGTAGTTGGTCTTCAAAAATTCTTCTCCTTGCTTCATTGTAGTTTTACTTGATGTGTTGATTTTATTGAAAAATTGTAGACTTGATGGTTCTGCAGACTTGTTGATCTTGGCATCACCAGGGCTTGTCTTGAATGTAACTTAGCCACCATGAAGTCTAATAGAAGAAGGAAGAAAAGGAGAGGAGGAAAGCAAGACTTAGAAAACGTAGGGGGTTTGGTCTTCATGAACTTCTTCTTGATTTTCTTCTAAGTAGTTTTACTTCTTGGAGATGCTTGTGGAGTCTTGTTTTCTTGGCCAAGTTTTCATTGGTCTTCTAACTTCATGTTGAATTCTTCAAGAATAACAATGCAATCTTCATTGTTTCCACTAATTTCTAAGTTAGTGGTTTTTGACTAGAAGAGTCATAAGAGCTAACATACATCCTTAAATTTGCTAAGGAGGAGAGTCATGTAAGAAGTGTAAAATAATACTAAGGACTTAATATGCATGCCATGTTATGCAAGATGCTCCAAGGAAGTGCAAGCAAGTAAGATGGTCCAAAATTCATTAAGGACCAAAGGTCAAACAATGAGTCCAAATAATTTCTAAGGAAAAGTAAACAAAACATAGCTGCTAAATTTTCTAAGGAAAATACTTTAAAACAATAGTTGATAATTTTCTAAGGACAAACATTTGTCAAGGCAAGTACTTAGAATATTTTCTAAGGAAAACAACTAAGTTTTCAAGATGCAAAATTTTTCTAAGGAAAAGATTTAACACATTTAGGATATAGAAATTTTTCCAAGGAAAAAGTGTTGTCAAAATTTTATCAAATATTTTCTAAGGAAAGAAATTACTTTGTTTGGAGAGGCAAAAATATTTCTAAGTACTTTTTGTAACTAAAGTGACCAAAATATGACTAAGTCATTTTATTAATCGAATATATGAAGAAAAATAATTTTAATTAATTAAAATAACACCTAAAAAGCATTTAATAAATATTAATTACAAAAATCATAGAAAATACTTTTACAAAAATAGTACAGTATTCCTACGGCCAAGTATTAATTAAACAAAGCAATTGGATTTGCCCAAAAATCAATTTTTAAATTTAAGTTAAGTCAAATTTACTTAAACAACCATTTTTAAATTGAACCAATTTGAGTTTGTCAAAACATAAATTTAACTATGCCAAAAGTTTATACATGTCATAAGCTTTCCAAAAATATAAAGTTTGCAAAATTTGGCCGAGCCAATAAAAATTAATGATAGATCTAAGTTCCAGGGACGTTTCTGCAAAATCGCCAAATAGAAATAAAACAGAGAAAATCTCCTCCACGCTAGCGCTGACGAGGCATTGACCGCTGACGGGACGCTGACTGGGCTGCTGACGGAGATGCTGACCGGGCGTCGACGTGGCAGGATTTCACTGGCCCGTACCGATTCGTTTTAAGAGATCTAATCTGGGCTGCCCGATGGAGATCCAACGGTCCCGAGCGAAAGCTTCTACTGGACAGGCAGCGCTCTGGCCGGAGATGCTCCGGCGAGCCTTCCCGTGGCGGCGCCATGGCCAGAGTTCAAGAACTTGACGAAACAAAGGGTTTGGGCGAGGGATTTTGTTACCACGCGATGCAGGACGACGTGACGGAGGCGGTGTCGAAGTGGTAGATAGCGGAGCTTCCTGGTTCTTCCGCGATTCCACGCCGGAGTTGAAGATGGCGGCCGAAACTTCGGATTCAACACGACCTCGACGATCTAGTGCACGAAACAGCACCACACCTTGTCAATACGATGCGCAAGACTAAAACAAAAGGGAAGGGGGTAGAGAGAGGGCTCGGGGTGGCCGAGGTTGACCGGACTTTGCAGGAAACGGCGGCGGCAACCGCGGACTCCGGCGAGCTAATATGGCGGCCTGGGGGCGTCTTAGGAGCTAGGGTTTGGGGGAAAATATTGCGGAGGGGGTGGGCTTTATATGAGGCCTTATCTCCGGGAAGATCGCGTTCAAAATCCGTTTGGATTTGCTCCGGATAGTTGGGGATTTTCTCGGTGTTCTTCGCGTGCACGACACGGACAGCGGAAGGGGATGACAAGGAGGGCCCACACGTCAGTGAGAGGGAGAGGGAGTGGGCTGCTGCTGGGCCGTAGCTATCTGCTGCGCGCGCGCGAGGGAAGTTGGGCTTGGCCCAGTTAGCTAGCTTCGCATTCTTTTTTCCTATTTTTGTTTTTCTTTTCTATTTTCTGAAAATCTTTATAACTTTTGATTTAGGAGTCCAATTTAACTCAAACCAGTTTCTATAGTTTTGTAAAATCAAAACCTTTCTATTAAAACTTTCAGAACAAGTTTCCACACTTTTCAAAAGTTTGAAATTCAAATATTGCATAAAGGTTTAATTAGACCTTTATGTTTAAATTTATAAATAGGATTTTATAAAAATTCTTTTGAACTTAAATTTAAAGTCCATAACAAAATATGAGTAATAAGATTACATATCACTCAAGAAGATTATTTTGCATAAGAATCATTTTGTTTATAAAGAGTTTGATAATTTAAAATGAAATCAAAACTCAAATTAAAATCCTAAATATTTTCATTCAAAACAAACTATAAAACTTGGAAGTATAGAATAGGTAAGTAATAGAATAACTTCCAATACATACAAACAAATCACAACCAAACATTTCACTCAAAGAAGCATACCACAATACTTCAAAACAATATATTGGACATAGGTAGTCCTTTTAATATATTTTCTTAAATATGTTTTCAAGTGGAATTATTATTCACACTTTGGAAATAACAAAATGCAAACAAAGCTATATGATGATGAATGCATGCATGATTTTTCCTTTCAAAGCAAAATACATAATAGTTTTCAAAAGTTTTAAATTTTTCTGATTTTTCAACTTTTTGAAAAACTTGGGATGTTACATACTACCACCCTTAAAAGGAATCTCGTCCCGAGATTCGGGAAGGCTAGCAAAAGGTTGTGACTGGGATATCTGGGTGGCTACCACCCTTAAAAGAAATCTGTGTTGGCAGTCAACTTCAAGATGTAAACTTGATTGATAACGTACCATTCTCCAAGATAGGTTCCTCAAACACTTCTTCCACATTGATGGGTTTCACATATCCTTTATCAAAAGGGTTTGACTTGGCAGCTTCTTCGGCCTTCTTCTTTGCTGGGCACTTATTGGCGTAATGACCGTTCTTGCATTTGTACCACATCACCTTGCTGATGTCTTTCTGGTGGGGGTTGTTCTGGGGTTTCTTGTCTGGGCACTCAGTAGAGTAATGTCCTTGCTTCTTGCAGGTGTAGCAAGTGATATGACTGATGTTTTTCTTGTGGTCTCCATTGCTTCCCTTGAATTCACCCTTGGGCTCATGATGTTTGAGGTGACTCCCTCTATTATGGTGACTCCCCTGTTTGTGACTATGGTTCACTTCAGGAGTAGGATGTCTCTTGAATGAAGGCTCAGAATGGTGTTTGTTGATACTCAGCTTTCCATTCCTATTTCCAGTCTTCCTGATATTATCCTCTAGTATGATTGCTTGATCCAATAAGACCTGATATTCCAAAGCGTGTGTGACTGTGAAAGGGACTTTCATACCTTCGCATAGTCTCTTGAGAAAAATTTCCTTCCTCTTTTCCTCGGTATCTATGCCTTCAGGGGCGTAACGAGACAATGCATAGAAGTCATCTCTATACTCTTTGAGTGTCCTGTCCCCTTGCCTCAGGTTTAGGAACTCTTCTTGCTTCATGTTCAAAATGTCAGGGGAGCTGTAAGCACTACAAAATCCTTCCTTGAACTCCTTCCAGGTTAAAATATCACATGTGCGAGTGTTATAATAAGTTCTCCACCATTGTTCAGCAGGTCCTTCCAAGAAATAAGATGCAAAACTTACTTTCTCTGTGTCGGTGCACTCACAAGTTACCAGATCCTTTTCTACTAATTGTAGCCAGTCGATTGCCGCAATTGGCTCTGTGTCGGTGCACTCACAAGTTACCAGATCCTTTTCTACTGATTGTAGCCAGTCGATTGCCGCAATTGGCTCATTTGTAGGGTCGAAGGTGTAAGGTTCAAGACTTAAAAATTTGACAAGTCTATCCACATGGGTTAGGGGTGGTGGTGGTTCACTTTGATTTGCTTTGATCTGAGTCATCATGGTCATCAGCTGGGCTTGTGTTGCCATCATCTTCTGTAACATGGCTTCAATGTTGTTGCTGTTGGTGTTGTTGTTGTCCTCAAGTGCACTATGGGGAGACATCTGTGGTTTTAGAATAGATAAGTACAAGATAGAAAGATCTAAGGGAAATATTTCTACCCGTACAAGCATTCACACAACACAAACAGGCTTAAACAAACTTTCAAACTTTTCTCTTGACTTCAAACAAAGTTAACAACGGATGTTTTGAAAATACAAGCCTAAATACTGCCATACCACAATTTGATAGGTCAATACATCATCGGGATCTCGTTATTCTAATAAATAGGTGGTCTAGTCTATCTCCTTCTTGAGTGCATCGAGTTCCTCCTCTATTTCCTTGAGTTCATCAAGATATTTCTGAGTGTTGTGGAGTCTAAATCGAAGTCTTCTTCCAAGGTTCTCGATGGCCTCCCATGTTGCACTTCTTGCGGAATCAAAGAATGATGTGTGGAGTATTGGGTTTGTGAACATGCAGCAACCTTGGGTCGTGTGGTCATCGTCTTTGCTCTTGTATATATGGAGTTGAACCCACCAGTACTCTTGACCTTCATCCATGAAAGGAAATCCTTTGTATAATGCTTCTCATTCAAAACCCAAGCTCTTCATGTTATCCTTAAGTGCTTTTGGAAAATCAGTCTCACATTGTAGAGTCATGGTTATCACTGGTCCTTTCTTGATGGATTCGATGAGACTGGTCATCTAAAAACAAGAGAAGATTACTTAGAAGGCAAATAGTTAAGATAGTTACAAGAATGACTTAGAAAAGTTTTAGACGAAGATAAAATAAATTTTTTGTCCTATGGCTTTCTTATTTCTAACCAAACTTAGGGTTTCGAACCTACAGGCAACACAGTGCTCTGATACCATCTGTAGCGTACCTGCACTTAGAATTTGGCAAGGTACCTGTGTATAGTGCAAACCCCTGGATCGATTCATTTGCACACACAGTCTAAGATGAAATATCACAACATTGTATCAATTATTACACGTGGATCCAGTACTTGGAAAAAATATTTGTTACAACTTGCATAGCTCGAAGCTAGCTTTAAAAGAGTAAAGCAGCGGAAAATTATTCTTCATGGAGTCTCCATCATCTTCATGTGCCACAGGCGAAACATGTTGGTTGCAGACTCGAAACCTTAACGAAACTCACTCGTCGTCAGAACAATCTGCAACAAAATAAAATTTTGCAACAGAGTGGGTCAGATACCATTAAAAATGGATCTGGCAAGTGACACTATGTGGACACTTAGTGGAATAACTCTAATAACCTATATGCATATTTGGCTGGTGGAGTTCAAGGCTATTTTGCATAAAGCCAATTTTTCCTGTCTCTTTATAAACACTTTTCTTTTGTCAAAACAGGTATGGCATGAAAACCACCCTCTTGTCTACCTTTATTCAACCTTCAATATTTTAACTTAAGAAATTGGAATGTCGGGAGCCTCCGTTGTCGTCCTTGTTCAGCTGCTCAAATTGTCCGTAACCGGGGACACGGCTAAGTACTTAGTTTTAACTCTGCAGAGGTTGTGCACTTTCACCACGAGACCCAACAAACCCAAACTATCCTCAAGCACTCAATTTGTGCTAAGGAAAAGGAGAGAGTTGAGACGAGACCTTTGGGAAACAGTCCCCTGTTCCTCTGGGCAGACCCATACAAACATTCATCCGCTGAGACCTGCCGGAATCAGGTTCCTATAACTTAGTCAAGGCAGAGCCATAATACCAAGTGGCTGCACTGGAAGCATCTTCACTTAGAGAAACATTGGTCCCTTAATACCCTGGGTGGCAACCACAAGTGACCATCCCTTAGAGGTCACCCCTAAGAGATGACACTCAACCTTTCCATCATCTTTTCAAAACCAAGTCCACCCAGGTGATAAATTACTTAGTAGAATTAAACTTTAAAGAAAACACATTTGCATAGCATCAAACAATCTACTAAGTTATCACAGGGGTTCTAGACACAACTAGTGTAAAGGTATGGTGGGTTTAGCATCTAGCAATAATACTATCCAACACATGCATATAAAGAAATACACTAAATAATGCATATAAAAATACTTAGGAAATTTCATGAGGGGTGTGCCACTTGCCTTGGCAACAGGGAGTGTAGTAGTAGCAGTTGCAACCACCTTCGTATCTCTCCGAAATTTCTAACACATCAAACAAACCACAAATAAACATACAATCATAAATGCAACACTTAGAAAAATATGACATGCATGGAATGCAAAATGATACACAGAATTATGATGAGAGAGACATACAAAACAAATTAAGGAAAAGAACATAAAATAACTTAATCCCATTGGCTAAGGCAAGGTCAAGGTTGAGCAAAATAACTTTGATAAAACCACAACTTGAAAAGTTGCAAGGCTACTCTATGTCTTCACCAGTTTGGTCTTCAAATGATCTTCAACTCCTTTGTAGTTTCATTGATCTTCAATGGTCTTCAATTAGCACTCTAGAAACTTAGTCTTAAACACAAAGGACTTGGTCTATGTCCAAAGTGAGACAAAATAGAAAGAAAGAAGATAGAAAGAAAATAAGTAGTTGGTCTTCAAAAATTCTTCTCCTTGCTTCATTGTAGTTTTACTTGATGTGTTGATTTTATTGAAAAATTGTAGACTTGATGGTTCTGCAGACTTGTTGATCTTGGCATCACCAGGGCTTGTCTTGAATGTAACTTAGCCACCATGAAGTCTAATAGAAGAAGGAAGAAAAGGAGAGGAGGAAAGCAAGACTTAGAAAACGTAGGGGGTTTGGTCTTCATGAACTTCTTCTTGATTTTCTTCTAAGTAGTTTTACTTCTTGGAGATGCTTGTGGAGTCTTGTTTTCTTGGCCAAGTTTTCATTGGTCTTCTAACTTCATGTTGAATTCTTCAAGAATAACAATGCAATCTTCATTGTTTCCACTAATTTCTAAGTTAGTGGTTTTTGACTAGAAGAGTCATAAGAGCTAACATACATCCTTAAATTTGCTAAGGAGGAGAGTCATGTAAGAAGTGTAAAATAATACTAAGGACTTAATATGCATGCCATGTTATGCAAGATGCTCCAAGGAAGTGCAAGCAAGTAAGATGGTCCAAAATTCATTAAGGACCAAAGGTCAAACAATGAGTCCAAATAATTTCTAAGGAAAAGTAAACAAAACATAGCTGCTAAATTTTCTAAGGAAAATACTTTAAAACAATAGTTGATAATTTTCTAAGGACAAACATTTGTCAAGGCAAGTACTTAGAATATTTTCTAAGGAAAACAACTAAGTTTTCAAGATGCAAAATTTTTCTAAGGAAAAGATTTAACACATTTAGGATATAGAAATTTTTCTAAGGAAAAAGTGTTGTCAAAATTTTATCAAATATTTTCTAAGGAAAGAAATTACTTTGTTTGGAGAGGCAAAAATATTTCTAAGTACTTTTTGTAACTAAAGTGACCAAAATATGACTAAGTCATTTTATTAATCGAATATATGAAGAAAAATAATTTTAATTAATTAAAATAACACCTAAAAAGCATTTAATAAATATTAATTACAAAAATCATAGAAAATACTTTTACAAAAATAGTACAGTATTCCTACGGCCAAGTATTAATTAAACAAAGCAATTGGATTTGCCCAAAAATCAATTTTTAAATTTAAGTTAAGTCAAATTTACTTAAACAACCATTTTTAAAATTGAACCAATTTGAGTTTGTCAAAACATAAATTTAACTATGCCAAAAGTTTATACATGTCATAAGCTTTCCAAAAATATAAAGTTTGCAAAATTTGGCCGAGCCAATAAAAATTAATGATAGATCTAAGTTCCAGGGACGTTTCTGCAAAATCGCCAAATAGAAATAAAACAGAGAAAATCTCCTCCACGCTAGCGCTGACGAGGCGTTGACCGCTGACGGGACGCTGACTGGGCTGCTGACGGAGATGCTGACCGGGCGTCGACGTGGCAGGATTTCACTGGCCCGTACCGATTCGTTTTAAGAGATCTAATCTGGGCTGCCCGATAGAGATCCAACGGTCCCGAGCGAAAGCTTCTACTGGACAGGCAGCGCTCTGGCCGGAGATGCTCCGGCGAGCCTTCCCGTGGCGGCGCCATGGCCGGAGTTCAAGAACTTGACGAAACAAAGGGTTTGGGCGAGGGATTTTGTTACCACGCGATGCAGGACGACGTGACGGAGGCGGTGTCGAAGTGGTAGATAGCGGAGCTTCCTGGTTCTTCCGCGATTCCACGCCGGAGTTGAAGACGGCGGCCGAAACTTCGGATTCAACACGACCTCGACGATCTAGTGCACGAAACAACACCACACCTTGTCAATACGATGCGCAAGACTAAAACAAAAGGGAAGGGGGTAGAGAGAGGGCTCGGGGTGGCCGAGGTTGACCGGACTTTGCAGGAAACGGCGGCGGCAACCGCGGACTCCGGCGAGCTAATATGGCGGCCTGGGGGCATCTTAGGAGCTAGGGTTTGGGGGAAAATATTGCGGAGGGGGGTGGGCTTTATATGAGGCCTTATCTCCGGGAAGATCGCGTTCAAAATCCGTTTGGATTTGCTCCGGATAGTTGGGGATTTTCTCGGTGTTCTTCGCGTGCACGACACGGACGGCGGAAGGGGATGACAAGGAGGGCCCACACGTCAGTGAGAGGGGAGAGGGAGTGGGCTGCTGCTGGGCCGTAGCTATCTGCTGCGCGCGCGCGAGGGAAGTTGGGCTTGGCCCAGTTAGCTAGCTTCGCATTTTTTTTTCCTATTTTTGTTTTTCTTTTCTATTTTCTGAAAATCTTTATAACTTTTGATTTAGGAGTCCAATTTAACTCAAACCAGTTTCTATAGTTTTGTAAAATCAAAACCTTTCTATTAAAACTTTCAGAACAAGTTTCCACACTTTTCAAAGTTTGAAATTCAAATATTGCATAAAGGTTTAATTAGACCTTTATGTTTAAATTTATAAATAGGATTTTATAAAAATTCTTTTGAACTTAAATTTAAAGTCCATAACAAAATATGAGTAATAAGATTACATATCACTCAAGAAGATTATTTTGCATAAGAATCATTTTGTTTATAAAGAGTTTGATAATTTAAAATGAAATCAAAACTCAGATTAAAATCCTAAATATTTTCATTCAGAAACAAACTATAAAACTTGGAAGTATAGAATAGGTAAGTAATAGAATAACTTCCAATACATACAAACAAATCACAACCAAACATTTCACTCAAAGAAGTATACCACAATACTTCAAAACAATATATTGGACATAGGTAGTCCTTTTAATATATTTTCTTAAATATGTTTTCAAGTGGAATTATTATTCACACTTTGGAAATAACAAAATGCAAACAAAGCTATATGATGATGAATGCATGCATGATTTTTCCTTTCAAAGCAAAATACATAATAGTTTTCAAAAGTTTTAAATTTTTCTGATTTTTCAACTTTTTGAAAAACTTGGGATGTTACAGGAAGAGCTCGAGGAAGCCAGTATACGCTTGAGCCGCACAATATCCTGGTCAGTGAGGGACAGGGTCGCTGCAGGCGCACGAGCCACAGGGGAGGAGCGACTCAGGTCACGCTGCTTCTTGAAACAACCAGACTCTGGGTGATCTGGCTTCTTACAGTAGCCACAGAAACCGTGGGAGCGAGACCGTCCTGCTCCTGAAGAAGGAGGACGCTCACCCACCCCCCTGAAGGCGTGGGTAGTAGCGATGGAGCAGACAACACATGAGCTCGGGCAGCTAGCACAGTGGGAACCACAAGCAAAACAGCAGAACGGAGGCGTGTCTCCTCAGCTCGAAGCTCTACAAGCACCTCTGATATAGGAACATCACGACCACGGGCAAGCAGGTGAGCACGCCGAGGCTCAAACTCGGCACGGAGGCGAGACAAGAACACATGAACACGCAGAAACTCCAAATCTGACCTCACTGTCTGACAGCATCGACAAGCACCACAAACAACTGTCCTCAGAGAGTCAAGCTGACGCTAGATGGCAGAGCACTGTGTGTACAACTCATCAACAGTAGAGTCACCCTGCTGAAGATCATGCTCCTGACGCACCACAGATAGGTAGAGGGCATCACCAGAGGGATAATAGCGCTGACAAAGATAAGTCCACATCGCAGCAGCAGTGCCTAATCCCATAAACTCAGAAGCAAACTGAGGCAAGACACTAGCAGTGAGAACAGCAGCAACACAAGCATCATCATTGCACCATTGAGTGTAAGCAGCCAACTCATCCCGGTAGATGGAAAGAGCATCCGAATAAACTGATACCTGCTGATCATAAGCTTCAACTGCAAGATCATCACCATCCTTGGCTGCATCCTTATCAGCCTGAGAAGCATCTGCGGGAAGAACAGGTGGCACCGGTGGAGTAGGAGCCACGGGAGCAACGGGGCACGGCGGACAGGAGACCTCGCCAGAGAGAACGCCCCAAAGCAGAAGGCCGCGCATGTGAATACGCATAAAGCCCACAAACTGAGCATAGTTGGTGCCATCAAAGGTCACCGGGCAGCGGGGAACAGCAACCTAGCCCGAAGAAGACATGATGGGCGCTCCTTTTTTTTGAAGTCAACGAAGCAGCCGATCTAGATCGAGATCGACCCACAGTCCCGCACGTGTATGAGCGACGCGAGGACAGCACCGTGGCCGGGCAGCAGGGGCGGCAAGACAGTCGGATGCGGCCGGGGAAGGAACCAAGCGGCGGCGGCCGGCCGGGAAATGGGCCGGGGCGGCGGCGGCCGGGCAGAGGCGGCACGGCCAAGGGCAGCGGCCGTGCAGAGTCAGCGGTGGCGACCAGGGGCAGGGACGGCACCGGGGCCAATCTCGATTTGGAGCAGCACACAGACGTAAGGAGAAAGAAGAAGAACGACTGAGCAAGACCAGCAGCCCGGTAGCTCAATTTCGAGCAGGGGAGGATGGAAGCCAGCCGGAACTAGCAACGGCAACGGCGGTGGTGGTGGAGCAAGCACAGAGTTGCAGCGTGTGCAAGAAACCCTAACCTGGGCTCTGATACCATGTTGGAGAATGAGCAACTATCATTCATAGGGGGCCAAAGGCCATTACATGTACAAGTGTGCAATATGCAGTGAACCCCTTATACAATGGGGATATACAGGAAACTAGACTATACATGTCTAACATTGATGATATCTCAAAGAAAGATTTCAGAACGACAAGCTTTTGAAATTGAAACCGCTGATGATTCCGGGATTATGCCACAAGATGCACATGAGTTTGCTTCTCGTCAAGTTGGTGGACCAATTACCCTTGGATATACTTGTCAAGAATCAAAATGCATACACCAATGTTGGTGCAAGCAAGCAAAGTGTACACTCCAATTATTTTTGAAGCTTTCCAAAGTGAATATGAAGATCCATGGCTACTTGCACTAGAGTGTTGGACAGGTCTAACTACGGTATTTTGGGGGTAAATCATAGTCTCTTTTGGCCTAATTGTACAAGAGAAATGGCCTGATTTTGTGTACTGATATGATTACTCAATGTTGGCATTTCTTGCTGTAGCATTCGGATGTTATTGCTACATTCTTTCAATGTCAAATGCTACAGGATTTCTATGTCAAATGCTATTGAATTGTTCAACTTTGATTGCATAATACGCTACTGTATACCTTGTTTAATTTTTTAAATAGTATGCTCATGAGTATTCTCAGTTCTTGATTTTTGTTGCTACAATCTGTTCAAATAAAATGAATCGGAATGCACTAGGCTGTTCCGTTTCTTGCTGCTACTATGAAAACTGCCAAGTGCTGAGAGACTTTGCCTTTGTGCGATCTGAACCGTTGGATGTTGAATGGACGAAGATTAGATGGGTAAAGTTGCAGCGTGACTTCACATAGTAAAGTCACTGGATCCCAGTCCGAAAACACCACCACATGGTCACTTATTCACGCTTACATCTTGAAGACTGGAGTAGATTGATTGACAGCGCAAGCTCTACTGTGAACGGTGACAAACTGACAATGTCAGTTAATGTTATCAACCTTTTGTCTTCCAGGTGATGCTTGTTTTTGGAAAATGCTATTCTCCAACCGGCTGCCGTCCTCTGTAGACTGACTGCTGACGGCCGACGAGCCCGCGCCGCCTGGCTCTCCTTCGTCTCCTCTAGATCCAGCTGTCGTCGCCCGGGCCGTCTCTGCTCGAGCGCCGCCTCGGTCTCGCCCAGCTTGCACATGTCCACGCCACAGCTGTCGCGCCAGTCAGCCCCGCCGGCGGCGCGCTGCTCCCTCGCTGCGTACTCCATGGCTCGCGCCCCGTTGGCGCCACTTCGGCCGCTGCCAGTGGATAGAGTCGATGATTTTATCTAAAGAGTATATTTGGTTTCGGAAGAGTTTCAGAGGTTTGCCAGGAAGAGGGGATGCACCGGAGGAGAAGGGGGGGTGCCCATGTGGCCACACCACACCTAGTGTGGGCCGGTTGCATGGCCCCACCCGCCAGGCCGGCCACACCAAGTCTCCTCCTCTCTTTCCTTGTCCAAATTGGAGAAATAAAGGAGTTCAAATTGGACTAGGAATGAATAAAGGAAATTGGCAAAAAGGAAAAAATGAAGGTTTTTTGGGGGGGGGGGGGGGGTCCTTGTTGGACGAGGACTCCTCTCCCCAACCGACTTGGGAGAGGGGCCGGCCTCCCTAGGGCCGACGCACCAAGGGGAGGGGTTTGGCCCTTCCCCAAGCACCCCTCCCCTCTCCTCCCCTTTATATACTCCACCCCTCCCACAAGGAAGATATCAAAGAAAACAGAAAATCACAAGTTCCTCTCTTCTGAGATATTGTAAATTAGACTTTGCTCTAATTGCTCTCAATTAGACATAGCTCTAATCTCTCTCTAATTAGATCTCATGTGTTGACAATTAGATATCTCTAGTCTCATATAGATCTAATCTAGTTGATTAGATCTACCACCTAAACTACACCACAAGGCAGTCTCTCTTCGTCGGCGCCAGGTGCTCTAGACGGTGGAGCGCTAACGGATTGGCACGGTGTACGTGTGGATTCTGTTAGAGCAGGTTGCGCAAGCAATTCCTCAAGGACAGAATCGACAACAATCTCATCTCCCGGCGTGGACGTGAGATTCTTCATAAGGCTTCACCAACATCTACTTCGACAAACACAAAATCTTCCGCAACAGTGTTTGCAAGTATTCTGGATCTAGCATTATGGGGTGTTGCATATCTTCATAGTATAGATCTTAGGCTGTTGCGTAGCACGGTAGTCAAAATTTTAAATTACCGTACTTGCAACCCAACAATTTCTAGCATATGGCTATAGACGACAATGCTAGTTGGCGTCGCTATCTTCTTCAAGGAGTCTTTGAGGCAGATTCTCACTCCTATGCTTGGGAGGACTCCGGGAAAAATTTTAGATCTCCTTGTGACCGGACGATGCTGGTGTTTTGTGTCGCTCACCCCTTGGGGACTCATTCTTGGAGTCGGCACCCATTGGAGGGACCCATGGTAGATGGTGGTTGTCGGTGGTGGTGTTTTACAGACATGATCTCGAATCGTCCATGCCTCGAGTAGCCAAAAGTCTTCATCTGAAGCCGGGTTAGCGACTATGATCCTCTATGAATCACTTCGTTCCCGTGTGACGCCTCTCCCACTCTATGAGGCGTGCTTTCGTGTTCCAACCAGATTGCCAAGCTCAAGGTGCTCCTCTTGCTAGGTTAGATGACGATGGAAGCCAAAAACCTTCTCCGCTTGGTCGACCTCGAGATGTGTGTGTCGAACACTATGTCATTGTTGTTGTGATTGGGTGCGTTGCTGTCGATGGGTTGTATTTTCTTCTTCCTTAGGGAGGTCGAGCTGTTGTCTCCCATACTTTTTGCTTTTTGAGCCATTATTACTCTTTTACTCTTACTACATTAATGAACCATCACTATTGCTATATGTCAAAAAAAAGATGGCCAACAAGAGAGAGGTTGGAGATAGTCCACGAAGGGTAAATTTGATTATTGTGCCTATTCTACGGAAGGGTAGTTTTAGTCCTCAGAGCATCTCCAACCAGATTTGCATAACAAACTATACTACCCAAGTCCTTCTCGTATGATATCACAATAATGTCCGCACAGGAACCGGAGCCGCCGGTCTCGTGGTCGTCGTCCTCGTCAAATCACACTTCTAAGTCATGTCCACGGATCCACGAGTCCAAGCGGTCATCTGAAGGATGTCGCGGTTCTCGTCGACTAGGACAGGGTAGCTAACGATCTTGGCGAGGACGGCTCGGACCACGGCTTTGTCCGTGACCTGTCATTCCCCGGCCATGTGCTCCCCCCTCTGAGTGGGAGAGATGCTCTGCCTCCATGGCGAGTCAACATTCATCAGCCGCTTCCGCCAGTGACATGGGCACGCATCCCACATAACCGCATCCGGTGGGCACGTCCTCGCCCCCACCCGCGGGCACGTCCTCGCCCCTAGAGCGCTGGCTGCATCCCCTTCCTCGCCCTTGGCCAGTGATTCATCCTTTGTGTCCGAGCCAGGCGGAAGGCCGAACACCATGCGGATGCACGACAGGCCTCACGGCCGCGCATCTCTGCTATAAACTCCAAGTGGCGCTCCTGCACTTCCGGCGAGAAATGACGGCAGAGCGAACAACACAACAAGGTGGTAGAGCGGACGGATCAAGCTAGTGGCGGCGCGACGGGACGAGGATGGGATAAGAAGATAGATAGGGTTTGGCCAGCTAACTTTAATAGCCGAGGCGGGCCTTCTCGGGTGAGCGTCGGCGGGTGTGTCATAAGAGCATCTCCACTTGCGGCGCTCAAATGTCCGCCCAAAGGCGCTCCGGACAGGCCATTTCGGCGCCGTCCGGAGTAGTCGTTGGCTTTGGGCGTCAGTGCTCCCCGCTCACGGCGCCCAAATATTATTCAAATACGAAATTTTGATACGAAAGTGAATACATTCCATTGAAAATTCGTTGAAAACTAACATAATTCATTCAAATTAAAATCTAGACCTAGATCTAGTACGTAGGGTGGCACGCCGGGCACCGGCAGTTGGGCCAGGAGCCGGCCCTTGCGGCGGCGAGCACAGGACCCCGGCAGCAGGCGGAGCAGAGGCAGTAGAGGTAGCCGGTGGTCACGGACGGCGACGCAGGAGGCTGGGCGGCGGTGGAGGCTGTATCTCCCTCAATGGCGAGCTGCAAGTGGCCGGGATCCCACTCCGGCGTCGGCGGCCAGTCCTCGAAGCCGTCGTCATCACCATCAACCTTCTCCGCCTCTTGTGGAGGTTGCGGTGGAGGAGGTTGCACGCGGCCTTGTTCTGATCTTGCGCGACGAGCCTGCTCCGCCGCCTCGTAGCGAACCCTCTCCCTTTCCATGCCGACCGCGAAGTCCTAGTCGGAGGTGTTGGTGAGGACGTCGTCGTCGGAGTCGAACCAGCTCGCAGGCGGCTCGTGGGCGATGAAGGAGTTGCGGCGGTAGGCGTGCTCTACCTCGATCTACTCGTCCCAGTACGCCGAGTTTGGCTCGTACCTCACGTCGTCGTACAGCTCTGGCGGCATGGTCTACTGGCAATGGCGATGTAGTCGAGGCGCGTCTGGCCAGTCAGCCTTGGTGCAACCGAGACGTGCACTGGGTTCGTCTCCCATCCCTCGGGGAGGCGACAGATCACCGACACCGGCATGGTGCGGACAAGCTCCCGCGCCTCAGCTTCCGTGAACGCTGACAGACGAGCCCGCCTCGTCGTCATTCCGCAATGGCCAGGTTGAGCGGAGGCGCGCGTTCTGCATAGCTTGATTGTCACGGTTGACCTTGCGGGCCGCCGACTCAGCCCAGAGCTCTTCTTCCGTGGAGCGCCGGGAGTGGCCATGGCTAGGTAGTGGAGATGTTGTGGTGAAGACGGCGAGAAACCCGTTCTATATAGGGGCCGGGGAGGCGAACTGATGAGCTCGCCTTAACTCCGGCCGTCCAACGGCCCGCCTGCCACACCATTTACGGCGATGCTTCAAAAGGCGCGCTCGCCTGCATTGACGCCGCCGTGGCGCAGACGCTTCCTCGCCGCACAGATGTGAAGCGACGCATCGCTGTGCCCGGCTAGGAAACCGAGACGCCGCCCGACATTAATTAAGCTGACCAAGTCACACTCAGCCTCGTGTCTCAATGACAGGCGTGGCCCGCGCGTCGGAGCCATACATGGCGGCGCACTTCGTTCCGTCCGGGGCCACCCGAGGACTTCCCAAGATGAGTGCGTGGGCTGGACATGCCAGACAGAAAACTGGCCCGCGCCAGATCGAAATCGCGTTTGGACGGCGCGAGTGGGACCGAAAATCTGTCCGGCACGCCCCAAAAGCGTTTGGGCGGCCATTTGGACGCCCCGAGTGGAGATGCTCTAAGCGCGTAGAACTGATCAGTGGTGCCGCTTAGTTTGTACATGGATCCGATCTATCAGTCCTACATGGTAGACACGTCGACGCGCGTCCGGTCGGCCCCATATCTGCCCCACGTATAGGTTTGATACGTGTGGTGCGTGCCCCCAAGGACTCACTTCGACCCGCATTTTGAGCTAGGTATGGGTAATCCGATGTCACATCATGAGGTGAAGTGAACAAGGCAACTGCAGAAGAGGTTTAGCAGCATGGAAGTGGCTAGAGTAGTTGGGTTAGGGTGGGCCGAAAGTAGCGTGGGCTGCGGAACCCTGTAGGTGCCGTGTGCGTGTGTCGTTCGAGCGCAGTTATAAGCTCCATGATATGGGATGTAAACATTATGCTATTAATGAATGAACTAAGCCTTGGCTGCTCTTCTCTCCCTCTCTGATCTTCTTCTCCACGCAATTCCCCTCGTCCTCAATCCGATCGGAGCGATCCGTCGGCAAGGACACTACAACCTGGTATCAGAGCTTCGTGCGATCCGCCCGCGCTCCGCAAACTCGAGATCTACCCAGTAACATCGACCGATCGGTGGTGATTTTTCTTTTCGAAGAGAATCGCCGTAAATCCGAGATCGGCGTTCAGGGAGATTCAGAGAGTGAGCCGCGACGGATCCGTTCAAAGCAAGCGCACAGACCCAACATCTGGTAGATCACATGGCCACCTTCGAAGAAAGGGTGCTGAAAGAGTTCGAGGTGTTGCGCACCATGCAGACGCGGATGGAGGGGATCACCTCGATCCAGGCTCGATTGGATGAGTTGGACTCGAAATTTGCGGAGCAGGTCAACCGATTGGATCAGGTGCAGGCGAAGGTAAATCTCTCTGCAAGTTCAATTGGCCAAATCCACCAGGAACAGGTCCATGTGGCGAGAGCGCTGACGGAATCAGCAGCCACCACCGCATGGGACACAGATCGGAGGGCGAACGCGGGGAGTCTGTTGGCATCACCACCATCCGTGGGGAGATCGGGAACAACACCAACGCCCGGGAAGCCACCTCCACCACCACCACCTCACTGGAGACACCATGCCCGCCCACCTAATGTGCGTCAACCCGGGGGAAACTCGACTGTAAGTGAGGAAGGAGCAAGCAGTGGGAAGAGACCGTGGATGCCCAAGATGGAATTCCCTCATTTCGATGGTGAAGGAGTCCGGATGTGGTTGGATAACTGTGAGGCCTATTTTCAGCTGTACCAAATTCCTGAGAATTTCAAGCTTATGCCAGCCTCTCTGCATCTTCATGGTAATGCATCACATTGGTATCAATCAGTGAAGTTCACTGAGGTGTGCTCCAACTGGACGGTGTTCAGTGCGGCTATTCTGACAGAGTTTGACATGAACATCCACTGAACATGCATGAGAGACTTGCTGGTGTTGAAACAAACTGGGACGGTGCAGGAGTACAGAGTGATGTTTAATCAGCTAGTGTACCAGGTGCGGCTGTATGAAGGTGGCGTCAGTGAAACAATGTTAGTCACGCAGTTCATCTTGGGACTCAAGGATGAGATACGAGGAGCAGTAGAAATTCAGTTACCACATAATGTGCAAGTAGCTACTGAATATGCATTGGTGCAAGAAGCGTTGCTCAGTCGAGGCAAGCAACAGGCAGGGCCAACAGTGCGTTATGTAGCAAACAAAGGGTACAATTTCAGAGCTGAAAACACTGGGAAACAACAGTTCGTAGCTGGGATGTTTGGAAGGCTAAACAACACAAGGAGTATATAAGGGCAAATGGGTTATGCTATAGCTGCGGAGAGAAGTATACTCCAGGTCATGCTTGTGCAAACAAAGGGGCTAAGATCAAAGCAATTGAAACTGAAGCGGACGGTGAAATTATCAGTGATGATCTGTTAGATGCTATTGCAGTGGAAGAAGCAATTAAAGAAGCCGCAGCTTATATAACAGTAAATGCAATAGCAGGAACAACACACAACAAGTCGATCAAGCTGAAAGCTCTGGTTGACAATCAAGTGATGTTATTGTTAGTCGACTCAGGTAGCTCACACACTTTCATTGACAAACAATTGGCAGACAAACTGAAACGCACACCCACACAGCTTGCTAGAACTCTGAAAGTCAAAGTAGCAAATGGGGAACAGATGCTTTGCAACACAGAAGATCAGGGCCTGGAGTGGTGGATTCAAGGACAAACATTCACCACGGACATGAAAATTGTGCCATTAGGTGGGTACGATGCAATACTTGGCATGGATTGGTTGTCACAATGGGGTGAGATGACTTGTCATTGGCATGATAAGTGGATCAAATTTCAGAAAGAGGGGCACACCGTGCAGTCACAAGGTCTGTCAGACCAAAACAACGCAAGCCTCAAGGAGATTTCTCTGGAACAAGTAGAGAAAGCATACAAGGGCAATGATATATGGGCAACAACAGTGATCTCTTTTGCCACGCAGAAGGATGGTTCAGTGCTACCACAAGTCATACAACCCACACTGGATAATTTTGAGGATGTGTTCAAAGACCCACGGACACTACCACCACACGGAACATTTGACCATGCAATTTCACTTCTACCTGATAGCATACCTGTGAATTCGAGACCCTACAGGTACTCGCCACAACAGAAAGATGAGATTGAGAAGCAAGTGAATGAGATGATTCCTTCCGGGTTGGTGACAACCAGTATGTCCCCTTTTGCATCACCAGTGTTGCTTGTGAAGAAGAAAGACGGCACCTGGCGTTTCTATGTGGACTACCGGAAGTTGAATAACATCACTGTAAAGAACAAATTTCCTTTACCTATTGTGGATGAGTTCTTTGATGAATTGGCTGGGTCCAAGTGGTTCTCCAAGCTTGATCTTCGAGCAGGGTACCACCAAATCAGAATGGTGGACAATGATGAAGCAAAGACAGCTTTCAAAACGCACCATGGCCAGTTTCAATTTTGGGTCATGCCGTTCGGTCTGACCAATGCCCCGACGACATTCCAGTGCTTGATGAACTCAGTTTTTGCCAAGTGTGTCAGGAAATTCGTTTTGGTATTCATGGACGATATACTGGTGTACAACAAAGATTTGGCAACACATGCTCATCATCTTCAAGAGGTGTTGCAAATCCCGAGAACAAACAAACTGTTTACAAAACGAAGCAAATGCTCTTTTGCTCAGACACAGTTAGAATACCTGGGCCACATTATTTCTGACAAAGGAGTGGCAACAGACCCCAAGAAAACAGCAACAATGGCTAACTAGCCAGTACCCACCAACCTGACAGAAGTAAGAGGAATTTTAGGTTTCACTGGCTATTACAGAAAATTCGTGGAACACTATGGCATCATTGCAAAGCCCCTCACTGACCTCCACAAGAAGCAAACAATTCAGTGGACAGATGAATCACAAAAGGCTTTCGACTCATTGAAACAAGCAATGGTTTCCACTCCTGTACTGGTGTTACCTGATTTCTCCAAACCATTATGCATTGAGACCGATGCTTGTCATTTAGGGATCGGTGCTGTATTGAGTCAGAATGGTCACCCCGTGGCTTACTACAGCAAAGCGTTGGGGCAGACAAACAAGAAGCTCTCGATATATGAGAAGGAGTTCTTGGCTATTATGATGGCAGTCGACAGATGGAGACCATACCTTTCAAGAGGACCATTCGTGATCAAAACCGACCACAAAAGTCTGTGTCACCTAGAGGACTAGGTGCTAAGCTCTGACTTGCAGAAAAAGGCTATGACTAAACTCGTTGGACTGCAATTCAAGTTTCAGTTCAAGAGAGGAGTGGATAATAAGGCAGCTGATGCACTTTCCCGGGTGGGACACGTCTTTGCTCTGCAAGCGGTATCCTGTGCTCAGCCGGTCTGGCTACAGGAGGTTTTGAATTCGTATGCTGTGGATGCAGAGGCACAAGAGTTACTGCAGAAACTGGCTATTGCTCCTGACTCTGTACCGGACTTCTCCTTGGTGCAGAGCATCATAAAATACAAAGGGCGAATGTGGATTGGGGCAAACAGTGGCCTGCAAACAAAGCTTATTGAAGCATTCCATGTATCTCCTATTGGCGGACATTCTGGTTTTCAGGCAAGCTATCAACGTCTCCACAAGTTGTTTCATTGGACTGGCATGAAAAAGGCAGTACAGAACTTTTTACAATAGTGCCAAATATGCCAACAAGCCAAGCACGAACACTGTAAGTACCCTGGGCTCTTATGCCCTTTGCCTGTACCAGAGGGATCGTGCGAAGATGTTTCTATGGACTTCATTGAAGGTTTGCCAATTCACATGGTTACTCTGTCATCATGGTCATTGTGGATCGATTTACGAAATACAGTCATTTTATTCCACTCAAGCATCCATATACAGCCGCCACTGTGGCAGAAATCTTCTTCAACAACATTGTGAAATTGCACAGCATGTCACTCACTATTACATTGGACAGAGATAAAATTTTCACCAGCAATTTTTGGAAGGAACTGTTCAATTTGTGGGGCACCCAGTTGCACATGTCCACGGCCTACCATCCACAGACTGACGGTCAAACTGAACGAGTGAACCAGTGTCTGGAGATGTATCTTCGTTGTGCGGTGCAGGACTCCCCGAAACAATGGTACAAATGGCTGTCTCTAGATGAATTTTCGTACAACACATCGTATCACAACTCACTGGGGTGCACACCTTTCAAAGCAGTCTATGGGAAGGATCCTTGTGGCGCCCTGACCTGACTGTTATACAGTGATGCTGTGTGTCACCGGTTAAGCGATACAACCGGAGGTTACGGGTTTACCAATCCCTGGCCAAAACCTTTGGCAGGCGTTGCTCGGAATGGATCATCGGCAACGCAACACCCCGATTGATGCCTTAACACAGGCACAACCCTCAATGCATAATAGAGAGACCAAGACTTGTGGAACAACTGGCACATCACAGACTCTACGACACCAACCATATAGTTCAACTCTTATTATAGAGAAAGATAGCAAATGACAACCAGAGGTCACAGACCCAACATTACAACAAGCGGAAGCAAATTAGGTTGTTCTAAACAACAAGATCCAGATTATGGCCTGAGAGGCCTACAAATAAACATCCAGCGCCAGCTGATCCGGGATGTCCCAAGCTGCCACCTGGGAACCCCAGACTACTCGTCGACGTCCACAAAGAACCCACCTTCGAGGTCGGTGAAGTCCTCCTCTGAAACAAAACAAACGACGTTGAGTTCGACGAACTCGCAAGATTATATATAGAGCTTTAGCTCGATGAGGCTTCAAAGTTATATGGCTCTTTTGCATAAAGCTGATTTTATTTATGAAAAACATAACTCAAAGGCATCGACTAATCAGAATAGTTTTCAAAAGAGGTAAGAAGTAACTCTTTCTTTCATCACCTTACACAACATAACCATCATCAACCACTGTACCTGTTCATCAAAGGCACCTCCCCGAATCACCCTCGAGGAAGCTCACATTACAATCTTGGGTGGTACCTCTAGTACCCAGTTTTTAATCATTCCGTTAAAGTTATTCTATGGTCTTATCGTCCTTTCCCAAGTTGTCCTTAACCGTGGACACGGCTTTTCGAAAAGATTTAACCCTGCAGGGGTGCACTGTGTTTACCTTCGGTACCGCCCGGCTCATTGCCTACACGTAGCTCTCTTCCGGGGAAAGCCGGCTGAGTGGGAATGGCTACAACCTTTACCTCGCTTGAGACTAACCCAGGATCATCAGTGGCGGTAGGACAAGGGGTACCTCCAGCACCCTGTCCCGCGGCCACTTATTTTCCTGACACAACCATCCTCATCTCAGTCTTGGCCACCATCCTCAACGCACGCGCAAATGGAAAGCCAAACTAGAGGACCCTCGGCTAGTCCGCCACAAGCTAGTCGGTCGACGAGGGCTCCATATACCCCACCGAAGGAAGCGCGCTCATTCTTGGTTCAAGAGGTAAAGAACTCGCACCTAGGCGGCGAGAGTGAGACAAAACACCACCATACCATAGTGGCCTCTCATCCCCACCTTTAAGCATCTTATTACCTGTCACCACAAATTCTCCACCATCATCTGTACATCTCATCACCTGTTTCCAACCATGAAACATCCACCGGACTGCTAAGCATTTTAACTAAGCATGGCTAAGCATCAACACTGCATAGTTAATTTTTTTTCCAGGCCAACAGTACAATCCTATGGATAATAGGAGGGGAAACATGTAATTGGCATCGGAATCTTAATGCAACTATAGGATACTCTAATCCAAGCAAAGTGACATTTGGAACCGCATGCAATATTATAGTGGAGAAAATATTTGCGGAAAATAGGATAAGATATGCTCAGAGGGGGGAATTACGCTTGCCTTGTTGATACGGCTGGTAGTACGGATTGTCACAAGACGGGGGTGGCACTTCACCTCCTTGATCTACCGATGCACAAACAACACCGGAAGAACAATCAACACGTGGCAATTGTGCAATGCATACAAAGATGATGATATGACATTTTAAATGCACCCTAGAAGCTTTAAACATGACCAACAAGTTAAATGGGGTCCCCGTTATATTTATCGCATAATTTGCAAGAAACCCCATATTAAAACTTAATGATTATCATTACTACTAGAGCACATTATTGTAATTGTGATCGATGATGCATGAGGATAAAGATTTTGGATCACTCATGTTTTTCTGAGCATTTTGATATAAGGAACACATTTTTCGGAGGTCCTGATATAAAGTTATTACTTTTATAAATTTCTCTTTTAAATTTATGATTATCATAATATTAGAAGCACCGTAATTCAATTGTGATCAAATATGCATAATATTTATTTTAGAGGTTTAATCACAATTTTCTGGACATTTTGGTGTATTACCCGCATTTTCGGATACACCGATAAAAGTTATTAATTTTCCAACTTTTCTTCTTAAAGTGACCATTGATGATTTAATTAGCAACAACATGTAATTTATACATTTTGGGATACAAGGGTGAAAGGAAAAGAAAAATATTGCAAACTTTCTGTCCAGGCCGGAATTTCCGGTCCACAAGGGGCTCACGGGCCGGAGTTTCCAGTCCAGCAATTTTTCAGCCCATTACGGCAGCCACTGGACCCGGTCCGGAGTGACACCGGAGTTGGGCCGGAGTTTCCGGTTGGAAAAACTCGAGACGAGAAAAAGAAGAGCAACGCACGGGCAAGAACGCGAGGTCTCGGTGGCGCACGGCTATGGCGACGGCGAGCTAGCGCGTGAAGAGGAAGGGGAAGGGTGCATTGGCACGGTGATCTCACCACGAACGCGTGTGGAGCAACGGCGACGGCGGTGGTGCAACGGTGGCGACGGATTTGCTCGCGGCGGAGCTCGAGCAGCAGCGGCGGGGTCGGGGATGGCGCGGCCGATTTCAGCCCTCCCGCGTCGATTCCTCCGGCGGAGATGCGCAGGACGGCACGGCGGAGCTTTTGCTCCACCCGGCGGCGCTCGGCGCGGGCTAAAACGGCGGGGAGCGGTGGTCAACCGTGGCGGCTGCCATGGTGTAGCGCGGGAGCTCGGGGAGAAGAGAAGGGGAGCAGGCAGGGGAGGGATGGAGCAGGTGGGGGCTCGGTGGTGCGTGCTCCTCGCTGGGGTGAGGCAGCGGAGGGGGCCCCGGCGCGGTGCGGCATGGCCACGGCGAGCTGGTCCGGCGCAACGCGAGCTTCCCGGTCGCTACAGGAAGAAGACGCCAATTTTGCAAACAGCCCCCTGGAACTTTTGTTCCTTCACGGATAGGTCCTTTGCCTTTTAAATTTAAAACCAGCACATACTCTGATTTTTTTTAGGCACCAAAACATTATATAAAAATCTGCAAAAATTTGGGTAGCCTCCCAATAACATGTAGAGGCACAACAAAAATTGGTGTTGTCAAATAAAATAGTTTGGACCACTTTTGTTCATAGGGTTGACTTAAGGCATTATTGCTAAATTTGAAAATGTTGCTCCTTTGGAATTTCACAGCAATTACAAAATATTGTTTTGAGCTCTAGGAACCTCCTTGACAAATATGAAATGTCTCATTGTTGTGAAATTTTGTTGTAGCGAGTTTGGCATGTTACTTTGCAATGATGCCAAACCAAATATTGTTTTGTTTAACAATTTCAAATGGATGCCATGATGCATGCATGATATGCAAAAGCGAAAATTTTACTCAGGTTTTGAGGTTCTCAACTTTGGGCTGTTACAACTCTACCCTCCTTACAGGAATCTCGTCCCGAGATTCTACGATTGCGAGAAGAAGTCGGGATACTCCTCACGAAGACTAGACTCTCGTTCCCAAGTTGCTTCTTCCTCAGAATGGTGAGACCACTGAACTTTGAGGAACTTGGTAGTCTTGTTCCGGGTCTTTCTTTCAGCTTCATCCAAGACACGGATAGGATGCTCACGATAAGTGAGGTCTTCTTGTAGATCTAGCTCCTCATGATTGACCCCATGGATAGGATCCTTGAAACAACGGCGAAGTTGGGAGACATGAAACACATCATGCACATTTGGGAATTTGACCGGTAACTCCAATTGATAAGAAAGATCTCCTCGCTTGGCCAGAACGGTGAAAGGGCCAACATAGCGAGGTGCCAATTTCCCTTTGATTCCGAAGCGGCGAACGCCACGAAGGGGAGAGACACGGAGATAAGCTTTATCACCAATTTCATAGTGAATTTCCTGATGGTGCTTATCATAGTAGCTCTTCTGCCTAGACTGAGCAATCTTCAGATTTCTCTTATGATTCGAACCTTCTCCTCAGCTTCATTGATCACATCCGGACCAAAGAGTGCTCTCTCTCCGGTCTCGGACCAATTCAGAGGAGTACGGCATTTTCTTCCATATAGAGCCTCGAATGGAGCCATGCCCAGACTAGCTTGATAGCTATTGTTGTAGGAGAACTCCGCGAAAGGGAGATACTTTTCCCAACCCTTGCCAAAAGAGATCACACATGCCCGAAGCATGTCTTCCAACACTTGGTTCACTCTTTCGGTCTGACCATCAGTTTGGGGATGGTAGGCGGTACTGAAGTTGAGACGGGACCCCATAGCAGTTTGGAAACTCTGCCAAAACTTGGAGACAAAGATACTTCCACGGTCCGATATGATCCTCAGAGGGACCCCATGCAATGGAACAATACGAGCCAAATATAATCAGCAAGTTGACTTGCCCGTATATCATCACGGACTGGTAGGAAGTGAGCAACCTTGGAAAGACGATCAATGATTACCCAATTGCATTGTTGCCCTTTTGAGATCGGGGAAACCCGGTGATGAAGTCCATACCAATTTCATCCCATTTCCACTCGGGAACTGCAATAGGGCGAAGAGTACCGGCAGGTCTTTGATGTTCAGCCTTTACCCGTCGACATGTGTCGCATTCAGCAACATACTTGGCAATTTCTCGTTTCATACGAGTCCACCAGAATTGTGGCCGAAGGTCTTGGTACATTTTGGTACTACCGGGATGAATAGAGAGAGGTGATTCATGAGCTTCTTGTAGAATGAGCTCCCTCAAATTCCGGTTCTTTGGCACCACTAGACGGTCACCAAAATAAACAACTCCGGATTCATCTTCCGAGAAACATTTGGCCTTGCCACTAGCAATGTTCTTCTTGATATTCAGGATACCCTCATCCAGCTTCTGAGCATCCTTAATCTGGTCTACAAGAGTAGCTTTGATCTCCAGATTTGCAAGGTAGCCAGGGAACAATTTCCAGGTTCAAACGGCGAACTCTTCATGAAGAGCAGGTTGGGCCTTCTCAATCATCAGATTGTTGCAATAGGACTTCCGACTTAGCGCGTCAGCCACGACGTTTGCTTTGCCGGGTTGATAGTTCAGACTCACATTATAGTCCGTGATTAACTCCAACCAACGCCTTTGCCTGAGATTTAAATCCGGCTGGGTGAAGAGGTACTTCAGACTCTTGTGATCCGAGAAGATCTCGCAACGGTTACCAAACAGGTATGGTCTCCATTGCTTCAAAGCATAGACCACCGCGGCAAGTTCTAGATCATGAGTTGGGTAGTTGAGCTCATGCGGCTTAAGTTGGCGAGAAGCATATGCCACCACATGGCCATCTTGCATCAATACACAACCCAAGCCTTGTAGAGAGGCGTCACAGAAGACGACGAAATCCTTGCTTGTGTCCGGCAGGACAAGCACAGGAGCGGACGTGAGCTTGGCTTTCAGTGTTTGAAGCTCTCTTCAGCTTCGGCCGACCATACAAACTTTTTATCCTTCTTGAGAAGGTCAGTCAGGGCCTTGGCTATCTTGGAGAAACCTTCGATGAATCGGCGGTAGTAACCCCCAATCCGAGAAAGCTACGATGTCCTTGACTGACATTGGAGTTTTCCAATCCAAATGGACTGAATCTTGTCGGGAATGACAGCCACACCATTAGCGGATATCACATGACCAAGGAAGATGAGATTATCCAACCAAAACTCACACTTGGAGAACTTGGCATAGAGGCGGTGTTCTCGAAGTCTTGTCAGAACCAAACGAAGATGTTCCTCATGCTCTTCATTGGTTTTGGAATAGATGAGGATGTCATCAATGTAAATGACGACAAACTTGTCAAGATAATCCATGAAGATGGAGTTCATGAGCCTCATGAAAGTAGCTGGGCATTTGTGAGACCAAAGGACATGACGGTATACTCATATGAGCCATAACGAGTAACAAATGCCGTCTTTGGAATATCCTCCTTTCTGATTTTATCTGATGGTAGCCTGACCTCAGATCCATCTTGGAGAATACCGTTGCACCAGCTAACTGATCCAACAGATCATTGATGCGAGGAATAGGATACTTGTTCTTGATTGTCACCGCATTCAACGGTCGATAGTCAGAGACTAGACGAGGCACGGTAGAATCCCTCTTCTTGACAAAGAGTACCGGACAACCCCAAGGTGAACTGCTAGGCTGGATGAACTCCTTAGCTAACAGCTGATCAATTTGCTCTTTCAACAGAGCCAACTCTTCCACCGGCATACGGTAGGGCTTCTTGGAAATTGGAGCAGTACCGGGAAGTAGATCTATGACAAACTCCACACTTCGGTCAGGAGGCATGCCAGGCAATTCTTCCGGGAACACATCCGGGAAGTCACACACCACGTGTATGTCCTGGATTTCAGGAGGGGATTCGCCTTCCATAAAGCAAAGGAGAATCTCAGGTGAGTTGGGTACGATGGCGGACGGAGGTATTGATGTTGCAGGCCAATACTTCACAATGTCACCGGAAGGAGCGGTCACAGTAATGGTCTTGGCGGCACAGTCGAGATTAGCCGGTATTTGGCTAGCCAGTTCATGCCCAATGACATCAATGCCTTTGGACTTCAGAGCTACCAAGGCATAAGGAAAAGACAAGGAACCTATATTAATCTGGACCTCAGGAGTAACCCATCGGTTTGCCATTTGGAGCCAGGAGTGGATCACCAAGGACGGCTCATTTTCTCGAACGGTATTTTGTGGTCTTTTGCAAACTATGGATATGAATGAATGCGATGCTCCAGAATCAAACAAAACTGTAGCTGTATTGCCGTTGATTCGTAACTCACCCATAAGAACGCCGGGGTCATCTTCAGCTTCTTCAATAGAGACGTGGTTCAGGCGACCACGCACAATAGGTCCAGCCTTGCCAGTTGGAGTGGCAGGGGCTCGTGCAGGAGTTATCGCGAGAGGTGCCTTCTGGGGGCACTCCCTGGAGTAGTGGCCAGCCTGGCCACAGGTGTAGCAAGTGACTCCAGGTGGAGCAGGTAGCATAGGACGGTACCCACTCCGCCTACCCCAAGTGTCGAAGTAGTGGGGCGCGGAGGAGGTGGCCTGTATCCTGCTGCCCGGCATGAATGGAGCACGAGGTACGGCGCTGTAGGGACAAACACCCTGCGCTTCTTGCTCTCAGAACCCGAGGAACTCTGGTGGTCCCCATGTGCGGGCCTCTTGGAAGCTTCAAGTTCCTTTCTTCCTTGCTCAAGGTGAAAGCCTGGTTGAACAGCTCCTGATAGGTCTGGAACCTGAAGGGCAATAGCTCATAGCGGAGCTGCGGAGTCAGACCCTTGCGGAACAGCTCTTGCTTGTCAGCATCATTGGTCACGTCCCTTGGGGCGTAACGAGAAGATGGTTGAACTCACGACCATAAGTGCGGAGGTCCATCCGTCCCTGTTGCAAATCCAGGAACTCCCTCCTCTTCAAGTCCATGATCGGCTGGGGAATGTACTCCGCACGGAAGGCAGTGCGAAATCAGCCCAGGTGAAGACATGGTTGGCTGGAAACAAAGCCACATGGCTCTCCCACCAACAGCCAGCAGCACCAACCAAGAGGTAGGTGGCAAAGTTGACTTGCTCAGCCAATGGGACATGAGCGCGGAGAACTTGCGCTCCAAAGCACGAAGCCAATCATCAGCTTCCAGTGGCTCCTTAGCATCAGCAAAGGTGGGTGGCTGGGACGCAGGAACTCAGTGAGAGTGTTGCACTCGTTCCTCCGTGCATTCTGCTGCACCAACTGTTCCAGCAAGCGCTCATTGCGCCCACGGTTCTCCTCAATGGCCATCAAGACCTCAGCCATCGAGGGTGGTGGCGGCAGATCATCCTCATCATCATTGTGGTTACCGCGACCACCACGGCCTCCACGACCTCCTCGAGCCATTCTGGAGATTTGACAATGACACAGTTAGTATCTTTCTCCGAATGGTCGAACAATAGCATTAGCGTCTACACAAGTACACAGACTAGGGACGATAATACTTTGCGAGAAGGAAAACAACAAGATAGAACTTGGGTCAAAGATCAGCATCATGTGCTACTAGTGAGAGTTAAGAAATCACAACTTAACACACTCTAGTTGACACAATCCGGGACCTTATGTTCAAGTCCGTGGGTTAAAACCCAAAGAAAGGATCAAATGATTTGATTCGGTAGAAACATCTGAGTTGATTTGGGATTGCAACGCAGCGGGAGCAACGGACACATAACACTAAAGGTCGAACCCACCCCGTTTCTAATTTTGAAGTAACAGACGAGAGTAAAACCTTTAACTCAAATCGAGGTAAGATTGCTCCGAGATTAGAGGGTAACCAGATAAGGAGTAAAAAGAATCCTAAGATGGTTTTCACAACTCATTTTTAGGTTAAAAATATTTTCACAAACACTAGACTCAACATCGACCAGTAGAAGGGTTTCCTACAGGCAGTACTGCTCTGATACCAACTTGTGGCGCCCGACCGACTGTTATACAGTGATGCTGTGTGTCACCGGTTAAGCGATACAACCGGAGGTTACGGGTTTACCAATCCCCGGCCAAAACCTTTGGCAGGCGTTGCTCGGAATGGATCATCGGCAACGCAACACCCCGATTGATGCCTTAACACAGGCACAACCCTCAATGCATAATAGAGAGATCAAGACTTGTGGAACAACTGGCACATCACAGACTCTACGACACAAATCATATAGTTCAACTCTTATAATAGAGAAAGATAGCAAATGACAACCAGAGGTCACAGACCCAACATTACAACAAGCGGAAGCAAATTAGGTTGTTCTAAACAACAAGATCCAAATATGGCCTAAGAGGCCTACAGATAAACATCACAGCGCCAGCTGTCCGGGATGTCCCAAGCTGCCACCTGGGAACCCCAGACTACTCGTCGACGTCCACAAAGAACCCACCTTCGAGGTCGGTGAAGTCCTCCTCTGAAACAAAACAAACGACGTTGAGTTCGACGAACTCGCAAGATTATATATAGAGCTTTAGCTCGATGAGGCTTTCAAAGTTATATGGCTGTTTTGCATAAAGCTGATTTTATTTATGAAAACATAACTCAAGGCATCGACTAATCAGAATATTTTCAAAAGAGGTAAGAAGTAACTCTTTCTTTCATCACCTTACTCAACATAACCATCATCAACCACTGTACCTGTTCATCAAAGGCACCTCCCCGAATCACCCTCGAGGAAGCTCACCTTGCAATTTGAGTGGTACCTCTAGTACCCAGTTTTTAATCATTCCGTTAAAGTTATTCTATGGTCTTATCGTCCTTTCCCAAGTTGTCCGTAACCGTGGACACGGCTTTTCGAAAAGATTTAACCCTGCAGGGGTGCACTGTGTTTACCTTCGGTACCGCCCGGCTCATTGCCTACACGTAGCTCTCTTCCGGGGAAAGCCGGCTGAGTGGGAACGGTTACAACCTTTACCTCGCTTGAGACTAACCCAGGATCATCAGTGGCGGTAGGACAAGGGTACCTCCAGCACCCTGTCCCGCGGCCACTTATTTTCCTGACACAACCATCCTCATCTCAGTCTTGGCCACCATCCTCAACGCACGCGCAAATGGAAAGCCAAACTAGAGGACCCTCGGCTAGTCCGCCACAAGTTAGTCGGTCGACGAGGGCTCCATATACCCCACCGAAGGAAGCGCGCTCATTCTTGGTTCAAGAGGTAAAGAACTCGCACCTAGGCGGCGAGAGTGAGACAAAACACCACCATACCAAGTGGCCTCTCATCCCCACCTTTAAGCATCTTATTACCTGTCACCACAAATTCTCCACCATCATCTGTACATCTCATCACCTGTTTCCAACATGAAACATCCACCGGACTGCTAAGCATTTAACTAAGCATGGCTAAGCATCAACACTGCATAGTTAATTTTTCAGGCCAACAGTACAATCCTATGGATAATAGGAGGGGAAACATGTAATTGGCATCGGAATCTTAATGCAACTATAGGATACTCTAATCCAAGCAAAGTGACATTTGGAACCGCATGCAATATTATAGTGGAGAAAATATTTGCGGAAAATAGGATAAGATATGCTCAGAGGGGGGAATTACGCTTGCCTTGTTGATACGGCTGGTAGTACGGATCGTCACAAGACGGGGGTGGCACTTCACCTCCTTGATCTACCGATGCACAAACAACACCGAAAGAACAATCAACACGTGGCAATTGTGCAATGCATACAAAGATGATGATATGACATTTTAAATGCACCCTAGAAGCTTTAAACATGACCAACAAGTTAAATGGGGTCCCCGTTATATTTATCGCATAATTTGCAAGAAACCCCATATTAAAACTTAATGATTATCATTACTACTAGAGCACATTGTTGTAATTGTGATCGATGATGCATGAGGATAAAGATTTTGGATCACTCATGTTTTTCTGAGCATTTTGATATAAGGAACACATTTTTCGGAGGTCCTGATATAAAGTTATTACTTTTATAAATTTCTCTTTTAAATTTATGATTATCATAATATTAGAAGCACCGTAATTCAATTGTGATCAAATATGCATAATATTTATTTTAGAGGTTTAATCACAATTTTCTGGACATTTTGGTGTATTACCCGCATTTTCGGATACACCGATAAAAGTTATTAATTTTCCAACTTTTCTTCTTAAAGTGACCATTGATGATTTAATTAGCAACAACATGTAATTTATACATTTTGGGATACAAGGGTGAAAGGAAAAGAAAAATATTGCAAACTTTCTGTCCAGGCCGGAATTTCCGGTCCACAAGGGGCTCACGGGCCGGAGTTTCCAGTCCAGCAATTTTTCAGCCCATTACGGCAGCCACTGGACCCGGTCCGGAGTGACACCGGAGTTGGGCCGGAGTTTCCGGTTGGAAAAACTCGAGACGAGAAAAAGAAGAGCAACGCATGGGCAAGAACGCGAGGTCTCGGTGGCGCACGGCTATGGCGACGGCGAGCTAGCGCGTGAAGAGGAAGGGGAAGGGTGCATTGGCACGGTGATCTCACCACGAACGCGTGTGGAGCAACGGCGACGGCGGTGGTGCAACGGTGGCGACGGATTTGCTCGCGGCGGAGCTCGAGCAGCAGCGGCGGGGTCGGGGATGGCGCGGCCGATTTCAGCCCTCCCGCGTCGATTCCTCCGGCGGAGATGCGCAGGACGGCACGGCGGAGCTTTTGCTCCACCCGGCGGTGCTCGGCGCGGGCTAAAACGGCGGGGAGCGGTGGTCAACCGTGGCGGCTGCCATGGCGTAGCGCGGGAGCTCGGGGGAGAAGAGAAGGGGAGCAGGCAGGGGAGGGATGGAGCAGGTGGGGGCTCGGTGGTGCGTGCTCCTCGCAGGGGTGAGGCAGCGGAGGGGGCCCCGGCGCGGTGCGGCATGGCCACGGCGAGCTGGTCCGGCGCAACGCGAGCTTCCCGGTCGCTACAGGATGAAGACGCCAATTTTGCAAACAGCCCCCTGGAACTTTTGTTCCTTCACGGATAGGTCCTTTGCCTTTTAAATTTAAAACCAGCACATACTCTGATTTTTTTTAGGCACCAAAACATTTTATAAAAATCTGCAAAAATTTGGGTAGCCTCCCAATAACATGTAGAGGCACCACAAAAATTGGTGTTGTCAAATAAAATAGTTTGGACCACTTTTGTTCATACGGTTGACTTAAGGCATTATTGCTAAATTTGAAAATGTTGCTCCTTTGGAATTTCACAGCAATTACAAAATATTGTTTTGAGCTCTAGGAACCTCCTTGACAAATATGAAATGTCAAAGTATTGTGTTGTGCAATTTTGAATGTCTCATTGTTGTGAAATTTTGTTGTAGCGAGTTTGGCATGTTACTTTGCAATGATGCCAAACCAAATATTGTTTTGTTTAACAATTTCAAATGGATGCCATGATGCATGCATGATATGCAAAAGCGAAAATTTTACTCAGGTTTTGAGGTTCTCAACTTTGGGCTGTTACAATCCTAATATGGGCCAGCCAGCAGATTCAGCAACAGCAACTCACTCTGAATTGCAAGGTTGGTTGAAGGAAAGAGAGGAGTACTCAAGGCTTCTGAAACAACACTTGCTGAAAGCACAGACCAAAATGAAACATGATGCAGACAAGAATAGGTCTGCCAGGGAATTCTCCGTGGGAGAGTCAGTTTTTCTCAAACTGCAACCATATGCTCAATCGAGTGTGGTTAACCGTGCTTGTCCCAAACTAGCCATGAAGTTCTTTGGACCATTCGAGATTCTAGAAAAGATTGGGCAGACAGCTTACAAACTGAAGTTACCAGACCAAAGTTTGATTCATCCTGTGTTTCATATCTCGCAGCTCAAGGAACATGTACCTGATCACACCCCAGTTTACACGTCTCTGCCAACGCCTCTTCCATTGGATACTGAAGAATTGCAACCTTCGGAAATTCTTGATCGACGCTTGGTGAAGAAATGTAATGCAGCTATCCTTCAAGTGTTGATTCGCTGGTCAGATCTACCTGCAACTTCTGCGACATGGGAGGATTACGAAGCCATACACCATTGTTTTCCTCTTGCACCAGCTTGGGGACAAGCTGGGTCTTCAGGGGAGGGTACTGTCACAGCACGAGGTGCAGTGAACAAGGCGACTGCAGAAGAGGTTCAGCAGCAAGGAAGTGGCTAGAGTAGTTGGGCTAGGGTGGGTCAAAAGTAGCGTGGGCTGCGGAACCCTGTAGGTGCCGTGTGCGTGTGTCGTTCGACGCAGTTATAAGCTCTGTGATCTGGGATGTAAACATTATGCCATTAATGAATGAACTAAGCCTTGGCTGCTCTTCTCTCCCTCTCCGATCTTCTTCTCCACGCAATTCCCATCGTCCTCAATCCTATCGGAGCGATCCGTCGGCAAGGACACTACATCCGATCGAGTAGTTTTTTTTTCGTCTAAGCGTACATGGAGAAGTGGGTCTGATTGGAGATGCTCTCACCGCCGATTTGCATCGAGATTGTAAATCGACTGTACTGAAACAGTTGTGGAATATCTCACGGGCGACCCCGAGGGTGACGTGAGTCAAGTGTGATCCGAATTCCGAAACCGAGTAACGAGAGGTTCAATTTCCAATTTCCGGTTTCCCTTACTGAATCGGACTCCGGATCGTGAATAAACACGCAGCATACTCCTCCGTCTGGCGCCATCAGTCGAGTCCCATAAGTACCTACGATCTCTGTCGATCGTAGGTACGATCTCTCTGTCGATTCGTTGCTTCTCTGGTAGTTTGCGGCGTTCTTTGCCATCGCCGATCGATCGACCGGCGGACCGCTTGCTCACGCGTGACAGCTGATCAGAAGTATCCATGGCGACATCCTCTTTTTTTCCGCCGATGCTCCCGACGCCACCCAGGAACGAGATGCCGCCGATCCTCCCGACGCCGCCCAGGAGCAAGATGCTGCCGCTGCTGCCGACCCCGACCGGTCTCACCCTGTTGTTGGCGGTTTCCACCATGCCCGGGCGCGCCGACTTCGTCCCGAGGTGGGACACGTACAAGATTCCCTGCATCCCTGCGTCGTCGTCGTCATCGGTCTCCGACAATAGCGGGAGCTCCTCCGGCGCCGACGCCGTCGAGAGGTGGGATGTGCACAAGAAGTACAAGGTTCCCGGCAGCGTTACGTCGTCGTTGTCATCGTCAGACGGCGACCGGAGCCCCGGGCGCGCCGACTCCGTCGAGCGCTGGGACAGCAAGAAGCTCATCGGCATTTCCCACAAGACAGATCGTGGCCGCCAGGTCCAGGACGGCAACACCAAGCGCCCAGCCAGCCGCGCGTCTTCCGCCGAGCGCTGGGACTTACACAAGAAACCTCGCCCAGATCATGAGGAGACGGCGGACAAGCTGCCTCAAGACGGCAAGATGATGACAGCAGCAACGGTTGCAACCGCGACGGCGGTGCACAAGGAGATGACCAGGATGCAGGAGGCCGCTTTCGCCGGACCGAACTTCTATGCCTCGCCCGATCCGTCCATGCTCCCCATGCCTTGTTTCTTGCTGCGGGCGCACTAGCAGCAACCTAGCTAGCTCTGGATTGCATTTGCCATTGTCAGATATCAGCTTCTCTGAATACTTTGTGGGATGGCCGGACTTCTTGTACGTTCATTTGCAATTTTTGACTGCTTTGTAATTAGGTACTTAGCAGCAAGCATTTCATAGGATATACAGTTTAGTCCGTCAATGTAAGCGGCTTGTTCTTCATTTGAGACGGTGAATCTTGCGTTTCCTTGCCTTCAAATTACTTTTGTAATTCGATGGGCTGCCTTTTGTTTCTATGGATAACAATATAGAGGCCCTCTTTGAGCAATGCACATTTCTTTGAGCAATTCCGTTTTCTGAAGATGACTGCATATAGTTTGGAAAACCAGACATTTACATTTCGTAAACCACAGTCAATCGATCAAACGAAATGTGAGGCAAGCTAAAAGGAATCTGAAGATTGTAGAATTAAATTGCTGCCATTTCATTGGAATCGATACAGAAAATGGATACACACAGAGCACGACCAAACGTATATGAATTCTGCCATCAATTGCAAGCTGCAGCTAGAGATCACAATATGTCATGAACATTTTTCTCTAGTTCTCTAGTCTTTTCTCTGCAGTTTTAAAATAGGTAGGCGTCGCTCCTGTCTAGTGAGATTGAAACATCATGTGTGTACAAAGAACCGTACTACTAAATCAAAACCTAATCTCAAAAAAAAAAAAAAAAACTAAATCAAAACCTGAGAAAATGGTAGCATCTCCTTCTTTTATTTGCTACTAGTAATCAAGCACGTGCACATGCACGTTACGTATAACTGTATGTTTTATATAGACATAGTCATCACCCTAAAAAAACAAAGTTTAAAAGTTCTAGAGGAAGGAAATTTCGGCTTAAACTAAACTGGTCTAATCATTATCAATTTACTATAAAAAAATATACACAAATATTCATTTGTTTCTATGTGAAATGAAATAGCAGAAATGTTGTCAAATATGAAACGCAGATCCATAAATTTAATTACATAACCGTGTGTTAAACTCTGAAACAAAATGCACTAACTCGTGGGCAACTACGTTGCAGTAGATCGACTCTAGCTGACGAAAGACTGAAAACTGGAAAGTACATGGGTCGATGCGCGGAGCTTGTCTAGAAAATACATTCATACAAGACCGAAATTCTGATATTGCAATATGCAAATCAGAACTAAATAGATACTATGTTATCTTTCTTTTAAAGCAGATAATATCTTAATTTTCTACTTCTGAAGGAGACTCAAGCTATGGGGTTTCGAGCCGTTTAATATGTAAGTACTATATTAACAACTTCAGTATGCACGAATTCTTATATAGCCACTAAATCTTACTGGTCCCGTAAGCTCAGAATATTATGAAAAAGGAAAACATAATAGCATGAGAAAAAATTACATGATCTGGCTCATGGGGAAGGGTAATCTTATTTGGTATTTTTGGTTGTTCTGCCGCTGGGATGTCAGATGATCCATGATAGTTCTAAATTGTAAGCAGCAGTATTATTTTCTAAGAAAATACATCGAAAGCTTTCCTTGATTACATTTTTCAAAGTTGTGTCGGAGTTCAACCTCGGTCCTTTTCGAACATCAGCAACCATACCAACTTTGAGACGAAGTGAAGGGGAAAAAAGCTGGCTGAGCCCTGATGTGCAAAGGAAACAAAAGAAAAATCCAAAATTTGACTCAGAAGTTATTGCAAGATAACTAATCACTCGACTACAGTCATTGAAACTTGGAGCATGTGAGCATGGTAGATGACAAGGTACCTTCAAATAATTCAAGCGATGAAACATGTAGTAGGGAGAAGAAACACATATGGCATTTATGTCCAATCAAAATTCTACTGACCAAGGGCCGTCTGTCCAGCAAAACAAAAGCAATCACTGCTGACCAAGGGCCTTGGCTATATGCAGTGCTAATCGTTGGGAATATGTATGCAGTAGATAAAAGCAATACCTTATAAACTAACCTCCAATGAATAGCAAACGATAAGCGGTGGAGAAACACAAAATATAAAAATCACAGGATTATCCAGTCGATCGTTCTAGCATGTAGATAGATCAGCTGGAGACAGCAGGTCAAGCATGTAGATCAATAATCTGTATACCTGAGTAGCTGAAGCCTTTATTTTTTTTGACACATCCAACTCCCACATATATTCATCGGCAATCCACATACACAGTACATAGAAGAAGAACAATAAAAGAACAATACGAGGAGGAGGAGCAAGCTCCAAGATCACCAGCATCCCCGGCGTCGACGACGAAGACCACCAGCCGCCACCTTGCCACAGTCAGGGAAACATTTGCCCTATGAGAGACGCCGCCTTGTACGTCCGCCGCGCCGCGGCGGAACCTTAGACGATGAACGACCTTGGCGAGCGCCCCCCTGTCCCAGCGAATCCACCTTGCCGCGGCCGTCTTCGGAGTCGCCGCCGGAAGCAGCCGAAGAACTCGAAGCTTGAGCACATGGAGGCTCCGCCGTCGTCGGAGCCAACCACGGAAACGACGCCCACGGCACCTCCGCGGAGATGCGAGGGCGCCCGTGGCGGTGGATCGAAGACGACGCTCCGCAGAGCGCCGCCGCCGGAGAAGAGATCCACCGCCCGCAAACTCCAGCCGCCGCGCCTCTACCTCCAGAACGCCGGCGACCCGCAACCAAAGGACTCCTACACTATGTACAGGACACGAGACGAGGATCCCCCGGCCTCCCGCCGCCGAGGCGGCCGGCGGAGGCCGAGGGATCGAGCGAATCGAGCCGGCGAGGTGGAGAACTCCGGCGGGATCCAAAAATCGCTTTCCCCTACTGTAGACGGGAGGGGATAAGAAGACTGAGCACCTTGCCGAGGCGCCGGTGTACGTAGGCGGTGCGGTGCCGCGGTGTACGGCAAGGGCAGAGGCGGTGGCGCCGTGCCGCGCGCGGTGTACGGCGGCTGTGTACAGCGACGACTGAAGATGCCCTCTTCAGCGCTCGATGGTTTTCTTTTTTCGGAAGGATGCGTTACGGGATTGATTGCTTGAGACGGGATTAGCGGGATTAGCGTTCGGCGCTCAACGGAAAACGGAAAGAGGAGATGATTGGGGATCGACGATTGCTTCCGCTCGGCGGAACCATGGTCAGTCCTCGTTATAACCCTTCGATTAATCGATGTGTGGGTAGGATCATTTGGATCACCCCTCTCTCTGCCTTTTTATATTAGTGGTGATGAAACTTCAGCTATGAGATGTTACCAGAACTGCAAATAGATGCACTCATTTTAATCTTCATGTCAGTTAAAATGTTTATATTGACCCCAAAAAAAAAACTGTACATGTCAACACACTCAACACAAATAATAATATTATTTTAGTGGAACTCAACGATTTTTTTTTTGAGAATAACTCAACAAAAATAACTGTACGTTGAAACTGGGCGGACTAAAGGCCCAAAGTCTGAAGCCTAATAAATACGGGAACCATCGCGGCCCAGACTCAAATGTACAGAAACCCTGAAGCCCAAAGGCCGAAAAAACTCCGTCTCTTCCTCGTTTGTTCGTCTTCCTCCCTCTGGTTTTCCCGACCAACTCCCCGGCTCCCCGGCGCTGTCTACTCATCCTCCCCAATCCTCATCGTGCCTCTGATCTAGGTTCCCCGAAGCACGCGGTGTTTGCGTCCCCGAGTGGTGCTGCAAATTCCGGATTTCAGACCGAGAACGGCATCGTGCTCGGTGTGCACGGATGATGCTCGACGGAATGTCCCCACTGAGAGGTATCTGTTTCACCTCGTAATTCTTCTGTGTATCACGTTATCGTCCCTATGTGTTTTGCGCCAAGCTCAATGTAGCTAGGTGGTAGCTTATGATTCGCCTCAGCGAGACAGGTGACGCGGGTGGCGGGTTGTGGGCTGTAGATGTCTTTCGAGTGCTTGTTGTACGGTCTTGCCTGTTGTGACAATTTGGTAAGTCCTATGCGGAAATTTAAGTTGGTAAGGTGAGAATTCGGGAGGAGGTACTAGGAATTATACCAGGCAAGACAATGGCATGCAAAGTCTAAGGCTCTAGCAATCGTTTTGATACTACTGTTGTAGCGACTGAAGGAGAATGATTCACGAGGAGATCTGGTATGAGCAACTACAAAAATTATCTCTGTGTTTCTCGGCTGTGCTCAAACCAATGGGTCTTGTAGCTCCGTTGCCTAGTCATTATGCTTTGAGGCACGTTCTCTACTTCCTGTACGGATTTTCACCAGTAATGCGCCTAAAACAGCAGTAGGTCTCCAATTTTGTGTGAGGTGTCCTCTTGTAATAAGTAGGTCTCCAATTTTGTGTGAGAGGTTTCCTCTTATAATAACTTTGTTTTGAACATGTAGAGATCAAGGAAGTGATCCAGCGTTCGTGGTGGTGGTTGTGTGTGTGTGTGTGTTGTTGTAGACCCTTGTAACCTTTCTCTCTATGTATATAAAAAAGGCGTGCATTCTCGCGCGTTCCTGAAAAAAATGTGTATGTGTTCTGTGGTTAGTTTTGTTAATGCATTGGTGTTTGCCAATTGCTCGATAGGTGTTCCTGTGCTTTTCAGACCTGGAAGTATACATAGAATTTTATTTTGCTGGCCTAAGTATTTTTGTGCTCCGTGTCTTAAGTCCTAAGCTTTTGTGCCTGTGTTATTTTCAGACTACATAGTACTGTTCAAGGAAGTGAAAAGCTTCATTGGTTGAACCATCTTATGCCAAGATGTCGTGATGCTAGTACAGTTTATGTTGGCGATCTTTGTATGTTGATCTACATGATCGCATGGATGTGTTTGCGTTTGTTTTCATGGTACAAGCCGACACCGTTATATGGCTGCATTATAAGTACGCAACAGGAGACAATCTGAGCTAGGAAATTTCCAACAATTATTGCCTTATTTTTGTCGTGGCATCACTATGTGCAGAGAGGAGGTCCCTCTTGCACTCTTGGTTGGGAAAAGCTTTCATGGGTTAGCTATTCATCTTGGTGTGCTTTCACATCCAATTCTTATCAGTCTGCGGAACATGACCAGAATGATTGTGCTCGTCATGTTTTTTATCCAATGCCTACTCATAGTGGAGAGGATATGCAAGTTATGAAGCTTTTTTTCAGCGATGTACCAAGAAGAGATGCACATGAGTTAATATACCTTTTCAGCACTCTGCATGTTCTGTAAAAGTATGCTTTCTGTAAACGCAAGCAGTTACACGCCATATGCCCCCTCAAGATTGCACTGGAATCCAATATTTGTTAGTAGGAAATCCAATAGTTCTGTCAGTACTGTAGTTCACGATGTTTATGCAAAATCAAATATGATTATGGATGCATGCTGGATTTGTGAAAAGATGCCGCAGAAAACTGCAGTTACATTACATGGAGCTCATTGCTAGCAGGATAGGTGCATAATGGTCTTCAGAGAGCACAGGGGGAAGGAGTACTGTTGACTGAAGTCACTCTTTCTGCTATCCCCAGTACATGTGCAAGTTTTGTATTGATAATTGAGGGCTTACAGCTTCATTCAATAATAGCCAGAATAGCAACCGAGCATTTTTTTTCCAGCTTGAATCTGACAATGGTGGAAACAGTATTTGGCTGCCAGTTGAAACGACAGAACACCCTAGAATATTTGATCCTTATAGCTGGATGGAATTTCCGTGAGATGAGAAGATTTACTTACAGGGCTATACACAATTTGACCTGCATGATGTGCATGCCTACAAAAAGGAGGAACCATGAGCTGCTTAAACACCACAGTGAGAAGTTGGCACTGGATTTATTTTAATCATCTTGTATTCTAGTAGTACCATTTATTGTGCAACATACAAAACCTTAGGATCCGTAGAGAATGTCATTCCTTGATGAGTTCATGGAGATTGCAACACGTTTTACTGAATGTCTGGTCATTGTCAGAGATATCAGTAGATTTCACCATTTTAAGATGGTTCATGTTCTTGTACAAAAAAAAAAAGACGGTTCATGTTCTTGTGGGGACTTCTGGGGATTGAGAACTGAATCAGGAATAGCAATCATCTCAACTGGTGACCTCATCATGTAGCACATTATTGTCTTGTGGGTAGTGGCTCTGCTGCTTTAAAGATCCATGTCAGGACTATATTGAGAGATTGGCCATTCAAGTCAATAATGTCATGCTGCTGACCCCATTTGATGTATGTAATATCAGCTGTATCATCTGAACTGTGCATAGCAAATGGAAGCACATATGTGGGTCCTTGTTTATTTAGCAGACTGAGTGACCTACGCAGATCTTATCTTGTACAGTAGTTGTGTCATACATCATAAGACAATGCCTTTGTATGCAAGATTTATTCATGTACAAATATACATCAGAAGTGGATTTCTTCTTCCTGGACCCCTGTTGATTTGAGTGTCTCAGGAAGAGATTAAGTGCAGCTACTGGGAGGGCTGTTGTCCATTGTGTGCTGCAGTAGATAACTGCACTGATTGATACGCATCTTGGTTAGCTCGATTGTGATTTCATCATCCTCATTATTGTTTCAACTCCTAAAATCATGGGCTCTCGAAAGTGGTACGTTCCATTTTCTCATTGGTGCCCCGCCTCATGTGTTCTGCAACTTGTTAACACTCACTTCATTCTTCATAGTGTGTATCATTCGGTTGCATTGAACATCATTATTATTGGAAAATCGTGCATTAATACAAACCTATATATGTACATTTTTAATCCATATATAACTGTTCATCAAGAAATATCGATATATAACTTGACTTTGTGATTCGTCTCTTCTGACTTGTATAATTCGAAACCAAGATTACCTGAAGCTTTAGTAATATGCTTTGATATTATGCAAAATTTATTTCTCAATAATATTTTCTTTGTCTACCGTTTGGTGTTGTCGTCAACATGCTAAGGGAGAAGGTATTGAATATTCTATAAATAATTTGACACAGCTGTTGTGTTTTCATTATATGATTACATGTAGCTGTTTCCTATTCACAGACACATGCTTCTTTTGTTTCTTAAAAATTTGATTCCTAAATTCTGATACTGTGTTTTCTTGCTTTGGCAAATCCCGTCACTTTCATTGCTCAAAAGTAAGTATTTAAATATTTTATTTGTTGTCACATCGTTGGCCTGATGATTATCAGTTAGTCTAGGAGGTTGCTATTGGCTTGCGGCATATCCTGCCAACAATCTCGAGACCTACTCATCCATTCTCTTTGTACCACAATAAGACACGGGAGAAAATCTCAGTACACTTAGATGTTTGTCCATGTGTTATCATTAACATCTTAAATATATGCGTAGTTTCTACATCATAGGCCCTTAGACTCCTCCAATGGCCCACCACCTGTACGTCCTGCACATGTTTTCTCAAGGAAAGTAATGTTTCTGTACAAAAGCTGGCGTCTAAAACCACTAGCATGAACTGAGGAAAACGGCAAAAATGCATATAACTACAGTAAGAGATGAGCATTCATCTGGCCAGCCCGTTTTTGTGGACCATTGAGCCTCATGAAGGCAGTGACTTATTTGGAAAGCAACGAGATCCAGTGGCCGATGCCTGATGGGTGTATCATGGCCAGCATATTGTAGGTCCAGTTTGTGGGTCGATAGGCCCTCTGGCAGTGAAAAAAGTTTCGTCGAAATTTCGAACGAAATTCGCGAAATTAACGAATTTCGGTGCGGGGCGAGAAAATACAATCTCGGACGAAACTTTCATTTAAATTTGAATAAACATGAAGGATTACACATCTTGTAGATATAGAGCATGGTATAGGCAAGAAAGTCTCTTTAACGTAGTGGTTATGACACCAGTATCATGTTAGGTAGGTTCTGTGTTCGATTCCCCCTTGTCTTACCTTTTTTTCGAAATTAATTTAAACGCCAGACTAAAAATCTGACCGAAATATTTGAAATATATCTACGAAATTTCGTTAATTTCTCGAAATTCGCGAATCTCTGTGAGGAGCGAAAAATATTACAAAAACGAAATACTAAACCCTGCCCTCTGGTACCCCATTTGCCTTGGGTGGGTGGCCATTCACTTGTCTGATGCATCCTCGTGGCATCGTCATATGTGTTCATGTTTTACCTTGATGTTTCTCTCTTAGTCCTGTATTTTGTTGTGTCCCAGGCAGTGACTTTTCGCTATAATTCTACTCAGTAGGGCATAACTAATAGGATTGGTCCTAGACTAAAAAAAAGCAGATTTGGCTGCATGTCTTTACGCAAATGATCTGATTAGTTTGTACTTTGCAGATGCACCTTTGATAATCCCTTCTTCTCGGTATGTGTTCCATAGAGTGAGCGTCTGCTTTATCATTATGGCACTCACATGGCCATTTGAGCTAGTGCTAAGATAAATTACTTTTGGTGTTTAAGAGTTATAATCATGTATCCCTAGGATAAGGTTCATATTTTGGAATTAGGGAAAGCTTAGCCTCCTCCTGCACTGCACATGGCTCGTGTTCTAGTAGTAGACAGGAAATCTCGCTGTTGATACAGTCGTAACCTGCTAGTTTAATCATCACTATCACATTAAGATGAACCTGTAGCCTGCATATTCACTATTTTATCACCTAATAGGTCGAATGATCTAGGTTTTGATAGCTTGTCTCGGTATTCTCCACTACGTACATCCATGTAGCAAGACCTACTTCTCAGGCAACTTGCACCTGCAATCTTTAGTCTTTACAACAAGTGCTTAGACCAGATTGGGTGACCTAGGTGTTAGGCTTTTAATCTAGATTCTCCAGGCACTATATTTTAGCTTCGGCGTGTTTCGCAAGCTGTCAGTATGGTTAATCTTTTGGAGCTAGCTACGGCTTGCCCTCTGTTAAGACTTAAGAGCAGGTACCCCAAGTCAGTTTAGCTTAGGCCAGGCTTTTCCAGGCATCTACTCTGAAACATTGACTGGCCAGAAAAATATCATGTTGTTTGCCTCGTGCTAGTTTTTTTTACATAGACAACAAAAGCAGGAGACATAACTTCAATTTTCTTTTGATACATGTTTGTGAGGAATCTTTCTGTTTATTGGAGTTTAGTGGCCTTTTGTGTCTGGACTTGGCGCCTCTTAGACCATCAGCTTAGCCGGCATTTTCTTAGTATACTATTAGCGGGAGCTAAGCCCACTTGCACATTCATTTCTCGTTGAACTTTTCCTTCCCGAGGGAACAAAAAGGTGGAGACCAACAACTAACTAAATATTAAGACATGAAAATCCCCCGATGCCGGCATCATTTACACCACATTATGTCTTATAATGTGGGGCATTTGCTAAAATATTCTTTCATGACAGTGTTAGAGTGACAATGTTTTCACGTATTCCACATGAATTAGTTCATCTCCTGCATGAACACTAAAAGTAATCCATTGTTCCTAACAGGGGCTAATGTCTCAAAAGGAAATTTATCGAGAACTATAACCACTATTTATAGTAAGGGAATACAATGCAGATGCACATCCCTAGTTGTAGGTGAAAATGAAAGCATCGAACCTATTGATTGCAAAAGTGAAAGCATTTGCACCAGCAATTGATTGCGTGAGCTCCACAACAGTAGAACAGAGGGGAGATTGAGAGAGAACATCAGAACAAAATCCCCATAGGAATGTTACTTTGTTTCTTGAGGAGGCAGGAGAGGATACATCAGCTTCAGAGCTTCTTCTTGGACCCACTCAAGCACTCACAGACATGACACATACATACATAAGTTTGTCTGTCTAGCTCTCTCTCTCTCTCTCTCCCTGCCCTTTTCAAGTTGATGTTTCTTCCTGCAACCTCCCCGCACCCATGCCTACCGCCAGGGTTCCGTACAGAAAATAGGGTTTCTGGAAGACAAAAAGGGAGAGAGAAAAACAGAAAAAGGCGTCCTGGTGATGGATGGGTGGATGGAAGATTGACCGGGGAACATGGGATCTCCCCACTTCCTTCCTTTTCCTTCCACGGGTCAATTCAAACATGTCACTTGGTGCAGAGCAGCAGTAGTAGGCTGGTGATGGTGGTGGTAGTAGTAGCTTGTTCCACCGTGCAACGCATGGCCTCAGATCTGTTCGTCATCCTATTCATGAACTGCCCCTGTCAATATATTAAGTTCTTGATTGGTCAATTATCAGAGTTACATGTAGTTTCTAAAAAAAAAAAAAAGAGTTACATGTGGCTGCTTTTCATGATCAATCATCTAACTCGATGATGTTTCGGGACTGACCAGTTGCTGGGCACTGGAGACACGGCGGCGTAGGGGCTCTGGTGCACGTAGCCGTACATCGCTGGTGCTGCCATCGCCGTATCTGCCTCCGGCTCTGGCCCACAGTCGAGGTTCACGCCGAACAGCCTGAGCCTCCGCGTCGGCGCCGAGGCTGCACTACAGCTCCTGGTGTCTGCGTCCCACTGGGATTCTCCTGCGATTGTTCGCCGAAAGGGTGTTAAGTAAGATAGAGGTATGAAATGGTATTGCATTTTCAGTTCATGCAGTCTTAATCTTACCTGCATGATGCATGTCGCTGTGATCGTGCTCGACTGAACGATGGTAGACATGAGAGTTGGCCGGGCTGGTAGGGTATGAGCTCGATGTGCTGTAGCACATTGGGCTCCATGGCTGGTGCTGCTCCCTGGGGTTCTGTCCAGACGCAGGCACGACACGCACAGCGGGAGGTGGTGCCACTGCCGTTGGTGCGCCGACGTCGCCGCGGCGCCTGCAGCCGATGAACAGACGATCGCCGGTGCCGAGGCCACGCACCCTCTCGAAGTGCACGACGTCACCGGCGTCCAGGTGCTTCTCCTTGACGTACCGGCTCCAGCCCTTGGTGAGCACGTAGCTCTGGCTGCTCGTCCAGTACGAGTACCGGAACCGCCACGGCTTGCCGGCCTCGTCGTCGAAGGACAGGAGTAGGCCCTTCTCGCCGGAGTCACCGCTAAGAGGGAAACACCTCTCGGCGTGCTGCTTGGGGATCACCAGCCTGTTGAGCTTGCCCACATCGCTGGGCGTCAGGGCCTTCTCAAACAGGTGCTCCTTCTCGTAGTGGTACTGCTGGTAGTGCAGGTTCGTGTACATGGCTACCCCCCATGGCCATGCATTGGGGTGCTCCTGGGAGAGAGGATTCATGGCCATCCTGCTGGGAGGGAAACGTGTTAGGTTCTTCTTGTCTGTGGGAAAAACTGGGCACGATCGAGTAGCTAGCAGCGGTGATGTTTTGTGGTGTAGAGAACCATGCAAATGTCATGGGCAGGCATTTATAGCCTACCAAGGGGAGCTTTGGAGGTGCCCATGTGATGAATTAATATTTCTCTGGTACATGAGGGCACAGCTCAGTGCATTCGATCTTGGAGGAAGCATAGTATTTTTAAACCTAGGTAGACAGGAAGAATGATTCCTACATGGGAGAACCACGTGGTATTTTTGATAGAGGAGGATGCAACATCACCGAAATTGCAAGTATAAGGACTTGAACTCAGGTGGGTGGGAAGGCATCAGCCCCTCCCACCACTAGGCCATGCCTTAGTCTGCAGTAGACAGGAAGAATCAAAGTGAAGGGCTTCAAAGTTGCTGAGGTTAGAATATGTATGTAGTTTCAGTGTGTAGCTGCTGATGATGCTGAGGTTAGAATATGTAGTTTCAGTGTCTAGCTAGCTGCTGATGAGGAATGATCAGGTGATGGTGCTTCAAAGTTGGTGCCTGGCCATTGTGGCCTAATCACAACCATCCAAGAGGTGGAGTAGAATAGAGTAGGCCCTACCACTGCTTCCATGTGCCTTGGTGGTTGGAGGCTATGTGTGAGTAACCACAGTCATTAGCTCACCATTGTAAGGCCCCGTTTCTTCGGACTAAGGAATATATTCTTTTTTTCCCAAGGAAATGAATTGTTTCCTGCGAGAATCCTGGATCCCAAACAGGGCTTTAACCTTATAGTCCTAGGCATCTGGCCTCCCATTTTTACCTGGCTACCAATAAGATTCCATTCTACTGTGCACTTGGAACTGAAAAACATGGACTAGTAATCACCGGAGGGTTGTTTTAGACAATGGAGGTTGTACCCTTGGTCTCTGCATCGATCAAATGGATGGATTAGCTGGAGTAGATGGGTTGATAAATTGGCAGCAACTTATAGTTTATACCTGTGGTCCGCTTGGAATAGCTGGTAGGCAATTACTTGTTCAGGGCAGGGTACTGCCTGGTCTCGCCGGATGTGACATTTGAGGACGTATGGACCGTGCGATTTAATTATCATGCGCTATCATGTACTCCAGTACTAGCACCAGCCATATTTTTTGATCTCAGATTCAACACAATCAAGTTTTCTGCCAGGTCTGTCTAATTGAATGCGTGGCTGACAACCTAACAGGGCAGGACTTGCAAGCAGCGATCTGCTTTTGGCTGGATTCTTGAATTTGACTGTAAGGTAGTTGTATTATTTTCATTTGATGCAGGACAACTTGGTCATGAATAAACTAACTGAGTTCCTGCCTGGTAAGCAGGGAGAAATGGACAATTGATGTGGAATTGAGGTACCAATTATTTCGTCTTACGAATGGTCACAAGCTAACCATTTTACAAGGTTGACATGAGTGTATAACTGTATATGCTCTAAAACTCAAGCTCTGTTTCTAACAACTTAGTCTAACTGATTGATAACATGCTAACCCACACTAGCAAACTAAATCGGCGGCCCTGGTACGTGCTCTCATACCGGTAATAGGCGCCACAGTACCTCACAACGGGTCCATGAGTCCACGACAACCTGCCTCTCTTGAGGGTACAGAGGAGGGGATTTGCGTGGGTGAAATGATTTAATTTCTTGTGTTGCATGACCTTTGCATATTATTGGCCCCCTTATATCTTAATAAGCATTGGGCGTTTAGGGAGCACCTATCGTTGCTGAAGGATTGGAATCACAGGACAATTGCTGATCTTTTTCTTATAAATTTATAGTGGCAGATCTGTATCAGATTCCGTAAAATATCAGGGACAAAATCAGCGATGTCGCTTTGCTTGCTCCTTTGGAGACAGGTATTCCATCACATGGTTTGGGGGAAGCTCCTATGGCTAGATACATTGTGTGCTGACTATTCCATACATGCTTATGTTAACTGTTATTCAGTTTGTCAAACTTTGGAGGAACCGGGAGGTCATTTTTATGTTAGTAGGTACTCTCGAGAATCTAATCATAACAACGATCTTAACGGATCTAAACAAATCACCCTCCCATTCATTTTATTATCTGTCCTTCTGCCCTTGCTTATTGCTAATCCTGCACCAGAATGATGGCAATGTATATGTAAGTGATCATAATCTCACATGGCCTTGTCATTGCCTGTTCTGCTTTCTGTTCATGTTCATGGTGCTTCAAGTTCCCAAACGCCAGGATGAAACTGGGCCTGCACCGAGACCATGCACCCTTCTCCAATTTCCAACAAACCGTGAAGAATCAGGTGATAAGATTTTTTGTCCCAGTTATTCTCAGCCCTCATAGTTACCCCTATTCTAAAATTGAGGCTCAGTATTTACATGTATATGTGAAGTGGAATGCTAGTGTTTTATAAACAAATTGTGTTTCCTTTTTATTTTTGATCACAAGTTGGAGTTGGATATACAGTGATAGACTATAGAAGCTTAATTTTCATATTGCCGATTGCATGTCTAGACTTTGGTCAAGAATCAAGAAAGAACCAAAATGCAGTACCTGCAAGTTGCAACTTAATTTTATCATGTATTTTGTCAAAGAGAGGCAGGGAGTACTTGATCGTAACTACAATATTAGCACTTGTTTGATAATTTTATAGTGCATGCACTTGTTGTGAAATTTGACCAAGTGTATCATATTTAAACATGACCATGAGTAGGGACTAGGGAGCCACGCTGCAGGTCCTTTTTTCTTAACTCCATCGTGCAGCTCACCTGCCCAATCTTTTGATAATGCAGGTTTGGTTTTTCCATGCACATGAATGAGTTGGTATCCGATGGAATTGAATACCAAGATAACTCAAGATAAGGGGATACATGCTAATGCTCCTAGTTTAGTTATCCTTGTGGTCTCAGCTCCTTTCCTCGAGGCCATGCATGTTTTGCCAAGTTCATGCAGATGTAGGACTAAACCTTGAGGGCAGCATGTTACTCTCCTCTATTCAAGAATATATACATGCCACCAATGCAAGTGTGCAATTAAGCATTACCAATCTTGGACCTTTAATATTGCGAAACCAAAAGTATCATCACTCTGTTGGATATGATGATGCTAGTGACCGGGCTACTGAGAAAAAAAGTTTTTACAGACATGTCATTACAGAATTAATGGTTAAAATCACTTATTGGGGACCTTTACTATTGGAAAACCGAAAGTATCTAGATTACTTTGTTGGAAATGATAATGCTAGTGATTGGGTTACTAAAAAATAAGTTCTACAAATAAAATAAAATTCAGTATCCTAGTATTTGGTTGACATACCATTACAAAATTAATGGTTGAAATCACTTTCTGGGGACCAAGCTATGTCTAAAAGACAGAAATGGGGTGCAGCTCTTAACATTACATGTACATCATTATATATGATGGTATTAGCTTAAGAGCCATGAACCTATATATGGTCGTTGCGTATAACACTCTGATGTCGACAAGCCATATACGATGTGATTATGTTTGGTCTAGCACGGCTTCTGTTTATATATTTGTTTCTAAGCTGTTTCGAAGAATATTTATTTCTATGCACGGCGTCTATTTACATCGGATTATCATTTCAATATTCCACTGCATAATTACCATGCTTTGGTCGGTTTTGGGAGAAAAACCATTGATATCATCTTCTTAAATTCACTGAGCTCATTTTCCCATGGATCTTTGTTGTTGGAGTGAAAAAATTCAATGTTGAACTTTCTTTGTGAGCTTATATTTTGCAAGATCTGAACATTTGTGTGTTGGGACCATGCTGTGCAGCACAACTACCATTCTGCATTCATTGTCGTGTATAGCTGCCTAAATCTCTGTAGCAAGAAGTGCTGCAAAGTGTGCGCAGCTGAATTTGCCTCGCCTGCGATGCGATCTTTTGAGCAGATCTTTTTGTTGCCGTGGCGTGGGGACACGCACTGATTTTTTTTTCTTCTCTCGCGCACTGACTGAGGACTGACGTGATTGAGAAGAAGGTGACGCAGGAGAGAAAGAAAATGGCATATTTTCAGATGCCTTTGTTTACCCCTTGCAGAGTCTGCATGCTGCCATGCTAGCGAGTAACTAGTACGTACGGAAGACAGAGTGGCACTTGCAGAGTCTGCATGCTGCCACTTGAATAGGAAGACAAGTCTTCCGATCTATGGGGTTCTCCATGTACGCGCGCGACCATAATTTCAGTTATGTCAATCATAGAGATCGAACATATCGGCTTACAATAAATAGAAGAGAAATTAACCCCAAGATCATCTTACCGTTTCATGACAACTATCTATTCCATCATCTGCCACAATCCAACGGGCGGCGATACAACACCGTGCGCCTATTTTGCTGGATCCAACAAAAATGGTCAAACTTATACCCACATCTTCATGAAGGGCACGACATAAGCATATCGATGTTGCTGATCCCGCCAAATTGGCGATGTCATTGGTTTTCGCAAAGAAAAACACACTTTTAAAGAACCTACTCATGTCGCCATCCATTGTTTCTAGCATCAAACACCTACACAATCGGTCGTCTCACCACTCGTACTGCATTCGGTCGTTGTCGCACTGCTTCTGCCATACGTGTTGATCCAACATAAGTGCAACACAAACCACATTGCGCTGCTGGAAGTTGTCGCCTCGAGGCACATATGTCATAACGGTGTGGCAGACCCTAGTGCATATCCGAATCTCTGTTTCAGTTACTCTCGATCTTCAGTTTATTCAGTTAAGTGCATAAAGCCTCAGTTGTCTATCATCCACCCAACGACCAAGCTTGCTACTTACTGCTTCGCGCCTTCAACGTGACATGGGAGATGTTCATCTAGAGATCAATGACTCGGATGAACCAAATCGCCTCTGTTTAAAATCCAACAACGATGCTTTACAACATGTCGCTTTTGCTCAACCACTCTGTTATTGTCATCGTGTACATCCTATATAGCTTTAGATCATCTAGGGTTTGCGCATCATTCTTATAATTGGTTAAACTCTAGCCATCTTTATTAAGGTACTGTAAAACATTCCTTTGTAATCCACTCGTTCATCGGTAATCTCCCGAGTTAGAAGCTATTTCTCTATGTTTCATAATATTTTCTTTGGTTAGTGTTGATCGTCGGGCTTGATCATGTCACGGTGGCCGACACATCATTGCAACCCGAACTCATGTACCGGCATGATACACATCACAAAGGAGACAAGGAAGACATGAGGGGGACATGAGGTTTGAGTTTTTTAAATGTAACAAGAGGAGGAAGAACACCTTGTATTAAGAACACATTGGCATGTTGTTAGCATCTAGGCTAATTTTGGTTTCTCAAGCATACCCAAAAAGATCGAATGATGATGCTGATACCCACTGGCTGCATCGATTGTTGTAAACAACCATATATTATTAAAAGCCAGGAAACTCCATGCATTCAAGTCGAACAAAGTCAACCCTAAAAAGGAAAGAACAACTCAAGGATTGTATGCCCCCTCCGATAGTAACTCCACAATAATACTACTAACCCTATGGTAAGAGGCCGAAAGAGACAAAAAAAATACATAACTCCTAGGCTAAGCCTTCAATAATGGGTCGTCGCTCATGCGCCAGTGATGATGAGTTCAATCGTAGGCCAATCTCGAGACTTTTCTCCCCAAAGACGGGTTTCGAGCCACCACCTTCAACAAGGCACACCAACATGTTTTGATGAGGGATCTTGTGTTTCCCCTAGAGCATGCATACTCATCATCGAATCCACATCTACCATCATAAACCGACTAATGACAGTTCGCTAGCCGGATGCCGCTAGAGAAGATACTGGAAGCCGAGACGTTCCATATTACCCTGCTTCTCGTGAATGTCGCACCACATTTGGTCAAGCAGTACGAGGCATGACTTGACATAGTCAAAAGAGACATCATGTGTAGCACCTGTCAGCGACACGCATGACTTGACGCCTCAAGCACCTACCACCAACATGCATGACTTGACGCCTCTGCACACTAGTAAGAAAAAGCCTTGTAGTGGCATGCCGATTTTGCCCTTAGTGGCGCGTTGTCCACACGCCACTGTTTATGCGTCACTGCTAATATCTAACAGTGGCGCGCCGTGGATGCGTCACTGGTAAGTTTTACATCACTGGTGTGTAACCCACACGCCACCACTAGCGAGATAGTTGTGGTGTGCGAATAAGACGCCACTAGAACAATTAGCCAATTAAAACTGAAATTCAACACTAATCTCGATATTGGTGGATATTAATTAGAATTGATAATTTTAAACTAAAATTTAAACTTAAAATTCCATTCAAACGGTCGATAATTTACATATTTCGTGCCTACAACAATTAAAAAAGAAAATACAACGAAAAGGCCGCCGGTGGCCGCCGCTACTCTATTCGTCATCATCGCTCACGAGGTCGACAAAGACATGCTGCAACCACGGCCAATCAGCCACCGGTAGTGGCGGTGGCCCGGTGCGCCGTGGCGGTGGCCGCCGCTACTCTACTCTAATCGTCATCGTCGCTCGACAAATTTTGTAATTTATTATACTTTTAAAGATCATATTCTCAACATATGACATGATTATACAACTGTTTTTAATGATTGACGGGATTTCCACAAAATACCATTATTTTGATATCTAACTCTGCAACATAGGAAACCTTGTTTTTCGTGTTTTTAATTTTTAGGAACCTTCTGGACGTCAAATGGATCTAATTTTTTTGCCATGTAAATATTTTTTGTAAAAATGTTATGAGATAAAGACGGAGTCCAATCAGCCACTGAGGCGCTAGATGGCCCCCTCAACACGCCTGGTAGCGCCCGGCAAGCCGTGGAGGGGATCTGGCCCCTCTTTTATTATGAGAAACACATTTTATATTACTTCAATGCACTTTTCATTTTCAGTTGTTACTTATTCCGAAAATAAAAGGAATCTTTTTCTTTATTTTATTTTAGTTTTGTTCTAAATCTCTTTCTAATAGCCGTATGCCTAACACTCACACGATTGAATTGGGGATACAAACAATTTCTTTCTGTTATGTAAGTGTTACTGGAGGGGAGGAAGGAGAAGTTGCTCACTCCCTAAAGAAAGATCAATAGTAAACCCCGAGTCACTCTTGCCTGGAAAGTGATTCACGCTTGCTGCATCACTTTGCACTTGGAATTCCAACAAGCAGTACACAAACTAAGTTTGTTGCCATCAATGACTTGACCCCACCGTAAAAACCTACGTGCTTAATTAGCACCTGCCCAGCCTGATCGAACTTGTTCTAGAGGGGGAGGTGGCATCCCAAAGCGTCGTCGTCCTCTGAAGCTTCACGGTCGCTCAACGGCACGGAGCTGAAGGCCATCGCCATCTCAAGATCCGACCGACCACGGTGGCTGCCGTTGTCGAAGAGCTAAGGTCGCCACCCCTATTCACAAACTCATGTGCCACCGTGAGATCAGGACGACTGCCGCCATGCCACGCTGCCCATACGACCAGCCTGTCGTGTAGTCGCCTCCACCAGGAAGCCACAACAAGTAGGACTACGTACACATAGGATTAGATCAACGGCACACCACCTCCGCATGAGCACCACTGAGGACGACCCTGGCCTTCTCTCCTCGTGAGAAATGGATGAACCCCACCGCCGATGATGTCATGTGGGTTTCGCACGGCTACGCCGATGCCGACAGGGTGTCGGCGATGGCTAGGGTTTCTCCTGGGTCACCAGGAGAGCGACACGGGAGGTGTTTTTTCCCTTGTATCTAGGTGTCTGTTTTTTGGCTTGTTTCATGAGGTGTATTTTTCTATGTGATCGTATTGGTACTTGCCAACGCCTAGCTAGTTTGTTTATGGTTCCATCGGAAAAAAAATGTTGTTCACAGTGTGTTTGAGCTAATTGTGAGAGATATTGTTGTCCAGGCACACTGTTTCGCAAAAAAAGAAGTTACAGTACATCACAGCAGCGCTGACAAACAAAGGTTGAGGTGTGGAGCAGTGTCCAAGTGCATCATGCCATGCACGGCACTGTGATCGATGTCCGGGGAAAAGGCACACCCAGCAGGTGAGTGAGGGAGTGAGAGTGATCGAGTAGGTAGGTGGCGGTGCAAGTGGAAGGCGCGCGAGCAGGAGGGCAGGTGCCGTGCCGACGTGCCGCGCCAGCCATAAGTGCACGCCATGATCGGCAGCTACAGAAGCTGGTCCTTTCTTCCTCCTCCTGCCCCGGCCGGCCCACTCCTACAGTTCGCGCATCGCACGCGGTTGCTATCTTCCTTCTGGTCCCCGCCCCGGCCGTGCCCGCGCAGCTGCCACCATCTACCTCCGGCTCCAGGTCGCTGCATCATGCATGGGAGCTAAGCATGTATGAACAGTACAATTTTAAGCAATCAATTAACCTATGGAACAGCCGGAGTCTGAACTTTGCGTCGTTCTTGAATTCCACTAGTATTTCAAGCAAAACTTAATTTGGAGGCTCGACGCATTTGCTTTCTGCGGGAAGCTGATAACTGAAGTCTTTTATCCTACTGCAAGATCTACAGGATCCATCATCAATTCACCTTTACATACATGCACAACTATTCGGATATGTCAGTCAGACCCATGCCGTACATCGTACCCACTGTGTGGCGATCTCAGTATCTGAACCCCTTTTTTCTAGCCATGTGACCAACAGTCGACCAGTGCCAATGATAATTTCCTCCACTTGCTGCAGGAGGTCGCAGGTCACACCTGAAACTCGTGTCCCAGGGGTAACGTCACCGGAATCCCCGGGTGGGCTTGGATGGGCTGCAGGTGCTTGTGTGAACGATCCGGCTTGTCAGGCCCGCGTGGCCTTGGTCCCTGCCGGCATCATCATGGTGTGATCTTTACATAGATCAGCTTAGAGCATCTCCACCGGTGGGCCTCCAAGTGACCCCCAACGGCTCATTGGGAGTCCGGATACCTAAAAACGTCAGCAGCGGCACCCCCAAAGAGTCGCCCCGAGCAAAATCGTGTCCGGCACACCCGAAGAGGCCTCCAAATTTGGAGGCCCTCTCGGGGGTGCCGGACATGGGTGCGGACATGCTTCAGACAGGGCTGGCCCGCCCGTCATACGCACAGCGCCCCGCCCCGTGTTAACTTGGGCTTGGCAGGAGGCCGCTGCGCCGCGTTTAATGGCGAGGCGACGAGACGGCGGCTCGCCTGTCAGCACGCCTCGCAATAGCGAAGCGACGCCTCGCAATAGCGAAGCGACGCCTCGCAATAACGCCGCGCCCGTTCCCATGGCGCAGACGGAAACGACGCGTGCTGCAGTCGCAGCGGCTGCCCGCGACGGCGCCCTGCGCACGCGTCGTCGGCGTCAATGCGTGGCCAGGCGAACCGGTGGCCGTGTTAATGCAGGCCACCCAACCCCGCTCCTCCGGCCGCCTTTAAAACCCGGCGCGTCGCAGCCCTCCTCTCCCCACACCACCGCTTCTCCCTTCTCCCCTCTCCCAACTCGCCACCAGCAGATCGGCCACCAAGCAAGGCGGCCAACCGCGAGACGCCGGAGGAGCGGGAGCTCCGGCGTCATCACGACTTCCTCTCGGCGGAAAGCGAGCGCCGCGGCCAGCGACGCCGCGAGCAGATGGAGGAACGACGTCGCCGCAACGAGGAGGCGGAGATGGCCAGGGCGTATGAACGCGAACGGTGGCTCGAGGAGGCAGCCAATGCGCCTCCGTACGTCGTGTCGCTGGAGACGGCGCAGCTGTGCAGCCGCCACAGCGTGCCGGTGGAGGGGGACGCGTCTCTACCCGAAGGGTGGACGAGGAACGCCGTCAACGTGCCGGTCGCTCCGCGGCTCAGCGGCAAGGAGCGCGTCGGCTTCATCATGCGGAAGTGGCAGGCGATGTCGTACGAGCAGAAGATCGACCCCAAGTACTCCATCTCGGCGCCCTACTGGCACGCCGTGGTGGACGCGGAGTACGAGGCGCGCTGTGGCGGCGACTTCCTCCCTACCGGCGCGCGGGAACCAAAGCCGGAGTTGTCTGCATCGGACGACGACGACGACGCAGCCGAGGACGACGACGACGACCCCGAGCTGCCCGATGTACCTATAGAAACGGCAGGCGCATCTTGGTCAGCAGCGCCGCCGCCACCAGAGAAGGGGACGCAAGGTGAAGCCGGCGAGGCTTCTGTCGGAGAATGACTCCCACGAAACAGGGATAGTCAAACTCACGAAGAGAGTTCGTGTAAGGGGCTGAACACGTTGGTCAAACAACCCTCAACCTGCACGGCGACGGTGCTCGTCGAGCAAGTGGAGGGACATCACGACAGAGATGAACACCAGCCCGTACCCAGGTTCACGGCCCTCGTGTGGAGGTAACACCGCTACTCCTGCTTGTCTGTATTGCACTGCTTGTAGAGGTTACAGTACAATGAGCTTGCCGAGGGCTCTCTTTTGGCAATGGTGCACACAAGGAAGGGAAGCTATGGTCTTCTTCCTTGCGTGTAAGTGGCTATGCTGGAATGAGGATGCAATCCCTTGCTACGGTGCTGCTCGTCCTCCTTTTATAGGCGCCCCGTGCTCCCTCCCTGCGCTCGCACTATGGTAGGGTTGTCACGTGGCGCAGAAGGTAGAGCGTGGTGCACCGCAGCCCGGTTGTCCATGGACGCGGTCCATGGGCGTAAAGCTGACTCCTGCGGCTGAGTAACCACCGTCCATGCAGGACGGCCAGCTGGGGCCGCAGAGGAACGTGGGGGTGCCCACGGTGACGTTGGCCATGGAGTGTAGCGCCGGCCGGTCCCCTCATCACCAAAGAGGAAACCCTTGTAGTCCGGTGCGGATGGCACAGCTTTGCTGACCCCTTTAATCACCAAAATGGCAACTGCGGCGTCGTCGTCACCGCGCGCAGTGGCGCGCGTCACTCTGCGGCCGCTGCAGAGCCCATGTGCGCTCTGCAGAGGTTGCTTTGCAGCGAAGCGATCTCCACGAGGGCTTGGATGCCCTGTAGAGAATTCGGCGTTGACCTCTCTCCAGGGGAGATTTCCTTGAAGAGGGGGCAGCAGTGGAGAGGGCCTCCGCAGGCCTCTGCTGCCTAAAAAGTCCTCGCGAGGCAATCCGCCTCACGAGGCTCTCCAAGCCGTAGGCTTGGTCCTTAGCGAAAATTCGCCATCAAGTGTCGAGGGCCGTAGAGGACAGGCCCAGCACACCCTGGATTTCACTGGGCCGACAGTAGCCCCCGGGCCCATGATGGGCACGATGTAGTCCGATGGACGCAGGCGAATCGTCATGGGCCCAAATCGTCCGGCTGGCCTGAGACACGTGTAGGGCAGTTACGCTGCATCGACACGTTCTCTTCGGAGATGACGGGCGTAGTGGGGGGCCCCACCACGTCTCGGTAACTGTTCTGAGGGGAATAAAGCCTGCTGCGCCGGTTCAGGCAGCAGTTACTGCATCATTTGCGCGCCCGTCTCCTCGCCCTTGACTTCTGCGCTCCTGTGTCTCCGGCGCTCCTCCTTCTTCATCGAGCTTCTCCGCCGCCCTTCTTTCTTCGACCATGGGCCCCAAGAAGGACAAGGCGGCAATGACGAACGCGCCGGCCGAGGCGCAGCAGGAGGACGAGTTCGCGCCGGCGCTGGTGGGGACTCGCATCCACACGGCGGAGGCGCTGGACAAGATCCGGCCGATGGCCGCAGGCAAGAACAACGACCACGGCGCCACTGTTCTCAAGGCGGCGCGCTTTGGCAAGCTCGCGGCGGGGCTGTACCCCATTTTCTTCCAGACCATTTTCGCTGGTTTGGTGCCGCCATTTTCCCCCTTCCTGGAGGAGGTTTTGGCCTTCTATCAGATCCAACTTCTGCATCTGCATCCCAACTCCATCTTGATCCTCGCCATCTTCGCATATCTTTGCGAGGCGTATTTGGGGGTGATGCCATCCGTGGCCTTCTTCCGGAGCTTCTACGCGCTCCGCTCCACGGCGCCTGGCGAGCGGTCTGGTTGTGTGTCCTTCCGCATCGCGGATGGGATGGGAGGCATCTACATCCCCATGTCCTCCCCGGCGTCGTAGCTTCCATAATGGGCATCCTCTTCACCGCCCCGGAGGTTCCTGTGCCGCGCAGTGAGCTCGCGAAACCACTCCATCAGATTACTCCGAAGAAGCGCCTCGCGATCCTGGAGCTGATGCCGGAGTTCACCCCTCAGGGCCTGGCTGGGGAGGAGAAGAAGGAGGACGCGGCGCCCGTGGTGGAAGAGGACTGGGCCTCGGAGTCACCCGTCGCATCTGACGCCGATCTGGGCGTCACCTGTGGAGGGGCGAATCCCTCGGCAGGGGAGGCGAGCTCTTCGAGACCTGCTCCTCCTGAGGGAGAAGTTTTGGAGATTTCGTCCAGCGGGGACGACGATTTCCTGGTGGCCCCTTCGCGCCAGGTCGCGGAGGGGGAGGAAGACAGCGATGAGGAGGCCGTAGCGGGACGCTGCGATCCCCGCTCCAAGGCCTTTCACGACAGGGCGGCCAAGAGCCCAGTGGGCACCCCTCTCAAGAGGAAAGCTGAGACTGCTCCTGAGGGGCCCGGCTCTGGAGCTGCTTCGTCGAGGTCGTGGCGGTCGTCCACTACGATGTGGGTCGACTCACGCGCCAAGTCATCTGGGTAAGCATTGGCACCTGTTTTCGCATCTTTCGAGAGTTTTCCTGCTCCCCTCTTGATGGCCTTCATTGTTTGTTCGTTAGGGATTTGGTGACGGCGAAACGCCGGAGGCTCCGCAAGGCCGCGGAGGTCCGGGGCCTTGCCTCGGCAACCGTCGAGGAGCCTGTAGAGCCCTCAGCTGAAGAGGTTGCTAAGCCCGTAGTGACCGAGGCCTCGGAGCCGGTGGCGGAGGAGGCCACGAAGCCTGTGGCGGAGGAAGCCGTAGGGCATGTGGTGGTTGCACCTCTGGCCGGAGCAGCTACTTCGTCTTCTACCGCGGAGGTGCGCCCCGAGGAGGAGGCGGTGGTGCGGACACCAACACCACCACGTCCCGTCACTCCACCAGAGCGGCAAGAGGAGGTCGCCGCGGAGAAAATGGGGAGTGGCTCGCCGGCGAAGGGAGGCGCCGACGTTGAGATGGGGGAGAATATTCCTCCGCCGCCCCAAGGCACCGACGCCGCGATGGAGGAAAACGTCCCTCCGCCGCCCCCGCCTAACGCAGATGCTGAGGGGGCGGCGGCTTCTTCTGAGGTCGCAGCGGGCTCGGCGGCGGCGGACCCCACGGTGGCTGGGCAATCTTCCCCAGCCCCTGAAGCTCGAGAGGAGGCGCCGGTTGAAGACGACGGTGCTGGAGCCCATGGCCCCAATGACGGAGAGGGCTCGCTTCACAGCCCCCAGGCCAAGGTTGACCCGGGCCCAAGCTTGGAGACTCCCACCCTCGAAACTAGTGCGCACGAGGGAGCCTCCATGTCTCGTAGGAGTTCGCGGGCTCTGGTCCTGGGTGGCAAGAGCTGGAGCGGTGCTCGCCGCAGCTCTACCTTCTGCCTGGCGAGGGGTGCACTGGATGGGCTGGAGGCCCAACTCGCTCTCGAGGAGGCCGAGCTCGCCAGAGAGTATGATGAACTTGAGAGGGCATGGACCCGCTTCTTCGAGGTCGTGGAGCAACGCCGCCACGACAACGAGGCCATGCAGGCGCAGCGAGAGGAGGCGCTGCGCTTCGCCAAGGAGGTCCGCGAGAGCGCGGTTCGCGAGGCTCAAGAGACCCTGGAGCCACTCCAGGCAGAGCGCCAGGCCGCTGCAGGAGATCGCGAGGCGGCCGCGGCGGAGCGCCAAGCCGCTGCCTCAGAGCGCGCAACCCTCGAGACCACGCTAGCCGCTCAGCGCCAAGAGCTTGCCGACCGCGAGGGGAAATTTGCTGCGGAGTCGGAGGCTACGCGGAAGTCTTTGGACCAACACCGCGTGTCCTTGGATGCCCGTGAGCAAGTACTGGCGGCGCGCGAAGCGGAGGTGCTCAAACGCGAGGAGCAGCAACAGCAGGCTGACAAGGAGCTGTCCACGCAGCGCACAGATCTTGAGGCGCGGGAGGGCAATCTGGCCGAGGCCATAGGCAAGCATGACAAGGAGGTGGCCAGGCACAAAAAGCTTGTAGAGAAGTCCAACCGAAAGCTCGCCGCGAGGAAGGAAGAGGCTGAGAAGGATGCCGCCGCCAAGCAGAAAGAATATCGCTCCGCCGTCGCCGAAGAATATGCCGGGAAGTTCAGGAAGCAGGAGGACCGCTTCAAGAAGAAACGCGCGGATGACAATGCCCGCATTGTTCAACTGGAGCACCAGAACGCCAACCTGAACTCCCAGGTGAGGCGCGCCAGGGACGGTCGTCGCCGCGCGGAAGAGGCTCGCGAACGTGCAGATCAAGACCTCGCCTCCCTGATGGCTGATATGAGGGAGCTGAACGCGCAGGTGGGCCCTGCTGTGGAGCGTGCTGCAGAGGCTGAGCACAGCGTGCAGGCGGCGTGGGTCCTGACGCAGCAGCGGGAGCGCGTGTTCAAGTCCTTGGTGACCCGGGGGAACACTCTCGCGGGGCAGCTAGGAGTGGATGCTCCTGTTGTTCCCGTCAATGGGAACGCTGACGCCGCCACATACCTCGCCTACTTCGATCAGCTCTTCACTGTGCTCGAGGGCCCTGTGGCGGAAGCTCTTGACCGTGGCGATCGATCGCGTCTTCGCCAACCTCCAGCGCCTTCAACCCGGCTTCGATTATGAGTCAGTGACCGAGCCCGTCGAGGGGACCAAGCCTGGGAGCTCTCCAACTTGGTTCGAGAAGAAGTCAACGATTACGTCGACCGCTTCAAGAGGGTTGAGGCGGAGCAGGCCGCTGAGGAGGATGAAGGCGCCGAAGAAGAGAAGGCTGAAGAGGACGGCGATGGTGAACCCTCTGCCTAGGCCACTCCTGCAACAAGATGCGCTTGGCGCGAATTATCTTTGTTTTAAGACTTGTTTTAAACCATTCTGGCTTGTAAGATACTTTGATCGTATGCAAACATGTGTGTGTGTGCCCCTCGAAGGGCCTTTTATCCCTGTTCCATGTCTTTCTTCGCTCTACGTCGTCAGGACCCATCTCTTTGCGCTATGACACCGCCGCTGCGGTATGCCGGAGCGTGACTCGGCAAGGCCGGGGGGTTTTAAGGCTTGGAGAGGTAAGGGCTCTCGAGTCGCGGTGCTCGAGGGCCCCCTTTGACGCACAAGCAGTCCATGGAGTGTGAGAGAGAAAAAACCGCTCGAGGGACGACAGGTGCTTGTGAGAGGGAGAAAAACTCCTGAGGGGCGCGAGCGCTAGACTTAGCTTGGCGAGACTTTGGCCTCGTAGAGGGCGTTGGCTTCCCTGATGGTGTGCTCCCCTCCAGGGGTCGGAGCGTGACTTCTCGACCTTGGGGAGGACTCTTGTTCCCTGTATTGGTTAGAGAGGCAAACCCAAAGCATGCACATGATAGTAAACACTCATGCGCGCTTATAGGCTTCCTCATGAGTATCTCGCGAGGAGAGTAAGTACCAAGGTCCTTTGGTGAGGTGGCGTGTTTTGGGAGCAAGCCCATGGGCCAGAGCTCTTTGGGAGGTAACAGGCGTGAGAGCGTGCTCACGTGTTAGAGCTCGGATCCTTTGGATTTTGCGGTGCTGTTGGGGTGCTCTTGAGGCACAGTCACCGTACTCAGTCCCCGCTCGCGAGGTGCGCATGGGGAAGAATATGAGCGCGAAATGAACTAAGATGATGAAAAGTAAAAACTCACCACCAAAATATTACATAGCGGCGCCTCAGCGCAATGTTTCATTGAGAAACGAATTGGTTCATTACACTTGGTGTTACCAAGATAAAGTTTTCCATGTCGAGGCATGGGGACCACATTCAGTGGCTGAGACTCTTCACGGCCTGCGGCGGCACGTAATCAGGAGAGCTCGAGGGGCTGGCCCTCGGGAGGAGAAGCTTTTGTGAAGCTTGGAGGTGAAGTTGTGTGCTTCCCTCTAGAGACAAAAAATGTCTGGTGTGACTATGATCACGGGTAGAACTTGCGTAGATGCGCGATGTTCCATGGATTCTTGACCGGGATGCCGTCCTCCGTTTCGAGGCGTACCGCGCCAGGCCTGGCGATGTGTGAGACCCTGTAGGGGCCTTCCCACATTGGCGAGAGCTTGTGGAGACCTTCCTCCTGAGGACGAGGTCGCCTGTCTCGAGAGTGCGCGGACGTATGTGGCGGCTGTGGTAGCGTCGCAGGTCTTGCTGGTACTTGGCTGCCCTGAGGGCGGCACGGCGGCGCAACCCGTCAAGGAGCAGCAGGTCGTCGCTGTGGAGGTCTGCTTGATCGTCCTCGTTGAAGGCAAGGACCCGTGCGGATCCATGCTTGATCTATGTGGGGAGGACTGCTTCAGCTCCATACACGAGGCAAATGGCGTCTCACCAGTGGGCTTCGTGGGGTTCGTGCGGATGGACCAGAGCACGGACGGGAGTTCGTCTATCCAGCCCTTGCCGTAGCCCTTCAGGCGATTGAAGCTTCTTGTCTTGAGGCCCTTGAGGACCTCAGCATTTGCTCGCTCGGCTTGGCCGTTGCTCTGTGGGTGAGCCACCGAGGCAAAGCAGAGCTTGGTGCCGAGGCTCTCGCAGTAGGCCCTGAAGATGCCGCTGGTGAATTGTGAGCCATTGTCGGTGATGATGCGATTAGGCACACCAAAGCGGCAGAGGAAGCGGTAGCCCCCTTGTGATCTTGAATTTAACTGCTGCCCTGGCTGGTATGCTGCGCACTGCTTCAACCTCTGCCCACTTGGTGAACTTGTCGACTGCCACGAAGAGGAAGCGGTAGCCCCCTTGTGATCTTGGGAAGGGTCCCAAGATGTCTAGCCCCCAGACCGCGAAAGGCCACGAGAGCGAGATGGTTTGGAGTCCCAGTGCAGGCTGATGGACTTGCTTGGCGTGGAATTGGCACGCATCGCAAGACTGGACGATGGTGGTGGCATCTTGGAGCACTTGGGGCCAGTAGAAACCGCTCCTGAAGACCTTGCCTGCCAGGGTGCGTGCAGAGGAATGGTGGCCACACTCTCCACTGTGAATGTCTCTGATCAGCATGCGGCCTTCCTCGGGGGGGACGCACTTGAGTGCAATTCCATTTGGGCGCTTGCGGTACAGGTCTCCCTCGAGGATGTAGTATGACTTGGCTTGTCGAGCCACTTGCTCCGCCTCCGCGTCCTCTTCAGGAGGACTCCCTTCAGCATGTAGTCTTTGAGTTCGTCAACCCAGCCTGTCTCTTGATGCACCATAGCCAGCAGCAGACGCTCCCCTGAGGATGGACCGCAGTTGAGGATGGACCACAGTTCTTCAGGCCAAAAGGCATGCAAGTATAGCAATACACACCACAAGGGGTGAGAAATGCTGTTTTCTCCTCGTCTTCCTTGGCCATTTTGATCTGGTGGTAGCCTGAGAAGGCATCCAGGAAACAGAGGAGATCACAGCCGGCGGTGAAGTCCACAATCTGGTCTATCCTTGGCATGGGGTATGGATCCTTGGGGCAGGCCATGTTTACGTCTGTGTAATCGATGCAGAGCCGGCCTCCTCCATTGGGTTTTGGGACAACCACACCGTTGGAGAGCCAAGTGGGATGGGCAACTTCTCGAATGATGTCTGCAGCTTTCAGCTTCTCTACTTCTTTGATGATGAACGCTTGCTTCTCGGGGGCTTGTTTCCGCGCTTTTTGCTTTACAGGGCGTGCGTCTGGACACACGGCTAAGTGGTGCTCGATCACCTCCCTTGGTACACCGGACATTTCTGACGGGGTCCATGCAAACATGTCAGAGTTTGCCCGAAGGAAGGCGACGAGCGCGCTTTACTATTTGGGAGGCAGGCCAGCGCCTATGGTGACGCTAGCCCCCGAGCCCTCAGCCCCCGAGCCACTGGTGCTCAGCGACACTTTCTTTGTAGATGCTTGCTCTTGAGTGAACAGTTGTTTCTTCTTCTTGGGCCTCTCGAGAGGCTCCATGTCCTCGTCTGCGGGGAATGCCATGGCAGCGGCCTTGTAGGCGATCTCGACAGCGCGCGTGGCGTCCTGTACGTGACCACGTATGGTGATGGTGCCACCGCTGCCAGGGATCTTGACCATGTTGTAGGCGTGGTGCGTGACGGCCATGAACTTCGCGAGGGCGGGGTAGCCGAGGATGGCATTGTAGGGCAGGCCAATGTGCGCGATGTCGAAGTCAATTAGCTCGGTGCGGTAGTTCTCCTGCGTGCCAAAAGTGACCGCGAGCCTCACTTGTCCCAGAGGCGAGATTGAGCCGCTGGTGACCCCGGTGAAGGGCCTGGAGGGCATGAGCCGCTCGTAGGGCACTTGGAGCGTCTCGAAGGTCTCGACAGAGATGACGTTCAGGCCTGCACCCCCATCAATGAGCGTCTTGCCGACGGCGATGTTGTTGATGGTGGGGGTGCACACCAACGGGAGGGTGCCCACAGTCTTTGTAGACTTGGGGTGATCCTTGGCGTCGAAGGCGATGGTGTACTGGGACCACTTGAGGGGGCGGGACGTCTCGACCCCGGGAAGCGCTGCGTTGAGCTCGCGAGCGAACTGCTTGAACTGGTTGTTCGACTTGGGCGCCTGGGATCCGCCGAGGATGCAAGCCATGGCACCCTTGGGGGCCTGGTAGCCTCCGGGCTCTTCGTCGGGAAGATTGTTGTTTTTCTCGGCGGCATTCGCCTGAGTTCCCTGAGGCCTCTTGTCGTGGTGGGATCACGGCAGATGCCATAGGTATGGCTAAGATGGGGCCGAATGGTCGTTGGGGGAATCCGGGGAGGGTTTATGCACTCAAGAAGTGCACACGCAAGAACACGCAAGAACACGAACGAAGAACCAAGAAAGCAAGAACACAAAGCACACCACGATGTACCCTGCTTCGGGGCCCTCTTGTGGAGGTAACACCCCTACTGCAGCACTATCCTAGCCAGTGTATAGCTCAGAGTGACAAGTACAAGCTGCTCCTCGAGCTGTATGACGCTACAAAGGTGAGAACTCGAGGTAGAAGATGGAGCTAGACGGGAGGAAGAAGGCACTCCGAGCTGAGTCCGAGGTGTTTCCGGGGTGTTCCGAGCTTCTCTCTCTCTCTCTCTTTCTCTCTTGATCAACTAGTTCCAGCGCGGGGGGGGTCTCTCTTTCGATCTTGGATCCTCTCTGCAGGAGGGGGTGAAGCCCACTATATAGGCCAGCCGGGTTACCATTGTGCCCCTCGCAGAACACTGTTGCCATGCCTCTGCAACGGTCACCACCGTACCACCGTACCTCGGTCAGGGACAAGACGTGGCTTGCCCATCTCCTGTAGCCTAACGGCAGAACTAGCATGTCCCCTCTGACCGAGACAGGACGTGGCCTGGCAGAGCTACCTCGTAGCCTTTTCCCAGACCTCGCGTAGTCAGCGATCAGAGACGTGCAGGCCCGCCGAACCCGGAGCACGCCTCTGCCATGCTCCTTGACAGACGCTCCCGTGTCAGGCGCTCTTGTACCCGGCTGGAAGTGACAGGAGCATTGACTCCTGCCCGACCTACAGCCCACCACCTCGGTTAGCTCGGCACGGATGTGACGGGCTCCGTACCTCGGGTCTTGCGCTTAATCTCCTTTACCAGGTCGGATCTTACTTCCTCCCCACAGCTTCTCCTGCACTCACAACACAAACCACTGCACTGAGGTAGTTAGGTCGGCTGAACATAGCTCGGACAGTGAACCTCGGCCCTGGCCAACAGTATACCTCGGATCCCTTGGGCCAAAATAGGTCGGCCTGTACTCTCCAGGTCAAGATGAAGCTCGGAACTTCCCAGGCCCAAACAGGTCGGCCCTTTCCGTACCTCGGCACAACTTCGAACACCACCTTATGCCAAGCCTTGACCCTACCCGGGGATACTCCCCCGACATTAGTCCCCGAAGCTGGTGCGGTCCTACGACCTCGGAAGGAGGGCCGTAGCAGGTTCAAAACAAGCATCACACCACCTCCTAAACCGACCTCCAACATAGTCACGCCGAGGTACCTCCCACACACCACCATCCAATCCGAGGTAGATATGCGAACTGAACTCTCCGAGCTATCTGACTCAGCACCATCTTGCCTCAAGATTTTCCGAGGCACGTGGCGAAGAATCTCTGCCCGGGCTTCGGAATCCGGACCTCTGAAAACCAGGTTCTGACCACACGCCGCCCTCGTCAGCCGGACCCACCGAACAGCGCACCTGCGCACTCAAGTACTTGACCGCCCCGACCCCTCGATTCTCGCGCTGACCAGCGCAGGAAATCCGGGGTAGGCGGTTGCCACCCTGCGGCCCACGATGTGGCCGATCGTGCGGCCACAAACCGCGTAACCGTGCGCCCACCCGCACACGATCCCGCGCCTTCCCGATAACCGCGCGGTAGTGGCGCAGTTAATGCGTGCAGTTACCGCACGCGGCTATAAGTAGGGCCCCACGGGCAACTTCGCCATCTTCTTCCTCCTTCAGTCGCCGTCTCGCCTCCATCGCAACCAGTGCCGCCGCTTCCAGTTGAGAAGAAACGCGTTCCCGCCGCCGCCGACGAGCAGCTCCTTCGTCGCCGCTGCGACCGCGTCACCGGCGCCGCCCTTCAGCACCTCGTTTTCACGGTATGCACTCCCTTTCTTGATACCCTAGGCATTGCCCTAGGTTTCTTCCTCTTCGCGCTTTGGTTCTTCATATGTTCTTGAATAAAATCTATTTACCTCCTCCGGTAGATCTTACTCGCATACTTTTTTGGGTAGAAATGAGTTTCATACCTCGGATGATGCTCGCCTAGCATAGATATGCCTCTATATACATTAGATAGCCGTCCAACTCCTCCTGAGTTAGCCAGATATAGCCTTAGATTCCAGATTTACTTTTTCTTTGCTAAACTTCTGTGCATTCTGCAGATTGATTCTGCCGAGATGTCTCCTCCTGAGACTTCGGAACAAACCGAGGTTCCAGACCTCGAACTGGAGGTCGGAGAACGAGCCGGCTGGGAAGGTTCGGATGTAACTCCGGACGAAATCCAGTGGCTCAGGGCGACTCGGCGGATTCCCGCCGGGGTAGAGTGTCGCCTGCCAGAGGGCGAACTCGAGCCTCAAGTCAAGGAAGGGGAACGGGTGGTCTTCGTCGCGCACTTCCAGCGCGGCTTCGGACTGCCCGTTAGTGATTTCTTCCGGAGCTTCCTCGACAAGTTCGGACTCCAGGTTCATCACCTCCCCGCCAACGCCATCACCACTCTCTCCTGCATCGTTTCCTTCTCTGAGGGATACCTCGGCCTCAAAGCCACGGTAGACCTCTTTTCTCGCTACTTCCAACTTAAGCGGCAAGTGATCCCGGATCCGAAAAACAAGGATCTGCCCAAGCTACTAACCGCCTGCGGAGCAGCCATCGTAGCTCCTCGCCGAAACTCCATCTTCCCACGTATCGCTACCCGGACACCGTTCGCAAGTGGCTCCGGACGTGGTTTTACGTGAAGAACTCCGGCGAAGAGGACTTCCTCAACCTGCCGGCGTTTAACCTCAGCCCTCCTACAGAACCGCTCAACTGGGACTACACTCCCCTCACGCGGCGAAATCAAGTCCATCCATGGGTATGTTGCGAAATGGCAGGACCCGGAGGACCCTGCGAACGACGGGAAAGTCCTGACGGCTGACGATCTGGCCTGCACATTCGTGAAGCGCAGGGTCTCCCCTCTCCAGGCGAGGACTCACAAGATCTGCCACATGAGCGGTCTTTATGATCCAACCCGCCATACGCACGTTGCACTGGACAACGCCGCGGTAGCTCGGCGAGTCCGAGCTATCACCAAGTCCAAGATCTCTGACGCTTGGACATGGGGAAGGGAACCCCACTACAGGACCAAGCCACCAAAACAGGTACGCTGTTCCGACGTTTTCTTCGGTACTCCTTTACCACCGAGGTCTTGCTACCGACGTTCATCTTGACCATTTTCTTCCTAACTCCTTTTCATATGTCTGCCATATAGCTGTTCTCCCGCCAGACCGCCGAGGATGGAGTCCATCCTGCGGACCACTTCGGCAAGGATCTCCCTGTCGAGGACCCACCATCCAACGTGGATCCTGACAACGAGGATTACATGCCCATTGCCTCGGCCCGCGTCACCACCGCGGGTAAGCCTCAAGCACAAGCTTCAGTTCAAGAGATTTCGGATGACGAGGAGGGATTTCTCGTCATGGAACCAATAAACGCGGTACCTATCTCCTGCCTTCCTCACCTTCCGAACTTTACTCCAGCAACCAGCCGGAAACGCGCTGGTGCCGCAACTTCGGCCGCCGAACCATCCGCCACTGGAGCCTCCGGACCCACTGAGGCTCCGGTCAAGAGACGTCGGCTGAAGAAGTCCGGAAATCCTCCTCATGCCCGAGGGGGCAAGAGGTTTCCTACCTCGGATGGGTAATGCTTTGCCTATAGCCAACATGTTTGTTGCTTAAACATATTACCTCGGTATTAACACTTAACCATCTTCCCTTCGTTGCAGTGACCCCATAGACGTGGATCAGGAGGTATCCTCCATGACTGCACCCGTTGGTGCCTCTGAAGCCACGCCCACCCCGACGAACTCTCGCCCCGGATCTCCTCCACCGAGGTCTGGCCCGGCCTTGGAGAAATCTGCCCCTACCCGAGGTCAGACTTCTCCGCGTCCTCAAACGGATGCGGGGACCAATCGCGCCAGAACTCCGGCTACCGCCTTGCCGGAGCCTCGACTCTCCCCCCGCAGCCAGACTGCCCGCAACCAACAGCAGCAACAACAAAGCATCAGCAGAAGCAACAGCAGAAGCAACAGCCCAAGCAGCAGCCCAAGCAACAGCCCCAAAAACCAGTTCGCCAGACTACCTTGCCGTTGGAGAAGGCAAGGAGAAAGAGAAAGAGACGGTGAAGTCTAAGGTCACCCCCAAACCAACATCTGGGTCTGGCACCCTGACTATCTCTTCTCCTTCAAGGATGCAACCGAGGTCTCCTCCCCCGGTGACACGCCGAATTCCTCCATTCGCCGCACCCGTTGATGAGACTGCCCTCCGGCCGAAGAATATGCTCGGAGGGCATCTCTTATATTGGATAACCGGCCTGCTTCAAGCTCCGAGGCTGCTTTGGCCTTGGAGGCCTCGGTTAGGGGCATCGAGCAGGGCGGACCGTGGGGATATCCTCCTCTGCGCACTGACAGTGACCAGAGCCTCGGCTCCTTGGAACACTACAATGCAGACTGGAATTCTGCAGACGAGGTCTCCTCGGCCTCCCTAGCTGCTCCGGTGGCTGAGCATCCTGCGGGAAACAGCGCCTGCGGCCGAAGCGTATACGATACAAACGCTGCCCTGCGTGCTGCTCAAAACATCGACGTAAGTCCTATTCTCTTTACTTTCATGCAGTATCTCATCTAATATCCACCATTCCCAGTCCCCGAGATTCGAGGTAAACTATTGACGCTCCGCCGGAGTTAAAATTGTTTGGCTTGAATCTCAACTTTCAATTTTCATCCGACGTATCCAAACCATTTTACCTTACTTAGCATGCACCTCGGGTACGAGTCCCCGAGACTCCTGTCGAGGCATACCCCGGCAACATTTTCCCAATGATTTGACTCCGAGTCCCCGAGACTCTTGTCGAGGTATAGCCTTTCTAACCGAGCTATGTTTTTCTTCCTTGCAGAATACTATGAACGTCCGCACGGACATCTTTCCATACCCTCTGTTTGACCACAAGAAACTCCACGACGAGCACAAGGCCGTCCTTGCAGAAAAGAACTCTTTGGACGAAGCTCCAAGAAAAAGCCGAAGTAGCTCGTCTGGTAAAGGAACTGAAGCGCATCACTGAGCTGCGGACGTCGAAAAAGAGCAGCTGCAGGCGGAAAAGGCCAGTGTTGTTGAAACAGAGAAGAAACTTCGGGAGGATGCCGCCAAGGAACATGAGAATGCGCTCCAGTTAGCCGAGGCCCGCGCCACCGACCGAGCTTATGAAGCCCTTCAAGCTTCGGTTAACCAGCTCCTCCCGACGCTGGAACGCATCAACCAAGAAATGGACGGTAAGCTTCTTGCCCCCCTTATCCTTGCTTTGTCCTCAACAGTACTGGCTCTTTGCCGAACTGTTTCTTTCATTATTAACAGGCTATCCTTCTGCAGAGCACTTCACCTACACCCAAATCTCGGCCGCAATATCACTGCTCAGCACAGGAAGAGGCGTAACGAGACGAACCCCGTCTGGACCATTGAGGACCACATCGTGGCCATCAAAGCTCGGATCCATCCCTTGAAAACCATTGGGTCCGAACTCCTCGATGCAGGTGTGTCTGCTTTCCGAGCCTTGTGGCCTCTTGCCGATGCTCCCAATACTACGCCTGAGCTCGCCGCCAAGCTTCGTGAAGCCGAAAAAGATTCGAGAGTGGCGCTCATCTTCAGCTCGCGCTGGAGCTGATGCCGCTCTCAAATTCATCATGACTTGGTGCGAGAAGATCGACCTCGAAAAGATGGACACTCTTCGCCGAGGCTCGCCTGGTCCCGGACCCAATCCTCATCGCGCGCGAAAAGATGGCCCTTCTTCGCTGGATATGCCAACACCAAGAACTTGAGCGAGGGAGACACCTACTCCGACGCCGAAGATGACGAGCCAGAAGAGGATGAATACGAAACAGAATCCGACGTCGAAGCCGAGCAAGGTGACGATGGTGACACCCGCGAAGCAGAAACCGAGGCTTCTCCACAACCTGGTGCCGAGGTTACTGCCGACGTTGCCAGCACCTCCCAGGCTACCTCGGCTCCGGACGAAATCCCTGCTGCATCGGCTGCTGCCGACGTAATTCCTGATGCCTCGACCTGAACTTATGCTTGGCCAAAAAACTTCATTAAATCCCCGGTATGCCGGGACGCAGATGTAATCAAACTTAAGTAGTTCCTTTTGCTACCTCTGTTACTATCATGCTTATTCGAACCATGCTTTTCTAAGCTTTACGTCGAATCCTTTTGAATGATTGCTCGAGTTTACTTTCGTGTTTACTATATTTGGCATTCTTTGCTCTTGTCTGCCATTCTGGCGTTCGACAGTCGAGTCACAAGATTGTTGTTCATAGCATACAGTACTTGGTAAATTCCGAGGTATGTTTCAAAGTCATCCGACATAAACGAAAGGTAAAGACAGGGGTTAGTAAACGACACATGCCGAACTATATTTTGGACCGAGTCCCCGAGTTCATTTTCATGTCTCCCACGTTTTTTCCTCTTTGCTCTTGACTACCTTTTAGGCAGATGCCAGTCGAGTCACAAGATTAGTTTCATAGCACACATTACTTGAAGTTTGAGACGAGGTTCAAAATAGTTCGGCATATGAACGAAACTGACAAACAGAGATAAAACATAAGCACAAGAGCGAGGCAGTCCCCGAGCTTTAACCTCGGAGTGCCGACATTTTTATTAAGGATTAACCGAGGTACATACATTGCGCCTTTCATGAGTAGAAAGGTCGGAGTAGAGCTACGTTCCATGGTCGCCTGACCTCTGACCCGGGGTTGTCCAGCCCATCTTCCCTTGGTTCCTGCGCATCTATAAGATAGTAGGAATCATTGAGCAGAGCTCGGCTCACAACGAACGGTCCCTCCCATGGAGGTGACAACTTGTGCCGGCCTTTCTTGCGCTGCACCAACCTCAGCACCAAATCTCCCTCGTGAAACACACGAGGGTTGATACTCCGGCTATGATAACGTCGGAGACCTTGCTGGTAAATTGCTGACCGAGATGAGGCCAATTCTCTCGCTTCCTCAAGCAGATCTACTGCATCCTCCCGAGCCTCTTTTGCCTCGGCTTCAGTGTACATTGCCACTCTGGGCGCATCATATTCGATGTCAGTGGGTAGCATAGCTTCTGCCCCATAGACCATAAAAAATGGCGTATAGCCAGTTGATCGATTTGGCGTGGTCCTTAGACCCCACAGTACTGCTGGTATCTCATCTATCCAACACCCCGGCGTTTTCAGCAGTGGTTCAATGAGCCGAGCCTTGATGCCGGCCAACACTAGAGCATTTGATCTTTCCACTTGTCCATTAGACTCCGGGTGTGCCACCGAGGCTATGTCCAGCCGGATTCCCTTGTTCATGCAAAACCGAGCGAACTCTCCAACAGCAAAGTTAGTGCCGTTGTCCGAGATAATGCTATGGGGGTAGCCATATCGCAGAATAATCTCCTTCAAGAAAGTCACTGCTGAATGACCATCCAACTTCCGGATTGGTTTCACCTCGATCCACTTGGTGAACTTGTCCACCATCACCAATATGTGTGTCATGTTACCTCGGGCTGGTTTGAACTCTCCCACCATATCCAAACACCATACCGCAAACGGCCAAGTGATAGGAATTGTTTTGAGCGCCGAGCTGGCATATGCGTTTGCTTGGCAAACCTTTGGCATCCTTCACATCTCCGGACTATGGCCTCTGCATCAGCAAGAGCAGTGGGCCAATAGAACCCATGCCTAAACACCTTGGCCACCAGAGCTCTTGTGCTGCAATGATGACCACATCTCCTTGGTGGATCTCCAAAAGCATCTCCTTGCCTTCAGCTGGCTCAACACACCGTTGCAACACCTCGGTTACGCTTCTTTTATAGAGCTCCTTGTTGATGATGGTGTACGCCTTGGCCCTCCTTTGAATCCTCCTAGCCTCGGTTGTGTCACTTGGCGTGCTTCCCTCCGTTATGAACTTCATAATTTGCTCCGCCCACTCCGGCACCGGGTGCAAAGGAAAAAGTTCCTCATCCACCTCCATTGGCTCGGCCACCATAATCTCCTCCATTATTTCCTCCACCATCCTGCGACCAGTCCCCGAGTCTGGATGAGCAGTCCCCGAGGTTTGGTGTGCAGTCCCCGAGCTCTGCCACGCAGTCCCCGGGTCCGACCAAACGCATCCGACGTCTACCTCCATTGGAACAGGTCCGGGCTCTTGCTCCGCCGGGATGAAAATAGATTCGGATTCAGGAGAAGGTTTGATTGAAGGAGTTCTCAAGTGATTCAGGGCTACCCCTGGTGGTACTGCCTCTTTTGATGAACCGAGCTTTGACAACACGTCGGCAGCATCATTTTCTGCCCGAGGTATATGCCTGTACTCACACCCTTCAAAGAACCCGGATATCTTTTGCACATGGAACCGATATAACGCCATGTTGGCATCCAGAGCATCCCAAGTTCCAGAAGATTGTTGCACCACCAGGTCGGAATCGCCGAAGCACTCTACACGCCGGATACCGATCTCCTTTGCCACCTTGAGGCCATGGATTAAGGCCTCATACTCCGCCACATTGTTTGATGCTGAGAAATGAATCTGCAGCACGTACTTCAGCTGATCTTGCTTTGGCGAGGTGAGGACTATTCCAGCCCCCAGCCCGATCTTTGTTTTGGACCCATCAAAATGCATTTTCCAATAATTATAGTCCGGCCTGGGTGGCTCATACTGCATCTCGGCCCAATCACAAAAGAAGTCCGGCAACGCCTGGGATTTAATTGCGTCTCTTCTCTCATAATGTGGTGCATATGGAGACACCTCAATCGCCCATTTGGCAACTCGGCCAGTTGCATCTTTGCACCCGATGATCTCCGAGATTGGAGCTTCGCACACCACCGTCATGGGATGCTCCTGGAAATAATGCTTCAACTTCTTGACCGCCAGGTAAACACCATACGTCATCTTCTGGTAGTGAGGATAGTTCTGCTTCGAGGTAGAGATCACCTCGCTCAAGTAATACACCGGTCTCTGCACCGACCTGCCACCTTCTTCGCGCTCCACCACCACTGCCACACTTACAACTCGGTTTGTGGCCGCAATGTAAAGTAACATCGGCTCATTGTGCAATGGTGACGCCAACACCGGGGCAGTGGACAACATCTTTTTCAGCTCACCAAACGCCACGTCGGCCTGCGGGGTCCATGTAAACCCGGTACTTTTCTTCATGAGCTGGTACAAAGGCAATGCTTTTTCTCCTAGCCGAGCTACAAATCGGCTCAACGAGGCTAGGCACCCTGTGAACTTCTGCACATCTTTCAAACACTTCGGTAACTTCATGCTCTCAATAGCTCGGATTTTGGCCGGGTTACCTCGATACCTCGGCTAGACACCAGGAATCCGAGCAACTTTCCAGCCGGGACACCAAAGGTGCACTTGTCCGGGTTAAGCTTCAACCGATACTTTCTCAAATTCACAAATGTCTCCTCGAGATCCTCGAGGAGAGTATGTTTCTCCTTAGTTTTGATGACAATATCGTCGACATACACTTGCACATTTTTGCCCATCTGAGAGTGCAGGCATTTCTGCATACACCTCTGATAAGTTGCCCCGGCATTTCTCAGACCAAAACACATGACACGATAGCAATACGCCCCATACGGGGTAATAAAAGCAGTCTTTATTTGATCCTTTGGGTTCAGTGGTATCTGGTGAAAACCAGAGTACGCATCGATAAAAGATAACAGTTCACAACCAGCAGTGGAATCGATCACTTGATCAATCCGAGGTAATGGAAACGGATCTTTTGGGCACGCCTTGTTGAGGTTAGTGAAGTCAATGCACATGCGCCACACCTTGACCACGGCTGGCTCGTCTTTCTTCTTTTCCACCAAGACCGGATTGGATATCCAGTCCGGATGCAGTACCTCCATTATGAACCCGGCTGCAAGCAACTTAGCCAGCTCGTCCAGCACCACTTGTCTCCGGTCGTCTGAGAGACGACGGGTCGGTTGCCTCACCGGTTTCACCTCTGGCCTAACAAATAAAGAGTGCTCTGCCAACTCCCTCGGAACACCTGGCAGGTCCTTAGCCGACCATGCAAAGATATCCCGATTCTCACGGAGGAAGTGACAGAGCTCGCCTTCCTATTTCTCGCCTAGCCCGGTCCCAATGATGGCCACATGCTCTGGGTGCTCCGGGTCAATGGGGATTTCTTGGTCTCCTTGGGTACCTCGAACGCCGCAGTTGAGTCCGGGCTCATCAGTCCGGACAGGCCGAGCTGTGTTGACTGCGCCATTGCCACCACTTGATGCAGCTTCTTCTTCTCGCTGCGATCACCAAAGACTCGGCTAGGTTAGATCCCGCCGAGGCACACTGAATGCTCGCTTGTAGTCACCCGAGATGGATATGATCCATTAGGCCCTGGCATTTTCATCTTCAGGTATGCAACATGGGTGGAAATCATGAACTTGGCCAAAGCCGGCCTTCCAAGCAGTGCATGGTATGCACTCTCCAAGTCCACCACCTCGAACTCGATACTCTCAACTCGGCAATTTTCCTTGGTTCCAAATGCTACATCCACCCATATCTTGCCCATGGGTGCACAGGAAACGCCGGGCACAATCCCATGAAAAGTACAACTGCTTGGCATCAACTGATTAGGCGAGATGCCCAATTTCACCATTGTGTCTCGGTACATGATGTTGATGGCACTGCCATTGTCCACCAGAACTCGGGTGAACCTCACATTGTTGGTAGGCCCACACAACGTTGGATCTACCACCAGGGCATACTTTCCAGGGCTCGGCATGATCCGAGGTGTGTCCTTTCTGCTCCAAGTGATCTCCTGCTCAGACCAGTTCATATAGGTCGGCACCACCGGCATTACTGCATTCACCTCCATGGCACGCCTCTGCACGCTCTTCTTGTCAGTGGGCTCGGTCACAAAGACCACATAGCTCGCATGAACCTCTCTATAGTCATTTCCGGGGTATTCATACTGCTGACTTGGTCCGGCACCATTGTTGTTGTTATTACCTCGGACATTCACAACATTCACGGGTCTTGCTGCTGCAGGCCTCGGAAGAGGTGCAGTGGTTATCGGGGTAACATTTGCTCCGGACAGATTAGGGTGGGACCTCGGCTGAAATCTCTGAGGTGGTGGTCCTGTTCTGATTCCTCCGGCCCTTGCCCCCTCTTCTCTGATTCTGCGGTTCCAGCTGCACTGCCGGGTTGAATGGTTGGCTGGCTTGCGCGGGTCAGTCGTATGGTAACAGCACGGACCATCTATCATTAATTCATAGGTCATGGGTGGCTCCGGGTTCGGACTAAATGCCGGACCATTGATTTTTGGCCTCTGGACACCTCCAGCTCCGGGCTGATCCGGGTTCACCGCTGCAACTTGGTTGGAGGTATGGATAGTCCGGCTCCCTCCTCTTCTGTCCGAACTCCTGACGGTCATTACACCTTGGTCCGAGCCGGTTGTTTATTGGCTCCCTCCTTCTGTTACGTGCTCCTGCCTCTGCTGCTGGCTGCATCGGATCACCCAGGGCATAAGAATCTGCAACCCGGATTGTTTCTGCTAGGGATCTCGGCATATCTCTCTGGAGCCTCTGCCACAGCATGCTGCCATGTCGACAACCATCTGCAAACCAGGAAATGGCCTGTGCCTCTACCACTCCTTCACAGGAATTCCGAACATTGCTCCACCGAGTTAAGAATTCTCGGTCAGTTTCATGATCATCTTGCTTACATGCCGCCAGGAGCTGAGGTCGGTTTGGCCTCTTGTATGTACTAGCAAAGTTGCTGTTAAACGCCAGCTCCAAGTCTATCCAGGAGTTGATACTATACTCCGGCAAATTATTCAGCCAGATCCACCGGACCGCATCGGCGATTGCCCCCCGCAATGTGCACCGAGGATACATAATCTGTCAGCCAATCTTGTGGCTTGGTGCTCCCATTGTATGGCTTGGTGTTCCGACCTAACTGGAACTGAGATACTGGTGGTGGTGGCTCCTTCATGATCCGAGGTCCAAAACACGCCGGACCAGGAGGGCCTTCCTCCTCCAGTTGCTCAGACAAGTAGATTCTATCCAGCTTGTTACGGACATCGCCTGGAGCTAACATCCGACCTCCTATCCGAGGTCCCAACGCCCCATCCACTCTGTGGTATCCAGCTCGTGCCATGGCCGAGTCTCCATCATCATATCGGTCATCGCCTTGACCGACGTTCTGAGGTTGCTGAACATACTCCGGCTCTCGCTGATATTGCCCCTGCTGCCGAGGTTGTTGCTGATACCTCGGGGGCGGAGGTGGTTTACCTCGGCCAGCCGATGCTGCTTGACCGCCGTTCTGATTTCCCTGACCGGAGTTACCCTTAGCTCGGCTCGCATTGCCTGGGCCGGGGTTTCCCTTAGCTCGGCTAGCATTGCCCTGGCCCACCTTCTGCTTTGCTGCTAGGACTGGATCATACATCTGCAGCTGCTGGTTCTGACCCGAGGTGACACTCCGGGCTCGATCGGCTCCTCCGACGAGTGGAGACGAGGCTTGCCCCTTGGACACCTGACTGACTGGCCTAGCTGAATAAACCATCTCTGAATCACCAGCCCCGGCATATGCTCTGCGGAGAGCCTCATTCTGCTGGTTAGCCACATATACTAACTCATTGACTCGCTTCTGCTGCGCACGCCATGCATCTCCAGATAATCCGGATAGCTCGGCCCTGCCTGCCTCGGCAGCTCTGAGGTTCTTAGCAGGGGAACTATACACCGGCCTTCCAGTTGACACGCGACTCCCACTCCTAGCCGAGGTGGTAGGTCGAGCCTCCCTGTTTATCTCATCGTTGAGCCCCTTGCCTCTCTGCCGCACCTCGGCTCCCCTATGTGTATCAACCGCTACCGGGGTGAAGCCATTCGCTGCATTGTACTCGCGCAGATCTCTATTGAACTCATCTCTAGCTGTTATCATTGCTACAGCCTCCTTCTGCAACAGGACACGCTTTGCCTCTAGGTCGGCCACAGTCACTACTATGTCCACTCCTGGATTTACTGGGTCTGCCAGTGTATCCACTATCTCTACCAGGGTCGCACCTCGGCCCTGCAGCTCTGGGGTGCCAGGCAAGTCCTTCTCTAGCCTGGGCTTTGCAGATCTCACCTTAGCAACCTCGGCTGCCTTGGACTGGCTGGCATCTACTTTGCCAACGGCGTCAACCGGGCCTGTCATCATCACCTCTACGCAGCTCTCGGGGCGAGTGATACGCCGACCTAAAGCCGCGAGGAGAGGAGTTTCGTCGTCCACGAGCACCTGCTCCGGGTACCCGCGAACAACCTCGACAGCAACGTACGTGACGAAGCTGCCGAGCATCATGGTGAAGCCGTCCTCGGGGAAAGGCTTGCCGGCGAAACACCCCGCGTTGTCGCTGATGAAGGTGAACTCTCCGATCTTGGCGACAAGCCCGGAAAGAACACGCTCGCCTGAGCCCGTCCGGATGAAAACTCCCTCCAACGCCTCAATCTGCCCCACGGTGGGCGCCAACTGTCGTGGTGGGATCACGGCAGATGCCATAGGTATGGCTAAGATGGGGCCGAATGGTCGTTGGGGGAATCCGGGGAGGGTTTATGCACTCAAGAAGTGCACACGCAAGAACACGCAAGAACACGAACGAAGAACCAAGAAAGCAAGAACACAAAGCACACCACGATGTACCCTGCTTCGGGGCCCTCTTGTGGAGGTAACACCCCTACTGCAGCACTATCCTAGCCAGTGTATAGCTCAGAGTGACAAGTACAAGCTGCTCCTCGAGCTGTATGACGCTACAAGGTGAGAACTCGAGGTAAAGATGGAGCTAGACGGGAGGAAGAAGGCACTCCGAGCTGAGTCCGAGGTGTTTCCGGGGTGTTCCGAGCTTCTCTCTCTCTCTCTCTTTCTCTCTTGATCAACTAGTTCCAGCGCGGGGGGGGGGGTCTCTCTTTCGATCTTGGATCCTCTCTGCAGGAGGGGGTGAAGCCCACTATATAGGCCAGCCGGGTTACCATTGTGCCCCTCGCAGAACACTGTTGCCATGCCTCTGCAACGGTCACCACCGTACCACCGTACCTCGGTCAGGGACAAGACGTGGCTTGCCCATCTCCTGTAGCCTAACGGCAGAACTAGCATGTCCCCTCTGACCGAGACAGGACGTGGCCTGGCAGAGCTACCTCGTAGCCTTTTCCCAGACCTCGCGTAGTCAGCGATCAGAGACGTGCAGGCCCGCCGAACCCGGAGCACGCCTCTGCCATGCTCCTTGACAGACGCTCCCGTGTCAGGCGCTCTTGTACCCGGCTGGAAGTGACAGGAGCATTGACTCCTGCCCGACCTACAGCCCACCACCTCGGTTAGCTCGGCACGGATGTGACGGGCTCCGTACCTCGGGTCTTGCGCTTAATCTCCTTTACCAGGTCGGATCTTACTTCCTCCCCACAGCTTCTCCTGCACTCACAACACAAACCACTGCACTGAGGTAGTTAGGTCGGCTGAACATAGCTCGGACAGTGAACCTCGGCCCTGGCCAACAGTATACCTCGGACCCCTTTGGGCCAAAATAGGTCGGCCTGTACTCTCCAGGTCAAGATGAAGCTCGGACTTCCCAGGCCCAAACAGGTCGGCCCTTTCCGTACCTCGGCACAACTTCGAACACCACCTTATGCCAAGCCTTGACCCTACCCGGGGATACTCCCCCGACACCTCTGGAAGTTGCCCTCGCGTCCACCTTTGCGGTAACCACGGCCTCTGCCGCGGCCACCGCTGCCTTCTTCTTGCTCACGCTTCTTGCTCAGCTGCTTGAGGTCATAGCAGTTCTCCGTCGCATGGCCGCGCCTGTTGTGGTAGATGCAGAACGGGCGGTTGTCCACCTTTTTCTCGCCAGCCTCTGGAGAGTCCTCGCGAACATGCTTGGCGTCGGGTTCAGCTGCCAGGACTGCGGTAGGCTTGCGCTTTATCTCGTCACGCCTCTTCTGGGTCTTGGATCCCTCGACAGGGTCGTCTGTCGAGCCCACCTTGACGAAGAGGAGCCCTTCCTCTGCCTTGGCGCATTTGTCTGCGATGTCGAAAAGCTTCACCACGGAGGAGAGGGTATCATGGATGCCGAGCTTCTCGAGCATCCTGTGGTTGGTGACGCCCTCTCTGAAGGCCGCAATGACGTGCGAGTCCGGGATGTTCGGGATCTTGTTACGGACTTGGCTGAAGCGCTGGATGTACCTGCGGAGGGTCTCGCCAGGCTTCTGGCGCACAGCTCGCAGGTCGTTGTAGGTGAGGGCGCGCTCGTACGTGCCCTTGAAGTTTGCAACGAACTGCTGGCAGAGCTCCTCCCACGAGTCAATGGAATCCTCGGGAAGGTTCAGGAGCCACGACAAGGCGGAATCCCTGAGAGCGTGGGAGAACCAGAGAGCGCAGCTTGGATGGAGGTGGTGTGGAGCTGCAAGAACTCGATGGGGTTGTTCGTGCCGTCGTAGCCCTTGGGTAGGTCAGGCCTGAACTTCTGTGGCCAGACGACGCGACGCAGGTTGCGGGTGAAGGCCGCGCAACCTGTGGCATACGAGGCGATGCCACCCTGAAGAGCACGGCGGTTCTGTCGCCCTGCTTGGCCGATTTCCTCGACGATGCACTTCTGGAGGTCCTTCTGGCGCTCCATCTCCACCCGCGCGTCTGGGGGTGTTCGCTGCACGATTTGGCAATCGCGCGGCAAAGACGCATGGGACGCGGCCTTGTGCGCCGCAGCGGGAGGTGGACCCGGCGGAGGCGGCGGCGAGGCGGCGGCGGAGGTGCGCCATGCGCGGTGGTTCCAGCGCGTCCGAGTTGTGGTGCACCAGAGAGCGCGACGCCGCAGGAGCAGTGCGCGGTGCTGCCGCAATGTCGACGAGGTGCTAGAGGCGGCCGAGCTAGTTGTCGTGCGCCTCAGCTGTGGGGCGGTAGCGGAAGAGTTCCGCGGCCATGAGCAGCGCGGTGTTCGGGCTGGGTGCTGGACGCCCAAGAGTGGAGGCGCTGTGGCGCTGGGACGGATGCGAGGACTCAGCGTCCTCGCCGTGCCCGTGGTCGACGTCGTCGTCGAAGCGGTCGTCGTGGTGGCCGTCGTCGTCCTCGGGGTGCTCCACACGCGGTTCAGCGGTGTTGCGCCCCGTGGCGCGACTGGCGTGGGGACGACGCGAGGGTTGGTGGTGTTGGCAGCGGGCTCGGTGGTTGCCCTGCCTGACGCCCGCCGGGTGGCGCGAGCTGCGCGAGTGTCCGCCATGGTGCAGAGGTCGAGGAAAGTTGAAGACGCGCCTCAGCCCCCTACCTGGCGCGCCAATTGTCGGAGAATGACTCCCACGAAACAGGGATAGTCAAGCTCACGAAGAGAGTTCGTGTAAGGGGCTGAACACGTTGGTCAAACAACCCTCAACCTGCACGGCGACGGTGCTCGTCGAGCAAGTGGAGGGACATCACGACAGAGATGAACACCAGCCCGTACCCAGGTTCACGGCCCTCGTGTGGAGGTAACACCGCTACTCCTGCTTGTCTGTATTGCACTGCTTGTAGAGGTTACAGTACAATGAGCTTGCCGAGGGCTCTCTTTTGGCAATGGTGCACACAAGGAAGGGAAGCTATGGTCTTCTTCCTTGCGCGTAAGTGGCTATGCTGGAATGAGGATGCGATCCCTTGCTACGGTGCTGCTCGTCCTCCTTTTATAGGCGCCCCATGCTCCCTCCCTGCGCTCGCACTATGGTAGGGCTGTCACGTGGCGCAGAAGGTAGAGCGTGGTGCACCGCAGCCCGGTTGTCCATGGACGCGGTCCATGGGCGTAAAGCTGACTCCTGCGGCAGAGTAACCACCGTCCATGCAGGACGGCCAGCTGGGGCCGCAGAGGAACGTGGGGGTGCCCACGGTGACGTTGGCCATGGAGTGTAGCGCCGGCCGTCCCCTCTTCACCAAAGAGGAAACCCTTGTAGTCCGGTGCGGATGGCACAGCTTTGCTGACCCTTTAATCACCAAAATGGCAACTGCGGCGTCGTCGTCACCGCGCGCAGTGGCGCGTCACTCTGCGGCCGCTGCAGAGCCCATGTGCGCTCTGCAGAGGTTGCTTTGCAGCGAAGCGATCTCCACGAGGGCTTGGATGCCCTGTAGAGAATTCGGCGTTGACCTCTCTCCAGGGGAGATTTCCTTGAAGAGGGGCAGCAGTGGAGAGGGCCTCCGCAGGCCTCTGCTGCCTAAAAAGTCCTCACGAGGCAATCCGCCTCACGAGGCTCTCCAAGCCGTAGGCTTGGTCCTTAGCGAAAATTCGCCATCAAGTGTCGAGGGCCGTAGAGGACAGGCCCAGCACACCCTGGATTTCACTGGGCCGACAGCTTCCGATCAGGCGGCCAGGCGGTAGATGAAATCCCACCACGCGTCGGCCGCGAAACCAGAAGCCTCAGGCACGGCGAGGCTTCGTTTCTAAAGGCCGTACCGATGGTAATAGCAGATGAAACTTCCCGCGCTGGATCATCGAGACATGCAAGTCTGTTGATGATTCCGGCGCTTGTGTCGTGGTATGAAACAACAGATGCCTAGGGGTAGGCTTAAGTTTGGGGCCGATGGACGCTAGAGGATTTGGGGAGGGATAGCGCACTGAAGAGCGCACACAGAAGAACAAACGAACACAGGATTTACCCTGCTTCGGGGCTCTCGTGAGAGATAAAACCCTACTGCAGCATCTAGCCTACTTGGTGTATTTTCTCTCTCTGTATATGGTTGGTACAAACGCTCCACGAGCTGGGTGAAGATTGCCTCTCAGAGGTCTTAGCTAGAGGAGCTCCATGTGAGCGGGGGGAGAAGAAGGGAGTGAGCCCGCGCAGGGGCTGGGTAGATGTAATACCCCAGATATTTACTAAGTACAATATTCCTGCTACAACTACTTAAGCTCAAAATCAGACCAGAAAATTTCGTATTGTATCTTAATTAGGTTAACCATCTGTTGGTGGGATCACACCGGCCCGGGGGCAGTGTAGGTCAAACCATGATTAGGGATATAACCATATATGTGTGAACCATTGATTGTCATGCACTGCATACATTTCATATATGCATAGAAATTCGAAATCGAGTAAATCCGAAACCATCACACACATGAAACAACCAAAAAGAGAATAATGCAAGTGAATAAAAGTGCCACCAGTTAATTATCACTTCTGTTACTTGAGTGTTGAATATTTGGAAATATGCACTAAAAAACATAAAGTTCCGGGAATTCCTATTCGATATGATAATATTCCGAAAAATCTATTCTTCGATAAAAGAATTCCGCTGGTATAATTTTGTGAGTCCTAAAAATAGTCGTGAGGGCAAAGGGATGCTGAGCGAGGAACAATAATAACTTATTTGAAAGAATCTATGTAAATTAATTATTCTCGACAAAAACTTCCAAGTAAAATTAATTTTCCACCAATAAACATTTTTAGTTGTGTGTAAATATTTATACTGCCGATGGAAAATCACTAGTAGCTTAAATGTGTTATGTGCACGTACTAGTCCATCCAGAGAGAAATATATGTTATTTACCATGTACTATAGCGGTGAATATTCTTGTCTATTCATCTTTCAACCAAAGCCTATCCTCACCGTTCTAGGGAAGTTGCTCTGGAAGCTGGCAACTAGGAGAGCTGCCACCGTAGCATAGCTAGGCCACCTCACCTTCTCTATAGAAGTCATGAGGTGAAGGGATCGATTCAATCAATTCCCAGCTGCACCGCACCTCTTCTTCCTTTCATCTGTGTAGCACCTCTCCACCGAAACTGAGCTCTTGCACCACGGCCGTGACCTAGGCATCCAAGCACCAGGGAGCAAGGAGGGAAGCAGAGATTCATTCCTGATCGGTTTCGATGGGGGCCAATCCCATCCACTGGTGGCGGAGATGGAGGCAGGATACCGAGGTGGACGGCAGCGGCAACTTGCCGGCAAGCGGAAACTAGAGCTGGGAGGATGTCAAGACCTGAGCACCAAGTGGCGCGTCGCCGGACGTGGTGCCGCCGTCACGCCGGAGCGCACCAAGCCTGTCCGTTCTCGATGTCCATACTGATACTGGAGAGGAGGAATTTCATAGGAGACCAAAATCCTTCCCCAACCAGTTTGAGACATACTCAAATCCCAAACCATCAGGTAATACCTTGCACTTGAAGACACCCAGAATCTGAACCAAATTGACGTATGTACGGCTTGCTTGTGTGCTGATCTAATAACATACGGGTGGAAGTATAATTAAGGATTTAGATAAAATAAGAGGAGCATCAACTTTTAATTTAATCATTAAGTAGTAGGCACCAGTTTGGACCCATTCTTTCAGGTTCAGATTTTGACATCCTAGATAACCTGCAGTACTATGGACCTGTTATGTATGTGTACTACACTATTACTTGCTGCTTGTTTGGACATCTAAATTGAAGGCCAATCTTGTTGTACAAATAAAGTCTAACTGAACCTTTATCATTTAAAAATCCATCGGCAATACAAAGGTTTGTAGTATTTAGATTCCAGAGTAGCAGCTTTACCTCTGTACCATAAATTAGCTACACTAGAGAACTAATATTCGGAGGTCTTCTACAGTATTTCGACAATGGAATTTAGCTTTAAGAAACTTTCAGGCAACCTAGATTCAGAGTAGTTCTTTTAGCATAAATCAAGTATCGTGAGAGTCGTATGTTCCTATTAGGCATCATAAGTATATGCAGACATCAGGTACCTATGTTGGTAGCCCATGTTATTATTCAGTATCTCACAATCTACAATTAATCATTGCTGTAGCATCAGAACCACTAGGTTATGTTTAACCAGTACTGAAATACATAGCTCCAGGTTCCCATCATTACTGGAACCTGCAGTTTTGGAGCAGCATACTAGTACTTATTATTAACCAATATCATTCATGCTTGGTTAATTCACATGAGTCAAACACCATATTATTTCTTCTATCTGGTAGCAGCATTGAGGTGACCAAATAAGTAACTAAAGGCCAGCCTTGTAATTTCAGTGTAGGTAGTGGATGGAAGTGAATTAGTTGGACAGGAGCATAACTCATGTTATCTGTTCTTCAAATATTTCATTACTTGCAGAAAAATAAGTGGAAGCATGTAACTCACTTGACCACGTTTTGCTGAACCATGTGAACTGTAATTGTCCATAGCCGAAATCAGAGTTTAGTGAGGTAACAAGAATAAGCTGAGATCATTAACATCTGAGATATATATCCTTACAATTAAATCTGGGAATCAATTATTCTTCACTCTTTGTTATATACTACTACTACAATTCTTTCCAGAACAAATCTGAATGCATGTCTTGTATAATTCTATATTGAAGTCTTGTCCATTGCCTCATGGAATACACTATCCAAGATAAAATATAAACTAAGAGTGACCTAAGTTAACCACCCACACTTCAGTGCTGATAAGCGTAACCGTAGCATGCATATGCATCATTCCTTGCCATGTGAACTTGTGTGTTGGTGTTGATTGGAATTCATTTGCCTTTTCCAGTTTGGATCTTCTTTGGAGTTCTTATGGATGAATTGAATCCTTATTGTTCTGCTAACTTCGGATATCTCAGGCAAGTTCAGCTCATGTCCGCTTGATTATTTTTATCAAAGTATTTGCAACTTACTATATGTGATATCACCTGCATCAAAGCAAAATATATGTTATGAATAATATGATATGGAACTTGTTGATCGACTGATGGAGCAGTCGGTGAACTATTATGGCTGGTAGTTCGAACCTTGTTGGGAGGCTGTCAAGCCATTGGAAGCGGGTTCGACTACACGGGATATCACCCTAGGATTAATAACAATTGCCTTCTTGGGTTCAAGCGCCGTAGCGACAGCGTTGACCACACGACCTGTATGGGCGAGGCTGAGCTGGAGAAATACCACCTTATAAGGCATGTCACCCAGGGATGACAGTTTGGGAGTGGCCTATTTGGCGACCAACTGTCGCAGTTTGGGAGTGGCCTATTGGCGACCAACTGCAAGAGGGCTCTACTGTAGCCATGTTATGGACGGGTAGCTGGTTCTGCCAGCTGCGATGCGAGGCATGTCAAACAAGGGGGGTGAAACAGCTCTGTGATCCAAAGTCTGGTAGTGAGTGCAGGGCACGGTCACCCGGATTGCGGATTGTCTGTGGGTAAAGTAACGCACCTCTGCAGAGTGTATCAAATTGTGCATTGTCACCCCTGTTCCGGGAAGGAGCTGCGAACGTGGCGAGAAAGGAATCCATAGGGGATTCTAACAGCTCGTGAGGCAAGAAGATCATAGATTTCATAAATAAAACTTTGACACTTTCTCAGAAATGTTTTCGAAAATCATTGAACTTCTGGACCATTGGTCCTAGTAGATGATAGTGCATCAAACACCATTATCTGGACTTGTTGAGTACCTCCGTGTACTCATACGTGTAAAACCCTCCCCCTGCTTAGGTTGTTGCGAGGCAATAGATGCTGGAGTGGGATACCTGGACGTCAAGGAGGAGTTCGAGAAGCAGGCACGGTGAAGGAGTCAACTACCACTTGGACTCCAACGAGCAACGCAATGGGTGTCTATACGAAGATTGTAGCATTTAGACCATTGTTCTTGTAAATGTTTGTAAGAGTTGAGTTGTAATTTGTTTTGTAAAATGTATTCCATTGTCAAATTATCGAATCCACTGCCGTGCTTCTGTTATGCTACTCTGATGGGCAAGATGTTGGTAAAGTGATGCTTTACCTGCGTCTGGCCAAAGACTTACACTTGCTACACAAGTGGTGGCAGGTGTGGGTCGCTACAGTAGAGCTCTCCCCTGGTGCCCTTTATATAGGGAGAGCCCAGGGGACAAGGGGTGGCCCGCATGTCACTGTTCACGATTTGACTACTGGGGTCTAATCAACACTATAGCCTATGTCACGCAGTTGTACTCTCGTCACATCAATGGCACTGTAGCCACGTCCAGGAAGGGCGTGGCTGCCCTGTCCCTGTCCTTGCTTTTGTCTTCTAGCTCCTGTCTCCGGGGTCTTCGGGATCACCCGGCAGAGCATCTGTACTTGTCGAGGAAGTGCTGGGGATGTCGGCGTAGAGTGTTGAAGAAGAAGCAGTAGGACATAGAGGTAGCAGCTCTCCTGGTGGTCGATACCGAGGTATGCAGATATCCTGGCCCGTCCCGGACAGCAGGAGAGCTCCGTCCAGCCGAGGTTGTAGGCGTCGGTCGAAGGAGTGCCCGGTGCCTCGATCCCGCGCTTCCACCGTTGCTTCGGTCCTGGGAGACCCAGCCGAGGCTGGCGTGGCTATCTCGGGATGCAGGAGTGGTGATCCGGGACGTGGGACCGGTCTGCCCGAGTCTGGGAGACGCCGGACTGTTTTGTCTACGCACGACTCGGTTCAGCCGAGATAAGCACCATCTCGGTCCGTCGAGGTTGCGCTTTGGAGACGATGGCCGCCCGAGGCAGCTCGGTCTGCCGAGGCGAGCGACCCGACCTGCCCGAGGCCAGGCAGCCCGGCCACCGAAGCGAGCGACACGGCCAGCCCGAGGCTAGGCATCTCGGCCCACCGAGGCGTGGAGCAGCCGGCCCGATCCGGAATTGGTGCTGTGATAACTCGGTAAGTGAAAATTGGCCCAACTGGGATAGCGCTGTGTCGGTCTGTGAATCTCGGCCCAAACCGAGTTGCTGGTACCTCGGTCCAGCCGAGGTAAGGATGTTCCGGCCTGCTAGGGAGTACTCCGGCCTGGGTACTGTCAATGTCGGCCCAGACTGTGTTTTTCTGCCTTTACCTTTATCTTTAATCATTTACTTCTGTTTCTTTCTTCTACTAACTCCGCAAAACCAATAACTCTAGGGTATCCGGGGTTGCATCCCCGACATTAGTCCCCGAGGCTGCGGGGGACTCGTAGAGTCGCGCGCAGACTTACAAAAACAAATATCCAATACCAAAATCTCCATATAAGAAATATCTTGCCAGCATGGGCATCATTATATGTCGGTTTTTAGCCACCTTGGGCATTACCGAAGGCGCATGTCGCCAGCATTAGCTGGACCGACATATAACCTGCACGGACATATCTCATATGTCTCGGAGCATATGTCTGCACGAACATATCTCATATGTCTCTTATATGTCAGTTTTCAGCCACTCTGGGCATTACCGAAGGCATATGCCTGCACGGACTTATCTCATATATCTCGGAGCATATGTCTGCACGGACATTCTCATATATCTCGGAGCATATGTCTGCACGGACATATCTCATATGTCTCGGTACCTCGGCTTCCCTATAGGCATATCTCATATGTCTCGGTACCTCGGCCTCCCTATAGGCATATCTCATATGTCGGTTTTCAGCCACTCTGGGCAATATACCGAAGGCATATGTGTGCACGGACATATCTCATATGTCGGTTTTTACCGTAAAGATATGCTGGCAGCCTTAGCTGAACCAACATATAACCTGCATGGGCTAAACTGACATTTTGCCTTCGTGGGCAATTGTCAGATGACGAGTTGAGATATCTCTCAACATGTAGTACTCAGTGGGATCAGACACCTTTTGACTCACTGTGCCGAGATAATGATGCTATGATACTCTGATAAGCTCGGATAACTGAAGAATCATGATAATTGATTAAGCCGATAAAAACAGCAATTATGAGACACTCGATGATATGAGATAAATGCCGTGATATTTTGGCGAACCGAAATAAACGGCGGTTTGAGATATGAAATGATACTGAGATATAGCTGCAAGCCGAAATAAACGGCGATCTGGAGAATATGGATAATGCCATGATATGTTGGCAAACCGAATAAAACGGCGACCTGGAGAATACCGACAATACCATGATATCCTGGGTGATTCAAGATAACCAATATAACCATGATCTTGAAGACGAATATTGTCTCGGTAAAACCGATGCCACCTTTCAACGTTAGTACAGGCATATATGTAATGAATATTTAACAGGAACAACAACTTTATTTAACAGATAAACATAAGTTAGCAAACGACGGTAGTTACTTCTAGCAGCAAAACTATGCAACAGGACACAGACTCGGACTCAACTGAGTCCCCGAGTCACTTTTCTTATCTAGGAGAGACCAAACAAAACTTAACTGGCTGTCCAGTCCTCGGGTCAAGACATCTTGCTCCCGGGAAAAACAACTAAGCAAGATACGAAGGGGCAGTCCCCGAGTACTGCTTGAGACTATCTAAGAACGGGATGCAGACATATAAATGATACTTACGAGGCAATGTTGTTGGAGAAGTCGAGGAAGATGCTGCTGCCGGCATGGATATCAATATGCTGGCCTGAGCCACCAATATCTCGGTTTGAGCCACTTTTATGTCGGATTTGACCAATATATGTCGGATTCCAATCTTATGTCGGATCTTCCAAGTTTATCTCTGATTTTCCAAGCTTAACTCGGATTTCTAAGCCTTAACTCGGATTTACCAAGCTTAACTCGGATTTCCAAGCCTTAACTCGGATTTCCTAGCCTTAACTCGGATTTACCAAGCTTAACTCGGATTTTCCCACCTTAACTCGGATTTCCCAAGCTTAACTCGGATTTCCAAGCCTTAACTTGGATTTCCCAACCTTAACTCGGATTTCCAAACTTAACTCGGAATTCCAAGCCTTAACTCGGATTTCCCAACCTTATCTCGGATTTCCATGCCTTAACTCGGATTTTCCAGGGTATCTCTGATTTTCCAAACTTAACTCGGATTTCCAAGCCTTAACTCGGATTTTCAAGACTTAACTCGGATTTTCCAGGGTATCTCGGATTTTTCCAGGGTATCTCGGATTTTTCCAGCACACCAACATATCTCGGATTTCCAGCATACCTCGGATTTACCAGCATACCAGCATATCTCGGATTTCCAGCATATCTCAGATTTCCAGCATACCTCGGATTTACCAGCATATCTCGGATTTCCAGCATACATCGGATTTACCAGCATACCAGCATATCTCGGATTTCCAGCATACCTCGGATTTACCAGCATACCGGCATATCTCGGATTTCCAGCATACCTCGGATTTACCAGCATACCGGCATATCTCGGATTTCCAGCATACCTCGGATTTACCAGCATACCAGCATATCTCGGATTTAAACTGTAGTCAACTCGATAATGAGTTAACACACGGGGACGATGCCGAAGTTGAGTCCCCGAGTCACCTTTCTCCTCGGGATCTGCCGATGATGTCCGTTGGTGGAGGTAGCGCTAGCCTCTGCTCACAGCGGCAAGCTAGAGCGCGGGGGACAATGGCGATGTCGAGTCCCCGCGTTGATAACGAAGGTCCCGTCCGAATTGATCCAGCAAGCGCCACTGTCAGCCCACGGCGGGCGCCAACTGTCGTGGTATGAAACAACAGATGCCTAGGGGTAGGCTTAAGTTTGGGGCCGATGTACGCTAGAGGATTCGGGGAGGGATAGCGCACTGAAGAGCGCACACAGAAGAACAAACGAACACAAGGATTTACCCTGCTTCGGGGCTCTCGTGAGAGATAAAACCCCTACTGCAGCATCTAGCCTACTTGGTGTATTTTCTCTCTCTCTATATGGTTGGTACAAACGCTCCACGAGCTGGGTGAAGATTGCCTCTCAGAGGTCTTAGCTAGGAGGAGCTCCATGTGAGCGGGGGGAGAAGAAGGGAGTGAGCCCGCGCAGGGGCTGGGTAGAGCTCTCCCCCTGGTGCCCTTTATATAGGGAGAGCCCAGGGGACAAGGGGTGGCCCGCATGTCACTGCACAGTCACTGTTCACGATTTGACTACTGGGGTCTAATCAACACTGTAGCCTATGTCACGCAGTTGTACTCTCGTCACATCAATGGCACTGTAGCCACGTCCAGGATGGGCGTGGCCTGCCCTGTCCCTGTCCTTGCTTTTGTCTTCTAGCTCCTGTCTCCGGGATCTTCGGGATCACCCGGCAGAGCATCTGTACTTGTCGAGGAAGTGCTGGGGATGTCGGCGTAGAGTGTTGAAGAAGAAGCAGTAGACGTAGAGGTAGCAGCTCTCCTGGTGGTCGATACGAGGTATGCAGATATCCTGGCCCGTCCCGGACAGCAGGAGAGCTCCGTCAGCCGAGGTTCCAGGCGTCGGTCGAAGGAGTGCCCGGTGCCTCGATCCCGTGCTTCCACCGTTGCTTCGGTCCTGGGAGACCCAGCCGAGGCTGGCGTGGCTATCTCGGGATGCAGGAGTGGTGATCCGGGACGTGGGACCGGTCTGCCCGAGTCTGGGAGACGCCGGACTGTTTTGTCTAAGCACGACTCGGTTCAGCCGAGATAAGCACCATCTCGGTCCGTCCGAGGTTGCGCTCTGGAGACGATGGCCCGCCCGAGGCGAGGCAGCTCGGTCTGCCGAGGCGAGCGACCCGACCTGCCCGAGGCCAGGCAGCCCGGCCCACCGAAGCGAGCGACACGGCCTGCCCGAGGCTAGGCATCTCGGCCCACCGAGGCGTGGAGCAGCCGGCCCGATCCGGAATTGGTGTTGTGATAACTCGGTAAGTGAAAATCGGCCCAACTGGGATAGCGCTGTGTCGGTCTGTGAATCTCGGCCCAAACCGAGTTGCTGGTACCTCGGTCCAGCCGAGGTAAGGATGTTCCGGCCTGCTTGGGAGTACTCCGGCCTGGGTACTGTCAATGTCGGCCCAGACTGTGTTTTTCTGCCTTTCCCTTTATCTTTTAATCATTTACTTCCTGTTTCTTTCTTCTACTAACTCCGCAAAACCAATAACTCTGGGGTACCCGGGGTTACATCCCCGACAGCTTGGTTCGCATCTTCTACCCCTTCGTTAGGCCATGGAGCGGCATCTCTCCTCGCCGCCGGCGCGTGTAGTGGTTGGCTAGACGCTGTAGCCGGTACCGGCGTAGTTTAAGTTTAGTCTGTTAAATCTCATTTAGATTTTAAATTATAAGTTTGTTAAATCTTGTTTAATAAAATCCGCCGCCCGCAAGGTGTTCGATGATTTGCTCGCGTTTGGGGGGCGGACGTTTGGGGTGCGCCACTGTGGACGCGGTCGAAAACATGGGCGGACGCATGTCCGGCACCCCCAATGGAGGCCCCATTGGGGGGTGCCGGACACGAATTTGGAGGCCCCCGGTGGAGATGCTCTCATGAATGTTGGTGGAGGTTGTTAGAAAAAAATGCGTGTTGATGGAGTCATGTACAAAAAGCAGCGTTGGAGGGGCTTGTTTGGTCGCCGGGGCAGGAAAAACCAGGGAACCGTACCCCTAGAGGAAATTTTGGCGTGCACATGTGATCCCCTCCTCCCACGGGGGAGATCTTCCCTTTCCCCGTTGCAGTTTGGAAGCAGGGAGGAATTGCTCTAGGACCTTTTCACTCTGTCTTTAAATTGTACCAGTACAATTACTGAAAAGTTTAACTAGCAGAAACACAAGCTGCTGGGCACGTTACGAATTTTAGAACTGCACCATTACAGCTACATTTAAAAAAATACAACTACTGGAATTAAGCTAGCAGAAACACGAGCTGCTTGGCATGTTACAAATTTTAGAACTGCACCATCACAACTACTGAAAAAGTTTAGCTAGCAAAAACACGAGCTGCTGCATTGTCCTGCACCTATATCTCAATAGCAAGAGCTCAAAATTCTCAAGCTGTCATGTCTGAAGCAGTCGACACTTTTGAAGAACTAAGGCGACGATCAAGAGTCTTCCTCCGGTTTTTCTCTACTCTGCTTCGAAATCAGGTACATTAGCTCGACGTGTGCTGAATAACATGAAACAGTGTGTTAGTTAGCAACCGTTTGGGAATACAAAAATTTAAGTGAACAACTTCCAAACAATAAGAGTTTCAATACACAGTTTTTCAAGCACAGTCATTAGAAAAATAAACGAAATTCAACGATTGAGTCACACAAACACATCATTGATAATAATTTAGTGTGTTAATTGTGTTTTAACATGGGAAATACTAATTACAGTTACGAGTCCAGCAAGAAAAAATATTCTGTCGTTCTAACAAATTTCACATTTGTGTGATAATCCATCAAGTTCTCCGAGCATTTTCATCGGTTAGCTTATAAAAACTTGCATAGAACATCACAAGAGAAATGCTCATATAAAACCTAGGAAAAAGAAGATATCAAAACATGACATAGGACAATATTGTTAGAGAACAGATAAAAACATGGAGATGAACAATATAACAAGAAAGAGAAAAGTAACGAGGGGTGGTTGTGTGCCTATTGATTCAACATCATGACATAAAAGCAGGAAGGTTATGCAGTTTGGGAGCTTCAAATGTGAAAGGCTGTCCCAAAGTAGTGCTTGACAGTGAAGTTAAACAACAACACTTGAGATGCAAAATTAAATATTAAATAACTTCATACACACAATTAGTTTTCTTCCTACTGTATGCTTCCATTCGCTATAATCTCACAAATTTGCAAGCTACTACTGCAGAACAAGTGCCAACTAGTACTGCAAAACAAATCAAAAGAAGAACATCACGAAAGAAGGTTCTTCGCCACGTCCAACATAACACAACCATGGAGCAGATTTAGGCTCCAAATTTGCCAACTGATTGTTATCTTGCAAACTGAAAAGAAGGTGAGTGTGCATGCATGATTTGTTATCTTGCAAACCGAAAAGTAGGGGCTCAGTTCACGTTTTTTTATTAATTTGCTACATAGTAGTAAGGCCAGAAATTTACCTGCAGCTTGTAGTGGGGCCAGAACACAATATGCTTCATCATCTCCTCCGGTGAGAAACATTCCACCACCACCACATCTTGCTGCTTCTTATCTTTCTTACCTGCAGCTTCTTTCTTCTTCTCCTCCACTCGGCTGTATCGTTCTTGGCCTCTTCAGGATGCTGAAACGAACTTGTGTCTAAATCTAACGACTTCTGATAGTAGTTAATTCAAGTATCAGAAAACCAAACATTTGATGTATACCGTATTTTATAATTAATCAACACATATGTATTTATAAGTCATAACACAAATTAAGTTTATACACAGACCGAAAAGCATTACACCAATATGTGGATTGTCTTCTCAAATACGAAACCTCATATGCAAGATGTAGTATGCCACGAATCACAGATTTGCAACAGGGAATTCATGTTCTTGCAAAGGAATAAGCAGAGTTCAGAACAAACTGAAATCAAACTATCTATTTCTGATTTTCTTTCACCTCTTATTCTTCCCCAAAACAGTAACCCTAGTAGAAAATTCTGTATGCACACCAAATTATTTGCCTAATCTTGATCCAGATAGAGGAGGGGAGGAGGTTGTGTTCACCGTGGAGGATTGTTAGAAGGGCTTGCGAGCAGCCAAAGAATAGGAGGTGGCTCCTGGATGGGTCGTCATCATCGCAGTCGCAGCCGCAGCCAATGGATCCGGCGCTCCGGTCTCGAAGCCACCGGATCCGGCCTCGCCGGCGCCGGATCCGGCGATTCATCCGGTGACGGTGTCCACGTGGAGCAGTCGATGAGTCGAAGGAAGAGGAGATCCCGTGCAAAAGGAGGAGAAGCTCGGCAGAGGACCGAGGTTGAGGACTCGGGAGGTGGCCTCGCTCCGGTCGGCGGAGAAAGAAGAACGGCGTCGCCCGAGCGCCGTCGCCTTTATGTCGCGAGAGAGAGCGAGGATTTCCTTCCCCACCTCCGGACTCGTGGATTGCCCTCCCGAGGAAAGAGGCCACGGAAGGGGCCGGTGTCCCTCCCCGTGGGCAACCAAATGGCGGAGATGGGCTACCCAGGGCGAATTTGGCCCGCGGATGGTCCACCCGGGGAAAAGGCCGGGGGGGCTTGTTTGTAGCCCGGTAACCCGGGGGATCCCCTTCTTAGCTAGCGAATCTACGGGCCGAATAGACCTAGGGGAGCCCAGCAGCAGAGCTGGCATGTAACAGTTGAACCTAATGGATTTGAGCTAATCTAGACTAAATTATTATTTAGTACCATTTTTCACATAGGTATCACAATTACATAGAGATGAACCAATTGATTTATTTTGCTGGCTTCGTCCCTGGGGGAGCCTACTGTCCCATTTGGTTGCTGGCAAATCTCTACAAATGTACAAGTTTCATCTAATTCTTTTCTCTTCCCTTCAAAAAGAAAGACGATGTACGAAAAGTACTCTCTTCTGAAAAGAGGGACAAAATGATCTAGTACTCTCTTCTGAAAAGAAGGACAAAATGATCTATTACCGTCCGGGACGAACAGCATATTGTTGGGCGGAGAGAGTCTGAGGCCAGCGTTTGCGCGCCGGGACTAGCGGAACAACATGCACGAAGCGATGACGGAAATCGCACGAACGGACTCCGGGGAGCCATCCAGAGGATCCGATTGAATGGCCAAAAAATCTAAACTCTAAGGATGTGGTTGGAGAGTTCATCGTCTATACTTTTCGATTGTACACTCCATCCATTCCAAAATGTAACGTATCATGAATTCATGATCCAGAACTTATAAATTTAACTATGATTTATGCTTATAATATGTCCAAATAATAAATATAAAAATATATTAAATCAATGAATTTTGCATGAAAATGCAACTATATTATTTATACATTCCCAATCCATATAGTTCGGTATATATTAGTGTTTTACTGATGAACTGAAACATGATTACAACTAGCTTAGGAGCTTGTATTGTGAGAGCAGGTTTACCGGTGGTTAGGTAAATAGAAGTTTTAAATCTTGTTTTATATACATAGTTTTGACAAATAAAATACATATTCCGTACAAAATGTTTTAACTATCAGTGAATCATGTTGAAAAGATAAAATAAAACTCTCAACGTACTTTACTTTGAGATCCCAACTTTCAATCACATCACACAGTGACGAAACTATGGAGGATTCGGAGTCGGCATTGTTGTTGTCTTGTGTTCAAATTATACGCTCCATCCGTCCCAAAACATAAAGTAATTTGTCCTTAAATTTCGCTGGTCAACAGCTTAAATTTTTTGACTATGATTTATACTTATAAGATATCAACAAAATTAATATAAAGATATATGATATGAAAGAATTTTGTATGTCAAATGCAATTATATTAATTATGCATTCTAAATCCATATAATTTGATACATATTAGTGGACGCAATTATGCTTCAAATATTGTGTAAAATAAAGCCCATCTTACATTTTGGAACGTAGGGAATACCAAAAGTACGTTTCAGGTACTTACCCGGCAGATTTTTCCCGTCGTCGATCTAATAAGTCAACTAAAATTATTAAATTAGTATAATCGAGGGTATTATATAATTCCATTTTGGCTCCGCTTTGTGTCAAAAAGGTATCGACCCGCATAATGTGTATTATTAAATATAATATGTCTGAACCTATCTATCTAACATTTCAAAAATCTTTCACCTGTTTTTGTGTTGGTCTCACATTTTTGGTACCGTATAGTACTTTTACTTTGGTACCTTTTTTTCACTATTATATTTCTTCGGATAAACGGCTCATATTTTTCTCAACCACGAATAAACATGTACGCACAATCTCCTCCTCTATGTACCCTTGCTAGTTTTCCTACTATAAAAAATATGGACAGTAGAATTGTATGAACATGCCAGCATGCCACAACGATTCAACATCTGTCGGTACATCGAAATGCAGAAAGTTCTATCCCGTGAGAAGTTCCAATTACACTCCAAATCTTTTTTTAGATGACACTCCCAATCCTTGCAAAAAAAGTGTCACGGTTGGAAATAACGTCAATTCATAACTACGACATTTTTTGTTTTGTTTCGAGAGAGTACTAGAATAGAATAGAGAAAGATCTTTTTGTCACCAAAGGAAACACATTTGTCATAAGATCATTAATACCATTTATTCGCATTATCTAACAGACGACGGTGGAGGAGACAGGCTCGAAGCTGAACTTGGTGCTCCACTCGTAGTAGAAGTCGATCGCCCGGTTAGACTCCACCGGGCCGCCGCCGGCGAGGGTGCAGAGCATGCCGTCGCCATCCGGCATGATTGCGCTGGCCGGGTAGACCTCGATGGACGAGTTGAACCCTGGGCACGCCAGCTTTATGTTCTTCTGCGTGCAAGCGCAAGTGTTCACCACCCCGACGAAGTACTCTGGTCTTCCTCCCGGATCAGCCCCAGTGTCCGTGATGACGACGAGATCTGAAACTCTGCAGGCTGCTCCTGAAGTATTTCCATTCCCTGCATAAACACATGAAAAAAGAGATAGATTATGTGTGCATCCATGCATGGACCTGGGGACGGATAATCTGATGGTCAGTTACTCCTTGGTGATAGTTTTGGCATCCAGAATACTGTACCTTTGCAGGTAATACAAAGCAGCAAGCAGGACAGAAGGAGCACTGATGGCTTGGTGTCCATGTTACTGCTTAGTATGCCTGAATGTCTATGCAGTTTTGCTGTCTTTTTTGTTGTTTACACGGCCGACATATGGTGCAGTTAGCAGGCTATTTGTAGGTGAGGGGAAGGACTAGGGATTGGTGCACTCCGCCGCCGCAGGATTAGCAATGTTGATTGACTAATGTAAGGGTGGACCTGACGGAAAGTGTATTGTGATCCCAGGCACCACTGCATCCTCCTGTTTAAAAAAAATCAAAAATCATAATTGTGAGTTTCCAATTTTTTTGAAAACAAATCAGGACATGGCCAATGTTGTATCCCACAAACGTGCAAAATTTCAATTTGAGATACTTTATATTATGGGCTACATAAAAATAACAAATCTGATAAAGCTTAGAGATTTGAAAATATACATTCTCAGATCTCTACATTTGTTATTTTTGTGTAGATCAGAATACAAAGTTTTTGAAATTGATATTTTACACATTAGTGGGGGTATATCATTGGCTACACACTGATTTTTTTTCACAATTTTTGAAAACTCACAAAATGGTTTTCGATTTTTTAAACAGGAGGGTGCAGTGGTGCCCGGGAGCAAAAAATCTCCACTGTGGACCTAACGTAGTTATTTCTATATAAGTAAATTGATTTGCTTTATAAATAGCGGATTCTGAGAATCACTCCTGGCCGAGTCGCCCGTCCCAAATTAAGTCACAAAAATAGTCGCTCGTCCCAAACAAATCTGCTTCCTTAATCTTGTATTCTAGTACTCTAGTAGGTAGTTTCCATGTATAGAATATATACCTCGAGTCAATATTATTGCGATACAGATTGCAGTACCAGTTCAAAAAAAATGAAGCAAATCCATGGATTTAACGGAAATCAATTCAATATCTTTGGAAACATAATGATAATTTCTTCCAATTAAATCATCTATGAAAATATCGGTTGATTCATTTCACACTCTTTAATTTGTTTCCAATAAAAGAAAATATGTTTCAGTGGTAGTGAGATTTGCTTCCAAATCAGTAGTCCCTCCGTTCACTTTTATAAGTCATTGGACTCATCATTTCAATTTTAACTACATACATAATAAAATGAGTGAATATATGAGAAAATAAGTCTAGATACATTTGAATCAAGAAAAAGCTACAATGCTTTATATTTGTGGACGGAGGGAGTACATAACATTGTTTCCCATACTAATGTTTTTTTCTAATAACATCTCAGTGTGCTGTCGCTCCCATGAGCTTAGTGGGCCTCCGTCTCCTCCATGGGCTTCTTTTCTCCTCCTTTTATTTTCTTCTGGCTTGACTTATTAGTATTTTTCTTTATGCATGTACAATCTTCTTCTCATTTCCGCATGTTGCGCCCCATGGCAAGTGTCCCACTAGTAGCAGTCACGTGGATACATCATTTATGTCTTTTACAAAATCTATAATTAATTTACGAATCAAGAATATGTACAGTACATTTAGTACACTCTTGTGTAAATTGTAAAAACAAATCCCATATGCATGATTAGTTTTTTTTTTAGGGGAACTATTTCTATTTTATTACATCAGGAGTATCAAGGAGCCAGCTACGAGCAAGGCAGTGTGCATGGACATTAGACTTTCTACGTTCATGGACGAACTGAACAGAAGTGAACTCCTGTTCCCGGTGCTTAATTTCCCTGATGATGGATCCATAGCTTGCCAACGTACCAGAATTAATCGCCTTGACCACTTCAAGGCAATCTGATGCCACAACGATATTTTGAAGATTGAGGTCAGAGGCAAGAGCTAGTGCTTCCCTGCAAGCAATCGCCTCAAGGGTCGATGGATCCACAATACTCGGTTAAAGATGCGACTGGTCCGGTTTGGCCCATTGACCCGCTGGACCGGACCTCTATTTTGTTACCAATAGGGAAAGGGTTCAAACCGCAAAAAATTAGGTCCATCGCGGACCTAACCCCTTTGACCCTGGGTTCGATCCGCACCTCTGGACAGACGAGTAGACGACTCATTGGCGAACTGGAGAACACGAGAGCGCCGCCGCCTTCCTTTCCGGATCCTCCATCCCCTTTTCCGATTGTCGCCAAGTCGTCCCCGCCGCCGTCCGCCGGAACGCCCGGACCTCGCGGAGCACGCCATCCCCGTCACCTTGTACGTGTCGGGCTGCCCGACGTTGGTCACCGTGCGGGTGTGCTTCTCCACTAGTGGAAACAGGGCCATCGGTTTGGCCCTTTCGTCCCGGTTCCCTTACGAACCAGTACTAATGGGGGCACTAGTCCCGGTTCAAATGGCCAGGGCGTCGGCCAGCTCCAGTCCCGGTTCGAACGGGACCTTTAGTCCCGGTTCGTGATACGAACCAATACTATAGGGTCGCGGCAGACGGCCGCAGAGGTGGGGCCATCGCCAGCACCCTTTAGTACCGGTTCGTATCACGAACCGGTACTAAAGATGGACCTTTAATACCGGTTCATGATACGAACCGGGACTATAGTTCTCCCTATATCATCTTCTTCCACCCCGAGCCGGTCGTGGCCATTTTTGAGCTCGAGTTCATCAACATTTTCTCATCTATTTCCTCTCCCGAGCTCGAGTTCGTCCCCATTTTTTTTTTACTATTTGTCAAGATTGACGGCGCGCCATCTATCCAAGGGTTAGCACTTCCGGCGTTGCTACTTCAGCTTATTTCGTTGCTAGTTTAGCTCATTTCATTTTTCTAGTGCTAGCTAGGTGTTTGATGAAATGACTAAGTTGGGGATTTCATTTGTTTTATATGCAATTTGAGCTCAAAGTAAAGTATGATTTGTGGGTTTTAGTGTCGTCCCCGTCCTCACCGCCGTCGATCGCCCGCGCCGTCCCGTCACCGGCACCACCTCGGTGAGCCTCTTGTTTTTATCTTTTATTTAACAAAAAACAAAGTTTTATGATTTAGATGCATAGTTTTTACTTCTATAATTTTCTTACTTGTATGATTGTTTTTTATATGTATAGTGCCATGGTTTTGATATCCGTCCCCGTCGGCGCTCGTCCGGTCTATGATTCGGATGTGGTATATTTTTATAACTTTTAGTTTCATTTCGTTTTTATGACAATTATGCCGACCAACTTGACATAGAAATTTTTATCTAGGAGGTAGTTGAACCGAAAATTCCAACCGACCCTCTTGTCGAGATGCTAAATTTATTTGAAAAAGAAAATATAGATTTGAAAGCAAAATTGAAAAGAAGTGAAGATCTTCGTCTCCAATGCCTAGAAGAGAAGATGAAATTGGAGTTCAAACTTGCCGACGTCGACGATGATCACACTAGTACAGAACGACACATCGGAAATGGGCCAAAAACCCCTTCGGCAACGGAGAAAGGGTCCGTGTCCCCCCTCTATCACTGATGTGAAGCCTCACAATGGCAACGGAGATTTTTATCGTTTGCAATAAGTTTAGCAACGGGCATAATATATAACCGTTGCCTTTAGTCTTTACATCAGATACGGAGATTAGTTTTTGACCGTTTGTAATGAGGGCTAAAGGAAACAAAAAAAGCCGGTGACGCCTGCTGCACCGTCGACGGAGCCCTGTGGTTCCTGCTTGACGGCCGCTGGTTCTTCACCTTCCTCTTCGCCCAGCTTCATTGCGTGGTATTCTTCTACCTATTTAGTACTGCACAAAAGTCTTGCTCCTGGAGGCGCCGGCTTCAGTGGACGTGTGGACGGAGCCCCGCTCCTACGTCTTCACGGCCGCCGCATAGTCTCTAGGTTTCCTCCTCGTCCTAAAGGAGATGAAAAAAATCAAAATGTAAGCTCCTTCATCGCTATACACAAGACATATGCTTCTTCATCGGCATTACAGAAAATATAGAACTAATTACAACTAGAACATAGCCTAAACAATGCCTCATATATAGGTAGATTGGACACACAAATTTCAGGGATGGAGCAAGCAAGCCAAGTAGGATGCACAAGATCGATGTGTATTTGTGCATATCACAAGGATCACTAGCGCCACCCCCGGATCACACGGTGTCACCTAATTTTAATCATCGGCATATCAGAAATAAAGCTAAAATCAGAGCAAATGCCTACTAAAAACAGAGCATATCCATGGATAAACAATTAGCTACTTACAACTAGAAAACAGCTAAAATCTATGTGTAAACAATGGCTACTAAAAACAGAGCAAATCTATGGATAAACAATTAGCTACTTACAACTAGAAAACAGCTAAAATCTATGTGTAAACAATGCGTACTAAAAACAGAGCAAATCTATGGATAAACAATTAGCTACTTACAACTAGAAAACAGCTAAAATCTATGTGTAAACAATGCCTACTAAAAACAGAGCAAATCTATGGATAAACAATTAGCTACTTACAACTAGAAAACAGCTAAAATCTATGTGTAAACAATGCCTACTAAAAACAGAGCAAATCTATAGATAAACAATTAGCCACTTACAACTAGAAAACAGCTAAAATCTATGTGTAAACAATGCCTACTAAAAACAGAGCAAATCTATAGATAAACAATTAGCCACTTACAACTAGAAAACAGCTAAAATCTATGTGTAAACAATGGCTACTAAAAACAGAGCAAATCTATGGATAAACAATTAGCTACTTACAACTAGAAAACAGCTAAAATCTATGTATAAACAATGCCTACTAAAAACAGAGCAAATCTATGGATAAACAATTAGCTACTTACAACTAGAAAACAGCTGAAATCTATGTGTAAACAATGCCTACTAAAAACAGAGCAAATCTATGGATAAACAATTAGCTACTTACAACTAGAAAACAGCTATCCTACTGAACTGTGGTCTTACATTAGGCGAGGCGGGCTCGCTTAGCGTCGCTGCCGGCGACGGAGCTAGCGCCGGCCTCCCCTGGCGGCGCCTTGCCCTCGCCGTGGACCAAAGAGAGGGCTATGGCGGCCCGGAGGTCAGACTGATAGACCGCCTCCTCGGCGCGTTCGACCTGGGTCGACGCCTCGGAGAGGAGGACCGCCGCCTCCAGATCGGCCTCGCCCTGACGACGCTTGGCGTCCTCGCGCTCGAAATCGGCGCGGGAGAGTTGGCAAGCGATCTCCAGATCACGATCCTCCTCCTCTTCCTCTTCCTCTTCCTCCTCGTCGACGAGGAGGAGGAAGACGGATGGCGGCCGGGGTACATCGCCTGGCGGATCTCGCGGTAGCTGCAATGGTGGCCAAATGAGCGGGTGCGGCCGGAGCCTTCGCCGTGCGGACGAGCGCCAAGGCTGCGGGACCGGCCCGCGGGGGACGGATCGGCGGCGGCCTGTTCCGCAAGCTCGTCCCGCAACACCAGCTGACGCTGCTGCTGCCTGAAGGCCGGAGGGTGGGGCGGCCACGGCCGCGATGGCCGGATCTACCAGCGCCGACGGTGGAAGCCATGCGAGAGAGTGGAGAGAGAGGAGACTGTGCGGCGGCTAGGGTTGGAAGTGAGTGAGAGTGAGAGTGAAGGGCATAGTAGGTTCTTATAGGCGGCTGTCGGGCTGCTTCTAATGGCAACGGAGATTACGAAACTGTCCGTGTGCGAGGAGCACACATCGGTAACGGAGGTAAACTAACCTCCGTTGCCAACATATATTCCACTATTCACCCGTTGCCGATGTTGTGGGCCTGCTTTACGGCCCAGTGCGGGCACGCGGGGGATGTCGCGATTTACCGTCGCCTAACTCCTGCCGTTGCCATAGAGGGGTATCCGATGTGTCGTTCTGTACTAGTGTCACCAGATCAAGATGGATGCAATGCGCTTGAAGATTAAAAAGATTAGAAAATATGACATTAATCAAGAGGCTTGGTATCATTATGATGTTGGTTCGGTAATTACCTTAGTTGCGATTTTGATCGCATTTGTTGTTGGATTTAAATTCTTTAGATAGTTGTATGTTAGTTTCAATTAATATATGTTTTATGAGAACTATGTATTACATTTGACCACTACTCTACTTTACTTTTAATGTGATGAACTTGTATTAATTAATTTGGTCACGTATCTATTCATGATGTAGTGTAATGGTTTTTGATATACTTATATAATGCAGATGAACCGACAATGGATGTACGGTGACCGACGCAGTCCCGAGTTCATTAGTGGCATGCATAATTTTCTCCACGTGGCTGAGGCAAACAAGCGGTCGAATGGTTTTATTTGTTGTCCATGTAGTGCCTGTAAGAATACGATGGATTACTCTACCTCAAAAATCCTTCACGTCCACCTGTTGCAGTACGGTTTCATGCCCGGCTATAATTGTTGGACCAAGCACGGAGAAAGAGGGGTTATAATGGAAGACAATGAAGAACAAGAGGATAATGACAACTATCCTATGTTCACTGAACACGGTGGTACTACAATGGGGGAACACGAAGCTGAAGAAGAGCCCATTGTTGATGAGCCGATGATAATCTTCGTCTGGCCATTCTTGATGCGAAGATAAATTGCGGAAGTGACAACGAGAGGTTGAAGTTGGAGAGAATGTTAGAGGATCACAAGAAATTGTTGTACCCAAATTGCGAAGATGGCCAGAAAAAGCTAGGTACCACACTGGAATTGCTGCAATGGAAGGCAGAGAATGGTACATCTGACAAGGGATTTGAAAAGTTGCTGAAAATAAGAAAGAAGATGCTTTCAAGGGATAACGTATTGCCCCCCAGTACGTACGAAGCAAAGAAGGTTGTCTGCCCTCAAGGATTAGAGGTGCAGAAGATACATGCATGCATCAATGACTACATCCTCTACCGCTGCGAGGAGTACGAGAATTTGAATGCATGCCGGTATGCGGTGCATTGCGCTATATGATCAGGCGAGATGACCCTGGTGATGTTGAGGGCGAGCCGCGCCCCAGGAAGAGGGTTCCTGCCAAGGTGATGTGGTATGCTCATAAATACCACGGTTGAAACGTTTATTCCAAAACAAAGAGCATGCCAAGTTGTTGCGATGGCACAAAGAAGACCATAAGAAAGACATGATGCTGAGACACCCGCTGATGGGTCGCAGTGGAGAAAAATCGACAGAGAGTTCCCGACATTTTCAGATGACGCAAGGAACTTAAGATTTGGTCTAAGTACCGATGGCTTTAATCCTTTCGGGGAGCAGAGCTCCAGGCATAGCACCTGGCCTGTGACTCTATGTATCTATAACCTTCCTCCTTGGTTGTGCATGAAGCGGAAGTTCATTATGATGCCAGTGCTCATCCAAGGCCCGAAGCAACCCGGCAACGACATTGATGTGTACCTGAGGCCATTGGTTGAAGAACTTTTACAGTCGTGGCGTGAAGAAGGTGTACCTGTGTGGCATGAGCACGAACAAAAGGAATTTGACCTACGAGCGTTGTTGTTTGTAACCATCAATGATTGGCCTGCTCTTAGTAACATTTCAGAATAGTCAAACAAGGGATACAATGCATGCACGCACTGTTTAGGTGAGACTGAAAGTATATATTTGACAAACAAGAACGTGTACCCGGGGCATCGTCGATTTCTTCCAAAACAGCATCCCGTAAGAAAGAAAGGCAAGCATTTCAAAGGTGAGGCAGATCACCGGACGAAGCCTACCCGCCCTACTGGGGATGTTATATATGATATGGTCAAGAATTTAAAAGTAATCTTTGGAAAGGGTCTTGGCGGACAATCTGTTCCGAATGACGCTGACGGATACGTACCCATGTGGAAGAAGAAATCTATATTTTGGGAGCTACGCTATTGGAAAATCCTAGAGGTTCACTCTGCAATCGACGTGATGCACGTGACGAAAAATCTTTGGGTGAACCTGCTAAACTTCTTGGGCGTGTATGGGAAGACAAAAGATACACCGGATGCACGGCAGGACCAGCAACGTATGCACGAACGAGACAACCTGAATCCAGAGAAGTATGAAGGTACTGTCAGCTACGCTCTTACCGAAGAAGAGAAGGAGATCTTTTTTGAAGTCCTGAGCAGTATGAAGGTCCCGTCTGGCTTCTCGTCGAATATAAAGGGAATAATAAACATGACAGAGAAAAAGTTTCAAAACCTAAAGTCTCATGACTGCCACGTGATTATGACACAATTACTTCCGGTTGCATTGAGGGGGCTTTCTCAAACCCATTGTGAAGCTATGTGCATTCCTCAATGCAATTCTCAGAAGGTGATCAATCCACTAACTCTACCAAGTTTACAGAAGGATGTGTTCCAATGTCTTGTCAGCTTCGAGTTGGTGTTCCCACCATCATTCTTCAATATTATGACGCACCTCATAGTTCACCTAGTCGAAGAGATTTCGTTCTCGGTCCTGTATTTCTACACAACATGTTCCCCTTTGAGTTCATGGGATTCTTAAAGAAATACATTCATAACCGTGCTAGGCCAAAAGGAAGCATCTCCAAGGGCTATGGAACAGAGCAGGTCATTGAGTTTTGTGTTGACTTTATTCCTGATCTTAAGCCGATCGGTGTTCCTCAATCGCGCCATGAGGGGAGACTGCGTGGAAAAGGCACGCTAGGAAAGAAAGCAACAATATCTATGGACGGACATTCTTTCACTCAAGCACACTACACAGTTCTACATAATTCCAGCTTGGTGGCTCCGTATATCGTGGAACACAAAAATATTTTACGCTCGAAATACCGGAGCAACCTGAAGATTGGATTGATGGAGAACACGTGAAGACTTTCGGCGGTTGGTTGCAAACGCATCTCATTAATGATACCACTGTTGGAGAACAGCTATACTTGTTGGCCAAGCAACCATCTTCGACTATATTGAATTTTCAAGGGTACGAGATAAATGACAATACATTTTACATGGCTGACCAAGATAAAAGGAGCACAACCAAAACAGTGGTGCCCACTTTGATGCAACAAACAACAATGTGCAAAAGGACACATATTATGGTTACATAGAGCAGATATGGGAACTTGACTATGGACCTTCTTTTAAGGTCCTTTGTTCTGGTGCAAATGGTTCAACCTGAAAGGCGGGGTACAGATAGACCCGCAGTACGGAATGACTACAGTGGATCTCAAGAGTCTTGGATACCACACCGAACCATTCATTCTAGCCAGTGAAGTGGCTCAGGTTTTCTATGTGAAGGACATGTCTACCAAATCGAAAAAAGAAAAGAAAATCAAGCGAATACATCATACGATGAGCCAAAGCGCCACATAGTTCTTTCAGGGAAAAGAAACATCGTGGGAGTGGAGGACAAGACAGACATGTCAGAAGATTACAATAAGTTTCATGAAATTTTGCCCTTTAAAGTGAACACTGACCCAAGCATCAAGTTAAATGATAAAGATTGTCCATGGTTACGGCGCAATCAGAAGAAAGGGACACACGCGAAGAAAAAGTGAACACTAGATAGGGATGTTGTTAGTGATCTGTAATAATGTATCAAACCTTTTATGTAACCTTTTTGATTCTGGTTATATTAAAAGCATTTTTTTAATTATTTTGTTTGAAATTTTTGATGATATGGATTTAAATCTATGTTAAATTTACTCAAATCATCCATTTGAAATTTGAATACATTCAATATAATCAAATTTTAAAATAACCAGTACCAAAATATTCTACATGTCCAGGGCTTACATTTGATATAAAGTTTTCAAATTTGAACAATTATATCAACAGAATAAAATAAATCAGAAAAAGAAAGTAGAAAAAAATTACAAAAGACCCTTTAGTCCCGGTTGTTGGATGCAACCGGGACTAAAGGTGGGCTTTGGCGCGCTAATTTCGTAGCGGCCCAAAAATGGACCTTTAGTCCCGATTCATGGCTGGAACCGGGATTAAAGGTCTATTAGTGCTTTTTAGATCCTCCCCTTCCTCTCCTCGCCCATTTTGCCGCCAGGCCCGAGAAGAAGAAGGACGCCGCCAAGCTGCCGTGCCGTGCTCCCCTGCTCCTTTGCCGCCGTTTCCACCGCCGGCTTCTCCTGCTCCGATCACCGCCGCCGCCCTCTTCCTCCACGTCGAGTTTCACGAGCTGGGCGGCCGAAATCGACCCGCATTTTCGTCCCCAAGTCAGGCGCCGCCGCTCCGGCACCCTCGTCGTCGTGCTGCCGTCTGGGCCACGCCGCCGCTCTACGCAAGGTACGGTCCTTATATCCTCTCTCCCTCCCTCCTCTCTCGCTCAAATCCTAGATCGGCGGGGATGGAACCACGGTGGCGCCGGCGCCGGCGCCACCTGTGCGGTGGGGACTTTTTTCCTTAATAATATTTACAATAACATGCCTAAAGACCATTACATTAGGGGGCGGGCCACAAAAGGCCATTACAATATAGATTAAAAAAACTAAATAGTCGCCGGCGTCGGAGGCCTATTCGTCGTCGGAGAGGACGATGTAGCCCGGTGCGGCCCACAGATGGGCCGGCGGCGGCTGCTCCTCCGGCGGAAGTGCTGTTCCTCCGGCTCCTGCTGCGGCTGCCCCTGGGCCGGCTCCTCCTGCCCCTGCGGCAGCGGCGGCGGCGACCAACTGCCGCCAGTCCAGCCCCAGGACTGGCCAAGGAGGCCGCAAGGCAGTGGAGCCTCCTGCTCCAGCTCCATCTCCTCGTCCTCCAGCTCCTGCTGCAGGTGCTGCCACCATGGCGCCGGTGGCGGCTGGGCCACAGCCAGCACTTGCTCCCAGCGCCGGATCTCGTCCTCGACGAGGGAGCGGCGGGAGGCCTCGTAGGCGGCCTGCATCTCCGGGGACCGGCGGCGGTGCTGGGGCCAGCGTGAAAAAAGAATGGCGGCGGTCGTCGTGCTCGTCCGCGAACCACTGGTCCCAGTTGGGGGACTCCGGCGTGTAGACGGGGTCGTCGTAGAGGTCCGGTGGGAGGAGACGGCGGCGACGCGCAATCTCCACCACCCTGGCCCGGCCACTGGCCGGAATCGGCGGCACCGGAATCTGCTGTGGATTCAGGTGCCAGTCGTCCGACAGGTGGACGTCGGGCCAGTACACGGGGGTGGCATTGTTCCAATGCCACCAGCACTCCTGGACCGCACGTAGCGCCGGTGACGCGTCCGCTTCTTCGGCGCCGTAGCCGCTTCACCGACACGCAACGTCGGCGCCGCTCCCCGACCATCCGGACGCCCTGCGGCGCGATGCCGAACGCCGCCGGCGGTGGCGGCGGAACGTAGCGTCGGGCAGGAGGAGGAGGGACCACGCACAGAGGAGGAAGCGCGGCGCGCCGGCCGGAGGAGCTGCCGGCCTCATGCTTTTTCTTCGGATTCTTGAACCACCGCGACATGGCTCCGGCAAGGGTCGTTGTGCACCGGCTGTGGGGGCGGCGGTGTGGACTGAGGTCGCTATCCACACGGCCGGGGTCCATTTTAAAGGACCAGCCAGGGCCAGCATTGACTCCGGGGTGGGGAAGACGGGGGGGCGGTGGGTCACTGGCAGGCAGGCCAGGGCCAGCATTGACTACGGGGTAGGGAAGACGAGGGGGCGGTGGGTCGGTGGCAGGTAGGCCAGGGCCAGCATTGACTACAGGGTGGGGAAGGTGAGGGCACGTGGCCAGTGAGCGGTCACACGCGGACGCGGCCGTGTGGGGAAGACGGGCGGTGGGTCGCTGGCAGGTGGGCCAGCATTGACCACGCGCTCGTGGCCAGGGGGCGGACGCGGCGCGTCGACCCAGTGCTGGCCCAAATTTGGGCTGGAATTGGGTTAGCCCGGATGTTAGTTTTTTTTAATTGTGTTAGTTACAAAGCTGGCCCAAATTTGGGCTGGCAGGTAGGACAACTGTGTTAGTTTTTTTTAGTATAAATTGTGTTAGTTACAATAGTTAGGAAATGTTAGGAGATGTTAATTTTAGGAAAATGTTAGAAAATGTTATGAATTTTTTTGAAACATTGCAGAATGGCATTTGCTTGTTACAAAATTGAAAGCATATATAATTGATTGCAGGGACATTGAGCTATTGACGCCCCCTACAGAGACGAGGAGAATGAAGACCGAATGCAACAGATTATATATGCGAATGCCCGTGGAGAAAATGCCAATGGAGAAGAGGCCGGTGGATAAGAGGCCGATGGAGAAGAGGCCGATAATGATTTCAGCTCACAATTTCGGAACGATTTCGGTGAGTGACTTGAGTCTGAAGAAAGAAGAGACGACGAATTGCCCTTAACAAACTCCGGCGAGGTATATATATTAAGGCTGTGTTGATCACTAGATGCATTAATTAAATTTATTGCACTTATTAACGAATCATTTTTCTTTTAGCCCTCCGGATCGAGCAAATCTGCTAAAAAGCAAGGTCCTCGAGGCCGGACGAAAAGGATGTCGAGCGAGGGTCCAAGGTTAAAGATCGAGAAAGTTGCTGATAGTGGCGAACCGCTGGCACCCATAGAGAACTGCCGTAAGTTTGTAAATCAAGCTGGAGTCATTGTTAGGGACATGCTCCGATCACCATTACAGATTGGCAAAAGCCGAAGGACGCCAACGATGAAGCTAGTTATGTCCGCGAACATACACAAATTTTGCTCTAGGAGACGCTCATGACACACTTCAACCTACCGCAAAGTCTCACGGAAGGCAAGAAGGAGAAAGTCAAGCAGTTGACTCTTAAGAAGATGGCCACACAATTCCAGAGCTGGAAGAAAAAATTATGAAAAAAATATGAAATAAAGATCCAGATTTCACGGGAGGACTAGAGAAGATAAAATATGACTGGCCCGCATTTGTGGCGTATAATAAATCGGCTACCGCTGTGTCCCGATCGGCCATAAATAAGGTAAATGCTGGGAAGAAGCAATATCACCATAGGTTGGGGACAGGTGGCTACAAGACTGCCATTCCTAAGTGGGAAGCCTTTCAAGCAGGATTGCTTGCTAAAGGGATCATTCCACAGACAGCGGACTGGCCCGAGAGGTCCAAGTTCTGGTTGTTCGCGCATGGGGCAGGGTTGGACCCACAGACAGGGTTGATTGTTGCACAGGGAAAATGGAAGAAAAAATTGAAACAATCACTCCGCTGCTTGTAGACGCAATAGATAAAGTTCGAAAGGGAGAGTACCATCCCGAGAGAGAGAACGACAAGCTGACACTCGCCCTGGGGAATCCTTGAAGGAAGGGTTTCCGGAGTGCGCTGACAGTTATAGAAGCCGTGGGAGAAAGAAGAAGAATGAGTTAGACCGGTTATCGGAATTGGAACGTCAGGTGCAGCGACAACAGCAGCAAATAGACTCAATTAGTCAGCAAAGGGCATCTCAGCAGCTGCAGCTAGAAGATCCTCAAGCCGATGCCATCCCATCTCAGCAAAAAAGCAGCGTGGGTTCCACGCAGCTAGAAGGATCTGCATTCGAACCGGCGGCGGCTCGCTAACCCGTGGATGATGTCACGGAGAAGACAGATTGTGAGCTACATATGTCAATGAGGAACATATCCTTGAAGGTGGCGGTCGGCTATGCTTTACCAAATCAACCTGGAGCAAGCTACCATCTTGGTGACATTCCAGCTGGCTATGCTCGTGTCGGGGTGGATGAAATTGTGCCGGGATTTGAAACACTGGAGCTTGAGATTCCTGGAGGTGACGAGGGGAAGAAACTGGGAGATGTCAAGCGTGGTTTCGTCCTATGGAACAAGAAATACATCGTCTTTCTAGGCTCCTTGCCAAGGCCACCGACTCCTCCTTGTAGCAGTCCACCTCAGCAGCAAAGTCCAACCCTACCCGAGAGGGACCCCAGCGCGAGTCCATTTCGATCTCCGCCTCGTGAGGAAGCGCCGTTAAGTGGCTCCCGAGGAAGCGCCACACCGGTTCGCCGGTTAGTAAGAAACCTAGAAAGGAGAAAACACCGCCGCCTCTTGAGAAGTTACCTTGGGAAAGGACTGACGAGGAAATCGCCGCCATCTCGAGGGCCGAGGTGGTCGCCCATTTTGCACCGAAAGTGCTTGAGCCACCAAGGCAGAAACTAGCTCCGGAAGTCGTTGTGCGTTGCTTTGATGCTATATATAACCCTCCACCAAAGCCGCCATCAGACTATGAGCGTTCTATTGGAAGGTCATATGACAATAAGTCGGAGGAGCCAAAAAAAGGGAAACAAGTTCCCCAGCTCGGAGAACAAGACGCACAATCGGTCCCCCCGCTCAAGGTGTTTGACGACAAGGCCGCTCAAGGTTCTCAACAACACATAGGTTCGACAACTGATTACCCTATCTCCGAGCTAGCATATCAATATGTTGCCGGCAAAATTTGGTCCAGCGGGTCAAGTCCCTAACAACAAAAATGCGTCAGCTGCATAACTGGTACAAGAAAGTCGCCAAGGAAGGGACAATCAGTATCATGGTGGCAGTTAAGGAAGAGCACTACTTCCAAGAGTACGCTGTGTGCGTTGTGTTTACCGAACTTTTTCAGTTATACAATCTTCGGGCCCTCGACAAATCTATCATCAGTTGCTACTGTCTGTAAGTGATTTATTTCTGTAATTTAAATCTTTAACTCAGCTCGTTCATTGTCTGTAATTATCTCCACTATAATCTTTTGTGCGCTATATTATGCAGAATGAAGATTCTCGAATGCAAAAGGGATGAAATCACGGACATTGGGTTCATTGACCTGGATAAAGTTCATGAAGTCACCATAGAAAATCCCTTTTATAACAAGGACACAACAGAGATTTGCTAAGGTTTTTGAAGCGACAACGTGACAAAAAAGAAATACTTTTTCCTTACAACTTCAAGTGAGTGTTACTATCTTGTACACATTCTATTTTGCTCACCAGATGTTAAGTTTTAACGGATGAGTTATCCATGACTGCGTATATAAACGTGCGCAGGTTCCAATTTATTCTTCTCGTCATTAACATTCACGCTGGAGAAGTTGAGGTTCTTGACTCATTAAGGAGAGATCCTAAATAATTCAAGACCTGTTTTGATATGCTCACAGAGTAATTTCAATTCTTATCGCCTCTTTCGTTCATTTCCTGATATCAAGTAATTAATAACTCCTTTGTTCATTTTCTTTGTCGGGCAGCGTTTGGAAATCGTTCATCAAGGAAGAAGAACCCGGTAAATGGAAACCGAAGCTGACATGGCGTTTGAATGACGTAAATAGTACTACCTAGGTCCGCGCACCATTATCATACTTGATTATTGTTTGATTGAATTCTATTCTTGTGCAGTCTTGCCATAAACAGCCACATGGGACTGATTTATGTGGATTCTACGTTTGTGAGTACATTCACATGAGGACCAACGAGAGATTCAACATCCGAAGAAATAAAGATGTACGTAAACATTATTCACAACTTTATTTTGTTACCATCAGTTGTGCTGAGTTTCATTCATAATTGTTTTATTATGATTTGATATATATACACATAACTCATGTATTCATTTTGATCTCATTCTATTAAAGTTGCCAAGAAAACGGAACGCGCTCCCAACACGGACAGCTTCAAAGCAATTGCGGAAGAATTAGCGGAATTTTTCCTTGCGGAGGTCATACCTAAATTCGGAAAGTACCACTATGATGCAAAATAGTATGCCTCCATGTAATATTGATCTCCATGTAATTAAGTACTTTATACGAAAACATGATCTTCATGTACTACTTAATTTGTATGTGTTATATATATGCATCAACGTGATCTTATGTAATTGTATGTGTTATATATATATGCATCAACTTGATCTTCATGTAGTAATTTATATATACCAAAATGCATTTTTGGCGCATCGACGTGATCCCCGTACGATGAAACCATCCGATACCCCTAAACCCTGAAAAAAAATCAAAAAGAAAAAAAGGGCCTACCTTTAGTCTCGGTTTGTGTTACGAACCGGGACTAAGGTCTCCAGCCCCGCGGGCTCCTCCGGGGCCACGTGGAGGCCCTTTAGTCCCGGTTCGTGAGCAACCGGGACTAAAGGGGGGGTGCTGATACGTCTCAAACGTATCTATAATTTCTGATGTTCCATGTTGATATTATACCAATTGTTACATGTTTTATATACACTTCATAGCATTTTTATGCATTTTCTGGGACTAACCTATTAACAAGATGCCACAGTGCCAGTTCCTGTTTTCTGCTGTTTTTGTATTCCAGAAAAGCTAGTCTGGAAATATTCTCGGAATTGGACGAAACTTGGACAGAACCTCCTATTTTTCCAACACGTACACGGAGTCCAAAGGAGAGACGGAGGGAGCCACGAGCCAGCCACACCATGGGGCGCGGGCCCCCCTGCCGCGCCGTGGGGTGGTGTGGGCCCACGGGCGTCTCCAGCCGCCGCCCTTTCGCCTATTTATTCTTCCCGACGCGAAAACCCTAAATACCCGAGCCATTATCCACGAAAAGTTCCAGAGACGCCGCCGCCGTCAACCCTAGCTCGGGAGGGTTCAGAAGCTCTTCCCGGCACCCTGCCGGAGAGGGGAATCATCACCGGAGGGCTCTACATCACCATGCCTGCCTCCGGAGTGATGCGTGAGTAGTTCATCCTTGGACTACGGGTCCATAGCAGTAGCTAGATGGTTGTCTCTCCACTTTATGCTATCATGTTTAGATCTTGTGAGCTGCCTATCATGATCAAGATCATCTTATTGTAATGCTACATGTTGTGTTTGCTGGGATCCGATGAATATTGAATACTATGTCAAGTTGATTATCAATCTATCTTATATGTTATTTATGATCTTGCATGCTTTCCGTTACTAGTAGATGCTTTGGCCAAGTAGATGCTTGTAACTCCAAGAGTGAGTATTTATGCTAGATAGTGGGTTCATGCCTCCGGTAATCTGGGAGAGTGACAATAACTTCTAAGATTGTGGATGTGCTGTTGCCACTAGGGATAAAATAACCGATGCTTAGCTTAAGGGTGCGCCGTTAGGTCTAATGCATTTGTTTACATTACGCACATTACTTAATGCGATTATCCGTTGCTTGCAACTTAATACCAACGGGGAACTCGGATGACAACCTGGGTGGATTATTAGTCATAGACGCTGTTGGATAACGGTCTATGTATTTTGTCGTAATGCCCACATGAATATCATAGTAATCATCATGTCATATATATGCATTGTCATGCGCTCAATATTTTGTCAATTGCCCAGCTGTAATTTGTTCACCCAGCATGTTAGTTATCTTTTATGGAGAGACACCACTAGTGAACTGTGGACCCCGGTCCATTCTTTTACACTGATAATACAACCAACTGCAAACATTGTTCCTTTTCATTCTCTGCAATTTACTACTGTTTTCCACACCATACGTTTAATCCTTTGTTTTCAGCAAGCCGGTGAGATTGACAACCTCACTGTTTCGTTGGGGCAAAGTAGTTTGATTGTGTTGTGTGCAGATTCCACGTTGGTGATCAGCGCGCCACCAACAACCTTCAGAAGTGATTTCTTGCTCCTACTGGTTCGATTAAACCTTGGTTTCATACTGAGGGAAACTGCTGCTACACTGCTTCATACCTTCCTCTTGGGGTCTCCCAACGAACGTGTGATCCACGTCATCAAGCATTTTTCTGGCGCCGTTGCCGGGGAGCAAGAGGATTTCTGCAAGGGGAGTTTCACGCTTCCAATCTCTTTACTTTGTTATTGTCTTGCTTAGTTTATTTTTATTTAGTCTTGTTTGCTTTATTTATCAAAAACACAAAAAAATTAGTTACTTTTATTTTCAAGTTGTTATCTTTCTGTTTTGTTTTAATTTTGCTAAAATGAGTACCCCTGAGAACACTAAGTTGTGTGATTTCACTAGCACGAACAACAATGATTTCATTAGTACACCTATTGCTCCACCTGCTTCTAACGCAGAATTCTATGAAATTAAACCTGCACTTTTAAATCTTGTTATGAAAGAGCAATTCTCTGGTGTTAGTACTGATGATGCTGCTGCTCACCTTAATAATTTTGTTGAACTTTGTGAGATGCAAAAGTATAAGGATGTAGATGGTGATATTATTAAACTGAAACTTTTTCCTTTCTCTTTGAGAGGACGTGCTAAAGAATGGTTGCTATCTTTGACTAGAAATAGTATTGATTCATGGACTAAATGCAAAGATGCTTTCATAGGAAAATATTATCCTCCTGCTAAGATTATATCTTTGAGAAGTAGCATTATGAATTTCAAACAATTTGATAATGAGCATGTTGCTCAAGCTTGGGAGAGAATGAAATCATTGGTAAAGAATTGTCCCACCCATGGACTGACTGCTTGGATGATCATCCAAACCTTTTATGCAGGACTAAATTTTTCTTCAAGAAACCTATTGGATTCGGCCTCTGGAGGTACCTTTATGTCCATCACTTTGGGTGCTGCAACAAAGCTTCTTGATGATATAAATTATTCTGAATGGCACACCGAAAGAGCTCCACAAGGTAAGAAGGTAAATTCTGTTGAAGAAATCTCTTCCTTGAGTGATAAGATTGATACTATTATGTCTATGCTTACAAATGGAAAAATGCATGTTGATCCAAATAATGTTCCTTTAGCTTCTTTGGTTGCTCAAGAAGAGCATGTTGATGTGAACTTCATTAAAAATAATAACTTCAACAACAATGCTTATAGGAATAATTTTGGTAATAACAATTATAAGCCCTATCCTTTTAATAGTGGCAATGGTTATGTTAATTCTTATGGTAATTCCTACAACAATAATAAGAGTGTACCCTCTGATCTTGAAGTCATGCTTAAGGATTTTATTAGTACACAAACTGCTTTCAATAAATCTGTTGAGGAAAAGTTTGGGAAAATTGATGTTCTTGCCTCTAAAGTTGATAGTCTTGCTCTTGATGTTGATTTGTTAAAAATTAAAACTATGCCTCATGATGTTAAAGAGAGCAAAACTCTCAATGCTATACAAGTTAAAATTGATAATAATGTGAGGATGTTAGCTGATTTACATGCTAGGTGGGCAAGAGAGGATGAAATTGCTAAAAAGAATAGTATTGCTAGAGTTTATACTATTACTACTACTGAAAATGCTGTAAACTCAAGTGTTAACAAACCTCCTACTATCAATGGTAAAGTAATTGGTGTTGGCAATGTCTCTACTTCTGTTGCAAAACGTTTAAAATTGCCTGAAAACACTGAAACTGTTCCTGATAAAAGTGCTGAAATTTTTCGAGATGGGAGACAATGGTCCCATTACTTTGATAATAATGATTTTGATTTTGATGGTTGCAATATTTCTGAAGTAATTAAGTTCTTGCAAAAGCTAGCTAGAAGTCCTAATGCTAGTGCTATAAACATGGCTTTTACTAAACATATTACTAATGCTCTCATGCAAGTTAGGGAAGAGAAATTAAAACATGAAGCTTCTATCCCTAGGAAGTTAGAAGATGGTTGGGAGCCCATCATTAAAATGAAGGTGAATGATTTTGATTGCAATGCTTTATGTGATCTTGGTGCTAGTATTTCTGTTATGCCTAAGAAACTTATGATATGCTTGATTTAGCACCTTTGGAACACTGTTATTTGGATGTTCACCTTGCTGATAATACTATAAAGAAACCTTTGGGGAGAGTTGATGATGTTTTTATAATGGTTAACAATAACCTTGTCCCCGTTGATTTTGTTGTTTTGGATATTGAATGCAATGCTTCTTGTCCTATTGTTTTGGGAAGACCTTTTCTTAGAACTGTTGGTGCTATTATTGATATGAGAGAGGGGAATATTAAATATCAATTCCCACTCAAGAAAGGTATGGAACACTTCCCTAGAAAGAAGATGAAGTTACCTTTTGATTCTATTGTTAGAGCAAATTATTCTGTTGATGCTTCATCACTTGGAAACACTTGATTCTTACTTTCTGCGCCTAGCTGAAAGGCGTTAAAGAAAAGCGCTTATGGGAGACAACCCATTATTTTATTTCTGCAATTTTTCTTTTCTTTTTGAGTCAAGGAGTTGTTTACTTCTGTAACAATTCCTTTGTATCTTTATTTTATCGCATTGTTGTGCCAAGTATTGCCTCTAATAGGAAGATGATGCTAGATTTGGATTTCTGCGCAGGAACAGATTTCTGCTGTTCACCGTTTTACTTCTGTAAAATCACAGAAAAATTATTTAAATCTGCAAATTTTTGTGCGTGATCCTCAGATATGTACGCATCTTTCGTTAGTTTAAAGTTTTTCGATCTGAGCAACGTAAGTGCCTCGAAAAAATTCGTCTTTACGGACTGTTCTGTTTAGACAGATTCTGTCTTTTATTTTTCGCATTCTCTCTTTTACTAGTGTTGAGTGGAATTCTTTTTTAGGGTGAAGAGCTTCACATAACATCAGTGGCAGTAGTTAATGTTAAAAGTAACGGTCATGTTTGTGTCCTTATAGAACATGTGAGTTTTTGATTGTGCACTAACCCTCTAATGAGAATTACTTGAGTTTGGTGTGGCGGAAGTTTTCAAGGGTCAAGAGAGAAGGATGATATAATGTGATCAAGAAGAGTGAAGAGCTTAAGCTTGGGGATGCTCCCATGGATCACCCCAGCATATTTCAAGAAGACTCAAGCGTCTAAGCTTGGGGATGCCCAAGGCATCCCCTTCTTCATCAGCAACTTATCAGGTCATCTCTAGTGAAACTATATTTTAATTCTTTCACATCATATGTGCTTTACTTGGAGCGTCTGTGTGCTTTTATTTTCAGTATTTTATTTTTCTTATGGTCAACTTGATTGGACCCTAGCATTCTTGATTGGGAGAGAGACACGCTCCGCTTTTTCATATGAATACTCCTATTCTTCACTTATACTTGTTGAGTATTCTTATCTAGCTATTGCTATGCTTTTAGCTCCTGTTTTGCATGCATCTCTTATTCAGAGCTGTTAGTTCTTTTAAAGAAAGTACTCTCTTGCTTCACTTATAATTGTTTGGAGAGTTTATGTTGAAATAAATTGATTGGTGTTTGGTTGGAACAGAAAATGTTGCATGTGGTAGATGGTATAATGGAAAAAGCTTACATATTCTTGTAGATCACTGTATTGGATAATTTGATACTTGTCAATTGTTTTGAGTTATCAAGTAGTTCATGTTTAAGCTTTTGTATCATGTAGTTAAAACCTATTAATGAAGAACTACCGTAAAGCTCGTTGAAATTTGGTTTGCATGATTGGTATCTCTAAGGTCTAGATATTTTCTAGTAAAAGGGTTTGGTTAACAAGGAAGACAGTGTAGAGTCTTATAATGCTTGCAATATGTTTTCATATAAGTCTTGCTGTGTCGGTTGATATCCTGTGTTTGCTTCAAATAACCTTGCTAGCCTAAACTCTGTACTGAGAGGGAATGCTTCTCGTGCATCCAAAACCTTGAGCCAAAATCCATGCCATCTGTGTCCACCATAACTACCTATATGTGGTATTTCCTTGCCATTCCAAGTAAATTTTTCATGTGCTACCTTTAAACTATTCAAAATTATTACTCCTATTTTGTGTCAATGTTTACCAAGCTCATGAGGACGGGGTGGATGTCTTTATGTCAACTGTCAAACAGACTTTACCACCGGACTAGCGGCATATACATCCGCTTATCCATTAATTTTGCAAAAAGAGCTGGCAAATGGGGTGCCCAGTCCCAATTAATTACAACTTTAACCGCTTAATTCTCTTCACATTTTTGCCCTGATTTATCAGTCAAGCAATGACAAACAGTGAAATATCTGCATGTGTAAACAAAAGAGAAGAGGGATGATCTGCCTTGCTGGTAGAAATAACGTCCTTCATGGGAGCCGCTCTTAAAAGTCTGGTTGGCAGGGGTCATATTGTACTTTCCATTTTCTGATTCGTTGACAATTAACAAACACCTCCAAAACTTATTTTTACTCTCTTATGATTTCAAAAACTTAAAAAGCTCTAGCACATGATTTAATCCCTGCTTCCCTCTGCGAAGGGCCTTTCTTTTACTTTTATGTTGAGTCAGTTTTCCTACTTCTTTCTATCTTAGAAGCAAACACTAGTGTCAACTTTGGTGCAACAATTTTTATATGCTTGTATATTGCACTTATTATATTGCTTTGTGTTGACAAATATCCATGAGATATATATGTTGAAAGTTGAAAGCAATTGCTGAAACTTAAATCTTCCTTTGTGTTGGTTAAATACCTTTTACTTAGAATCTATTGCTTTATGAGTTAACTCTTATGCAAAACTCTTTGATGCTTGTCTCGAAAGTACTATTCATGAAAAGTTTTTGCTTATATGATTCAGTTGTTTGCTCATTATCTACTTGCTAGCAAACTATAGACCATTGACCTGGATCACTTCATTCATAACATGTGCTTTACAATACTATTTGATCAAGATTATGATTGTAGCATGTCACCTCAGAAATTATTTTGTTTTTATCGTTTTACCTACTCGAGGACGAGTAGAACTAAGCTTGGGGATGCTTGATACGTCTCAAACGTATCTATAATTTCTGATGTTCCATGTTGATATTATACCAATTGTTACATGTTTTATATACACTTCATAGCATTTTTATGCATTTTCTGGGACTAACCTATTAACAAGATGCCACAGTGCCAGTTCCTGTTTTCTGCTGTTTTTGTATTCCAGAAAAGCTAGTCTGGAAATATTCTCGGAATTGGACGAAACTTGGACAGAACCTCCTATTTTTCCAACACGTACACGGAGTCCAAAGGAGAGACGGAGGGGAGCCACGCAGCCACACCATGGGGCGCGGGCCCCCCTGCCCGCCGTGGGGTGGTGTGGGCCCACGGGTCTCCAGCCGCCGCCCTTTCGCCTATTTATTCTTCCCGACGCGAAAACCCTAAATACCCGAGCCATTATCCACGAAAAGTTCCAGAGACGCCGCCGCCGTCAACCCTAGCTCGGGAGGGTTCAGAAGCTCTTCCCGGCACCCTGCCGGAGAGGGGAATCATCACCGGAGGGCTCTACATCACCATGCCTGCCTCCGGAGTGATGCGTGAGTAGTTCATCCTTGGACTACGGGTCCATGGCAGTAGCTAGATGGTTGTCTCTCCACTTTATGCTATCATGTTTAGATCTTGTGAGCTGCCTATCATGATCAAGATCATCTTATTGTAATGCTACATGTTGTGTTTGCTGGGATCCGATGAATATTGAATACTATGTCAAGTTGATTATCAATCTATCTTATATGTTATTTATGATCTTGCATGCTTTCCGTTACTAGTAGATGCTTTGGCCAAGTAGATGCTTGTAACTCCAAGAGTGAGTATTTATGCTAGATAGTGGGTTCATGCCTCCGGTAATCTGGGAGAGTGACAACAACTTCTAAGATTGTGGATGTGCTGTTGCCACTAGGGATAAAATAACCGATGCTTAGCTTAAGGGTGCGCCGTTAGGTCTAATGCATTTGTTTACATTACGCACATTACTTAATGCATTATCCGTTGCTTGCAACTTAATACCAACGGGGAACTCGGTATGACAACCTGGGGTGGATTATTAGTCATAGACGCTGTTGGATAACGGTCTATGTATTTTGTCGTAATGCCCACATGAATATCATAGTAATCATCATGTCATATATATGCATTGTCATGCGCTCAATATTTTGTCAATTGCCCAGCTGTAATTTGTTCACCCAGCATGTTAGTTATCTTTTATGGAGAGACACCACTAGTGAACTGTGGACCCCGGTCCATTCTTTTACACTGATAATACAACCAACTGCAAACATTGTTCCTTTTCATTCTCTGCAATTTACTACTGTTTTCCACACCATACGTTTAATCCTTTGTTTTCAGCAAGCCGGTGAGATTGACAACCTCACTGTTTCGTTGGGGCAAAGTAGTTTGATTGTGTTGTGTGCAGATTCACGTTGGTGATCGAGTAAACGGCGCCACCAACAACTTCAGAAGTGATTTCTTGCTCCTACTGGTTCGATTAAATCTTGGTTTCATACTGAGGGAAACTGCTGCTACACTGCTTCATACCTTCCTCTTGGGGTCTCCCAACGAACGTGTGATTCACGTCATCAGGGGCCTCTAGTCCTGATTGGCTAGTCCCAGTTGCCCAACCGGGACTAGAGGCCCTTTGGAACCGGGACTAGTGCCCCGTTTTCCACTAGTGCTCCTTGCCGCTGGCGGCCTGGAACGTCACCGAGAACGACGGGTAGTTGAGCGCGGTCACCGCGTAGGTGTGGTTGGCGCTGCACCGGTTCGTCGAGTGCTTGGTCAGAGCGGCGATCTGCGACGGCTCGTAGTTGATGGCGCCGACGCTGCGGGATGTGCTCGCAGCCGGGGCGCGCCCGGACCTCGCGGAGCACGCCATCCCCGTCGCCGGCCGCCGGAATCCCGAGACGCTGTGGGATGTGCTCGCAGCCGGGGCGCGCCCAGACATCGCGGAGCACGCCATCCCCGTCGCCGGCGGCCGGAACACCGGGAGCCCGGGACGCTGTGGGAGGTGGTCGCAGCCGGGGAGCGCCCGGATCTCGCGGAGCACGCCATCCCCGTCGCCGGCGGCCGAAACGCCGGGAGCCCGGGACGCCGCAGGAGGTGCTCGCAGCCGGGGAGCGCCGGACCTCGCGGAGCACGCCATTCCCGTCGCCGGCGGCTGGAACGCCGGGAGCCCGGGATGCCGCAGGAGGTGCTCGCAGCTAGGCCAGCCACCGGAACTACGTGACGCTGCGGTCGGTGCTCGCACCTGGGAGCGTCCAGAGCTGGAGGACTACCTCAAACTCCTCTCCCAGTCTCCCATCCATCGTCGTCAAAGTGCAGGACTGTAGGTTGTAGATTCCCTTGTTCTACTGCTGTTGTTGTAGAGATGTACAGCAGAATGAATACAGAGAAAAGGGTCGAACCTAGGATTACCCATGAACCTGAAACGTTAGGTGTGGGGCAAAACCTAACCTGCTATTTATTTCATAGGTTCAGTGGTCCAATACCAGGTCCGAACCGGACCTAGCGCATCACGATACTCGGTACTGCAAGGGCTGATGCTCCAGAATAAATTCCGTCATCTGTTCTGCAAATTGCAGCTACTGCTCCTCTCTCTTCATTCTTAGCAACGGACGCATCCACATTGATCTTCATGAATCCATCAATCCATGCGGTGGAGGGATCCAACTTGGGATGCATGATTAGTTGATAAGAGACCTTGAAGCACCGCATGCCCGCGTCCCACCAGGAGGATGTCGACGCTTGGCTCGTCCAGCTCGCCGTGTGACATAGGCTGATCCCTCTCTGTATTTCCACCCCCAGATACCCGTCCCTATATCCCTGTAAAAAAACTCGGCTTCCAGGCCTTCTGTTGAAATAGAAAGAAAAAAATTCAGGTGGGGATTAACTCCCCCGGTGACCTTCAAAAAAAAAAAAAAGAGACCTTGAAGGAACTTCAATCTCTTTGGAGTGTTTCTAGTACAATGCAGCCCATTGCGTGAGACATACACAGCCCATAATGCAATTTCTTCTTATTATTGAAAAAAGGTGGGATACATATATGGAGAGATGATCATATCTAAATATATATGTTATTACTAACTGTACTAAAATAATGTTCTTCGACTAATAAGATGAAATAAGAAGGGATAACTAGAGTAAATTCCCTTGCTACATATGGCATGGATATACATCTATGATTTGGTGCCTATGGCTTCATCTTTAGTATATTGTCTAAGCCAATGGGCTATGATTCTCGTCTCCTTTACGCGCACTTGCTTAAGCCAATCGGGGTCTTCCTTGCTGGAGAATCTCAAGTCTACGTGATGCGAACCTGAAGAACATTTCGTACAAAAATGTTGTAGAACATGATAAAAGAATACAAGTAAAAACATGCCATTACTCACTACTGATTCTATCTGAAATTGATGTCTTAATTAGATTGTTATGATATGACTAACCTTTTGGCTCAACGAGCGCAATGATGCTTTTGGAGATGCTCTTCAGTACACTGCGCAACATGTAACAAGTAAGCACGGTTAAGGCTTAAACGGTAACCAATGATAAATTCAGTCTAATGTTCGGAATCTATTAAATTACCCGCCGCTGCTCCACGGATCCCGCAGCCCGTTGAAGAAGACGATGTTGCTTGCTGATCTCTTCAAAACATGCTCAATATCCTGAAGCAAACAGTTAGTAACTGATCCCGGCGCATGCATTTTCAGCCCCAAATTAACCTGACATAAAAATTGTAATGTCCTACTCACATGTCCGCCAAACTCGGTGGGGATCCAGTATGGGCGCGGTGGCAGGCCGGTGGAGGCGCGGCAGCCAGCGAGGAGGTCGGTGAAGTTGAAGGGCTCCGGCGGGAGGACGCTGCCGTTGCGCACGCCGTAGCTCATGAGGATCATCTCCGTGCATGCCTGCCAGTCCCAGCCGTCGAACATGCCGTAGGGATCGTTCTCCTCGGCGTCGCCCAGGCAGTCCGCCTGTCCGGTGTAGTTGTAGTAGACCATCAGGGCGTCCTTGATCCTCGAGAAGGTGTCGTTCCCCGACGTCGGGTTGTCGATCGCGCGGCATATCTGAGAACAAATCATGAATCAAACATCTCATTCACAGTGTCACACACATCCTACTCTATGAAAGTAGATAGAAAAAGACACGCACGAACCTCTTTGACGGGATAAGGTGGAAGGGGAGTGAGGAAGCCGGACTCCGTCGGGTAGTCGGTCATGGCGGAGTATACGACGGCGGTGTCGAGCAAGTTCGGTATCGCGTCCACACTACTAGCTCTGCATGCATATATACGAATTCATCAACCAACCGAAAAAGTTACTGACCATATTTAGTAGAGGGCGTGCAGACAACACGTACCGGCACATCTTGAATGTACTGTTGAGTTGCGCTCGGCCCGCGTCATTGGAGAGCGCCTTGTCCAGCTCTTTCCACGAGTTCATCAGTACGTCGTGGCAATGTTTGCTTTCGCTCTGATATAACGATGATATAGGAACTTTACTAAGGAAATATCCTAAACTAATGCGATGCAGGTATATTATTATTGGTCATAAGCAGACAAGCTAGGCACCTTGAAATCGTTGGAGATGATGTCGTAGAAGGCGTATGGGTCGGCGAGGCCGTAGAAGCTGAGGATTGGTGCCGACGACGCGACGGCGCCGATGACCACGTGGGGGTACTTCATCCTCATCCACGCCGCCAGCACTGCCCATGCAGTTGATTACGGTTAATTAACTAGCTATTGAAAAGAATCTTCACAAATATTAGGGCTGAATAACTAACATAAACATCATATCGATCCTTGCGGGTTTAACTAGGATCTGCATTGCATGTTGCATAGTATAGGTGATCGATTAGTACTTACTGCCGCCGTAGGAGCCGCCAAAGACGATGACGGGGGCCTCGTGCGCGGTGAGGTTTGACTTCAGGCTCTGAATGAGCGTGGCGAAGTCGGCGATGGCCTGCGTCGTCGTCAGGTACCCGGCTGTGCTCGTGTTCTTGAACGCCGCCTCCTCGCTCCCAAACGGCAGCGAGTGCCCGTAGTACCGATGCTACATGCATCGCAAATCCATCAGTAAAACACATCAACATCATCCACGCAGCAACTTATTTACGATCGATGCATGTGACTGTGCGACATTATCCGTTGAAGAGAAAAAACTCAAATACGGACGTGGAGATCGATCATCGAGCCTGCCCGTAGGATTTACCTCGATGAAAACGAGCATGGCCCGGAAGCGGGGCGCCAGCTCCCACATGAACCCTGTGTTGTCGGTGAAGAGCTCGACGTCGCCCTCGTTTCCGGCGTACACGAACACCGGCGCCGTCTTGCCGCCCCAGTACGTGTCGTTCACCAGGTACCGCTGCTGGAACGTGCGGTAGCTCGCCGGCGCCGCGTTGAAGTGGTCAAGCCGCTGCGTGTAGTACCGCGTCTTGTACTGCACCATCGCCGGCACGCCCGTGCCCGCCGCAGCAGCCGCCGCCCCCGCCGTGATCACGCGATGGCGATGCGCCAGCGGCGACGAGTACCGCCGCCTCGCCTGGGTGACGCCGGCTGCGGATACATGGCACGAGAGGAGTAGGGAGAGGAGAAGGGAGAGGAGGACGAAGATGTGTCGCTCCATGACCCAAGTCCGGCGTTGATGGGATTTGTGGGAGAGTTGATTCAGATGCAGCAGGCATATATATATCTCGACTGATGGATCATATATATTACAGGATCACAATCATGCACGAGTAACTAATTTGTAACTAACTCGGCTATAAAGTAGCCAGCAACCGGGAGACTAGGGCTAATATGTACTCTAGATTGGTCGCGCGTAGGGAAGTCGTTCTCTCCTCCAGAGTCCACTTTACACGCGCCTGCCGCTGGGACTGGATCCGAAGATTCTGAACTCGATGAGCTGTGAAATTTACTTTTTTTCTTATTAGGCCTATGTACTATCTTATCACGTACATGAGTGATGACTAACAAATATGTCCGTGTCGTTGCAACCAGAGAGAAAAATCCGCAGTCCTGAAACTGCACAAAGCAAGTTCTCGTTGACATGGCAGTGGCGCTGGGTTAGATGACAATGAATTAATACGACATTCAATTCCTCCAATATTAATCTATATCTATATCTATATCTATATATCTAATAATAAAAGCATTAAGATTTCCGTGATTTGGTTTGATCCATCATGTTATTTGCCCCTGAAGTTGGACATAATTACACATTTACACCGTATTGCCACCCGTAAGTGAAATCTCCCAGTGCAAAACATTTTTTGTGTGTCACACCCGATTGCCGCATCCTCTCAGAGAACAGAGAGAGACAACCGATGAGGGGAGGGCCGAGCCATGCGCACTCACCGGAGGGGAAGAGGGAGCCCAGCACGGCTGCTCCCGGAGGTTGTAGAGCCCCATTGGAGGACCCACGCGAATGAGCTTGGTGCGTGATTTTTTATAACATTCACACAAAAGTCATGATTGCACGGAAGCGGATAAACTCTGGTTAAATGGGATGTGATATTTCGGTGTTTGTTTTAAGGTTAAGTTCACCGGTAGTAGTTTTTCTTAGTTTAAAATTGGAATCGGTGGCTAGATAAATAACCAGTGGTAGAACATCTGTAGTTGTTTATCACCGAACTTGAGAGTTTCCGCAGGTACCTGATGGTATCAGTCCTTTGTTTCAGTTAACCATACACACGGACAGACCATTGACCAACAAAACACTAAATGTAGAGAATTGCACTTTGCACTAGCCATACTGGTGATGTTTCACTCTCAGTGTTGGATGCATGCAAATTTGTCTGAACTAGAAGAGGAGTCATTAGTTACATATTTGAGGAAAGAAATTACATTCAATTAAAATTAACTGTAGCAACGCACGGTCATATTTGCTATTAGTTATAATATTTGTAATGGAACTAAGACCATGCCTTTTATAAAATTACTTGAAAAGTAAACGCGTGCTTATTGCCATTGACATTAAAAGTAACCCTTCTTTTGTTACAATCAATAGCAGACCCAGCCCCTATAGTGTTAGGAAAATATCTTCCGAGTATGACTGACATGTTCTCATCCTCGCGCATATTAATTAAGAACAATAAAGTCAGTCAAAATTAAAACATTAGCAACTTTAACAGGAATAGTCTCGGAAATGCCAATTAGAATGGCAGTGAACTCATCGTCCATTTGCAAAGATACATCTGTAGGTGTTAACTTATCCAAATCAAGTTTTTCATAAAGATAAAAGGCATAACACTAACATCTGCACCGAAATCACCTAAAGAATTCTTAACATAGTTGTTCTTAATAGAGCAACATATTGTGTGTATCCTAGGGTCTCCAAGTTTAAGGGAATTTTCTTTTAAAGGAATAGTTTGCAAGAATAGTAGATATTTATTCATTAGAAATCTTTATCTTATTAGTCAAATATCTTTCATATACTTGGAATAAGGAGGAACTCTAATAGCATCAATCAAAGGAATATACAAATCAAGAGGTTTAAGCCATTCAAGAAATCTAGTAAAGTATTCCTCTACTTTAGTTTTTTGTGATTGACTAGGAAAAGGCATAGGTTTTTGCATCGCAAGGTTCTCATTTCTACCATATTTCCTAGCAACAAACTCATTTTTATATATTTTTTTAGGTTTGTGAGGATATTCAGGTTCTACTTCACTTCCCTCCTTTCAAACCCATCTACATTAGGAGTAGCATCATGATTATCATACTCATGGATAGGTTCATGTTTTTCCCCATCCCGAGTTCAAATATCGATATATATTATTATGATTCTTTATCATTAGTTTTATTTTTGTTCCTAGGAGAACTAAATGCATTATTATTAACCATTTGAGAATTTTATTCAAATCTTTTAGGATGGTCATCAGGATATAAAAAATCTTGGGTGAAAGTTCCACCTCTAGTACCAACTCCACAAGCATGTTTCTTATGTTGTTTAGGCAAGTTATCAAGCAAATCGTGTTGAGACTTAGTAACTTGTTCAAGATGGGTTTGAATCATAGAAAAATTCTTAACACAAGACCTTTAAACATCATTAACAATTTTCTCTAAAATCACATGCAAATTTCTAATGATACTAGGATTCTCTTGTAGTTGCTCATGTATTTGCATGTCAAAGTGATGTTGTTTAACAACAAAATTATCGATCTCATCTAAGCATTTACTAGGTTGCTTATCATAAGAGATATCACCTTCATCAAGAGAGTGTACCTGTATGGATGATGAGTGGTAGGCTCACATGATTTTTCACTAGCAGGTAACTTCTTAACATCTTTGGCTTTTGTATTTTTTCTTTAAAAGATTTATTTGTTTCTTGCATATCTTCTGAGTTAAGGAAAATAATACCACTCTTGTTCAGCGTTGGTGTCGTTGGAGGTTCAGGAATAGTGCAATCATCATAATTTTTCAACAGATTATCCAACAATATCTCAACTTGGTCTACAGTTCTTTCCCAGAAAATACGACCAACACAACTATCTCGGGTAGTCCTTAATTCAGTGGTTAGTTCATTATAAAATATGTTATGTAACTCGTTATTTTACATTTCATGTCTAGGACTAGCTCTAATGAGTGCACAAAACCTCCCCAAGCTTGAGGGAGACACTCTTCGTGAAGTTGATTATAATTATTGATATCCTCCAAATCGGCTTGTTGCATATGAGCTAGAAAATACTTTTCACACACGGCATAACCATATCTTGAGGGATTCTAATGGATCCATTCTTTAAATTAATATAGCAGATATTAGCATCATCTTTAATGAGAAGGGAAAAATATTGAGTATACAGGAGTGCTGATTTTTCTTTATTTAAGAAAAATAATTTCCCGAAAGCACCAAGTTTGTTTAAGTGTCCCATAGCATTTTCAGTTCTAAGACCACGGAAAGGATCAGATTCTACTGAAGTAATAAGTGAAAGATCAATGGAAAATTCATAATCATCATCCTCAATGTATACATGATAGATAAGTAGCGGATTCAGGTTTAGGAACAAACATGTCTTTCATAGCTCATTTTTTCCAATAAGTTTCTCAGAACTTTCAGAAATATCACAAGCCACAAATTCTCTAGAAAACTCTTCATCAAGCTCAATGATGTAAGAGGAAGACTAGATATAAATTTCTTAATAGATGGAGTAAGTCCAATAGGAGTAACATCTGACTTATCAATATTGTTAATGTTTTAAATTTCTTTACCTTTAGCAATATGAGCATCTAAAAGTTTGCCAAGTGGAACATAATCACTAAGCACAGTAGAAGAATCATCAAAATATTCACCATAAAAGGTAGACTCAATTAATGTACACATAGTAGTGCGTGATGTGTGCGGATGTGATGGTGGACATGATGAGGGTGGTGCAACCAGTAGATTTAAAGCAAGGTGAACCAAGAGTAGAATTAGAAAATAATTTTGTACCTTGCCTTGTCTTAGATGGCACAATAGCAGGCTTGGGCTCTTGAGTTTTTCCCATGATGAATAATAAATTGCAGCAATCAGATAATTCCTAGGTGAACTTATAAATAGAGCTATGTTCCGCGACAACGGCGCCAGAAAAAATTCTTGATGACCCACAAGTATAGGGTACTGCAACAGTGTGTGAGTGAAGTATTACAACCTTAATTTATTGATTCGACACAATAGGAGCCAAAAAAAGGATATTTATAAGTCTTAACAGTTGAGTTCTCATTTCAACAACACAAGGTTAAATACTTTTTTGACATAATTTATTAGTAGCATAGTGATATGATAATTTTGGTGAAAATATAATCAATTGCAGCAAGAATAATGTAAAAATAGCAGCAATAATGGACAATGTAGGCATGGGGTAGATAATGGACATTGCATTAATGGATCAAATATGCAAGCGTCATAACACGGGGCAATACAAATACTAGGCTTGTATCCTATATATAATCATACATGCTTACAATAAGAACTTGCACAAAAGTTATCTTCCCATCCTCCCATTCGGCGAGGCCACTTAATTTTTCTAGGATAATTAAGTTGCTCGTTTTACAAAGCATCGCAACAAAGTACGTGTGATTTTCAAATTATAGTCTTCCCCTTTGATACCGCGATTATGTCACTTTTGGTCCGCTGGTTCCGAACAGTAACAAGTGCATATAACTTGCAGATATGATACAAGACACAAATATATTCACGAAAATATAAACGGCTCATATATGAAATCATGACGCTTGGTCCCTCGTGATAAGCATTAAGCATAACTAAGTCATAACAGCCACAATCTCATAACATAATGGATACTAGGCATCGAGCCTGAACAAATCTGACATTTATTACATAGGTAATCTCATCCAATCACATCCACCCATGTGACTAAAGTGGGATTACTCACACATGGATGGGAGAAACATGATGAGGGAGAAGAGTTGTCGATGTCGATGAAGACGATTTCCCCTCTACGGGGGCCAAGATTAGGCTCCAGCCTGAAGAAGAAAATAGGTGGTGGCGGCTCCGCCTCGAGAAAATATGATGTCAATCGTCCCCCGGGGTTATCGGGGAGGTGATAAATATAAGCCTAAGCGGGGCGAGAGGCGTTGACACTGGATGACTTGCGGCCCCACTGCGACTCGCCCTCGTGTCTCCTCTCCGTCTCCTCTTCTGGTTCCATGACTCTTTTCATACGAAAGAATTTATGACGTTGATTTCCTATATATTTATAATTTTTCTACATAAAAAACACCATGAAAAACATGCTGAAAATAGCGTCAGTCCGGAATAGTTTTTATTCAAATCATGCAATTTATAGGTCAAAATAATAGCAATGTTGTTTGGAAAAGTAAATACTTTTGGGACGTATCAGCGGCTTATAAATTGAGTAAACGAATCAACACTTTCGATATTTTACTAAATACATAGAATAAAATATTAACAACAACTTTTCATGAATATATTATGAAAATATGTCTTCTGGTCAATCTATTGTGATATTGATTCACTATTAAGGATCTCATATTCTGTGTATATATTCAGTCAAATTAAAAAAATATTCTATTTATACGTCACCTATATATGAACAGAGAGAACATTTGGCAACATTGGAATAAAACATGACATGTGCATCGATTACTACAGATACCTGCATATGTCCCTTTTAGAAGAAACATGCAATGTAGTCCACGGTTGAAAATCAGGAAGAGTTCTTGCCCACTCTAGGAGTTTTTTGTTGTCGCTGCCCCAAGTTTCATTTGTTAAAACCAATTATGTTAAAAATAGCTTCCGTTGTTGCTTTTCTGCTCTTATTTCAATATTATGATTTATATAAAAAAAAGTAGTTAACAACATAAACCCTATTTTATTATTTACTCACATAAATGTTCAGATTCAGTAACAACATTATAAAGCTCATTGTCAGATCAGGCTGGCAAAGAGAATCTGCCTGTGATACGATGGTTAGGAGGGTGGTTGTACCCGCAGCCCACCAGAGTTCAAATCCCAGATTTGACATTGGTGTTTCTCATTTAGACGGAATATTTTTCAGTAGGAGGCGACGTTCCCCTCGACAGCGAGACGCCTGTGATGACTTCGTCAATCTTAAGACTCGACCGCCGGCTCAGTCTTTCGGAGATGTTCATATGATAGGGCGTGCGTGCGTGCCTTCATAAGGATAAGTGTGTGCACGTGTATGTGAGCGTCTGCGTTGTACCGTGTTTCGCAAAATAAAAAAGATCAGGCTGGCAAAAGTAAACTCTTTCTTGATTAAGGCAACTGAGATTAGTCACTAAGTACACCGACGAAATAAATATGCAATTAATGGATTAATTTATAAGTAAATGCTTCCAGTTAGTACGACCTTCCGATACGTCATTTCGCAATTGATCATACTGCGCGCACTTCATTTTTCTGAAGTGTAATAAAGAGTAAAGGTTGCAGTTGTGAGACATCAAACGAGGCTGACAACTTAATGGACTGCGACGGGCATTGAAGATTGCCAAGAACGTCGTACTCGTATATGACCAGGCCAGTCAACCGACCTGATCGAAGATTGCCTCATATTTTTACTCTAATTCTAACCGTCGACCTGATCAGCCAAATATAAGCTATACGGACTAAGAAGTACTCCCTCCGTTCCAATATAAAAGACGTTTTAGCTCTTTAATATGTTGTCTAGGTGCATACTAAAATGAGTGTGCATACACACTAAAATATGTCTACATATATGTGAATGTGGACAAATGCTAAAACATATTATATTTAGAAACGGAGGGAGTACTACATCATTACAAACTACTTTTAAATGCGACTCGAAAAAATCGTTTGTCAAAGATACACTCAAATATATGCCTTGTATGAACAAAAGGAGGGAGTATTAATTATTTACCTAACGATGACATGTGCTCACCAAGATATGGAGTAATATATTTTCTTATGTGCATTTATTTTACATATTCAGTAAAGCTGATGCAGATTTACTTTGCTAGGTTGTATCCATTGAGCTGGCTCTTCTGCTTAGTTGGCCATAAATACTGTTCTGAGAGGGCATTCAAGGTGATGAAATCATCCACGGCTAGCTACTCAGGAGTGAAAGCCTTGTAGATGCGTTAGGGTTTGGTAGGTACAAGGAGAGATACGGTTGGTTTATACAATACCATACCGTATACACATCTAACTCTAATACACAGTTTATCACCCTCCCTCAATCTCAACAGGGCCATGCAAGTTGAGATTGCTCTTACAAGCAGTAAACAATGGTAGCGGAAGGGGTTTGGTGAATATATCAGCTAACTGATCCTTGGAAGAAATGAACCGTATCTGGAGCAACTTCTGAGCGACTCGTTCGCGAACAAAGTGGAAATCAACCTCAATATGTTTTGTACGAGCATGAAAACTGGGTTGGAAGAAAGGAACGTTGCTCCAATATTGTCACACCATAGTATAGGTGGACAACCCTGAGAAACTCCAAGTTCACCAAGAAGAGCTTGCATCCATATAAGTTCAACAGTGGCATTAGCTAGTCCTTTGTATTCAGACTCTGTACTGGAGCTGTGGGTACCCCGGACTAGCTGTCCGACATTTCCTTGTGCCTACAACATCAGCGATCCCATGATCAGTGTGTCACTGAGCACAATCAAACTTGTATCAAAAGAATCTCCATAAATACCGAATAAATATACTTACTTGATTGAAGTAATAATCTTCAATAGGTACTTGCAGCGGAATCACCAAACAACATGGAGCCCAAGTCATTTGCCATAACCCTACAGACAGCTGACTGGGAGACGACCTAGTTCGCACAGACGTCGACGAACTCCTCATCTATAGTATACTCCTCCTCCTCGAAGTCTGGCTAGGACAATAGCCAGGGACGAAACCAATATGAGTACATTTTGAATTGTACTCGCAAGACACCCAAAAGAAAGCTAATAAAATGCAGGTATGTATATATGGCAGTGGTAGGTAGGTTTTACGTAGGTTCACTACCCATGATGGATGGAAGATTCATCATGGTTGCAAAGTCTATCTATATCTTTGTTGAAAAAGATACTTCAAAAATAATATTGTTTTCTCTCGTAGATATCACATATCAACAAGGTTTTAGTAATAGTATTTAAAGAAAAGATTTTCTTTGCAAAACTTCTTGGAGAAAAAACACTGTTAGGCTTATCATAACTCTGGTACCTCCAAGGTACATCATTTCCTTTCCAAGTACCTCCCAGGTACTACATTGTTTTCCAGCACTTTCCATCACCCATCGTCCTTTTTGAAAACACCGACACAATACTAGCTACATGGCCTTTCAACTGTCCATGACCGCGGACGCGGCTATTCGAATAGTTTTGACTATGCAGAGTTTGTACACTTTCACCACAAGATTAGGTACATCCGTCGTGAATCACCCACGGACTGTCCGAGACAGCATGCACACATCAGATGACCAGTCCTAACGTCCACTATGTCTACGCTAGTATATGACTACCTCTTCGATGGGTTTGTTCTCCCCGGCACCGTGTGAGCTAGCCGTATCGATCCGGTTTCCCCTAGACTGCACACCGCCATGACAGGAGACCCACCGTTGCTTCCCGTTGGCGAAATTAATTCCACACTTTGTATGCCCATCTCTTGCAGCACTCGGTTCAGGGGACTCTAACCCCTTACAGCCAATTGAGGTATAATCACATACTAACACAAACAAGCTTCAATTAAACCCCGTGCCCATTTGGAGTAATGTGGTTGTACGGTAAGTTTGTCCAGTGAAGACTTGGTTATGTGTCGTTTTTAGAAAAACATCTGTGAAAACATTTCTCTTCTGCAACCTCCCATGGACAAGGTCCCACCTTTCCAAGGGGTTTTTCACAAAGCCTTTGTTTTTCCAAAAACAACATTTTAGAGTGTCCAAATAGGGACTTTGTAGGTGGCTAGTATAGGTGGTGGTGTATAAAGGATTTGGCTAGGGGCTTGGCACTATGCCAAATTAGGGCTTTATGTAGTATATACAGTAGTATTATAATATAGTAATATAACCACATTAAAAATAGGTTTTACTTTTTGAAAAGCATTAAAGTAAAAACATGCATGATAGATAATGATAAGTATTATAAACAGCAAGCTTTTAGAATGGCTTGCCTGGTTCAGCAATATGTCCCTGGACTTCTCCTCATAGACCAATATAATAAACTCCCATCCTTCTTCAATATATCCACTTCAATGGCCACTTCGATAGCGTTAAATTCTAGCGTTGCAAAAAGGAAAAAGAACACAATCAACATACAGCAAGACACACCAAAAATATATCAAGCAACTAACAAGCAAACAGCATGGTGCACAAGACTATTATCTAACAAACATGTTTGGCAACCACAACACTACTTATTTTTTTACAAAAAGGGTTACGGTAGAGACTAGGCAACTTTTAGGGATTACTATCAACTTGCAAGACTAAGCACCACTAACAAGTTTTAAACAACCAGTAGCTAACATTTTTAGTTGAAAGAGGTTATTCAGCTCATATAAATTATCAAGCAACACAAGCATTTTTTTTTTTTTTTTGAAATCTTCAAACCCCACTTAAATCACATGCTTAACTCAATTCAAACTTCACACATGACACTAACAGTACTAACATATAATAATAAGGTAAACAACAGTAACAAGCATGTAACAGTACCAAAACATTCAGCAAAAAAAACACAAACATCAATTTAATAATAAAGACACTTAAATCTTTTCTTTTTATTAGAGGCAGAAAACAACACTTTTACTAAATATTACATCGAAAATGTTCTGTTAATGAAACAATCATGCAAAGTTGGATTTGGGTTCTCTGTTGTTCTTAGAAACTAACACAATTGGATTTGGTCCAAAATTCTACTTACCGAAATTATGGAAAACATTTAAAGTTGGTTCTGTCAGAAACTCATTTTGCACAGAACTTTTAATCTAGGAATTAATTAATTATGGGGCAAAATTCTAGTGAGTGCTACTAGCAAGGGCTATCCAAATCAATTGGATTCATGCAATTTGGAATAACCAAACTCAAGTTATTAATGGAACAGTGTTTCAGACTAGTGATAGCAAAACATTTCTCAAAGCCACAATAATTCATATTTTTCAATTCTGCAAGTTGCATGTGGTCAGAAAAACATACTAGTATCACTGTGATATTTGGTCTGGGAAAAACTTAGATATAAGCATTTTAAACAGATTTAAAGTGGAGGGTCAGAAACATATCTGAGGAAAAATAATTAAACAGAAAAGAAAAACACTAAACGGCCAAATCCAAACGGACCCAGGCCGCACAGTGCCGGATTCGGCCCAGATCCGCGCCCAGGCGCGCGCGGGAGGCGAAAGAAGTAGGATTCAAATGTGAGCGTCGATCTGGTGATCAACGGCTCACCGTCGTCCTCTAGCTCGCGACACACGCAGACGCAGAATGCGGCCATGGAGCTTCGGGCGAGGATGGATTCCTCACCTAGGGCGCATGCGCGAGGTTTCTGAAGGTCAGAGATGGATGCGGCGGTCTAGGGCAGGCTAGGGGCCACAGCAGATCTTGCCGGCGCAGTCCTGGTTGACGGCGGCGTCAAGGTCAGCTTCCACGGGTCGTCCATGGCGGCGGCAGCAGCAGGGACCCTGGGATGAAACAAAAGGGCGGGCGAGATAGACCCTACGACGGCACGCTCGCAGAGTCAAGAATGGAGAAGAAAGGAGGCCCGAGGCGCCGACGATGTCCAAAACAAGGCACGGGTCCGAGCGGCGTTCGACGCGTGGCCGCAGATGAGAGAGAGTGAGAGCTCGCTCGGGAATGCTCCAGGAGGTGGAGGAGAGTGGTAGGAGGCCAAATGGCAGGGAGGGGAAAGTAGGAACGGCCTCAAGAGGCTTTAACCAGAGGGGTGGCCAATGCACGGTGCACTGTGTGCACGGGCGCGTGGGGAGGTCGATGGAGTGTGATAGGGCAAGCAGGGCGGTGTACGGGAGGTGGGCGGTAGTGCAGAGCGTCGGGGGCAGCCACTGGCTCGTCTCCTGTGGCAGCGAGAAGAAAGAGAGAGAGATGCCCCTCTCCACGGGTTTTCGAGGTGGACGTGGTTCGTTTGGACAGCAAGGTCATCGTGCGTGCCCGGGTTTTGGGGAGGTTGTCGTGGGTCTACGAGAGTGCACGGTGGCGCAGTGGCCGTGTCCGTGGTGTGGTGTGTGCGTGGAGCACCAGAACGGTGCCCGTGGTGGGAACACCGAGCCTCTGGCTCGTAGATGGGGAATAGGGTTGGGGTGGTTTAAACGGGTTTTTCAAATGAATTTTGAATGAACCAAAACGGATTCAGAAAAACAAGTTGCATGAATTCAGACAGGATTTCTAAGTCCCAGAAAACTGACATTTCATGTCAAAAGTTACAGAAGAATTGATGGCCCTAATGTGCTTGGAAATCTTGGAGAAAGGCGGGGACTTGTAGTGCACACTCCAAAGTTTTAGAAACACCATTTTAATCCTTTAAACAGAATGATTTGAGCACAGGCTCATGCTGGTTAGAACTGAATGTTTTAACAGTTTCCAGCACTTGTTGTTATGGTGGCATCAAAACCATCAAGGACAAGAGGTCAAACGACCAAATGGATTAAGGAGGAAAGTGCAAGGGTGGAGTACTATCTATGGGAATCACAAATAACACAAAAGGTTCTAGGTACAAAAAGATTTGGATGGTTTTCCAAGAAGACAAAAAGGGAATAAAATAACAGGTTCAGAAAACTGTTATTTTGGTGGCACCAAAACCATCATGGAATAAGGATGTTTAAGCATGAAAGGCTCAAACAAAACTTTAGGATGAGAGACAAGATGTCAAGGATGGATGGGGTGGTGGTGCATTTCCAAATGGATTAAGTTTGAGTGTTAAAACAAGAATGCCAAAAGGCTAATCAATAATAGAGTTATGGTCATTGCTTTGACTAGCACACAAAAGCATCATGGAAAGCTAAGCACACCAATCTTTGTTTGGATAGATAGACAAGATAGAGTAGAAGAGATTCATGTAGGTGTTTTTCCAAGATAAACACAATAAAGATAAAGGTGAGGTTCTAAAGATGCAACCTTTTAACTGAAATGAAGATAGGTCCAGAGAAGGTTTTGGTCAATGTTCTTCAATATTTTGAATTAGGCAAGGTGGTAATGATGTTCATTTAGGTCACACATGACCATGAGCATGTCAGGGATTTTTCTCAAGATTTTTGGAAACACTTTTGTTCACAAAAATGTTTTAGTAACCATTTTTATCCTTTAGAAAAATAGTTAAAAACAAATACTAAAGGTAATTAATTTTGAAGTGAGGTGAGAGAGGACATAATATAGATCACCAAAAGTGGTTTTTGATAAAATCCTATTTTGAATATATTTAACATTTCAAGATAAACAAAAGGAATAGGGCTTTGGTTCCAAAATAAAGAAAAATAGGCTTTAAGCCTAAGTAAGGATAATAAGAGTAATTTTATGTTCTCCCCACACAACCAATTGCTAAGTAGTATGAGTTTTGAAAGTGTGAACTCACATAGCCAAGGTTATGATAAAAATACACACAAGCAAGTCACACAAGTCAAACCATTTAACAAGCCATGATACGTCTCAAACGTATCTATAATTTCTGATGTTCCATGTTGATATTATACCAATTGTTACATGTTTTATATACACTTCATAGCATTTTTATGCATTTTCTGGGACTAACCTATTAACAAGATGCCACAGTGCCAGTTCCTGTTTTGCTGTTTTTGTATTCCAGAAAAGCTAGTCTGGAAATATTCTCGGAATTGGACGAAACTTGGACAGAACCTCCTATTTTTCCAACACGTACACGGAGTCCAAAGGAGAGACGGAGGGGAGCCACGAGGCAGCCACACCATGGGGCCGGCGGGCCCCCCTGCCGCGCCGTGGGGTGGTGTGGGCCCCACGGGCGTCTCCAGCCGCCGCCCTTTCGCCTATATATCTTCCCGACGCGAAAACCCTAAATACCCGAGCCATTATCCACGAAAAGTTCCAGAGACGCCGCCGCCGTCAACCCTAGCTCGGGAGGGTTCAGAAGCTCTTCCCGGCACCTGCCGGAGAGGGGAATCATCACCGGAGGGCTCTACATCACCATGCCTGCCTCCGGAGTGATGCGTGAGTAGTTCATCCTTGGACTACGGGTCCATAGCAGTAGCTAGATGGTTGTCTCTCCACTTTATGCTATCATGTTTAGATCTTGTGAGCTGCCTATCATGATCAAGATCATCTTATTGTAATGCTACATGTTGTGTTTGCTGGGATCCGATGAATATTGAATACTATGTCAAGTTGATTATCAATCTATCTTATATGTTATTTATGATCTTGCATGCTTTCCGTTACTAGTAGATGCTTTGGCCAAGTAGATGCTTGTAACTCCAAGAGTGAGTATTTATGCTAGATAGTGGGTTCATGCCTCCGGTAATCTGGAGAGTGACAATAACTTCTAAGATTGTGGATGTGCTGTTGCCACTAGGGATAAAATAACCGATGCTTAGCTTAAGGGTGCGCCGTTAGGTCTAATGCATTTGTTTACATTACGCACATTACTTAATGCATTATCCGTTGCTTGCAACTTAATACCAACGGGGAACTCGGATGACAACCTGAGGTGGATTATTAGTCATAGACGCTGTTGGATAACGGTCTATGTATTTTGTCGTAATGCCCACATGAATATCATAGTAATCATCATGTCATATATATGCATTGTCATGCGCTCAATATTTTGTCAATTGCCCAGCTGTAATTTGTTCACCCAGCATGTTAGTTATCTTTTATGGAGAGACACCACTAGTGAACTGTGGACCCCGGTCCATTCTTTTACACTGATAATACAACCAACTGCAAACATTGTTCCTTTTCATTCTCTGCAATTTACTACTGTTTTCCACACCATACGTTTAATCCTTTGTTTTCAGCAAGCCGGTGAGATTGACAACCTCACTGTTTCGTTGGGGCAAAGTAGTTTGATTGTGTTGTGTGCAGGTTCCACGTTGGTGATCGAGTAACGCGCCACCAACAACCTTCAGAAGTGATTTCTTGCTCCTACTGGTCGATTAAACCTTGGTTTCATACTGAGGGAAACTGCTGCTACACTGCTTCATACCTTCCTCTTGGGGTCTCCCAACGAACGTGTGATCCACGTCAAATCAAGCTTTTTCTGGCGCCGTTGCCGGGGAGCAAGAGGATTTCTGCAAGGGGAGTTTCACGCTTCCAATCTCTTTACTTTGTTATTGTCTTGCTTAGTTTATTTTATCTTGTCTTGTTTGCTTTTATTATCAAAAACACAAAAAAATTAGTTTCTTGCATTAGTTTATTTCGGTTTGTTATTATGTCTAGTTATTTATTGCTATCAATGGTTTTCTCTTTGAAACAAAATCTTATTGGCTAAGTGGGTTCACGGAGGAACAACAAATTATATAAGGAATACCGCTTGTCTCAAAAAGGGAAACATTATGGACAAATAATAATTGAATTTTTTGCTAGAAACTTGTGCTTACTTATGATGAATCCTACTGCTTTAATGAATTTTTGTGTAGAAGGCATAAACACCTCCCTTTCCAATGTGATTATAATGATAATGAAACCTTGGCTGCTTATGCTAAAGGAAACTATGACTTTGGTAATCTTGAACAAATGAAGAATTTTTGTTTTTAAGGGTGCCTATGAAATTGCTGGTTATATTCAAGATGATGATTCTCCTTATAAATGAAATTTTGCTATACTTGGTTATTGCCTTGAATATTACAATGATAATCCTTATATCACTGAATTTCTTGAGAAAACTTATTCTCCAGAACAACTTGCTACCTTTCAGGAACCTGTGGGAGAAGAAATTGCTGAAACTGAAAGCTCATTGGATGAAAAAGAGGAAGAGAGTGATGAACAAAAGGAGGATCTACCTCTAATGATAGTAACTCTTTAACTCTTACATTATATGATTACCCTCCATGCCTACCTAAGGAGGAAGAATGCTATATTGTTGAATGTCATGATTCTATTGAAATATCTCCTTTTGATAAATTTGAAGTAACAAGCTCCTTGACTCAAGAAAAGGAAATTGCAGAAAGTAAAAATGTGCTCCCTAATGTTATATATGATAATGCTCTTGATGATGGTCCTATATTGCCTAATGATATTTATTATACTATTATTGTCAAAAGTGGGTTTGATAACCCCACTGTTTTTTAGCTTAATAAAAATTATGTGTTTGTAGATCATGAAAAGCATGCTTTATGTGATAGTTATATTGTTGAGTTTGTTCATGATGCTACTGAAAGTTATTATGAGAGAGGAAAATATGGTTGTAAAAGTTTTCAAGTCACTAAAACAATCTCTTTATGTTGAAAGTTTTGAAGTTGTATTTGTTTCATCTTTCTATGCTAGTTGCTTTATGCTTCAATAATTTATTTTGTTACAAGATTCCTTTGCATAGAAGTGGGTTAGACTTAAATGTGTTTGATATTTGCCTCTTGATGCTCTCTTTTTTTTCAACTCTTATTCTTATGAGAGCATCATTAAAATCTTATAGCCTAGCTAAAAGGCATTAAAGAAAGCGCTTTTGGGAGGCAACCCATTATCTTTTGTTTTCAGTTTTTAGTCAAGGAGTTGTTTACTTCTGTAACAATTCCTTTGTATCTTTATTTTATCGCATTGTTGTGCCAAGTATTGCCTCTAATAGGAAGATGATGCTAGATTTGGATTTCTGCGCAGGAACAGATTTCTGCTGTTCACCGTTTTACTTCTGTAAAATCACAGAAAAATTATTTAAATCTGCAAATTTTTGTGCGTGATCCTCAGATATGTACGCATCTTTCGTTAGTTTAAAGTTTTTCGATCTGAGCAACGTAAGTGCCTCGAAAAAATTCGTCTTTACGGACTGTTCTGTTTAGACAGATTCTGTCTTTTATTTTTCGCATTCTCTCTTTTACTAGTGTTGAGTGGAATTCTTTTTTAGGGTGAAGAGCTTCACATAACATCAGTGGCAGTAGTTAATGTTAAAAGTAACGGTCATGTTTGTGTCCTTATAGAACATGTGAGTTTTTGATTGTGCACTAACCCTCTAATGAGAATTACTCTGAGTTTGGTGTGGCGGAAGTTTTCAAGGGTCAAGAGAGAAGGATGATATAATGTGATCAAGAAGAGTGAAGAGCTTAAGCTTGGGGATGCTCCCATGGATCACCCCAGCATATTTCAAGAAGACTCAAGCGTCTAAGCTTGGGGATGCCCAAGGCATCCCCTTCTTCATCAGCAACTTATCAGGTCATCTCTAGTGAAACTATATTTTAATTCTTTCACATCATATGTGCTTTACTTGGAGCGTCTGTGTGCTTTTATTTTCAGTATTTTATTTTTCTTATGGTCAACTTGATTGGACCCTAGCATTCTTGATTGGGAGAGAGACACGCTCCGCTTTTTCATATGAATACTCCTATTCTTCACTTATACTTGTTGAGTATTCTTATCTAGCTATTGCTATGCTTTTAGCTCCTGTTTTGCATGCATCTCTTATTCAGAGCTGTTAGTTCTTTTAAAGAAAGTACTCTCTTGCTTCACTTATAATTGTTTGGAGAGTTTATGTTGAAATAAATTGATTGGTGTTTGGTTGGAACAGAAAATGTTGCATGTGGTAGATGGTATAATGGAAAAAGCTTACATATTCTTGTAGATCACTGTATTGGATAATTTGATACTTGTCAATTGTTTTGAGTTATCAAGTAGTTCATGTTTAAGCTTTTGTATCATGTAGTTAAAACCTATTAATGAAGAACTACCGTAAAGCTCGTTGAAATTTGGTTTGCATGATTGGTATCTCTAAGGTCTAGATATTTTCTAGTAAAAGGGTTTGGTTAACAAGGAAGACAGTGTAGAGTCTTATAATGCTTGCAATATGTTTTCATATAAGTCTTGCTGTGTCGGTTGATATCCTGTGTTTGCTTCAAATAACCTTGCTAGCCTAAACTCTGTACTGAGAGGGAATGCTTCTCGTGCATCCAAAACCTTGAGCCAAAATCCATGCCATCTGTGTCCACCATAACTACCTATATGTGGTATTTCCTTGCCATTCCAAGTAAATTTTTCATGTGCTACCTTTAAACTATTCAAAATTATTACTCCTATTTTGTGTCAATGTTTACCAAGCTCATGAGGACGGGGTGGATGTCTTTATGTCAACTGTCAAACAGACTTTACCACCGGACTAGCGGCATATACATCCGCTTATCCATTAATTTTGCAAAAAGAGCTGGCAAATGGGGTGCCCAGTCCCAATTAATTACAACTTTAACCGCTTAATTCTCTTCACATTTTTGCCCTGATTTATCAGTCAAGCAATGACAAACAGTGAAATATCTGCATGTGTAAACAAAAGAGAAAGAGGGATGATCTGCCTTGCTGGTAGAAATAACGTCCTTCATGGGAGCCGCTCTTAAAAGTCTGGTTGGCAGGGGTCATATTGTACTTTCCATTTTCTGATTCGTTGACAATTAACAAACACCTCTCAAAACTTATTTTTACTCTCTATATGATTTCAAAAACTTAAAAAGCTCTAGCACATGATTTAATCCCTGCTTCCCTCTGCGAAGGGCCTTTCTTTTACTTTTATGTTGAGTCAGTTTTCCTACTTCTTTCTATCTTAGAAGCAAACACTAGTGTCAACTTTGGTGCAACAATTTTTATATGCTTGTATATTGCACTTATTATATTGCTTTGTGTTGACAAATATCCATGAGATATATATGTTGAAAGTTGAAAGCAATTGCTGAAGCTTAAATCTTCCTTTGTGTTGGTTAAATACCTTTTACTTAGAATCTATTGCTTTATGAGTTAACTCTTATGCAAAACTCTTTGATGCTTGTCTCGAAAGTACTATTCATGAAAAGTTTTTGCTTATATGATTCAGTTGTTTGCTCATTATCTACTTGCTAGCAAACTATAGACCATTGACCTGGATCACTTCATTCATAACATGTGCTTTACAATACTATTTGATCAAGATTATGATTGTAGCATGTCACCTCAGAAATTATTTTGTTTTTATCGTTTTACCTACTCGAGGACGAGTAGAACTAAGCTTGGGGATGCTTGATACGTCTCAAACGTATCTATAATTTCTGATGTTCCATGTTGATATTATACCAATTGTTACATGTTTTATATACACTTCATAGCATTTTTATGCATTTTCTGGGACTAACCTATTAACAAGATGCCACAGTGCCAGTTCCTGTTTTCTGCTGTTTTTGTATTCCAGAAAAGCTAGTCTGGAAATATTCTCGGAATTGGACGAAACTTGGACAGAACCTCCTATTTTTCCAACACGACACGGAGTCCAAAGGAGAGACGGAGGGGAGCCACGTGGCAGCCACACCATGGGGCCGCGCGGCCCCCCTGCCGCGCCGTGGGTGGTGTGGGCCCCGTGCGTCTCCAGCCGCCGCCCTTTCGCCTATTTATTCTCCCGACGCGAAAACCCTAAATACCCGAGCCATTATCCACGAAAAGTTCCAGAGACGCCGCCGCCGTCAACCCTAGCTCGGGAGGGTTCAGAAGCTCTTCCCGGCACCCTGCCGGAGAGGGGAATCATCACCGGAGGGCTCTACATCACCATGCCTGCCTCCGGAGTGATGCGTGAGTAGTTCATCCTTGGACTACGGGTCCATGCAGTAGCTAGATGGTTGTCTCTCCACTTTATGCTATCATGTTTAGATCTTGTGAGCTGCCTATCATGATCAAGATCATCTTATTGTAATGCTACATGTTGTGTTTGCTGGGATCCGATGAATATTGAATACTATGTCAAGTTGATTATCAATCTATCTTATATGTTATTTATGATCTTGCATGCTTTCCGTTACTAGTAGATGCTTTGGCCAAGTAGATGCTTGTAACTCCAAGAGTGAGTATTTATGCTAGATAGTGGGTTCATGCCTCCGGTAATCTGGGAGAGTGACAATAACTTCTAAGATTGTGGATGTGCTGTTGCCACTAGGGATAAAATAACCGATGCTTAGCTTAAGGGTGCGCCGTTAGGTCTAATGCATTTGTTTACATTACGCACATTACTTAATGCAATTATCCGTTGCTTGCAACTTAATACCAACGGGGAACTCGGATGACAACCTGGGTGGATTATTAGTCATAGACGCTGTTGGATAACGGTCTATGTATTTTGTCGTAATGCCCACATGAATATCATAGTAATCATCATGTCATATATATGCATTGTCATGCGCTCAATATTTTGTCAATTGCCCAGCTGTAATTTGTTCACCCAGCATGTTAGTTATCTTTTATGGAGAGACACCACTAGTGAACTGTGGACCCCGGTCCATTCTTTTACACTGATAATACAACCAACTGCAAACATTGTTCCTTTTCATTCTCTGCAATTTACTACTGTTTTCCACACCATACGTTTAATCCTTTGTTTTCAGCAAGCCGGTGAGATTGACAACCTCACTGTTTCGTTGGGGCAAAGTAGTTTGATTGTGTTGTGTGCAGATTCCACGTTGGTGATCGAGTAACGGCGCCACCAACAACCTTCAGAAGTGATTTCTTGCTCCTACTGGTTCGATTAAACCTTGGTTTCATACTGAGGGAAACTGCTGCTACACTGCTTCATACCTTCCTCTTGGGGTCTCCCAACGAACATGTGATCACGTCATCAATCAAGCCACAACAAACAAGCCAAATAACATCTCATCCAAAACAAAACACTCAAAGAGTTGGTGAGATGGTGATCAACCACCAACAAATAGCAATCAACAATTTCCAAAACTCTTAATATGATTAAGTGATATAGTGATCACACATAGTCATGACAGTAAGATGTTAAGAGATGCTCAACTCATGACTTTATAATTTTCAAAAGATTTTGATATAGAGAATATATGTGGAAATATACTTCCCACTTGCATTAGTTCCAAAGGGTGTTGAAAATAGGAGTTTTAAAATAAGAGAATGTTGATACTTGGAAAATAACAAATTGAAAATAGGCAGGAGATATTATATAGACCTCCATAGTTTATAAACATATATTTTTTGGAAATACTTTACCTTCTTAAATCCTAGGTATTTGGGTAGTTGATAAAATCAAAGCATCTTTGAAAAAGAGTTTGGCCAAAATAAGATTGGAGAAGATATATGGATTGTTTTTCTTGTCATGACATATCACCAAGATTAAAGATAATTTATCTGGGTTGGTTTCATAGGTTGATATTTCAGTGGTTGTTAACACAAACTACAAACCACACAAGGTCAAACAGAGCAATTGGAAGGAAAACACTATCATTAGTGAAGCATTTCAAAAAGTTTTTGTTGGCTCGGAATTTTGGGTCTCTTAGAACTAGGTTTTTCTTGGTCCCAAAATTTGGGGCGTTACAGGAGCGAGAAACTGTAGCCTGCTTTCTATCACTCCAAGCAACTAGATTACCACCATAGAAGATGGCAAAACCCCCGTAGATCGCTTGTTATCTGGATTGCCAGCCCAATCCGCATCCGAAAAAGCAGACAAAAGATCTGACGGAGTGGTAGAGGGCTTTAGCAATAAACCATGAGAGAGAGTAGCCTAGACATAACGCAGGATGCGTTTGACCACGGACCAATGAGTACACCGAGGGCATGGAGGTATTGACACACCTTATTCACCGCAAACGACAAATCTGGACGTGTCATAGTAAGATACTGTAGTCCGCCAACAATACTGCGATAGCGAGTAGAATCCTCAGGAGACAGGAGAGTACCAACAGTGGCAGAGAGCTGTTCCGAAGTGGTCATAGGTGTAGACACGGGAGTGCACTTAAGCATGCCAGCTCGCTGTAACAACTTAGACACATACTTGTGTTGGCTCATAAGAAGACCACCACGACCCTGTGTATGTACCTCAACACCAAGAAAGTAGTGTAGAGGGCCAAGATCTTTAAGGGCAAACGAGGCACTCAACTGATGAACAAGGCGATCTGCAGCAGTAGGAGAGGAAGTCACCACAATAATATCGTCCACATAGACAAGCAGGTACAGTGTGACATCCTGACAGTGCAATATGAACAAGGAAGTATCAGCTGTAGACACAGTGAATCCAAGATCAGCAAGAACAGAGCTCAGTCGAGCATGCCAGGCACGAGGACCTTGTTTTAACCCGTAGAGAGCTTTGTCAAGACGACACAAGAAACCAGCATAGGAAGGATCCTCAAAACCGGGAGGTTGCCGCATGAAAACCTCCTCCTCAAGTACTCCATGGAGGAAGGCGTTATGTATGTCCAACTGACGAAGATGCCATCCCTTGGTAAGAGCCAAGACAGCAGCAATCGAATGGTAGTGGGTTTAACAACTGGACTAAAAGTATCCTCGTAGTCAAGACCATAACGTTGCTTGAACCCTTTGGCAACAAGACGTGCTTTGTATCGTTCAATAGATCCATCAGCCTTCTTTTTGATTTTGAAGACCCACTTGCAATCAATGATATTGATGCCAGAACGAGGAGGAACTAGACGCCACGTCTTGTGTGCTGAAGAGCAGCAAATTCAGTTTCCATTGCAGTACGCCAGTGTGGTGATGAGAGAGATGCCTTGTAATCACGGGGTTCAGTATGTAGAAGAGAGGGATCGGAACCTGTACGACTTGCACTCCAGGCAACTGTTCCATCGGTACGTTTCAGAGGCTGGCGTATTCCTCGTTGAAGCCTGGTAGTAACCCCAGTGCAAGCTGGTACAGGAGGTGGAGTCGGGACCGGTCCAGGAGGCGGCGTGGAAATCGGCCTAGTAGAGGACTCGGGCGAGGAAACTCTATCATCGCTGAAGATGCAGTCCCAGGCGAGGAAACCACTGGAGAGGCTGGCACGGGCGCAGATGGGCTGGCGCGCGTCAGAGTAACTGGGCCATCATGCGGCCCATCATGGCTGGCCGGCATGCCATGCATGCGATTGACGTGCGCCTCTGGTGGATGATCGACATGATCACCAGGCTCCACATCGGAGGACTCAGCGTCGAGTAATTCAAGACGAGCTCCACGACCAGACCCTGCACCATGGTTAGTCAAAAGTAACGGAGTATATGCGGCATCAACAAATTGGTCAGAATGCAGTAAAGGTGTGGATGATGAGGATGGTTGTGTGGGGGTAAGCGACAGTTGAGAGAATGGGAAAACCGTCTCATCATACACAACGTCACGAGAAATGTAGACACGATTGGTAGGTATGTGGAGGCATTTATATCCATTATGAAGAGAGCTGTATCCCAAGAAAACACATTGTTTGGAGCGAAATTGAATCTTGCGATTATTGTAAGGTTGTAAATATGCCAACAGGCACAACCAGACACCTTGAAAAAGGTGCAGTCAGGAGTTTCACCTAAGAGACGCTCAAGATGTGTTTGCATATTAATGACACGACTAGGGAGCCGATTAATAAGAAAACAAGCGGTAGAAAAAGCATCACTCCAAAAACGGAAGGGAACAGAAGCATGTGCTAGTAAGGTGAGGCCAGTCTCGACAATATGACGATGTTTACGTTCAGCAGTACCATTTTGTTGATGGGTGTGAGGACAAGAAACACGATGTGAAATCCCAATGTCAAAAAAAAAAATTTGTTCAACCTATGATACTCGCCACCCCAATCACTTTGAACATGTATAATTTTCTTATTAAGTAGACGTTCAACATGTTGTTGAAACTGAAGGAAAACTTGGAACACATCAGACTTATGCTTAAGAAGATAAAGCCATGTAAAACGACTGTAATCATCAATAAAACTGACATAATACTGGTGTCCACTAATAGAAGTTTGGGCACGACCGCATACATCAGAATATATAATCTCAAGAGGTGCAGTTGTAACATGAGTGGACAAAGAAAAGGGTAACTGATGACTCTTGCCTTGCTGACAGGCATCACAAACTACAACTTTATTAACTGAGACTGATGGAAGCTCATGCCGATGTAAAATATGTTGGACGATTGAATGGCTGGATGACCTAAACGAGAATGCCACTGATCACGTGACACCTTGACACTGCTGAATACTTGCTTCATGGAAGGCACATCAAGATTATAGAGACCTTCACGACATCCCCCTCTAAGAAGAACCTCCCTCGTATCCGGTCCTTAATAAGAAAATACCAAGGGTGAAATTCAAAGAAAACATTATTATCATGAGTAAATTTTTTTAACCGAGAGAAGATTACGAGTAACAGAAGGGACGTAAAGAATATTTTTGAGGTGTAAAGTGTGTGTAGATGTAGGAATTGTAGACTAACCAAAATGTGTAATGCGCATACCTGATCCATTAGCCGATTTGACTTGATCCTTGCCGTGATATTGTTCCCTCATAGTAATGTTGTTGAGGTCATTGGTGTGGTGGTATGTAGCCCCAGTATCTGCATACCACCTAGGATCAATCGGATAGATGATGTAGCCACTGATAGTTGAAAGGCAGCAATTTGGCGTTCCATGTTGCGGCCATCATTGCCAGCTCCTAGGAATTTGCGATCATACCGCTTGAAGCAGCAAGAGGCGACGTGACCAACTTTAGTGCAGATTTGGCATATTGGACGGTTGCCACCAGAACCTCCATTGTTGCCACCAGAACCTCCATTGTTCCCTGTCGGGCGACCAGAACCTCCTGAACCGCGAGAATTGGACGGAGGAGGGCTCGAGTAGGTGTTTTGCTGCTGGTCTGGACGGTATTGTGGTTGCTGAAACGGCGGGCGGCCACCACCACCAGGACGAGCACCGTAGTTAGCCATCATCTGTGTACTTGCGTTGAGCTCAGCGCGGCGTGCTTCGATCCGCTGCTCTGTCGTGAGAAGCTGAGCATAAACATCACGAACCGGCATAGGATCCGTAAGTGCTCTTGCGGAGACAAGCTGGACCAAGGAATCATAGTCGCCATCGAGACCTTGGCACAAGTATCCTGTAAACTCCTCTGGACGCAAAGGTTGTCCGATGGATGCAAGAGTGTCAGCCATGGCCTTGACCTTGTTGAAGAAGGCGATCGCCGAGGTGTCCAATTTCCTGGTCCCATTGAGCTCGCCACGGATGTGCATGGCGCGTGCTGTAGATTGCGAGGCAAAGCTGCCTGTTAGGATTTCCCATGCTTCGCGCGACGTGGTGACCATCGTCATCATCCCAAGGGCACTCTCGGAGAGGGAGCAGACGATGGCGGTGAGGATGGCCTGGTCCTGCTGGTGCCAGGCTGAGAATTTGGGGTTGGGGACAGCAGTGCCGCCGGCTTCCGAGGCTGGAGCTGGGGTAGTGGCCGGCAGACATGGCAGAGTACCATCGACGAACCCAAACATGCGGTTGCTCCACAAGATTGGGACAACCTGGGTACGCCAGTAGAGGTAGTTCTCGCTGGTAAGCTTGATTGTAATCTGGTTCGTCAAATTTATTGGGGAATCTGGGATCACGGAGACCATGGCGCCGGCGGACATGCTCAAGGCGGTAGCGGTGGTCTGCGAGGAGAGCGCAGAGGATGTCTGCGAGGAGAGCGACAGCGATGTATTCGCCATCGTTGCGGAAGCGTAGACGGAATGGAGCGGCGGCGCGAGATAGATCGATCTAGATTAGAGCGCCGTGAGCTCTGATACCATGAAAGCCTTGTAGATGCGTTAGGGTTTGGTAGGGTATTGCTCAGCACCCAATAGGGCCGGTGTATGTGTATTATATAGGTAGGGTTACAGGTTACAATACAAGGAGAGATACGGTTGGTTTATACAATACCATACCGTACACACATCTAACTCTAATACACAGTTTATCAAGGAGTACATAGAAGTACATAGCAAAATTATATTCCTTCAACACGACATCATTCCTGCGTAATCACAGCCCACATTGCTCAGCAAAGCACCGCTGCACCAGTAAGAATATGCGACCATAGTATTGAAACTACACCACGCATCCATCTGCCACAAACAAATGAACAACATAAGCGTCGGATAAAGGCAGGGGCTACCTGGACTACAGACCTTCCAAGTTCTAGTTTAGGAGGAACCAAAATCCTGTATTCTTGATTATTTCAAAAATCCTGTATTGCTGACTCTGCATTATTGCTCCCATTTAAAATCCTGTATTCTTGATTATTTCAAAAATCCTGTATTGCTGACTCTGCATTATTGCTCCCATTTCGTGCCTTCTATGAGATCAGGCAAGTAGGGTGAATATATACTATAGTACTGTGGTTTTGAAATTCGCTTTCAGAAATATCCGTGCACGACTGAAATCACCGAAGTTCTACGAATTTCAGTGATCTCATTTTCCGTTTTGGCCACATTAGGACAGAAACTTGAAACTGGCTGAAAGTAAACTAAAGCGTTAAGAATTTTTACAACAAAGTTAAGAACTATTTGAATTCATGTCTACTATTTAAAATGCTGAAATAACTTGAATTTCGGAAATGCGTTTTTTTTTAACCGAAGGCAAAAGTTTTGCCTTATTCATTAATTAAGCAGAAGGTGTCCGGTTTATTAGTGGAAGAAACCGGGCGAAAACCATAAAATGAACACCACGGAGCAAAGCCCACACAACACCCACCCCACGGCCGGCCGGCCGCAAGCCATCCTTGCCGGAGAGAAGAATCCGCAACTACTATGGGAGGAGCAGGTACGGGACACTCCGTCGTAGATGAAAGCGGCCACCGCCGGGGAGCTTCGACGACGAACAACACCGAGAGCAACCTTGTCACCCACACGACACAAGGAGGGACGCCCTCGATGACGCAGAAAACTCGGAGCCGCCGCCTCGACATCCAACTCTCCATCACGCCCTGCGCAAACCACCTGGACCACCTTCCGGGGAAATGCGTTTTAATGTCGTTGAAAGTGAGTACCATCTGATCGTGAGATTCTTGACCAAAATCTTGTATAGCCCTGCTTACTAACCCATGATGTTAAAGCACATCTAAAGCTCTTAAAGACCAGTTAATTAATTGATGAACTTCCAGCCAAGAACCATATGTACACTGCAAGATCGCAGAGAGTGAGAGATAAATGGAATGAAGATAGAAATGAAGAGATGTGATAGCAATAGAGAACAGAGAGAGCATTGACTACGAGTGACATGGAGAGAGATAGAGAGAGCATTGACAAGCTGAGAGACTCTAAATTTGTGTAAGAGTATGATTTTGGATCAGTGCTGTGGAGTAAATGAAAAACATTGACCTCTCCTTCTCCACCTCGCTATATAATGGCCCTTGGAGCCCCCAGAGCCTCAACACTCTGCCTCTTCTCATCTTCTCAGCATTTAGGTAATCATTTACCATTTCTTCTAGTTTCTGTTCCTCCTCTTGCAAATTATTCTCTGCGGGACTGCGTATAGCACCATTTGACTTGTTGCCATATGTTGATCCTGCATGCTGTTTCGGCAGTGTGATCGCGGTGGTGAGCCATGAGCAGAAACGACGGCAACGGCGACGGTTGCTTCAACCTGAACCTGTCGCCTTCGCCGCCAGCGGCCGCAGCCGAGAGGATGGAAGTGGACGGCGGTCAAGACGTCGACGACAGCAGCAACTACTCGTCGTCGCCGAGGTCGTGCATGTCGTCGGACTCGGATGACAGCACTGGCGGTGGCGGCACCGAGTCGTCGTTGGTGATCGGGGCATGCGAGCGCTGCCTCATGTACTGCATGGTGCCCAAAGAGGAATATCCCACCTGCATCAACTGCAAGCAGCCGTGCTCGTCGACATCATCCCCGCCTCCGGCGACGACAAGAAGAAGGGTCGCACGTGTCACGACACAATGCCTGCCGATCGTCATCAAGCAGGCAAGGCGGGCCACTGAACGAGTGAAACTACGCACGGCCCACCTGGAGGGAGTGAAGATGGCCCAAGGCCCAGCGAAGGCCAAGTCCACGACGTCGCCACCAACTACTTCAGGCAACGCTAGGCTGGCGTGAGGGGCATCTCGATCTGGATTGTAATAGAACCCTGTAGGATGAACTTCTCTCTTCTCTCTGCTCCGATGAACTCGTGATGTTCATCAGAGATTCCATCCTCCCGGCGTGACGCTGGGGAATTGAACCTTGTGAACACGTGTTTGAGAGTATTTATCCATCGTGTATGTGACATATGGTATCAGAGCCACCGATTTTTCGGCGCGCTTCAGAAAATTCTCCACAAAAAAATCTCCGATTCCCACAAACTACACCCACTTTCCAGTGTTGATCCACCAGATCCGGCGACCACGACACCAAGGGATCGAGAAAGGCGGCGAATTCAGACTACGAGCTACCGTGGTTTGGATCTCCTGTAAAATCCCACCGGTATCCTCGAGTTTGCGGCGGCGGGGAGGTCCTGCACACCAAGCAGGGGCCGACGGCGGCGAAGCAGGTGACGGGAACATTCGGGCGTAGACAGGGGCGTGCGCGAGCGGTTGACTGCGAATCCCTCTCGCAGTTGGTGAAATTCCGGCTCGCGACCTCGTCTGTACGCCTCGGAGGCGACTTCGCGGACGGCTGGCGCGATGGAGAAGGTCCAAGCAGAACTGACGGACCTCAAGGAGCAGAGCGGCCTCGTGGCCAATTCCCTCAAGGCCTTGACCGAGTCACTGCAAGGACTCGGCACCTGGATGCCGAAGGTGGACAACTCCATCACCTCCATCCTCCGGTCGATCGATGAGGTGGGGAGCAGAGTCACGGCGCTGGAGGCGGCGCGATCCACGCACACGGATCAAACACCTCGGCCCGACGGGCACCGCAGGGAAAATCAACACCAGGGTCTCGATTCAGGTGCTCTGAGAGCACCGGGTCCTGCCCTGGGCAGGGGTAAGCGCACACTCCCTTTCACTCCTGTCCAATTCGACTTAGGAGAGCACTCTGGCATGGACCATGATTTGGATGATAGTGGTTACATTCACCAATCTGCATATAGAGATAGGAGCTACTCTCGCATGCCTAAAACCGATTTCCCACGTTTCGATGGTGAAAACCCGAAATGGTGGAAGACGGTTTGTGAAAAATACTTCACCACCTATGGTGTCGACAGAGCATCATGGGCGAGTTTTGCAACTATGCACTTCACAGGCAATGCTGCCCGTGGCTCACAAATTATGAGGCTGTTAATGAAATTGAGAGTTGGGAAGAATTAGTGGTAGCAGTTCACACCAAGTTTGGGAAAAACAAACACCTTAAACACCTAGATGCTTTAGAGAGATGCAAGCAGAGGGACAGTACCGTGGCTCAGTACTACAAATTTTTTGAACAGCTTAGGCATCAGGTTTTAATTCATAACAAACACTATGATGAGGCTTTCTTTGTTACTAAATTTATAAATGGCCTTCGTTCTGAAATTCAAAAGGGCATAAGGTTACATTCCCCAAGAAATGTTGATGCTGCTCTTTCTCTCGCTGAAACGCAGGAGGAGATACTCGAAGAGTCCCGGCATTTATCTAGTGCTCGGTACAGGAATGAATATTCCAGACATCATTATAAGTCTGGGCAGCAAAGCAAAGGGATTCTGTCGCACCCTGTTGAAGACAAAACTCGTTCAGACGAGAAACCTCCTTGGTCTGAACAGCTCAAAAACCTCAAAGCACAACGCAAGGCAAGAGGGGAATGTTTCAGGTGCGGGGATAAATTCCAACCAGGGCACCGTTGTGCAAAAACAGTAGCCCTCACGGTGGTGGAGGAACTGCTGAACTTACTGCAATGTGACGCCACTTCTGAAGATGAAAAGGAGGCTGAATCCAGTGAAGAAGAGCTCACAACAATCTCTTACTGTGCTGCAACTGGGACTGCAAACAAGAAAACAATTCGTTTGCAAGCAAAGGTGGATGGCAAACAGGTGCTGATATTAGTGGACTCGGGAAGTTCAGGAAGCTTCATATCGCAAAACGCTGTGGAAAGGCTGAATATGACACCAATACAAGTAAGAGCAGTGCAAGTAGTAGTTGCAGATGGGGCAAAGCTGGAATGCTCCAAGGCGGTACCCAATGTGATATGGCACTGCCAGGACAATGTGTTTTCATCAACCCTTAGAGTTTTCGATCTAAAAGGATATGACATGATACTAGGCATGGACTGGCTGGAATCATGTGGTGACATGTGGGTAGGCTGGGAAAAGAAAACCTTGCGGTTCAGGCATGCAGGGAAACGCATTACCTTGAGAGGCATCAAAGACAGGACAGATGCATGTGAACAAATCTCGGGGGCGCAACTTCACAAACTACTGAAAACTGATCAGCTAGCTCAAGTGATACAATTGTGTCCAGTACAGGAAGAGAACAACTCACACGAAATGCCAGAAATTATTGCCAAGGTACTGTTGGATTTTGAACACTGCTTTGGGGAACCGCAAGAATTGCCTCCTCACCGTGAGTTCGATCATCACATTAATCTGCAGCCTGGGGTGAAACCAGTTAGTGTCAGACCCTACAGATACACACCACAGCAGAAAGATGAGATCGAGAAACAAATCAAAGAGATGCTCAAGAAGGGAATAATCAAGCCCAGCCACAGCCCATTTGCATCCCCTGTCCTCCTGGTGAAGAAAAAGGACGGTTGCTGGCGCTTTTGTGTCGATTACAGGCACCTTAATGCTGTAACAGTGCCAGACAAGTACCCCATGCCGGTTGTCGAGGAGTTAATCGACGAATTAGCAGGAGCCTGCTATTTCACAAAGCTTGATCTCCGCTCAGGATACCACCAAGTGCGTATGGCAGAGGAAGACGAAAGCAAGACAGCCTTTCGCACACACAGCGGACACTTTGAATTTAAGGTCATGCCGTTTGGCCTGTCCACGGCGCCTGCCACTTTCCAGTCGGCAATGAATCAAGTGTTTGCTCCCCAGAGCCGCAAATCAGTCTTGGTATTTGTTGATGACATACTAGTCTATAGCAAGACACTGGAGGAACACGTCGTCCACCTCAGAGAGGTATTCTCAGCCTTGTCCAAACACCAACTGTTTGTTAAAAAGAGCAAATGCACATTTGCACAACTGTCATTGGAATATCTTGGGCATATTATCAGCAAATCAGGAGTTGCTACCGATCCAGCCAAGATTCAAGCAATCAAAAACTGGCCAAGACCGTTGAACACCAAGCAACTTCGAAGAATTCTCGGCATGGCAGGCTACTATCGACGTTTCATCAAGAACTTTGGTGCCATAGCTCGTGCACTAACAAATCTGCTCAAGAAGAATGTGCCGTACATATGGACTGCAAATGAAGAAGCATCATTTCAAGCTCTTCGAGATGCGCTTGTGGCAGCACCAGTACTCGCAATGCCAGACTTTCAACATGAATTCGTACTAGAAACTGATGCTTGCGATAAGGGAATAGGAGCAGTGCTCATGCAACGAGAGCATCCAGTGGCCTATCTCAGCAAGTCACTGGGTCCCAAAAATCAAACATTGTCGACTTACGACAAAGAATGCCTGGCGATTCTGCTTGCTGTGGAAAAATGGCGTGCATATCTGCAACACAGGCCGTTTGTTATCCGAACGGATCAACGCAGCCTGGTACATCTATCTGATCACAGAATATCAACCTCAATCCAGCAGAAAGCTTACTTTAAACTCATGGGGCTCCAATACAAAGTGGTGTACAAAAAGGGAGCAGAAAACAGGGTAGCAGACGCACTGTCCCGACACCCTGCGCCATTGGAATGCGCAGCAATTTCTGCTGTGAAACCAAGATGGCTAGAAATAATCATAGAAGGCTATGTGAAAGATTCCAAAGCACGGACATTGTTGCAGGAGCTCAGCCTGACTGGAAGCAATGAGCAGGGCTATTCTCTGCAAGAAGGTGTGATCAGATACAAAGGACGTGTGTGGTTAGGATCAAACAAAGCAGCACACGATGCTGTCCTCCAAGCATTACACAACAGTGGCCTAGGTGGGCACTCTGGCTCCTTGGTGACATACCACAAGGTGAAACACCTGTTTGCATGGCCTAATATGCGCAAGGACATTGACACATATGTGAAACAATGCACAGTATGCCAACAAGCCAAGACAGAGCATTGCAAGCTGCCAGGCCTGCTAAAACCTTTGCCCATACCGCCAGAAGCTTGGCACACGATCAGCCTGGACTTCGTTGAAGGACTGCCCAAGTCATACCACTATGACACAATCCTAGTGGTCATCGACAAGCTCTCAAAGTACGGGCATTTCATCCCACTCAAGCACCCCTTCTCTGCTCAGTCCATTGCAAAGCTGTTCCTCGACAATGTGTACAAATTGCATGGTATGCCGTCAGTAATCATCTCTGACCGAGACAAAGTGTTCACCAGCGCGTTTTGGCAACGTCTGTTCCAACTAGCTGATACAACCTTGAACCTCAGCTCATCCTACCATCCACAGACAGACGGGCAGACAGAAAGACTAAATCAATGTCTGGAAACTTATCTCCGCTGTCTTGTACATGCAAACCCACACAAATGGTCAGCATGGTTGCCTCAGGCAGAATACTGGTACAACACAAATTTCCACTCCTCGCTGGGACGATCGCCATTCGAAGTTTTATATGGACATAAACCCAGGCACTTCGGCATCCAAAATTCCCTGCAACCAGCAGTGACAGAGGTGGATCACTGGCTGCATGAGCGTCAAACAATGCTGCCGATATTCAAACAACATCTACAGCGAGCTCAACAGCGCATGCGTGTTCAGGCGGACAAGAAAAGATCAGAACGACAGTTCTTGGTGGGGGATTCAGTTTATCTTAAACTTCAACCATATGTGCAAACGTCTGTAGCTCCACGGACGTCCCAGAAACTCAGCTTTCGTTACTTCGGCCCTTTCAAAGTGCTCAAGAGAGTAGGGTCAGTCGCCTACAAGCTACAACTGCCACCTGATGCAAAAATTCACCCGGTGGTGCATGTCTCGCAACTCAAGCAAGCTCTGAAGCCTTCTGTGCCGGTAAGCGCAACTTTGCCATCTCATTCCATTACTGACAGAGATTCAGTTCAGCCGTGTGCAGTGATAGATGAGAGGTTCATCAAGGTGGGCAACAAAATGAAACCACAGCTCAGAGTGCTGTGGTCAGGGTTGCCGGCGAACTGTGCAACCTGGGAGCATTTGTACGTGGTGGTGGAAGCATTCCCACAAGCACCAGCTTGGGGACAAGCTGGTTCTGCAGAAGGGGGCATTGTCACGACACAATGCCTGCCGATCGTCATCAAGCAGGCAAGGCGGGCCACTGAACGAGTGAAACTACGCACGGCCCACCTGGAGGGAGTGAAGATGGCCCAAGGCCCAGCGAAGGCCAAGTCCACGACGTCGCCACCAACTACTTCAGGCAACGCTAGGCTGGCGTGAGGGGCATCTCGATCTGGATTGTAATAGAACCCTGTAGGATGAACTTCTCTCTTCTCTCTCTGCTCCGATGAACTCGTGATGTTCATCAGAGATTCCATCCTCCCGGCGTGACGCTGGGGAATTGAACCTTGTGAACTCGTGTTTGAGAGTATTTATCCATCGTGTATGTGACATATGGCTTAGTGTTGGCGCACGCATCTTGGCTCTAGGCCGCCGAATGACCGCTGTTAGATTGTCCACTAGGCAGTACTACTACCTAGCTTAATTTGTTCATTCCCGTTATAATTTATGGTTAGTCTGTGTTAAACAGTCTATGGTTTTATTTCTAGTCATAACCGAGTGTTTTTATTTTTTGTACAATAATGGTGGGCAAATTACGACTGTGTCATTGCTCCACGGGCACAATTTGGAATGTGCCACTACTTTTCTCTTGTTGATAAAAAGGACATTATGGCATGTACAATGGTAGAGAAGGCACGCTTTCTTTTAGCCATCCACATCATTTAGAGAAGGCAAAATTATAAGTTGTACAATGCATTATCTCTTATTACCATCCCTAGCAATTAATGAGAATTAATTATATTTTAGTAGACTAGTTGAATGCCCGTGCGTTGCTACGGACCATCTTGTTTTTTTCTCGCTGTTATTGTGCTTTGTAGCCACCCTACTCCAGCCGAGCCACCATTGTACTCCGTAGTACCCAACTCCAACAATATGTCACTGGCTGATGCTTGATGGTGTTTTCTCCAGCTCTATTTGAACTGTCGTTGCAGTTCCCCATAGCCCATGACCTTAGAGTTGCTATAAGTTAACATAAAAAATATATAGAAGCAACATTCATCAAAAGTTTCATTATGCATGTGCTTCTTAAAAAAATATTCTTCCACTCGCGCTACGCCACTGATACATCATCTCTTTGTTCCAACATGTCTTGCCGTGAATATTTCCAACTCGTACAAACCATTTATTCTTATGGTGTTTCTCTCACTTAATATAGATGTAGACATGTAACAATGACAACATTTATCCCTCTATATTTGGTATCGGTGGCATGACAGTGTTGAATATGAGTATAGCATCTGTTAGTATTCCTTCATTACTACAATCAGGATCTGCCTTAGCCTACCTGTGTTTGCATCAAGTGCTGGTGGAACTCTATAAATGTGTTTTCATAGGTCGCAAGAAAAATATTTGCGAAAATCTCAAATATCTATTAATTATAATACACCCAACCAAACAAAAACAGTGTGCCAAATAAGTTTGGGCAAACCTTTTCTTACATGCGACCTCATATTCTTTTGACAGTCTTTTCTGTCCTCAAAATAATTACTTTACAAATCAAAAATAATGGAGGAGGGTATTTAGTACCAGTGTATCCTCTTCTTAAAAAATCTACAAACTGAAATGATGGGAAAGTGAAACCAATGAAATCTCACATAAGTATTGCATGTTTTCTAAATGAATCGGATATATCTGAATACACATACGACGTACTTGATTATTCAGTGTGGGAGAAGCGAAAATCTCATCACAATGATTCCTCTTTTAAGTGCAAATACCTAAGGATGTTGAATTGGAACTGCATGATTTCGAGTGTCAAGTCCGATCTATGATTGAGCAACGAAGATGGCATGATTCAGTTCTTGGGAAAATCGTAAGAACCGTGGATGAGCTCATGTGCACGGTACCTTGAAGCACAAATTAAGCATATCATCTTTGCAACTAATACATATATCACAAGTTCACAACAAACCGGATGTACCATCTAAATTCAGTTGGGTCAATTTTTGTCTCCAGCAAATCCTTATGAGCATACAGCAGCAAGCAGCGTCTCGATGACCAATGAAGCAAATTGTAAAGACGTAGGTGGAAATTCTATTAACTGAACTCGTGAATGATCAAATTCATACGATCTAGGAGGCTTCCTTTTACTGTAGCCTAAATTCAGACCTGCATCATACGCACATTTTTTTTTTTGATGGTCACCGGGGGGACAAAATCCCCACCTGAATTTTCATTTCTTTTTCACAGATAAAGGAGA